>OZ020193.1:23660707-24860707 GCA_963971165.1 Philopedon plagiatum | reverse complement strand
CGGTCGGTCGGTCTGTCGGTCGGTATGTTAGGTCGGTATGAATTTTTAGAGGTGAAAGAAAAATGGAAAGATTTTTCTGAAACAATACTAAAGAATCTAGATGCGACACTTTATCCAGCTGTCAAAGTTTTCCTTGAAAATCGCAACAAATATGCTCAGTCCTCAGAATCTTTGTTGTCTCTATTTTCAACTTTTAAATATTCTGGTAAGTTAGCAAACTATTTACTTACCTCTATATTAATATTTCCTCAACATTTTTAGGTCTGCCATCAAATGCACAAAAAACAAGATGCCAGAGGAAAGAGAAAAAAAATTCGGTCCAACCAACTTCAGTTTCTCGAAGGAAAACTAAATTTTCAGGGAGGAGATCACAACAGGCTGGTCGGAAAATTAATATGTTGGATAAAAAAAAAGAAAATCACCTCATGCTCTTAATAAATGCGTTAAATTGAATGTTCTTCTAGGAGATAATAAATATAAAAAATAATTTGCTCAATTAATTTTTTAATCGTATTTTTATCTGTGTTTCTTGAAAATTAAAAGGAAATTTAATATGTGCTGACAATGCTTTTTACTTTTCATAATAATCTTGTGTGTACTTGGTATAAACAATAATCATGTCAAGTGCAGACGATATAGTTGCAAAGGTATCTATATCGTCTGCAGTTAACAAGGTAACGCTCGGCTTTTCGAACGGTCTATAATGGGTGCAGTTAACGAATATGCATCCCGGCTAGCACCCTTACCTAGCTTTCCACAACCCCGGTTGACAGCTTTTCGAGCGGTTTGGGTGCGTAGCCTAGCCTGAAACGCGGCCGATAATTTTATCTTCTTTCTTCTTTGTTTCTTCTTGCTTGGCTTCTTCACTCACACTTACAAGTGAGGCACTTACCGACTTGACCAGTACCCTGGGGCAACGACTTATCAGGAGGTATCCCAGGAATTTTTTATTGGACCAAGCCGATACCAGACCAAATCAACCCGACTGTTCAAATTGATATATGGATGATACAAATAAAGAGCAGAAGGATTAACTCGCCTGGAGAAGACTCGCGATATCCCAGGTGCGCACGGGACTCTTGAAGCTCACAAGAAGTTCTGCTTTGTCCTGCTGTTTTCGTAATAAAGATGATTTTCCCAGCTCCTGGACTAGAATAATTTTCCTGCTATTTATCCACGGTCGACCGTTGTGGTTTTTTCCTTAAAGATCCGAAGTCAGTCCCTTGTTGCAATCGCGGCAATCGGAGTTCTGCTTCTGTCTTCTTCCCTCGAAGTCACCATGGTCTGGGGGCGCCTCACATACTGCTTAATTTGTTTTTTTTTTTTTTTTTTTGGGTAAGAGGAAGTGAATCTTGCATAAGATACCCATATGCGACAATTATGGGTTATGTCGGATTCCTACCGACTAAACACTCCCCCTAGAGTTAGTTGGTTTCGGACCTAGGGTCTATAAACCAAGTATCTCTCGTCAGATTATAAGCGCTCGCATGACCCGTGTCATGCCGAACCTTTATAACCCTCCCATATTTTCGCATACAAATATGGGGGTTTATCTCTGTCCTGAAAAGGAAAATTTATACAATATTGCCTTAAGGTAACTACAGTCCTACTTAATACAATATTTATGTCTCTAGTCTTAAGATCTTTGTATGTTACATACGGTGTTAAGTAACTAATGTACAATGACATGCAATTTATACAATTTATCAATTAATACAATTTATACTCAAGCAATCTTAAGATATGGTAACTTAGGTATTTGACTAATATCGGTATGCAGGCCCGCTCGCACTGGCACTCGCACTCGCGTTCGCGCCCGCGCTATTTCTAGCACTCGCGGTACACTCGCACTCGCACGAGCACTCACTTTTGCCTTCGTTACTCTAATTGGTTTCTAGGCCTTCGTTTGTATCTCCTATACATCCTTGCCTGTTCTGCTGGGTTATAGTTGACGAGCCTTCTCAAATCTTCATTTGAGTGCTCCCCAGCTACTTGGAAGACCTTCTCTGCTTTATTCCTCATAAAGTCTCTAATTGTCTGCCAGTTCAGATCTCTTTGTATATGCCGATTGCTGACGAACCAAGGTGCGTCAACTGCCATACGTACGTATAGATTCTCAGTTGACTCTATTTTATTAATGTGGGTTCTAGCCGCGTAGCCCCACACAGTGGACGCATAGGTTAGTTGTGATCTAGCTATGGCTCAGATCATCGTGAGCTTTGTCCTTCTATTCATGTGACTACGTCTACCGATGAGCGGGTAGAGACGGCTCATAGCTGCCTTGGGCTTAGCTATAGCATATCTAACGTGTTTTCCCCACGTGAGTCCTGTATCTAGGATAACTCCAAGATATTTAGCCTGGTTTGACCATTCTATCTCTGTACCATCCACATTAATATTTCTGACTGGTCTTAGTCTTCTCTTTTGGAGTAGCACTGCCTGACTTTTTTCCCCATTTATTTTTATCTTCCACCTAATACACCAGTTAAGTATCGTATCGGGGCTACTTTGTAGCCTTCTGCATATTATGCCTGTGTTCTTACTACGTGCCAAGATGGCAGTGTCGTCAGCATATAGTGCTAGCATACTAGGTGGGGTTCTAGGTATATCGTGTATGTATATGTTATACAGAAGCGGTCCCAGTTCCGAACCTTGGGGCACTCCAGCTTGTATCTCCCTGGGATTTGACGATTCTTCGTCAATCTTGACACTGAACGTTCTATCTCTTAGGTAGTTTCTGATGATTCTGCTGATTTTCAAGGAATATCCTGCAGAAATCATCTTGTAAGTTAGTCCTTCATGCCAAACTCTGTCGAAGGCCCGAGCTACGTCTAAAAAGACGGCTCCGGTGGCCTCCTTTTTTTGAAAGCCTTCGGTGGCATATTCAACTATCTTCAACAGTTGTAGTTCTGTTGAGTGGTTTCTTCTAAATCCAAATTGTTCGTTTGGCATGAGGTTCAGTGTCTCAGTTTCCTCATTTAAGCGTCTCGCTATAATTCTCTCTGCTACTTTCCCTAAGCCTGCAAGCAGGCTTATGGGTCTGTAGTTTTGAGGAAACTTTTTCTCTTTTCCTGGTTTATTGAACACTATCACTTGTGCATGTTTCCATGTCTGAGGATGGTGTTCTGTTGTCATAATCCCATTTATGATGTTAGTCAGGGCTACTATGCCTTTTCTGGGTAACTTTTTAATCATTTGATTAGTGATTCCATCTCTGCCAGGTGCTTTCCTGATTTTTAGCCTTCTTATTATGGCTTTTACTTCTTCTGGTGCTGCGGGGTTAGGTATATTATCGTTTTGAGGTCTCACTGACATAAGTGCCTTATTTTCTTCAACGAGATCTTCTAGATCATCGTTGTCATCATCTGGATGAACATTTAACCTAGCTTCCCTTTCAATGGAATCAGCGAGTGTATTTGCCTTCTCGGCGCTGGTATAAGCCATCCCGTTTGCTCCATGCAAAGGTGGTATAGTTGTCTTCTCGCGCCTTAGAGCTTTCTGCATTTTCCATGCAGAGTTATCTTCGAGTCTGAGACTCTGCACTCGCTCATCCCATTTACTAGCACGATGTTCTTTTAGAGCATTTCTTAGCACCTGGCTGCTTCTGTTTAGAGTTACCCTGTCTTCTTGCCGTTTACTCAGCCTGTATCTTTTCCTGAGCCTTCGATTCTCAGTGACTAGTGCTCTTATTTCCCTCGGGATTTCTCCGTAGGGATTTTTTGGTGGTAGATATCTTTTAGTCACAGTACTCGCGTCATAGGCTTCTAGGATATGATTTTCCAGGCTTACTACGGCTGTTTAAAGGTCATGAGCGCTTCTAATCGGTCTTATGTTTATTTTTTATGAACTTTTTCTGAGAAGGTCTCCCAGTTTGTGTACTTCTTATATATCACCTCAGCTTCGTTAATACCATGTCCGAGTACTAGTTCTATCGGATTATGATCCGATGTGTACTCTTCCAAAGTTTCCAGTGTAAGGTCCTGGATTACGTTTTTCATGACGACTATGTCTAGTACGTCCGGTAATCCACGTCATCCTATAAAAGTACGGACTTCGGGGCCTATTACTACGCCACCCTCTGCCTCAGTGTATCTTATTAATTGTCTACCGCCGATGTTTTCACATCTGCTATTCCATTCTTTCGATTTACAATTTAAGTCTCCTATCATGATACTGGGATATCTACCGCTAATAATATCATGAAATTCTCTTTGTTGTAAATCGATTTGGGGTCTTTTATACACTGAAGAAATTTTTATTTTTCCTTGTTGGGTATTAACTATAATAGAGACAGCCTCTAGATCAGCATCTTCATTTCCTCCAATGAAGTGGTGATCCAGATTTTTCTTCACTAATAGGGCTACGCCCCCCCCCCCCCCCCTATATTGTTGTCATTTCGATCGTTTGTATAGATCTCATAATTCATAAATGAGATCCTCATGTCCTGACGAATCTTAGTCTCTTGCAAGGCTAAGATGTCTGGTTGTCTCTCGGCTATTTGTTCTATAATCTTGGGCTTCCGAGATCGAATGCCGTTGACGTTCCATGAAACGATCTTTAATAGGGTTGGCTGTCTCTTGCCTGCCATTTAGCGTCGCCAGAAATTCTCCATTTCTTTTGAGAAAGCCTGCATCATGTTCTGCATGACTTTCTCCATCGTCTCTGACATAATTTTTTCAAAGTCAACTGCAATATTAGCTGACTTTTTATCTGATTCCTCATTCTGAGGTTTTGTTTTCTTGTCAGAGGTCTTTCCTGCTGTTTTTGCTGCAGGTTTTTCTGGGGGTGTGGCAGTCTGCTGAGGCGATATAGGCTTCTTTGTTATTTTTCTGTATATTTCGCACCCCTTGTAACTTGCGGGGTGTTTTCCCTTGCACAGGGCGCAGGTGGCATTTCGCTCCCCTTCTGCTGCAGGCGTAAGCTTGCAGTCTTTAGTCTCATGATTTTCTGCACATTTTACGCATCTGTACGTGAATGTGCATTTGCTCTGTGCATGGCCGTACCTTTGGCATCTATGGCACTGCCCTGGCCCTGGCACGCGTTTTTTAGGCTCACTCGCTCAACGCTCAAGTCATTGAGAACGGTCACATTGTAAATATTTTTATTCTGAGTTTTTACAATAAATATTGGCAATGGCTGCTTTGTTTTAAATGAAGTCATTCTCGTGACTTGAGCGTCCAGAATCCCTTGATTTTTAAGATCGTCTGTCAGTTCATTTATGTCTGTGTTTAACGGGAGGTTTTTAATGACCGCGTGGATCATTTTCTCCTCTTCCGGTTGGTAAGTATAGTAACTTACGTTATGATTATTTAGAAGCCTTACTAAGCTTCTAAAATCTGTTATTGTTGTGGGGAACACTTTTATGCCGTCAGACACAGTTCTGGCTTTCGTGAAATCTATCTTGTTGGCTCTTATACCCTTAGATAATTTCAGCCAGTCACTTGTATCAATGGTAATTGGGGGAATTTTTGGGGCTTTTTCAGCCTCCATCTCTATGTCTTCCTCCCTTGTCTCGGGTCTTGTTTGTTTGTCTGTCTTGGCTGTTCCCGCCACTATAGCGTTGAATGCCGGCGGCGTTTTTATTGTTTCGTCCTCTAATCGTTTTTTTTGTTATGTTGTTGTCCGTCTTGTTGTTGTTTTTGTTCTTGTCTTTGTTTTTGTTCGCGTCTTTGTTCTATGGCTCTTTTGTTTGTATTGTCGCATTTGTTTGTATTGTAGGTTTTTCTGTTAGTTTGGTCATCAATTCTGCAATTTGTGCTGTTAGGTCTTTGTGTTGTTGTCTTTGTTCGTTTTGTTGTTGTCTATGTTCGTTTTGCATTTGTGTCATCTGGTTTTGCAGGCTTGCTATAGTGGCTAGCAGCTTGGCAATTTCTGCCTGCGCCCTGGCATTTTCTGCCTGCGCCCTGGCAATTTCTGCCTGCGACGCTTCATAACGATCTCTTAATCTTCTTGTGTCTTCTACAGAGGAGGCTCTCGATGAGCCTCTGCTCCTGTTTGGGGATCTTAAAGTCTGCTCTGAGGCGTTACTATCCTCAGACTCTGATTTATATATTTCAAAATCAGAGTCGTCGGAAGTACGACCTCTATGCCTTTTGTCAGTCATATTTATTTGTTATAACAATTTTTAAAATCAAAATTCACTATAAATCACTTCACTTCTTATAGCTAATAAATGGAATATAACACAGCTCCACAAAAAAAAGTGAAAGTATTTTCTCCGATATCTGAGGAGGTGTACTTTAGGATTTTGGGGTTGCTGAATCCGAATCCGGGGTCCGTTTAACCCCATCACGTCAGGGTCAAGGGCATCTGAAGGTCAAAGTGCGGAATGACTAGTAAAAAATCTGGAAAAATGTATATATATATATATATATATATATATATATATATATATATATATATATATATATATATATATATATATATATATATATATATATATATATATATATATGTTTTCGGGGTCGCTAACTCTGAATCTGGGGTTCCCTTGACCTTGAAGTGTCAGAATCAAGGTCACATGCAGGTCAAAACCCTAAAATTTGATGATATGATCAGTTTGGCCCCGGATTCTTGAAGAGCAGAAAATTTTACATCCGAATATGTATCCGGGGTCCATTTAACCCAATCACGTCAGGGTCAAGGGCATCTGAAGGTCAAAGTGCGGAATCACTAGTAAAAAATCTGGAAACATGTATATATATATTTTCGGGGTCGCTAAATCTGAATCTGGGGTTCTCTTGACCTTGAAGTGTCAGAATCAAGGTCAAATACAGGTCAAAACCCTAAAATTTGATGATATGATCAGTTTGACCCCGGATTCTTGAAGAGCAGAAAATTTTACATCCGAATATGTATTGACTTTTTTTTTTGAACTGACCTTTGTAGGTCACGTGATGGTCATCCAAAATCAAATCCATTTCCCAGCTTTTGGCTGTAAATTGAGATCTTGGGTCTTTGATAAGTTGATATTTTTCCGGTCGTTGATCACGATTCTGGTATTCATTTGAGCCAATCACGTCGTAATTGGGTTGTCATGCTCATGTCTATGGGTTCTACTACTTGTAGCTTTATACTCTGGTGAGGCCAAGGTAGCCACCTCAACAGAGCTGCGGTCACTGGATGACGACGCCTGCGGGCCCGCTTTCCCACCCTGACCAGCCGCCGATACTGGGGTTCCATACCCCTGCATCGTAAATTTTTCCGTTGTGTTTGCCATGACGGCATACGCGTCCTGTTCCAGGGACTTTGCCGGATAGCGGGACAACTCCGTTGCCCGCCGTCACCACGGGGAGGTGCCCTGGATGCAAACACACATGGCTCACATGAATACCAGAATCGTGATCAACGACCCGAAAAATATCAACTCATCAAAGACCCAAGATCTCAATTTACAGCCAAAAGCTGGCAAATGGATTTGATTTTGGATGACCATTGTTACAACAGAGTACCTTTCTAGGAAAACTGTGAAATATACAAATTAGACGGGAGAAATAAAACACGCTTGTACGCTGAGTACTGTGAAGCGACTATATCATTTATTAGGTAACGTGACCTCGTACAGAATACATAGTATGCTTATTGGCTAAAGAGGGCGCTGCAAGTATTACATCGAAATATTTCGAACTCAGATATAACACCCCCACTAGTTTGAAATATTAGTTCAAAACTTTGAAACAATACCTAAAAGTTCTAAAAAACTATAATGTTTGTTCGAACCTAATGCTTTTGTTAAAAGGTCTGCAGGCATATTATTTGTTTGTAAATACTTCGTACATATAAGACCATCTGCTACCTTTTCTCTAATAAAGTGGTGCCGCACATCAATGTGTTTGGACCTTTTATGAAACATAGGGTTCGAGGTCAACTTCAACGCACTTTGACTATCACTATGTAACAATATACAATCTGAAAAACCTGTCAATTCATTTAACAGATTTCTAAGATAGACAGCTTCCTTTGAAGCTTCAGTCAGGGCCATGTACTCGGCTTCAGTGCTAGAAAGCGCAACAGTTTTTTGCTTACTACTTTCCCATGAAATTGCACAATTTGAAAAAGTAAAACAAAAGCCGGTATATGACCTTCGATCTACAGTATTGCTACCCCAGTCTGCATCTACAAAACCTTCTAAACGTTTAGAATCTTTCTTAAACTTTAAACACAAGTCTTTAGTTTTTTGTAAATATCTTAATAGTCTTTTTGCACTCTGCCAATGGGTATTATCAAAGCAATTATTGAACTGGCTGAGATAGCTAACACTGTAGGAAATATCTGGTCTTGTCATAACAGCTAAATACATGAGACTTCCTATTAACTGTTGATATGGGACTGAAAAATTAGAATCTTTGCCTTTAACAAGATTCAAATTTTTCTCCATGGGTGTATCCACAGGTCTACACTCATTTATGTTAAACTTGGTCAGTAAAGTTTCAATATACTGAGTCTGATCTAAAGTTATAACACCCTTTTCTTTATTAACACTAATATTCATCCCTAAGATTTGTTTGGCTTGGCCCAAATCTTTTAACTTAAATTTTGTTGCCAATTCCCTTTTTAAAATGATGGTTTCAGATAAGTCATTTGAAAATATGAAAAAATCATCAACGTACAGAGCGGTTATGGTCATCAGACCTTCATTATTAAATTTAATAAAAACACAAGGCTCAAACTGAGACTTTTTATAACCCAAATTAGTTAAAACATCTTCAACTCTTTTATACCACACCCGAGATGATTGTTTTAAACCATAAATTGCACGATTCAGCTTTAAAACCTTGTTTTCTGAACCTGGTTTTACAAAACCTTCAGGCTGTTTCATAAAAACAGTTTCATCCAAACGACCATGCAAAAAAGCTGTGGTTACATCCAAATGGTAAATATCTAGATTTAAATCTACATACAAAGCAATTAACAGTCTTAAGGTACTATGTCGCACTACAGGTGAAAAAGTTTCATGATAATCTAAACCTTCTCTTTGGGTAAAACCTCTAGCCACTAATCTCGCCCGATAACCCGTTTTATTTTCACTATCAATTTTTAACTTTGTATACCCACTTGCACTCCACTACTGTCGCATTGTCCGGTAAGTCCACTATATTCCATGTTTCGTTTTCTCCTAGGCTTTTCATTTCTTCCAACATGGCTTCTCGCCATTTTCTGTTATCTGGTCTAGACAAAGCCTCTGAAATTGTTTCTGGAGGTTCTAAAGGCTGTAGTTTGACACATAGTCGTCAAACTCCTTTTCCTTTCTTCGTCTCTCAGATCGCCTCAGATTTTCTGGGTTTGATACATTACCACTTGGTACATAACACAGCTCCACAAAAAAAAGTGAAAGTATTTTCTCCGATATCTGAGGAGGTGGACTTTAGGTTTTTGGGGTTGCAGGATCCGAATCCGGGGTCCGTTTAACCCCATCACATCAGGGTCAAGGGCATCTGAAGGTCAAAGTGCGGAATGACTAGTGAAAAATCTGGAAAAATGTATATATATATATATATATATATATATATATATATATATATATATATATATATATATATATATATATATATATATATATATATATATATATATACATACATTTTAGGGTTTTGACCTATATTTGATCTTGATTCTGACACTTCAAGGTCAAGAAAACTCCAGATTCAGATTTAGCGACCCTGAAAACATATATACATATATATATATATATATATATATATATATATATATATATATATATATATATATATATATATATATGTATATATGTTTTCAGGGTCGCTAAATCTGAATCTGGAGTTTTCTTGACCTTGAAGTGTCAGAATCAAGATCAAATATAGGTCAAAACCCTAAAATTTGATGATATGATCAGTTTGACCCCGGATTCTTGAAGAGCAGAAAATTTTACATCCGAATATGTATTGATTTTTTTTTAGAACAGACCTTTGTAGGTCACGTGATGGTCATCCAAAATCAAATCCATTTGCCAGCTTTTGGCTGTAAATTGAGATCTTGGGTCTTTGATGAGTTGATATTTTTCGGGTCGTTGATCACGATTCTGGTATTCATGTGAGCCAATCACGTCGTAATATAACGATATAATATTTTCTTACTCCGGAGCGAAAAATTTTATCCGTGTGTTTGCATCCAGGGCACCTCCCCATGGTGACGGCGGGCAACGGAGTTGTCCCGCTATCCGGCAAAGTCCCTGGAACAGGACGCGTATGCCGTCATGGCAAACACAACGGAAAAATTTACGATGCAGGGGGATGGAACCCCACTATCGGCGGCTGGTCAGGGTGGGAAAGTGGCCCCCAGCAGGCGTCGTCATCCAGTGACCGCAGCTCTGTTGAGGTGGCTACCTTGGCCTCACCAGAGTTTAAAGCTACAAGTAGTAGCACCCATAGACATGAGCATGACAACCCAATTACGACGTGATTGGCTCAAATGAATACCAGAATCGTGATCAACGACCCGAAAAATATCAACTCATCAAAGACCCAAGATCTCAATTTACAGCCAAAAGCTGGTAAATGGGTCAAGGGCATCTGAAGATCAAAGTGCGGAATGACTAGTAAAAAATCTGGAAAAATGTATATATATATATACAGTGACCGGCAAAAAGTTCGCAACATATGGGAAAAATTTTTATTAGGTGAGTATTGGAAAAACTTTTCCGGGGGATCGGTTCTGCATGTCCGATAACCTAAAAATCGATTTTGACATACGTCACGTGACCACTGGTATAGCGTCAAATTAAAAAAAAAATTGTTAATTTACAAAAAGTGAGGTTAGTTGACGAGATATCAAAAAAAGTTATTTGAAAAAATTGCTTAGAATTAGATTCTAGGTCCTTGTGCAAAATTTTAAGATTTTATTTAAAAAAATTGGAAAACTCAATTTTTTTTAAATATTTTTTTATCGATTTACAAATTTCCAGTTTTTTTCGTTTAGATAGCTTGGCTAATGTAAAGCCCATGTATCTGGATGACAATAAACGAATGTAGTAGTTTTTTCTACAATTGACAGGACAAAATTAAAAAAAACAGGGTTTCGCCGGACGCTAGCTGTTGCAATGATTTGTATCTAGCAGCAGTGTCAAAATTTTAGAGACATTTCAATGAGATTACATTGAGAAAACCTTAATCGTCTTAAATATATCTGAAGTTCGACTTTTTGTAAAGTTAAGGGGAGTAAAATAGATAATAAACAAAAAATTACCTGTTTATTTAATCGAAATTTCAGAAACGAAAACCAATGTAAGAAAAACTTAAAAGTAGTCAAATTCTGTACTAACAACATAAAAAATCATTGTTTTTCCTTGGGTGCACAAAATTTAAAACTCAGTATGACCACCATTTCTCTCCATACATACTATTGTTCTCGAGCGCAACTCTCGATTAACATTTCGGAGCATTTTACGATTTATTTGCAATACACAATTTCTAATGACATTCTCTAAATTTTGTATATTCCTAAAGGGTCGATGTTTGTACACAGAGTTCTTTAGGTATCCCCACATAAAGAAATCTAACGGAGTCAGATCTGGTGATCTCGCAGGCCACGGATTTTCAGAAAACCGTCCTATCCACTGGTTTCCAAATTCTTGATCCAGCCATCTCTTCACCTCATTTGTGGAATGAATGCTAGCTCCGTCTTGTTGAAAGTATAAATTTCTTCTTTCGGCTAATGACAAATTGTCTAAAAAGTCAGATATCTCAGTTTGTAGAAATTCTAAATATCGTTTTGAATTTAAATTGTCTCTAAAGAAAAAAGGTCCCACTATTCTGAGGTTGAAAATTCCGCACCACACATTAACCTTAAAACTATATTGGTCTTTACTCTGAATTACAAAGTCTGGGTTTTCGGTGGCCCACCATCTACAGTTTTGTGAACTGACGGTTCCGTTAGAGGTAAATGTAGCTTCATCCGAGAAAAGAACGTTCTTTGGGAAATTAAAATCTTCCTCAATCATACCCTGGAACCAGGCACAAAAATCGAAGCGGGCGTCATAATCCCTATCTTTTAATACTTGTACAAATTTAGGTTTGTACGGATGAAATTTGTTTCTTTTTAATATCCTCCGCACAGATCTTTCGTGAATGTTAGTGATCTCCGATATTTGACTAACTGCTAATTGGGGTGTTTCTGTGATCGACAAACACACATCCAGAGAATCTTCGTCACCTGTTACCGGTTTTTCATGGGAAACTTTATACTGATTTTCTACCGATCCCGTTTCTTTAAATTTATTGACTAGACGAGATACTGTGGAATAATGGAGGGATTTATCGGGGTGCCTCTCATTAAAAATTGCTGCTGTTTCTCTATGGCTTTTGTAATTATCTCCAGAAATTAAAATAATTTCTATCTTTTCCTGAAGAAGTAGTGTGGGTGCCATTTTAAGGAATAAAATATTAATAAACTTATGTAAAATATCAAACTTAGTAAGATGCGAGACATAAACCAATGACATAGGTTGAAATCAAACAAATTATAATTTGTTTGACATTTTTCTGTTGTTTTTAACCTACTAGATTATTTGGTTGTTTTAATTTCAGAGCCTGCTTTGGTAGTTTTAAGTACAACTAAATAGACCTGGTTGTTAAATTTATGTGCGAAAAATCTTAATAAAATCTTGATACAGTCATTTCATTAGATTCAAACCATTGCAACAGCGAGCGTCCGGCGAACACCTATTTTTTCGATTTTGTCCTGTCAATTGTAGAATTGTAGATCTGACTCCGTTAGATTTTTTTATGTGGGGATACCTAAAGAACCCTGTGTACAAACATCGACCCTTTAGGAATATACAAAATTTAGAGAATGTCATTATAAATTGTGTATTGCAAATAAATCGTAAAATGCTCCGAAATGTTAATCGAGAGTTGCGCTCGAGAACAACAGTATGTATGGAGAGAAATGGTGGTCATACTGAGTTTTAAATTTTGTGCACCCAAGGAAAAACAATGATTTTTTGTGTTGTTAGTACAGAATTTGACTACTTTTAAGTTTTTCTTACATTGGTTTTCGTTTATAAAATTTCGATTAAATAAACAGGTAATTTTTTGTTTATTATCTATTTTAATCCCCTTAACTTTACAAAAAGTCGAACTTCAGATATATTTAAGACGATTAAGGTTTTCTCAATGTAATCTCATTGAAATGTCTCTAAAATTTTGACACTGCTGCTAGATACAAATCATTGCAACAGCTAGCGTCCGGCGAAACCCTGTTTTTTTTAATTTTGTCCTGTCAATTGTAGAAAAAACTACTACATTCGTTTATTTTCATCCAGATACATGGGCTTTACATTAGCCAAGCTATCTAAACGAAAAAAACTGGAAATTTGTAAATCGATAAAAAAATATTTAAAAAAAATTGAGTTTTCCAATTTTTTTAAATAAAATCTTAAAATTTTGCACAAGGACCTAGAATTCAATTCTAAGCAATTTTTTCAAATAACTTTTTTTGATATCTCGTCAACTAACCTCACTTTTTGTAAATTAACAATTTTTTTTTTAATTTGACGCTATACCAGTGGTCACGTGACGTATGTCAAAATCGATTTTTAGGTTATCGGACATGCAGAACCGATCCCCTGGGAAAGTTTTTCCGATACTCTCCTAATAAAAATTTTTCCCATATGTTGCGAACTTTTTGCCGGTCACTGTATATATATATATATACATTTTTCCAGATTTTTTACTAGTCATTCCGCACTTTGATCTTCAGATGCCCTTGACCGTGACGTGATGGGGTTAAACGGACCCCGGATAAATATTCGGATGTAAAATTTTCTGCTCTTCAAGAATCCGGGGTCAAACCGATCATATCATCAAATTTTAGGGTTTTGACCTGTATTTGACCTTGACTCTGACACTTCAAGGTCAAGAGAACCCCAGATTTAGATTTAGCGACCCCGAAAACATATAAATACATTTTTCCAGATTTTTTACTAGTCATTCCGCACTTTGACCTTCAGATGCCTTGCCTTGGCGTGATGGGGTTAAACGGGCCCCGGATTCGGATTCAGCAACCCCAAAAACCTGAAGTACACCTCCTCAGATATCGGAGAAAATACTTTCACTTTTTTTTGTGGAGCTGTGTAATCAATATCAGTCGACTCCTGTACGGTTAATGTATCATTATCAGACATACTGTCACTCGTAATGTCATGATAATCTGTGGACTCAGATTCTGTTTGATTATCACTATCAAGTGAACTGGAACTGGTGCTAACATCCCCCACTGGAACTGATGTTTCTTTCTGTTCATCACCAAATATCATATCTAGTCTCTTAGACTTAAGATCTTAACAAATAATTACATCCTTGCTTGTTGTCACATCATTAGTATCAGGGTTGTAAATTCTATACCCTTTTGTAGTTTCAGAAAAACCAACAAGAATGTGTTTGCTAGATTTTTTATCAAGTTTCTGCCTTTTTTCTTTGGGCACATGCACCATAACGGTGCTCCCAAAAATCCGCATTGCTGGTAAGTCAGGTTTTATTTTATTCCACATTTCAAATGGTGTTTTTCCATTTAGACCATTAGCAATACTTCTATTTCTTAAGTAATTTGCCGTATTAACTGCTTCGGCCCAAATTTTTTTATCTAACCCTGCATCAAACAAAAGACATCTAGCCTTCTCAACTAGTGTACGGTTAAGCCTTTCGGCCAGGCCCTTTTGCTGCGGAGTGTAAGCATTAGTTTTTTGATGAACTATTCCCTCCTTTTTAAAATAATTCGCAAAGTCTCTACTGCAAAATTCGCCTCCTTGATCACGTCTAAAAAATTTAATATTTTCCTTTCTCTGGTTTTCTACCATTGCTTTAAACTCTTTGAAACATTCAAAGACTTCACTCTTAGCCCTCAAAAAATAGACAAACGACATTCTGCTATAGTCATCTACAAGAGAAAGAAAATACTTCGAGCCACCAATTGAAGTTACTTCCATGGGTCCACAGACATCTCCATGTATAATTTCTAAGATTTGTGTACTACGTGTCCTTGTGATTACAAAGGGCAGCCTTGATTGCTTGCCTTCGCAGCACCCAACACAGTTGGATTTGTCAATATCAACTTTTCCATTGAATGTCATACCTTGAACAGAATCCTTCATTTTATTTAAGTCTTGACTGTTAATATGGGCCAATCTTCTGTGCCAGGTTTCACCAGAAACACTTAACATACATTATTCCTGTTTTAAGTTTAACTTATAAACGCCATCAATTAAGTCCGCTGTAGCTAACCTATTTTCATGATTATAAATAAAGCAACCACTGTCATTAAAGGAAACACTATTTCCTTTAGCAATTAGCTCACTAACAGAAAGATTTGTTGTCAAGTTCGGAACACATAATACATTCTTGACAGTAACATTATGAAACTCTCCATTGCACGATGTAACAATTTCTATGTTACCTAAGCACTTTACAGGAAGTTTTTGCTGATTCGCAACTACAATTTCTTGCACACTTGGTGGTGATTTACATTGTAACCAGTTTTCATTTGGTGTTATATGTTTACTTGCACCAGAATCCAAGTAAAAATCATTTTCGTTGTAGTTTCCGGTTAAAAATACTGAACTAAATGCATTATTGAGGTCCGGCTTCGACGAATTTGGATACTTTGACATGTAATATCCAGGTTGTTTACACCTAAAACATATGATTTCTCCTCTCTCTTTCCATTTGCTGTCACTTTTATTATTGATTTTCTTGCTACCTGCGCCACCTCTTGCATGTGGTTTGAAATTACCATATTTGGCAACAAGGGCACCTGCCTTTCCGCTGCTACAGCCATCTGTTGACATATCCAGCAATTTCGCTTTGATGGAATCTGCAGTGATGTCAACTCCAGAGTGCTCAATCGCCATTAGCATGGGCGCGTACTTGTCGGATAAACCGGCCACTAATATCGAACCTATCCATTTTTCATCGACGCCGAAACCGGTTTTTCTGAGCTTTTGAGCTGTTTCGATAACCTGGTTTACATAATGTTCCATCGAATCACAACTTTCCAGTCTCAACGAGATTAAAGTCCTTAATAGCCCGATTTTTCTGGTAACACCCGTGTCTTCATAAAGCTTTTTAATTTTGTTCCAAACGTCTTTACACGATCCGCCATCTTTCACATGCACATACAACGACGAGTCTATGGTAAGAATTAACTTAGCTTTTGCTTTTGCAACTACACTGGTATCAGTCTCTTCGCCACTTAAACATTTCGATAAACCTTCGAGGACGAAAAAGTTTTCGACAGCGAAAGACCATTCGTCATAGTTGTCTCGCCCGACAAGCTTCGGAACGCTACTTAGATAATTCACGGCCATTTTCTACTCACAACTCAACACTGCGTTATTTCAACCGATCGATGGTAAGAACTCTCTAAACTCACGTTTCCTACAGTCCTGGGCCCATAACCTGTTACAACAGAGTACCTTTTCTAGGAAGACTGTGAAATATACAAATTAGACGGGAGAAATAAAACACGCTTGTACGCTGAGTACTGTGAAGCGACTATATCATTTATTAGGTAACGTGACCTCGTACAGAATACATAGTATGCTTATTGGCTAAAGAGGGCGCTGCAAGTATTACATCGAAATATTTCGAACTCAGATATAAGAACCATCACGTGACCTACAAAGGTCTGTTCTAAAAAAAAAGTCAATACATATTCGGATGTAAAATTTTCTGCTCTTCAAGAATCCGGGGTCAAACTGATCATATCATCAAATTTTAGGGTTTTGACCTGTATTTGACCTTGATTCTGACACTTCAAGGTCAAGAGAACCCCAGATTCAGATTTAGCGACCCCGAAAACATGTATTTACATTTTTCCAGATTTTTTACTAGTCATTCCGCACTTTGAACTTCAGATGCCCTTGACCCTGACGTGATGGGGTTAAACGGACCCCGGATACATTTTCGGATGTAAAATTTTCTGCTCTTCAAGAATCCGGGGTCAAACTGATCATATCGTCAAATTTTAGGGTTTTGACCTGTATGTGACCTTGATTCTGACACTTCAAGCTCAAGAGAACCCCAGATTCAGAGTTAGCGACCCCGAAAACATATATCCACATTTTTCTAGATTTTTTACTAGTCATTCCGCACTTTGACCTTCAGATGCCCTTGACTCTGACGTGATGGGATTAAACGGACCCCGGATTCGGATTCAGCAACCCCAAAAACCTTAAGTACACCTCCTCAGATATCGGAGAAAATACTTTCACTTTTTTTTTTGGAGCTGTGTAATACAACCAAAAATAGGCAACGGAGACCGTTGCCTATAAACTTAAAAGGTAACACTCACCCCTATATCTAGTTGTAATTTTATCAGCTAATCCTTAATGTAATACACCTTCCACTACACTTTGTCTCTCCCACTACACTATATCTCACTGCACTACGCTCGCTTTCGAATCGACCACTCTGCACGTCGCGCTCTTGCGGGTATTTATAGATATCCTCCGTTTACCAACATAGCCAATTAGAGCGCTTCGCGCCAATTCTCTAACGGTTTTCTCCCCTTTGCTTAGCGATTTTCGACCATAATGCCGAGACCGTATCTATTCCAGAAAAAGAAAACGTCCAATCGCTTTCCAGATGTCGAATCTGTGCAAAAGGGGCGTGGCTTGTTTTGGGAGTCAATTCTATCTTAAATATCCCGGAGCAATTGATGCACCTCAGTAGACGCAATGCTTTTATAAAAGCAAAATTAAAT
This sequence comes from Philopedon plagiatum, assembly GCA_963971165.1. Lineage (NCBI taxonomy): Eukaryota > Metazoa > Arthropoda > Insecta > Coleoptera > Curculionidae > Philopedon > Philopedon plagiatum. The sequence goes on along the minus strand of OZ020193.1, from coordinate 24,842,992 downwards.
GCTTTTGTTAAAACTTTCAAAGTTTTTATTTATTTAAACCGACAGCGCGCTTGTACGGTGATTTTCTGCATTCCCGCTTCAGAGAATCCAGTCAATATAATCGCTAGCGCGGACGAAATTTCTTTAGTCGTCGTCTTGCTAGCGTAGGGACACGTCGACGCTCCGCTTCATGCACGGAATAGGAAGCTATCGCAAGACTTTTATTATATTCATTTTAAAGAAATTCGTAAATGTCTTATTTCTTGTCGGTTTTTTCCAATTTTCCATGGAAAAGGCATTGTGAAAAGCCAGTTTCACAACAGATTTGTCGCACAAGCGGTCATTCCACTTTTTTGGGGTCGGGAAAACCTCTGCAGGCATTCCCGAGCCTGTGTAGCAATGCCGATGGTCCCTCCCGGCTTGTCTGTGTGACGACTCCGACTCAGAGTCCAAATTGAGCAGCCTACGCTTGGTCAAAAGTCCGGGAGAGCCATCCCGATGAACACCGAAAACCCCTGAGTTTTGATTTTGATCTGAATGATCGAATTTGTCCCTGCAATTGGTTTCTACCCTTGCGTTTGAAGTTTCCCCACCACGTCTTGAGGGAGTACGCTCATCAAACGCGTATTCTGTATTAAATTTCGGACTTCCGCTTTTTTCCAGGTGGCGTCCAATCGACTGGATTACATCGACAGTCTTAAAGGCGGCCTGGAAAGAGTCGATCGAGGAGGCCCTACTTAAGTTTCTATTTTCTTTCTCCATTTTTGTTTGTTTGTCCAGGGATGCCAGGTATTTTTAATACCGATTGGACAAGGACAGACAGCGCGTCTGTCTTTGTCGCTGTGTGGACCCGCCACCTAATTTACCCCGTTAGCTGGAAACTGCTAACGTTCCACCACGGACCGCAGTGACGAAAATGGGTTAAAATTTTAAAGGCGGGACTAATTTTGTGTTATATTAATCTTAGGGATAGGTTAAAACCAGGATTTCCCTAAGAAAATATATTGAGATATGTTGGCTCGGGCTCGTCCAACTTAAACGTTATTAAAATTAAACAATGTCCAAAATGTTTAATTTTAGTGAATTCACGGGGGCGAATTTTTTGTTTATTGTTTGTTTGTTGTTGAATTTAATTTTTTCAGGGGAAGTCTGTGTTTTTGTACGTTCGCGAAGCCTCTCCTAATCCTACCTAATCACAATGCTAATTAGGGGGGTCTGAGGGGGGCGCTTAACTAAAATCACTCTATGACTTTTTTCAGTCGCTACTTTCCAAAAGCACTTCCCTATTTTAATTTATTTCAACTAAAAATTACACGTTAAACGACTAATTTTCAATCTAACGATCGTACCTCTCCCTACACACGTAGCACTCACAGAATGTCTATCACGATTTGTCTATTTTCACGCTAATTTAGAAATCTGTTAGAGCAGCGCTTCTTGACTAAGAATACTCTAACACTTTCAGAGGACTACCTCTTTCACGGATTTGTTTATTTTCAAGGACGCGTCCAAAAGGCCGTACACCGTCCAGTCACTCCTAAGACGCTACTTAAGATAACCTATTTCGAAAATAAACCCGTTTTTAATTTTACAATTTCGAAAAAACGATTTTTATTTTTCCGCCTTGTAAAGACCCAAACAATTTTATGACAGGAAATTTTAAAGCAAATCGACTTCAATCCCTGGATTGTTGGGCTGAATTTGACTCGCAATTTGGGATAAAAGCTTACCGTAAACCGCAGTTGATTGTTTTGAGAAAAACAAGATCAATTTACGGCCACGATAGCACTGTTTATTTTAAATACTTTCCGCGGTACAAGCGGGAAATTTACAATCCTAACACCCGGAAAATCTACTGTTAAGCCGCTTTGAGAAAAGCGCAACCGAACAGTGACTGGTTGTCGGAAAGTTATCGAGCGCAAATTTATTTACGACGATTTAATTATTTTTGTTTTATCCTATCTTTGGCCGGACATCACCTCCAGTTCGAGGACAATGGTGCCGCAGAGTAGGGAACGTACTATGGCTATTCCGGCTATTTCCTGTACCTAACCTTCCCCAACACCTGCTTGGCGGTTTTTCCGAGCGTTTCAGGAAAATAGCCTAGCCTGAAACCGACCGTGAATTTAATCTTCAGAGTCTTCGTCTCTTCTTTTTTACGCGGGTTGCTTCACTCACACTTACTAGTGAGGCGAGTTACCGACTTGGCCAGTACCCTGGGGCAACGACTTATCAGGAGGTATCTCAGGAATTTTTTATTGGACCAAACCGATACCAGACCAAATCAACCCAACTGTTCAAATTGATATATGGATGATACCAATAAAGAGCAGAAGGATTAACTCGCCTGGAGAAGATTCGCGCTATCCCGGGTACGCAACGGGACTCTTGAAGCTCACAAGGAAGATCAACGGGACCCTGCTGTGTCCTGCTGAAAATCCAGAATTTCTGCTAACACCTTGGTGACGTCAGAATATATGAACAGCGAGCTGAATACTGATTCTTCACTAAGTTGCCTTCTGGACTGCACCTCGAAGACTGATGATTTGCTCCCAGAATGGCGCTATTTTATAGACTTTCCCTATTTTAGAACATTGCCAATCACAGCATTTCGCGCCCTTTTCTCCAACGGTTTTCCCCTCTTGCTTAGCGATTTTCGACCATAATGGCCGAGACAGTATCTAGCCCAGCCAAAGAAAACTTCCAATCGCTTTCCAGATACTGAATCTGTGCAAAAGGGGCGTGGCTTGTTAAGGGAGTTGGAATTTACTTTTCCTATTTTCAAGCAACACATTGGGGCTTTCCCTTGCACACGTCTGCAAGGTGTTGCGCCAATGTGTTTGCCTTTTCAAGGCTTGTTTGTGGTAAGTTACTGGCCAGCGCTGGGATTTTATTGAACTTGCTTTTAAGCCGCCTCGTCAGACGCCACAGAGAATTGTCCATCACTGACACTCCTCTCAGGACGTCCGACCAGGCATTGTTTTTGTGTTGGTTGATTTTATTTCTAATAGTTTTTTGGCGATCTCTTACTCTCACTCTATCCATCGGACGTCTATGTCGCTGCCACTTTTTCCAAATTTTGTTCTTAAATTTAATGATTTGTACAATCTCGTCCGGCAGTCTGTCCTCCGCCGGTCTGACTTTGATCTTTTTTGCCACCTGGTTTCTAGCAACCTGGAGACGTTCCGTTAACATCGAGACCTCGCTTTCCAAGGTCTCAATTTCAGTTATATTATTGTTGATATTGGCTCTTTGGTTAACGATGTCTCTGAAAAGTCTCCAGTTTGCGTTTTTATAGTACCAGGTGGTTGGACAATTTTCTTCGGCTATATTGGCCTTCCACTCAAACATGTTCGGGAAGATTTACTATATTTTTGTTTAGGACTATATCAATGTAGGACGGCGACATGCCGTTCAATGGATAGTGTGTAGGGGTCGATGTATGCACAATTTGTATATTATTGTCTGTGGCATAATATTTTACGAAATTTCCGTTACGGTTATTCCGTCGATTATGCCACAGAACATGCCTCGCATTGAGATCTCCAAAAATTAACACCTGGTTTCCCAGGTTGAACAGTTCATCAAAATCATTGTCCACCAATCTAAGATTTGGTCTAGCGTATCCTCCAATCAATACCACACCATTTGTTAGTTTTACCGCTATATGTTCTATAATACTGTTAGTATTAGGTAAGACAATGTGCGGTATTGATTGTTTAATCAGCATCGCCACTCCTCCACCCCTTACATTTCTATTAACTCTGTGTATAGTGTAGTTACGTATTTTAAGTTTGTCATTGTCTGTGAGTTTTGTCTCGTTAATTATTATCATTATGTCAGTTTTGTACGTCTGTAAAAAATAGATTAACTCTCCTATTTTGTTATTAAGCGTATTCGCGTTCCAGAGGACTATTCTTAATGGTTTATATTTTATATTGAAGATTTATTTTGTAAAAAAAGTGATGACCGCCGTTGCTCTGACCATCGGGTCTCTATGTTTGTCCATTTCATTGGCAAAGTCCGAGGCAAAGTCCTCTGAAAAGCGAACAAGCTCATTCAAATTAACACTTTTATTAAATTTATCAATGGCACCTAAAATATCTCCTACCTGTGCGTCCTTGGACCCGCTTCTGCGGATGGAGCCATTATCTGCGTCGCGTCTTTGCATTGAATTATTTTCCCGGTTGCTTCCACCTGGCAAATTTGGGAAATTTTCTTCATATTCTTCCTCCATTGGTGGTCTTCTGGATGGGCCACTTCCTAAAGCCACCGCTGGACCACTTGCCCTGGCCGTCCATTGGTTTGTTGTTGGTTGTGGCGCTGGGATAAAACGTTTATTTACAGTATTTACATTTTTGTTTTTCTTTGCTTGCTCAGCTCTGTATATGTACAAATCACACCCTGTGTGGTTAGCTTTATGCGCTTGTCCGCATTTAGCGCACTTTAACGGCCTGTTTCCTGGGCAGACATTGGGAAAATGATTTTCAGCACAATTTACACATTTGGGGGTTCTACATGACAGTTGGAGGTAGCGTGCCCCCACTGACAGCATCTTTTGCACTGAATAATGCCTATTTGAGTTTTTCTGCGCTCCCACGTGATCCGTGCTCTATCTATATAGCGTATTTTTTCCAGTTGTGACAACTTATAATCTGCAGACGTGACAACCATGTACAGTGGCCAAAACTTTGTCTGCATTATATGTATGTTTTTGACTGTGATCTGATGTTCTTCACTTAGTTCTTTTTTAATGTCTTCGGGATCGGACATATGATCCAGGCCTCTAATGACAAAAGCATGTGTGCGTTCTTCTGCAGTTGCGTATGTATGCCATTCGATATCTTGGTCCTGTCCATTATGTTTTTTATACTTGTTGTAGTCATCTTTGTTGTCTATATTTACAATCGTGTTTCTTGTTGTAGACTTGATGTGGTAACCTTTGCTTATATATTGATCTAATTCATCTCTGAAAACTATGCATTTTGTTTTATTTAATATTACACCCTTTATGATAATGGGTGGAGGTTTTTTATCATTTTTCTTTTGCTGTTGTTGATTTTGTTGCTGTTGTTGTTGTTGCTGTTGTTGTTGTTGTTGTTGTTGTTGTTGTTGTTGTTGTTGCTGCTGCGTTTTGCCTGCTTGCTCTTGCTCTCTTTGTTGTGTTTGTTGCTGGAATGTTTGCTTTGTTTTGGATTGTATTTGGTGCTTAGTGTTAGTTGGTCTTATATCTATTTCATCTGTGTCCGGAAATTCCATTTCTTCCTCAGAGGTATCAGTTAGGACTTCAAACCTGTTCCTAGTAGGTATATTTGGCCTTGAGTCAAAGATACGAGGGTATTTTGATGAGGTTACCCCACTTGCTTGGGATTCAGGGCTGTTTCTTCCCCTTTTTTCAGCGCCCTTTTTCTCTGCTGTCTTTTCAGGTTCTTTCATCTGCTGGAAGGTTATTTTTTTCTAGTCCTTCCGCCTTTTCTTGTTTTCCTCGTCTATTTGTATTTGTTTTCTCATTTCTTCTGCTTTAGCTTTTTCTGCTCTATCTTCTTTTTCTTTCTTTCTTCTCTCACTTTCAAGTCTATATTGTTCCGCCATTCTAAGGCCTTGTTCTGCTACCCTTCTTTCAACCGCTCTTTCCATGTTTATTTCTGCTATTTGTTCTGGGCTTAGTTGTTCTTTCTGCTTCTGTGGGCTTTGACTTTGTAGTTCTTTCGGGGGGGGGGGGGGGATTTCTTGTTCTATTGGTTTTTGTGGTACTTTCGGCACAGGGAATTCGTAAGCGCTTTTAAAGTTTTCGCTTTTCTCTTCAGATATGGGCTTTACAGGCGGGCTTCTAGCAGGATTACCTTCTAGAGCATGCTTTTCTTGAAGGTGTTCGGTTATTTTTAATCTAAGTTTGTCTCTTTCCTCCTTGGAGGCGCATTTTTTAAAGTAGCTATTGCATAATGAGCAGTATGCCTTGTAGGTTTCTAGCATTTTCATCAGATCACGGTTTTTTCTGATACTTTTGCACTTTCAAAGTGTTTTACCAGTTTCTTGAGTGTATTCGTCGTCATCTTGGCTCGTCGATGTACCCTCTTCGTTCATTGCACGGATTGCATCTGGCCTTGCGGCCGAGAATTTATATTTTGCAATTTAAATTACTTTTTAGGTTAACGTAAACGTTAAAAAATTTGGGTCTTGCGAATAGTCACTCCGCGTTTATTCAAAATTGTAAGGTGCGCGCACACTTAGGCGAAGCGAAGAGAAGAGAATTTTATTCGTCCAAGAAACTCACGTGCAATCAAATGGAAGTCCGCACAACGCTTCTCGACGCTTCAGTGTGCGGGCTCCCATTTGATTGCATGTAAAGTTCTTGGATGGATAAAATTCTCTTCTCTTCGCGACGGTTCGCCTAAGTGTGCGCGCACCAGTGTTTTGTTATCGGGAGCTTTTAGGATATTAGAATTAATTAGAAAAAGCTCTAGGATTAGAAAAAGCTCTCCGATATGCTGGTGAACCGTCTGAGAGTTTTCGCACAGTTGGGGACGTTACCGTCTATACACTATATACACATTCTTTAGCACATTCTTTGGGTATTTCACTAATTACACACTTATTGTTTTATATGTGCCGTGCTACGGCATGGCACAGTCCGTTTATTAAGCACTACTGCTGATTTAGCAGGTTTTTAGCACCACTTTACGGTTAGATGTATATGTGTCGGTGACGTACCGACACAGTTCCGTTGTGATAGCTTTAGCGTCTCCTCAATAGATGTCGCGCCTTGTACTAAAAGCCCAGAATATAAACAGAACAAAATTCTGAGCTAAAAGTATGATTATTCGTAAAATAAAATTAGGAACGCTGCCGAAACTCCGTTTTCTTTAATAAATACGATTCTGGCGACTAGACATAGTATAGTAATACGATATTTGTCTACGCACGTGCAGGCTGTAAGCTGTAGTAAATATGAGACTGCCAACAATTTTAAAAATATTGTATCGAGGATACACGCCAATACACCTTTTAGAGCCGATCTAATTTTTTAAATATCAAAATATTTAAAAAAAGTTCTTGCACCAACACAGACTCGAACCCGCGATCGTCAGATCAACTCGCTCATTTCAAACATCTTTATTCATTGCATACTTAAATATTTATAATACTTCTTACAATCTAACTATTTACAAGTGTTTCCCGGTACAACATATATCTATATACATATCCACCGGGAATGCGCAGCCAGGCCATGGCTGGGGCTGGTGTTGGCCCATGGTAAGATTATATTATGTACAGAATTTATTATGCCCCATCCGAGTAATCTTTTAAGGCAGTGAACAGATTTAAGCTTTTTTGAAAAGGGTTTTTGTTTTACGTTTAGTTTTTATTGTTAAATTTTGTTAATTGATTTTTACTGGAAAAGTATGTAAAAAACCAGTTTTAAAGACTCAGGTGCAATGTAGCAATTTGTCGGTCGGTGTTATTTCTTATCTAGGTTTCGATTCATTCATTCATTCACTCTCACTCAAACAATCTGCTCTCATTCTTATTTACATCCTTCTTTCATACTATTTAGTCTTAGGTAGCTATGTACAGTTGTATATTTATTTATAATGTATGTACAGTAATTTAGCCTAATTGATCTTTTAGATGAGTTATTTAATCTTTCTGAATTTGTTTTCCGTGTTTTATGGAAAATTTTTCCTGTAGAAACCGACATACTTCCGCCGTGGCAGAGTGTCTACTGGCGCTTTTTGTCAGCGTTTGACGAGTATATCCAATTTCGGCTCCTCCGACAAGCCCCCCCACTCAAGGGGCGGGTCTTGTCAAGGGAGTCGGGAAAATATTTTCGAAGTTTTGGGAATGTTTATGAAGAATCATTCTTATTATTATTTATTATTGACATTTACGCAAATATTTCCCAACATTTGCGTAATTTATCAAGGATTTATGACAAATTTGTGTCCTCGTTCCCGGTGGCAGGGTGTTTGCTGCCCTTCAACCTACTACACAGTCTTTATGTAGGATTTGGTCTAATAACAAGCCCCGCCCATTTTCATGTGCGGGTCTTGCTAAGGGAGTTGAGAGGATAGGATTTTTTGGATTATTCTGTGGAAGCTTGAGTCAGTTTGTATTTGGAAATGAATGGATTCGGATTGAAGGGAGTGGATTTAAGGATTTCTCTCCTCGAAATACATGGGTAATTTACTGTACAACGGTTTATGCGTAACCGCGTCTAGTCTGTGTCAAGTTTTCTGTCAGTATTGAAGCGTCTGTCTTGTACTTGTAAAATTTGTTGGATGTTTCGCACACGTAATCGCCAAATAACGGAGTATTGGCGATCCGGTGCAAGTCTCCAACTACTGTCCTCCTCGGTGACGAGGTTACGCATCTTAGAATTTTATTTTGTACACGCTGCAGCCGGGCCATCTGCGTGTCCGACATGCTGCACCATATCGGAGCAGCATATGTCATGACCGGCTTAATTATTTGATTATATATTATTAATTTATTTCGAGGAGAGAGCGGGGAACGTGGACAAAGAATGGAATACAAATTTTGCATGGCGACAAAGGATTTCTGGATAGTATAGGAAGTGTGGTTATGGAAACGTAATCGTGCATCAATAACAACACCCAGATATTTTAGTTTTTTAGACGGTAATATCTGGGTGTTGTTTATGTTTATAGGAATATTTATTTTGTTATTTGTAAATTTTTTAGTTACTATCATACATTCACATTTGGATTCATTGATTTCAAGCTTCCACTTTGAATACCATGGGATTAGGGAGTGTAGATGGTTATTTATATGGGATTTAGCCACATTTGCGTAGTACGAGCTGGCGTAAACCAGCACGTCGTCCGCAAACATGGCTAATTTTGTGGATGGGAAGTGTGGGATATCTGCTGTGTAGAGGTTGAATAATTTCGGTGACAGAACCGTCCCCTGTGGCACTCCTGCATGCACTCTCTGTGGCATTGAGTATGAACCTTCCACTCTTACACGAAAGGTTCTATTACTCAAATAAGAGTGGATTAGAGTTGTCAGGTATAATGGAAAATTATGTGTTTTTATGAGTTTGTATATTAAGCCATTATGCCAAACACTGTCGAACGCTTGTCTGATATCTAAGGCAAGAAACACAGTATTTTGGTGAATGTTGATTTTGTCCAGGGCATCCTGGACTACCCTGGCCACCAGTAATGTTGTACTGTGCTTCCTCCTGAAACCAAACTGTCCGACAGGAATTCCGGCTTCTAGGTTCAAATTTTCCATTTTCCTAAGTATTATTTTTTCTGCCACTTTTGAGAGTGCACTCAGGAGCGCCACCGGCCTGTACGATTCCGCCAAAGCTGGGTTTTTACCCGGCTTTAGCAACGGGATGACGATTGCCCTTTTCCACTGTTGTGGAAAGTGTTGCAGCAGAATCACGGAGTTTATTATGTACACTAATTGCACTACTGTTTTTCTGGGGATATTTTTGATCAAGATATATGCAACTTCATCCTCGCCAGGCGCCTTGTTGTTTGGTAGTTGTCTCAGTATTGTTGTTAGTTCTTGTGGCGTCGTGTATAGTTTTTGTAGCATGGTAGGTGGAATGGGATATTTCTTATGAATGGTTTTATTTACAATATTTGTTATTTCGTTCTGTTCTTGTGACACGTTGGGCGTGCCTCTGCAAACATTCGCTAGGTGCACGGCCAACGTGTCAGCTTTTTCTGTATTTGTCTGTGGTGTCGTGGCGTCTAGCGAGGGAATTTTATTAAATTTGTTTCGTAATCGTCTGGAGAGGCGCCACAGAGAGTTGTCCGTTGTGGACAAACCCCCCACAACGTCCCTCCAGGTTTTGTTTTTGTGTTCGTTGATTCTGCTGCGCACTGTGTTTTGAAGTTCTCGTAGCCTTATTCGATCTTGTGGGCGTCTCAATCTTTGCCATCTTTTCCGTATTTTGTTCTTGAAATCGATGAGCTGTACAATTTCATCCGGCAACCTGTCCTCTGCTGGTTTAGTTTGAATTTTTGTGGCTATACGGTTCCTTGCAATCTGGAGACTCTCCGTCATATTATTTACCTCCTTTTCTAAATCCTTAATTGTGTTTATGTTGTTATTTATAGTAGTGCTTTGGTTCATAATATTTCTGAAGAGTCTCCAGTCTGCATTTACGTAGAACCATGAAGAAGGAGTGTCTTCATTTTTCTTGATGTTGGTTTTCCAATTCAGCAAGACTGGCAGATGGTCCGACGACAACTCATCGATTGCAAGTAGATCTGGCAAATTTAGAACATTTTTATTTAATACTAAATCTATGAAGGAGGGCGTCATCCCGTTTACCGGGTAATGGGTTGGTTTTACAGTGCTCTTGACCTGAACGTCATTGTCTGCTGAGTAGTCCCGGACGAAATTACCATTCCGGTTATTTCTCAGATTTCCCCAGCAGATGTGTCTGGCGTTCAGGTCGCCTAGCACCAGAACTTTATTTGAAAGATTAAATAACTCGTCAAAATCATTATTAATGAGTCTAAGTAGAGGTCTTGCATAAGCACCTACTATTGTTACACCATTATTTAATTTTATAGCCACATGCTCAATTGTGCTATTTGTATGAGGGACTGAAATGTGCGCAAGGGATTGTTTGACCAGTAGCGCCACACCTCCCCCGCGCACATTTCTGTCTTGTCTGTAAATGTCGTAGTTTCGTATTTTTAGTTTGTCATTGTTTGTCAGTTTTGTCTCTGTGATTATTAGTACGTCTATTTTGTATTTGTGGAGAAAATAAATTAATTCACCAATTTTATTTAGTAGCTTGTTCGCGTTCCACATACCGATTTTTATTTCTTTTTCTTTTATATTGTGTATTTACCTGCAGAGTTTTGAATAAATTGGACCACAGCAATAGCTTTGGCCATTTGGTCTCTGTGCTTTTCCATTTCATTTGAAAAATCGTTAAGAAAGCGAACAAGCTCTCCCAAGTTTACGGCTTTGTTAAATCTGTTCATCGCACCCAAAAGATCACTCACCTGGGTATTTTCTTGTACGTTTTGACTTTGTTGGGGTTCATGGGCCTGCCTGCGCCGTCCCGGGAGCGGTGGGAATTCTTTTTCCTGTTGGACTTCTTGGGCTTCTGGTTGGTTTCTGTTTGGGCCTCTTCCAACGGCCACCGTTGGGCCACTTGCCCTGGCCTTCCAGGCGTTGGTTGTAGGTTGAGGTGCCGGAACGAATTTTTGCTTAGGTGTTTTGTTTTTACTTAATTGGTTAATTCTGTATTTATAAACGTCACATGTTGTATTATTCGCTTTATGATCTTTGTTGCAGTTACAACATTTAATGGGGTTGTTTTTCGGACACGACGTTGTTAGATGATTTTCACCACAATTTACGCATCTTGGAGATCTGAAGCAATTTGTCGTGGCATGTCCCCACTGGCAGCATCTTTTACACTGTATAATATCCGTTTGTTGGCGTCTCCTCTCCCATGTGATTCTAGCTCTGTTTAAGTAACGAATTTTCTCCATTTGTGTTAGTTTGTATTCACTCGATGTTACAACTAAATATAATGGCCGGTACTGCGTTTGCATAATATGTATGTTCTTGATCGGTATTTTATGTATAGTTTCTATTTCTTCTTTTAGGACATCTGCATCCGGCATATGATCTAGCCCTCTAACTACGAAGGCGTGTGTTTTTTCACTTTCTGTTGAATAAGTGTGCCACTCTAAAGTTTTAATTCCTGTAATGTAGTTTTTGTATGCTTTATATTCTTCTAAGTCGTTAATTTCTATGATTGTATATCTTTTTGTAAATTTTACGTTGCTTCCTTTGTGTATGTGTGTGTCCCGTTCTTTTAAAAAGTCTGTGTATACTGCTTTGTCCAGAACTACTCCTTTCATTATTATAGGGGGTTGTTTTTTGGTGTTTTGTTTCTGCTGTGTTTCTTTGTGTGCTTGTTGTGCTTGCTGTTGTGTTTGTTGCTGTGGTTGTTGTTGTGGTTGCTGTTTGCTTTGTGTTCATTTCTTGGTCGCTGGTACTTGGTAACTCTTCGATATCTGTATGTTCCATTTCACTCTCATCGTCTGAATCATCGCTCAGTACTTGGAATCGATTACTTAATTTTATTGGGCGTTCTAATAGAAATCTAGCGTATTTTGCTGCATTTTCTGAACTTTGTTGTGATTCTGGGCTATTTCTTGGTCGCTTTTCAGCGGTTTTCTTCGGATTTTGTGTTCTGTTTGCTTCTTTCATCTGCTGAAAGGTGATTTTTTCTTGTTCTTCTGCTTTCCTTTTGTTTTCAGCTTCTATTTGTGCTTGTTTTTGTTTCTTGATTTCTTCCTGTTTAGCTTTCTCTTCTCTTTCTTGGTTCTCCTTCATTCTTGTTAGTCTTTGTTCCTCTACTATTCTGAGCCCCAGCTCCGCTACTCTTATTTCTGCTAATTGCTCAGGACTTAGGTTTTTCTGTAGGCCTTGCCTTTCTACTTCTTTTGGGGGTGTTTCTTCTTCTATTAATATTTGTTGATTTTCCATATTCTGTTGCTTTTCTTGTTCATCTTTTTTCTTTTTTGCTTCCAGTGCCTCAACTTCAGATCTTCGCTCACTAGTCATTTTTTGTTTAGAGTCGATAATTTGTTGCTCTCCTATTCTTTGTACTTTTGCGGCCTCTCGTTTTTCCAGAGCATTTTTCATCTCCCTATCAAAAGCCTCTTCTTCTTCTTTTCTTTGTTTTTCGTATTCTTCCTGTAGTTTCTTGTCCCTTTCGACTTGTTCAGCATAGGTTACTTTCTTTTTAGTAGGGATTGTTTGCTCATACGCACTCTTAAATTCGTCCTGGCTGGACGTGGATGGGCATACTGGGGGAGTTGTAGCAGGGTTGCCCCTCATGGCATGCTTGTCCCTGAGGTGGTCCGTGACTTCTGCGCGTATTCTATTCCTTTCTGATTTCGATTGGCACCTTTTCCAGTATTTATTACAGGGTTGGCAGTATGCTTTATAAATTTCTACCATTTAAGCAGATCTTTATTTCCCCTAGCAGTTTTTGTTTTAAAAAATGTCTTGCCGATAGCAACGGCAAGGTTTTGGCTTGTGGCGCTGGCATTGCTCGTAACGCTGACATTGTCGTCGTCCACGTCTACATCAATGGCCTCTGGGTTTCTAGGGGTCGAGTCTAAATTAATACCCTCCTGGGGCACGTTTGGGGTGCCTGAGGCACCCCCAGGGGCGGTCATCTCTTACGAGAATCAAAGTGAAGTAATGTTGATTTTATATCGACTTCGATATATAAAGGAATTTATGCCCCAATCGCTAGGAAAGGAGCCGGAAAAACGAAAGAAGGAGTGGCTTGTGATGGGACCTGGAATAGGCCCCGCCCACTATAAATACGACTATAACCTAGTCTGTGACGGGAAGCAGCCAGTCGACTAACTCCCGCACAGACACTAACACTCGATCGTTCACTCTCGTGTAACTTCGCTAACGTTCGCTCTGAAGCTTCTCGCATCGACCGTACGCTCGCAAGGTCGGAGCGCGAATGGTCAACTCGCTGAGATTGTACCTCTTGGACTACGCTGGTCATGTAAGAAAATCGGTCCGATACCGTTAAATTTGATGCCTAGCGCTGGCCTGACAAAAATCGTATTTATAATTTTTTATGTTTAACCACTAATTAAAATTATTAATACGATGCAAATACAATGCGCATATTAGGTACCTAATTACTTTTTCTTTTTCCGAACCAAATGTTTTGAAATAGTATATTTTAGGGGGCGAGTTGAGAGTATTTCCATAGTGGGAGTGGCCAGATACTATTGGTGGGCCGTCGACCAATTGTGTCTCTTTTTAATTTCCTAAAGCGCGTATGTCTGTTTCTCTCTTACTTTTAATGAATTTATATCGTCCACATAAACCTATAAGATCAATTTAAAATATGACCCAGCCCGGAGCAAGCTTGGATATCCTTGGACGATGGCTTGGCTTGATTCTTTCTTGGGGAGTTTTCGCATGGAACTTTGAAACAAAAGATTCTTTTTTGGTTTTAAAAAATTAAAAAATAAATTATTAGGTAGATCACTGAAAATTTTAGGTGGGTCATTGACCAAATGACCTTATGGACGGGCCGCGCCTGCTGGTGATCTCAAAACATACATAGGCGTAACAAATATTCATTTTAGGGGTTACCAAAAAAAGTACTACAAAAAGGTCAAAATTAACACAGGACTGTCGAAAAAAAATCAGTATGTTATCAGATGCCAAGTTAGATTTGGTAACATTGCAAGTGCAATGCTTAAACAATTATGAAAAAAGAAAAGTGGAAATTCATATGTACGAGCTTGAAAAAAAAATTGAAATAGAAATATTAAAGCAAAAGGTTAGGCCGCGCCTGGAATAAACAACGGGAGTTCACACGATTTCTTTCCGTTCGTGTAAAAAACGAATAGCTACAGTTTTTACACAGCGATTACATTGAGTAGACGTGTGTACTATACGACACGTAACTACGGGTGGGCCTGTGCACAGGCTCATCCAAAAAATGGTGGTGCCCACCCCAGTGTCCACCCAAAAAATTTTAAAAATTTATTTATTTGTAAATATTGAATTTCTGCCACGTTACCCTGTACCAAAATTTTTATTCCGTCACTGTACCGATCAGAAAGAACTGCAAGAAAATCACCTTTTGAGATAAAATTATAGATTAGATACCTATATTATTAGGTTGAATCTTTTTTTTAAGCAAAATTTTTTATCAAGAAGTACTGTTTTTCTTATCTTTCAAAATTTGATTCATTTATCCTCTTGTAAAATCCATTTGCGGATCTGCGGACAGTGCGGACATAATGCATACCCTTTAAAATTGCTTGTCAAATTATGCCATATATATGTGCTCATTTTTAATTGTCAGGTGCTCCCCTGTGCCCCTCCAAAAATTTAGGTCTAGTTACGTGCCTGGTACTATAGATCCACGCGTTGTTGTTCTTTTATATTGGTGTTGAAGACGCCAGCGGCATATATATCAAGAAGCAGTGCGTACTAAGACATTTGAAAAATTTTACGAAAAGCTGAGAAACGATAAAAAAAAGTTTTTCAATTACTGTTAGTTCTGATTAGTTATTAAAACGTCTGGAGAATTGAGTTTACCAAAAAATAATACGAATACAAATACTCCTTCCAAAAGATGGTTCAAAACTAAACGCTCGTTCAGTTCCTATTCTATAAAAAAAACGTGTCGTGTCGTGTGAAAGAGATGGTGTAAATACTATGCGCTAATGCAAGCCGAATATGTTTCAATTCATTCGGTCTGCTTGACAAGTCTGGTGAGTATTCGGTGGACGTCTTCAACCGTGTACGTTTTTTTTTTGCAGTACAAATATAAATACCGTGTGCACGGTTCTATACTCAATGTATGCGCCACTAGTACTTATTCAGTAGGATTTATCCTGCAAAACAACGTGCGGTGTATTGCCGTGAGAACATAGCCTAAGGTGAGTTCATTGGGTAGGTTCCAATATTATATTTATTTAGTCTTTTTGCTCTAGAGCGTTTCTTTATTCCATATCGAGTGAACCGAGCTGATTTATCGCCGTTTCATTATTATATTTCAGATCATCCGGACAAAATCTTTCTGCTCCGGATTTGAAATGGGAGTTCTTATCTTAGATTTGTCAAATGTCAAACAGCTGTTTCTTTGAAACTTTTAACGGATTTGCATTTTTGTTTTTTTGCCTTTGGCGCCACAAAGTAAATGAAAAGCGGGCTGAGCGTCGAGAAGATTTGTACTTTCGGCAAAATTATGTTTCCTATATAAATTTAGAAACACTAACTTGTCAATGTTACAATTTAATTTGACAAGCGCCTATTTCAATGATTTTCTACCCCATGATGTCACCGTCATCATCAATTACTTTAGTCCCCAGGTTTAAATGCCCCACTTTAGTTCCTCTTTGGCGGGACCAAGTACCTACTTTAGTCCCGAAAGTAAAAAAAAAAAAATTTCACCTACCAAAAGCACTCTATATTTCCTAAACACCATACATTCATAAGGGTTTGTTTTTCTATGGATATTTCTGGTTGCCCAGGATGGATAATATGTAGATCATTATTAGCTTCGTGAATATTTAATAACAGATCCTCAAAAGTTCAAGGAAGCGGTCTGAAATGCTGTCGAAATTGATTGTCATTAAACCTGTAAATGGTGTATTCCGTGCAAAGTTCATTTTTTTTCCAAAATATTACGTTCATCGACGTCTTTCTCTTCATCGTCAATTACTAATTCTCGTATAATATTAACAGAAGTAAAAATATATAATGCTATTTCTTTGTCCATTTTTATTGAAAATAGAAAAAAAACTGAAAGAAGAATCACAAAATCAACCTAGGTTATATTTACTGCTCGATCTGGTCTGAAGCTGTTGCTTTATTCAAATATCCTCCAAGAACCCCGATGCTGGCCATTTGGTCTTAACCAGTGCCAGTAACCTACATACACACACACACACACTCCAAGAACCCCCGAATCACGTGACGCAAAAATCAACTCGCTCCGCTCCGCTCCATGATGTGATATTGGAACTTACTCATTATACGTCGATGGTTTTTGTAACGAACCAGTTTAAATACTGGCATTACTGCGCTTTTCGCTCTTTGGACTTTTGCCGTTCCGGCAGGGGCATATTCATGGGGGAGGGGAGGATGCTCGGGTTTGCTAATGAGAGTACGAGTTGGCTCTATGATTGGTTAGTAGGACTTCGTACCAAAAAACGTCGACAGTTAAGTTTGCTCCGGCGTTCCGGTCTTCTCAAACGAATTATTACTTTAGTTAAACATGTTGATCTGATGCTAATCAGTTGACATCCTCTGCCCGCTGAATAAAAAAATATATTCTTTACTAGCTTTTACCCACGGCCTCGCTTTCGTATATCTTACATCCCAGTAAGCCAACGGTAGTCGGGAAACAGTTGGCCGCCTTTCGGCACTGGTGGGAAGTCGGCGGCTCTTTTGGCGATGAATTGCCAGCCTTCAATGTAAAGCGTCACGGACTCGGCACACTAGAAATGATACTTAAGTTTCGAATCGAACGCGGCGATGAATTGCCAGCCTTCAATGTAAAGCGTCACGGACTCGGCACACTAGAAACGATACTTAAGTTTCGAATCGAACGCGGTTATGATTCTGGCAGCCCAGTTGTGAAAATCAGCCACCGCATTCGATTCTTAAGCGGCTGACCCTTTTTTTAAACTTACTGAAGATGGCTAACCGCCAAGTTACCGCGATCGTTCCGCTTGACTTTTCCGCCATCTCTCCAATGAACATGCGTGATAGTAAATTTCCGAGTTTACAGGACGGTGCGACTCGGCAACGAAGATCCGCCAGTTTTTGTGGAAGCGTATAGACATGTTGTGTATGAAGGCCCTTCAAGTCCTCCATAGTGTTGTGTTTGGTGTTTTTGTGTGTTGTTCAGTTGTTCGCCTATATATCATTTTTGGAATGTGTATTGTAGCATTTTCAGTGTTGATCTCGTTTTTTATTGTTTCTTGTTTTGCATGCAAATGTTTTTAAATACATTTGTCCACTACTTTATTATTATTATAGTTTAATATTTTTTTCCCTATCTTCTTCCATTTTACTATTTTCCTAGTTATAAACTAGTTTAACAGTGATGAGGTAAATTTACTATTTATACCCATCTCTTCCAACAAAAATGAGCAAGGTTTGTTAATCTGCAAATATCAATTTAAATACTGGGAGCAGAGATGTCCAGCACGTTTTTATAAAGAACAAAATGAACTGTATATTCAAATGTAGGAATATAATTTAAGAACACTGGTTACTCTAGAAATATTTCTACAAAAAAAAATAAGTTAAAACTTCCAAAAATAATTGCATTTTAGCCCGACATACCCAAAGGGACAAAAATTTCGAATTCATTTTTAAAATTGATATAAATAGCACCTGCAAATTATTTTTGGTAATTTCCAGTGACTACTTTCTGTAAAAGTCTTTCTAAAATGCCCAATGCGGACCATCTCAAATTTGTATTAAAAGCACGCATTACTGCACCTAGCCCATCTAGTCGTGGGTACATTCTATGGGCCGCCACGGCAAAGAGGACATGCCCGGTCTACAGTCCGCTGGGTTTGCCGTGTTTCGGGCCGGACGCAGTTTTCGGCAATGCGGTTTCTATCCGCTTCTGGAGCAGCCACCTTGTGTTTACTGGGATCCTTTATCTTTTATTAAATACTATTTATCATAAAAAAATAAGCCTCTTTCTCTTGTGTACAAAAATTCAAATCTGGTTAATAATTTCTAGTGGAGTAAGTTCGGGTAACATGGCATAGGCGGCTTATTCCTATTTCATAAAATCGCGGATCTGGTTCCCATTAGTCAATTTTAAATTAAATTTGGTGGCGAGAAGCTGTCAGGCGATTTTTTAATTTTTCTTTTTGGGAATTCGCAGAATTTTAAATCTGGGGGGGGGGGGGGGCGAGAATCTTGAAATCAGTTTAATTTTTGGCGAATATTCGTTTTTGTTTATTTTATATTCGCTCAGGTTTATTCTATTGGCAAAAATATGGTCTTTTTCTTGTCTTTAAGTTGCATTTCTTGCCCTAAATTATGGTATGCACCTTGATGATTTTGTACTTAAATATTACTAAGTATAAATTTTTTTATAAGAGCTCATTTTTTCTTTTTTTTAAATAAATATGTGGTTATTACCCGCTTTCGACGCCAACGAAACAGGTTGTCCATTACAGACAAATAAAGGGTTTGTTATTAGGGAATCTAAACCACGTGATCCAATAGGGCGGTTGTGGGCAAACAAAGTTGTTTGCCTTTGCCATATGAACAGTTAAGAAGAAGGGTTTAATTTTTGATAAATTATGAGAGTGGTGTTTCTTAAAATTTGTGTATTTATCTTTTACGTGACTTGTCTACCCTGAACTTTGTTTATTTAGCAGTGGCTAGTCTTTATCTGCAGAATTTATTAACAGAAGGTCAAGACATTGGCGTGAGATAAGTTGAAATTATTTCTATTTAAAGCTGGCTTAAAATGATTATCTGTTTATTTCTCTGAAAATAATCAACTGTTTTATGTTTTCAGGTATCTACAGAAGTTAAAACTCATTGGTTCTTTATATCCTTTTACTTTAAAAGATGAAGATTTAGACTTCTCTATTGATCGAGTTCCTCCAGTTTCCAATACAGGTATTGTTTCATATTTAGTCCTGACACACAGTTATTACACCAAATGATAGCAAAGTCTGCAGTGTTATAAATATTTTGAGGCCGGATTTGTAACAAAAGTTGGAGGGAGTAAAGGTGGTTAAGGACTCGTATGTTTTAGTCGACAAGGTATATTTATTTAGTAATTTTCTAAACTTTGTACTTTATTTTTAATTTTCAGTAACTTTAAAATAAAAATAGAAGGATAACGTTTACAGAGTGTTTTTTTTTTCAGGTAAGACATTCTCAAACAGCAGACATAAAACCGTTAGATGTGTGGAGTATTATAGCACAACACGAAAGCATATGTACAGTATATTGTTCATATATGGCCGTTGGCATCCGATTTGTACAAATAAATAATCTATAATTTTTGTCATTTTGTATTATTGCTATATTATTGTTTGTATTGTAGTTTGGGAAATAAATAATGCATGATTTATTTATATGTATGTATTTTTATTTAATAATATTTTGATATGCATAGCTACATTTGCTTGAACTAGAAAGACCTTTCAGCTAAAAAATAAATTACATCGATATCAATTTTCTAGTTATTACTAACCTAATAATTACAATATTACAAAACTAAAATAAATTCTCAATAGAATAAGCTGAAATTTTTCAAGGGTCAGGGGGCACCACCAAAAAAATATCTTAAGGTTTAGTTTTCAGTTGACATTACCAAACACTAAAAAACAATGCTCGGTTGTTGACATCGGGTGGCATATTAAAGTTAAAAGTTATTTGTTAAAAAAAGTGATTATTATTTTTAAACTTTTCTAGGTAGATAAAGTAGTTAAGTTAACCGAGAAAATAACTTTGAAATGATTACTCTATTATCAAATGCTTGCTGCAAACGCTTTGATTCTTTAGCATAAGGTGATTTCTGGCGAGGTTACTAGTTCTTACTTAAGTTAGCAAAAAGTAAGTTCAAAAGTTACGAGTGACGTCATAGTAATTACGTCATATGAAATTCAGAGATTTAACGCCAGAAATTGAAAAGTTAGTGGAGGTCACTGATAAACATAACTTTATTTACAAATTTGAATTTTGTGTTTTTTTCCAAAACGAGAAAATGAATTCACCAGCGACAAAAACAATTATTTTTGAAGAGTTTAGCAATCATAATGTACAATCAATGCCATTAAATTTTATAAATATATTCGCCATTCGTAGGTTTGTAAAGCATTATTGATGATCTATTATTATGATTTTAGGTATTTAATATGCTAGAGCGTGATACAAGTTTGAATTAATTTTTTTTTTAGCTTGCCTAAAGACACCCAACTGCGATCTCAATGGCTAAACCTTATTGGGCGTGATCCAAATTCTTTAATCATATATGAAAGAGTATGTTCAGATCATTTTTCTGAAGATATTGTACTAAGTGGTAACAGAAAATATTTAAATCCTAACGCAGTACCAGAGCAAAATTTACCAATATTGCAATGTGCTAGCGAGGATGGCGGAATTTTAAAATTGCCAGTTAAAGGGAGTATAACTGAAACTGAACTTACAATAAAACCAATTAAGAAAAAAATTGGGATTTTAGTTGATATTGTCAATAAAGAAATCAGTACAGTTTCCAAATGTGATAAACCTTTAGATGAACCTGTACCTAGTGGGTCAGAGAAATGTCAGAGAATTTTGTGTTAGAAAATCGCTGTAAATCCTGTACTCGGTATACTATTTTGTTTATTTTATTTTTTTATGCTTTATGTCTACTACAGTCCGATCCCTAATAGATTGATAATAAAACGTTCTTAGGGACATTCTTATTCATAATAGCATTGCCAGAATTGTATGATGTAATTTATTATTATGTCACAATCTCTCCTTGATAAAGTAATGTAAACCTCCTAGAATTAAGTTTATACTACTTGTAGTCAATAGAAATTAATTTTTCTTGCTTTACTTTCATGTTAAGATTTGTTTGTTTATGGTGCACCAAACTACACTAGATTTTTTGTATGAGTGTCTTCTACAACTTCAAAAATATTGTAAGTGCAGTTTGTGCAGCACAAACGACCAGACCATTATAGTATAAGGATTTTTTATTTGTATTTATTTTATTTTTTAAATAGAATAAAAACATTAATTTTTTGTCTGTTTTCGATTCGAAACGTTTCCAAGAGGAACAAAATGACTACTAAAACCAAGTTATTATTAGAAAATGCCACCATATATTTATTTTCTAAGGGTGGGTGGGGGTATCTATCGCCCTAATTTTGTTCTTGTGCCAAACAAAGACGAGATTCATGAATACCTTTAACCGTTACAGGCAGGGAAGGAAAATGGACGCCCATACCCATATGGACTGATGTATCAAGATAAGATGTGTACGTTTTTAACTTAGGGTACATTGTGCAATTTTTAACAGAAATTCTGTGCTTGTAGCAATAGACATATTTTATGTCGTTTCTACACAAAATGATTTTCACACATTTAAAATATTTTAACGTCCATAACCGAGTTTAAATAATATGTACATTGTACACTATTTTTCATAGAATATTGAAATGCAGAGTTGTTTCAAATGTACAGTATCCCACGCGTTTTAAAAAATACATTATTTTTTTTCCAGAATTTAAACAATTTAATATTTACCCGTATTAACAAATTTATATAAAAAAAGGTTTTTAAAACTCATTTTAGGTTTATTTATATTTAAAAAAGTGCAAAATACTACGTTCTTGTACACTAAGAGCGTACAAAAGAATGATTCACCTTAAGTTTATTTAGTAATGATGAAATAAACAAACGAAGCAAAAATTTAAAAAAAAGGATCTATTTCCACCAATTAAAATTTTTTAATTCAAATATCCCGCCTACAATTTTTATTTTCCTATGCATTGGGGACAATGAAATTCAGTGTTGCCATAAGTCTGCACCCAACCAACGTGGCGCCGAGCATACTGGCGGCACTTTTCTTCCTAAATGTCAGCGATCCATTTTATTTTATGAAATCCGTGCCAGAAAATGAATACTTCATCTCTTTCTAAACTGTTGCTTAGCGCCATCCTTGGTCAGTGTGCCCAAGCTTGCTTTAATGATCGACCGAATCTAACTTAAAAAACAAAGAAATCATTATTATTGGGAGCACATTTTTGAAATCCTGCTTTACCAACAGAGTAAAGGGCGCTCTTTATTGAAATATACAGTATGTCCACGGATGGAGATGACAAGAGGAAAAGAAAAGAGAAAAAAATAAGTGTACCATATAAAAATCTGAGATCAGATGTACAGGATGTTAATAAATTGAGAAAAATGAAAATGCTGTGGGAGAGAAGGAGCATTACTTATTATTTTAAATAAAATGTTCGTAAAACAAAGTGGTTTGTAATCCTAAACAAAGCCTATATCCAAATTGTGAGATCAAAATTCTAATTTTTGAATTTATTCTACATAGCTACCTCCCATCCCACCATATTAAATAAATACGCTCTTCTTTTATGAGCATTTTGGAAACTACCGTCACGAAATCAAAATACTGACAGACGTAAAGACGATGCTGATGTAACATTGACGTTAATTAAATCGACTATTTTGATTTTTTGTCAAATGCTGCAAATAGTCGCAAGAAACACTATTATTATTATAAATTTAGAAGATAGAATTTTGATTACAAAATTTGTATTTAGGCTTTATTTTGGATCATAAACAACTTTGTTTTATGAACATTTGGTTGAAAATACTAAATAATAGTACTAAGTAATAAAGCATTTTAATTTTTCTTAATTTACTAACACCCTGTACATCTGATCTCAGATTTTTATATGGTATATTTATTTATTGACAAGCAGAATTTGTTTATAATGAATGACTTTTGGTGGTAAAATTAATAATAAAGATATTTTCCCTCTTGTCGACTCCATCCATGGACACACTGTATGTATTAATGTGTAAACTTACGTGCATATAAATCGACCCACATCATACTTTCGAAATTGAATGCTTTCTTAAGAAACCATTCACCAGTTTAATTACAAAAAGTATACTTAGCTTATGAAAGACTACTTAATTCCCATTACAGTGGGTGTGGATCAATCGAGATGTCTTTTTTTCTATTTAGAAGACGACTAGTTTCTAAGAAAATGCATTCGATTTCAAAATTGTGTAGGTCAATTTCTATCCATGTAAGTGTATAATCTTATGGTGGTTCCGATGGACGAAGTATGGCTTTTTGCAAAGTAAAGCTTGCACATACAACCTATATGATATAGGGGAGGGTGGGGCAAGACGGGGTAGTTAAGGTTGTATTTAGAATAAAACTGTACTTTTCATAGTAACAGAAACAAATTATTTAGTAAAGTAACCATTGCTAATAAAACTTTGGATCAATAGAAAAATAACAACATTTCTCCATCAGGTTCAGCAAAAAAAAACGAATTGACGAAAAAAGTCATTTCTCCTCATCTTGCCCCGTAGGCGGGGTAAGACGGGGTACCCCATGGGGCAAGATGGGGAATGATTTTCTTAGGGAATGATATTAAGAAAATATACGTTTAATTAATGTAATATTAATTAAAAACTACTTCAAAAGTAAAAAAGGTTTGTGAACTACTTATACAATTCAAATTTAAAGATCCAAAAAAATTATAAAACTATGGGCCAGGTTGACACATTGCACATACTTGGGTGGCTTCGTCGTCCTCATCCTCGACTCCTGCACAGCTGCAATGGGCCCATTTACCACATATTGCACAATTTATCCACCCCTCTATAGATTCTAGATACCTATAATCCATTGCAGTAAAGGCATGGAGTATTGTCCGTTTCATCATTGCTTTCATGCTTTTCATCAGATTAATCTTTTCTAGAACATTTAGCTTACTTATATTTATGCGACCTCTTACTTTTGGCGACACTTAAGCGACTGAGAGAGGCAACTTGGCCGCGTGTATGTGTGTAGTTGTTTTGGTTTAGATCCGTTCGGTTTAGAAGATAATATGGGTACCCCGTCTTGCCTCATTACCCCATCCTGCCCCACCCTCCCCTACAGCAGAAGGCAAGGATGTCATAAGATTGGTTAAAAGGTAATAACTAAAAAAAATATATATTTAGTAACATAATATTTTAATGAATTACATATACATTAAATTAAATAACCTACAAAACCAATGTAGAAAGCTAAGACCAAATGAGCAGTAAAATAAATTTAATTAGATGAGTGTGGAAAATACATTCCTAAGTAGGTACTTACATTATTATTGCTTTTTTGTTCATAAACTTGCGAGAAATCTTAAAAAAAAATCTTAGTACCAAACTTACTTTTCTAATTTTTACTCTTGTCAATTTAAATCCTTGATTTTCAAAAGTTAAATAACTTGCTAGTTTAAATCTCCTTTCTAACACACTACTAAAAACTCGATGAAAAATAACAACAATGCGTAACCACAGAAAATTTAACATACAAAAGTCTTCTGTGGCGTAACGCAAATCAAACAGCAACCAAAATGGCGATTCTTCGGTTCTTCCTTTCCCTTCACCAAAAAGTTAAAAAAACCACCCCCCTTTTGATACTTGCGGTGTCATCTTAATGATTAATGTTGAAAATATTAATATAGAAAAGTACAGTTTCATTGTAGGTAGCGATAGACGAGTTTCATGGCCAGCGCCCTCCGATGCCAGTACCTATTCCTAAACTAACAATTTTGCGCGGGAAAGCCGAACAGTCGTTACTATAAATTCCGTGTACTGTGGTAGGCACACAATAAAAACTAATCTGGTCTCTGTTGGAGCGACTTCCACAACCTACTGCAAGACAAGTCACTGGCATTATTGTTTGGTAAATACACCCACTAAATCACTATAAAAATGTATTTTACTGCAAAGAAAACCTTTTAAGCGCGCACTAGAACAATAAACAAACCTAAATGAACAAACTACAACAACGTGATGATCCCTTGATGAATAGAAATCAATTTTATCGGGATTCGGGATGCGCACGCTTCAATGTAAACAAACGTGCCGCCATATTGAATTAATTTTGTCACATCGTTGGATTGCCTAATAGTCCATTAGGACACTACTAATTCCAAATTTTAAACCCACCAAATAATTTCTAGGTTATGTAATATTAAAATCCCACCTTCAATGGTCCTAGGAAAAATGGTAAAATACCCAAATCCTGCGAAAATTCGCAATCTATATGCAATAGGAAAAAAATGCGGTTTTTATCCGCGAATAATCGCAATTCGCGTTTATATGAAACAGGACTTATAGGTATGGCACACCAACATGTGTATGAAACGAATCGCCGCAGTGTGTTAAACAAAGAAAATAAAAGGGTATGCTTAGGTGTCAAATTTTGCGTTAGCCTGTTCTTATATCTCCCCCAGCCACCCAGCGTTGCCAGTTTGGGGAAATTTCCCCCAAATTTTGGGTGATTTTTATGTGGACGGGGATAAATCTGGGGGATACTTTTTTCTGAGTGTGATGTTTGTTTGGCAAAGAAAAGAGAATGTGTCGGTTGAAGCACTTCTTTATTACGATACTTTATAATCTTAGATAACACACTAGACTTGGTATATTAACAATGGCGGTTTAACGTTAAGAGATCATGTTGACGATACGACTTATGCCGGGCGAGGTGATACGTAGACTGCTCTACTCTTGGCTCCGTCCTGGTCTTTGTACCCTTAGCTCGGAACTTTCCGGGTGGTCCCGTCGGCTGGCAGTGTCTGCTGTGCAGCATAGGCAACCCACCATACTGGTCACCATTACACCTCCTTCCTTGTTTGAGCTTGGGTTTCGAGAGCTAAAAAAAAAAAATCACCAAGCATCAACACTTAATACCTATAACTATTGTCGTGGCACAAAATACATTCAGTAGTCAATAGATATAAAAAAGAACAATATCTTTTATGTAAAAACTTTCCAGTTCCATGGTATGCTATATTACTCTGTACTGTTTAACTGCATTTTTGTACCAGCCTTTAAACTATCTAACACAAAATCTCTCAACTTGTCAGGCATTTTAGTGGTACGCTTCGGCCTATCTGTGTTCCCGTGTCATTCCTTTCACAACTCACTAACTCATTCATACTCTCTCTCTTATACTTCCCTCTCTCTCTTCATTTTCTGTCACGGACGATGATGCCTCTTTACATGGGGTATTTTTTAACCCTACTGACTGTACATTTTCCTGAATGGGTTCGTTTATATTTAGGGGCATCATGGTACTAGAATGACTTTCACTAAGCGTCTCACTTTCTTCACTGGGCAAACTGCCTACCTTGTTAGGTTTAATTATATTAAAAGATTGAGATACTTTACCCGATGTTCCAGTGGGTTGTTGTCGCTCCGAAGCACATTCCTCTCCCTCGCCGCATCGCATAATCTGGTTGGCATGTCTTTTCCATAATGGTCCTTCTCTCAGTTGACGTAGATAGGTGCTGCGTCCAATTTTCTTTACGACAGTGGCTCTAGTCCATCTTCTTACATTCGGCACCCTGTAGTCGGCTACCATCACGCCTTCGTCAATACTGAAAGTTCTCTTTACCAGCTCTTGATCTGTCTTTGTTGTTGTTGTTGCTGGAACTTTGGAACTTCTGTTGATCTTCCTTCTGATTTTTCCTTCAACTGTGTTAAGATCGTTCTATGTTCCCTATAGAACATTTATTTAGATGGAGTTTCATTTGTTGAAGCGTGTTTGCAATTCCGATAACTGAAAAGAAATCGTGATGTAAGCGCAGATAAACTTTCATCTTTAAACTTTTCATCGGACAGGTATGTTTTTAACTTATTTTTAAACAACTTTATCCCTATTTCTGCCAAACCGTTACTTTGCTGATGTCCTGGAGGTGATTTAAGATGTTTTACGCCATTTTTCATCAAAAATTCCTGCATAATCGCTGAAGTTAGTTGCGATCCATAATCAGAAACCAAGGTTTTAGGTAACCCGTATCTTGCAAAGGTTTCTCTCAACTTATCAACTGTTAATTCAGCTGTTATGTTTTTCATTGGAAAAATTTCTATCCATTTACTATAAGCATCAACAATTATAAAAAAAAAACATTGAATTTCTTATTGGACCCAGAAAATCAACATGTATTATTTTCCATGGAGCTGTTTCGAGCGGCTATGGTGTTAGTTCTACTTTTGGAGGGTTTTGTTTACTTTGAATACATGGTATGCAACTTTTCGCTAATCTCTCTATATCTGAATCTATCCCTGGCCAGAACAAAGATCGAGCCTTACTTTTCATTTTTACAATCCCAAAGTGGCCATCGTGCAGTTCTCTTAATAACTGTGCTCTCATACACCCTGGTATTATTAACCTAGCACCCCACATTAAAATTCCTTCGTCATAAAGTAATTCTTGCCTATGATTAAAATATGGTCTTATATTACCTTCTATTTCTTTAGGCCATTTATCCTCCCTTACATACTGTATCATCTGCTGCAACTCTACGTCATTTTTGGTGCCTTCTCTTACAGTACTGTTGTTGATGGGCCAGTCTTGGGTGCGGTCTGTGAAACGGATATAGCTGACTCTTTGCTCCTCCAAGTCCTCTCTAGATGGCTGTACTGGTGATTTAGATAAATAATCTGCAACCAAATTTTCGTTACCCTTTATATGCTCTATATCATACTGAAATCCTGACAAAAATGCAGCCATTCGCACTAAACGATTCTCATACATTTTAGGTAATGATTTATGCTTACCAAAGATTACAGCCAGTGGTTTATGGTCTGTTTTTATTGTAAACTTTTTACCTGCCAAGTAATGGTAAAATTTACCTACAGCCCAGTGTATTGCTGTCGCTTCCTTTAATAAGGTTGCGTAATTGATTTCTGCAGGTAGCAGAGTTCTTGACACAAAGCATATGGGTCTTTCGTCTCCATTGGGCATTCTGTGTGACAACACCGCTGATAGTCCCTTATCTGATGTATCTGCTGTTACAATTAGTGGACACCTAGGATTAAAATGAGTTTGTACAGTATCAGAAGCAATAAATTCTTTAATTTTAGTAAAAGCTCGTTGACATTCCTCATTCCACATGAAATCTTTATCTTTTTTTAACAAATCATAAATAGGTCTTAAAATATCAGCTGAGTTTGGTAAAAATTTCTGATGACAGTTACACATGCCTAACAATGCTCTCGTTTCCGTCAAATTTGTTGGTTGTGGTGCTTTCAAGATGCTGCCTATTCGTATCTCTGATTTTCTTAATCCTTCTTTAGATATCCTGGGTCCCAGGTATTCTATGGATTCTCTTAAAAACTCACACTTACTCGGTTTGACCGTGAGACCTGCCTTTTCCAATTTTTGAAGAACCATTTCCAATGTCTTCAAATGCTCTCGCCTATTTGGCCCTGTAAGTAATATATCATCTTGGTAAATAACTACATTATTCATACCTTGAAACAGTTGATCCAAGTGTTTCTGGAATCTTCCACTTGCTACACGCAGCGGATTCCTGGTCCTCATAAATTCAAGGGGCGCTAGGGAAGGGATAAGGGGAAATAAATATATAATACGTTTTTTTTTTATTTCATATCATATAGGGCTTACATAAATTAATTTAATAAAAATTGTTGAAACATTTAAAATAATTAATAATGTTGACTCATCATGAAAGTATTTCGTCTAACAGTTGATCGTCTAATAAATGTGTCAGCAACAACATCAGGACTGATCTGGTCAGCTACTTCTCTATTTATATTCATCACAGCACAATCGTTTAGGCGACGTTAAGTCATTGTGCTTCTTAAATAAGTTTTAATTATCCTTAATCCAGAGGAAAATCTTTTATCAGTACAAGTCGACACTGGAATAGTTAGCATAATTCGTGCAAGTTTTGTCACTTCTGGTATTAATTGAAATATCGGCTTGTTTTCCTCGGCTCTCAGGAAATCTACGACATCGCTTAAGTTTTCAAGTTTCACATTTTTAGACTGAGCAATGTCCAAAAACATATCTCGATGCAGAGTTAATTTATCCAGATTAAAATCATCCGCATATAATTCGTCAATGCTGGACCCTCTTTGGCAAAAGAACTGTTCCAGTTTTTGCAAATGTATCGTACAAGATTTAATAAAACGATCATTAATGCTAGTGAGTAATGTCTACTATTTCGTAATAAATTTGTCCGTAAATATCATGTGCTGTAGAAAAACGATGACCATCAGGCCATTCGTCCATACGCTTTGGTCTTTTTCCTTCTTTTGGAGCTTCTGGTTCATCCATTTCCAGTTGTTTGGCGAAATCCATACTTTCCATCCAGAGATGTTCGAAATTTTTCTCGGTCCGAAACGAATCAATAACTTGTGTTACGTCTTCTCATTCTTCAGAGCTTTGCGTAAATGAAGGCTTATTCGTTGCAAAGAAACATTAAGAATTTCGATTTTATTGAAAATGGTAATTAACATTTTTGTTAAGAAAACAAATTCAAAAGAAGACAAGTTTTTCAAGAAACCCCTTGGTTGGCTCCAGCGTCTGATTTCTCCTTTTCGGTTATGCTTAAAAAAATTAATAGTGCATTGTAGTTAAGTAGAACTGTTTTTAGCGACGATACCCTGCAACACCATCTTGTTGGACAAAAAGGTAAGAGTAACGTGTAATGATGAAGATTAATTTTCTTCCTCTGCTGACTCAATCGACTGGAGATTTTCAAAACATACTTGGCATTTTAGAGCCATTGTTGCCAACATATCTATTTCAACATTCGTTTTCAGACGTAGTTCATACCATTGGCTCCGCCCATTGAACTGCTTGCCAACATGTCCTCTCTTTGGACTGCCAATAACTGCGTTCAGTTAATGCAGATCTGTCTCCTCAGTTTGCTCGATGGCCTGGTTTTCCGTTTGGTAAATGAATCTATGACCTCGGTTACCTCCGCTCGGCGTTCGGTAATAGCAAAATCTAGCGATCAGAGGAAGCTCGTATCGCTCGAATTAAAAATGTGGAGCGAACAGATCTGCCCGGCTAAATGTCAAGGAGTCAAAGTTTCTTAACCTAAAAAAAATAAACTAAAATTGAAAATGGATTTTTCAAATCTTCCTGATGGGACAATAGTTTATTGTTGTAAGATATGTGATTCGTGTTATGTAAATCCAGATGAAGTAACGGTGCATTTAAAAAATGATCACGCTTTTGCAAGTAAGTACCTATTTTCTTGGATATTTTGAGAAGTGTATACTTACCTTCCAGAAGTCTATTTTGTTAAACTGTTTGTATAAATACCAGTAATTTTATACTTTGTTTAGTTTAATTTTCTATTCCGCTTACATACACTAATAGCAACGATATATGCTAATATTATGGTGTTATAAACTGCCCTAATACTTGAAAGAAAGTAGAACTTTAATGACAACTCTGCTACTTTATTATTGACTTTCAACAACTATTTTGTTTTAACAATATAACTACATGTAATTAATGTACAAGTTGATTGTTGAATTTCATTGTTGAATTGGTACTTCAACACTCCCCCTCAATTCAACAACCCCAATTGTGGACCTCATTTCTTGAAAATACGATTTTGTCAGAGGCTTAGTAAGAATATCTGCTCTTTGCTGCTTGGACTCGATGTACTTAACTTTTATTATGCCATCCATATGTAAATTTCTGACAAAATTGTATTTTACATCTATGTGCTTCATTCTTGTATGCTCCCATTTATGTAAAAGGTAAATGCAAGATTGATTGTCTTCAAATAAAGTAATACATTTCGGTATATCAACTACAATTTCATGCAAAAAATTCTTAATCCACAACAGTTCAGTAGCAGCACTTGCCAAAGCTACATACTCAGCTTCTGTTGAAGAAAGAGCAACTGTACTTTGTTTCTTCATTACCCAGCAAACTGTTGCTCCATATACTTCAAACAAGTAGCCAGAAGTTGATTTTCGATCTGTATCACCTGCCCAATCGGAATCTGAATATCCAATCAAGGGTATACCTTCTTGTTTAGAATAAAACAGACCCATATTACTTGTTCCTTTAAGATATCTCAGAATTCGTTTTAAACCATTCCATTGAACTTCTGTTGCGTTACTCTGAAAACGGCTGTAATAATTTACTGCTGCACTAATGTCTTGCCTGGTGTTTAACATTAAGTACATTAAACAACCAACTAACTATATGTATTTCTTCATTAATATATCCATGTAAAAAAGCATTTTTAACATCCAGTTGGTTAGACAATAAGTTTTCATTATTTATGATTGACAGAAGCATTCTAACAGTTGTCAATCTTGCAACTGGTGCATAGGTCTCATTATAATCAAAGCTTTGTTTTTGAAAACAACCTTTTACCACTAATCGCGCCTTATACCTTTCTATTTCTCCGTTTTCGTTTCTTTTAATTTTAAATACCGATTTGCTATTAATCGCCCCTTTTTTAGGTGGTAGTTGAACTAGAGTAAACGTATTATTTTCTTCTAAAGTTTTCAGTTCCTCCTCCACTGCTTGATACCATTTTTCCTTTTCACCTTTATTTTCAATATCTTTAAAATTTTCTGGTGCATCATCAAGAAAACTTTCCGCATTTAGAGCAATTTCACAATAATCTTCTAAATATTGAGGTTTTCGTGAATTTCTTTGACTTCTCTAGCAAATTCTACGTCTTTCTCTGTCTCAGCTTCTTTACTTTCTTCATCTACCCTACTTTGTCTTGGTAATTCTTCTTCTTTATTTAACTGTTCATTACTATTTACATTTTCTTCTACATCATCTAATTTAACTTCTGGTTTTGAGACATTTGGACTAATAATGGAATCATTTTCATAAAAACAAGATTCGTTAAATATTACATCTGCCTATTAAGATCGTTTTCTTTTCTGGACACCATAGTCGATAGCCATTAGGACAGTACCCTACCATAAAACATTTTTTACTGCGTGATTCAAATTTTCCTCCAATTATTTCTTTTGGAAGTCGAAGATATGCAATACATCCAAATATTCTAAGTTTGTTTAAATTCGGTTTTGTTTTGTACCATAATTCAGCAGGGACATAACCATCTAAAGATTTTGTAGGACTTCTGTTCGTAACATACACTGCTACCATCACCGCTTCATTGCAAATCATTTTACTTAACTTAGATTCTAACAACGAACTTCTCGCTTTTTCTACAATAGTCCTGTTCATACGCTCCACTACTCCATTTTGTTCAGGTGTGTACCTTACTGTGAATTCAAATTGTCTTCCGCTTTTTTCAAAATGTCTTTTCATATCATTTGAGATATATTTACGTCCATTATCACATCTGAATCGACTTATTTGATAATTAAACTGCGCATTCACCATAGCTTCATATATTTTGAAATAATGGAAAAACCTCTGATTTTTGTTTTAAAATGTACACAACAGTAAAATGTGAATCATCATCAATAAATGTCACCACATACCTATCTTCATCAGAAGAAACTGGTGATATTGGTCCAAAAACATCACTGTGAACTAATTCCAAAGGTCTTTTTCCACGTATACGTGTGTCAGAATGTGGCTTACATTTCTTATATTTCTTCTTCAAACTTTCAAAATTAATCTTCTTTTCATTGTCATCTTTTCCATTCACTTCCATTTCCTTGTATGATTTTTCAATAAATTCCAGTAAACCTAATTCATCCAATAAAACTTGAATTTTAAACTTCCAGTTGCTGAAGTTAGTTCCATCGAACAATGGAATTTTTATTTTGTCTTCTTCAGCCATACTACCAATGTCTACTATTCTTCACTACTTCCTTATGATCTACAGAGACAAACCTGGGCCCATAACCTGTTATAAACTGCCCTAATACTTGCAATAAAGTAGAACTTTAATGACAACTCTGCTACTTTATTATTGACTTTCAACAACTATTTTGTTTTAACCATATAACTACATGTAATTAATGTACAGGTTGATTGTTGAATTTCATTGTTGAATTGGTACTTGAACATATGGTTTATTAAATAAACTTCAGGTGGGTTTGGTTGGGTAAAAGGAAAAAAAAATTGTGGTAAAAATTCTAGTGCCTTTTTAATTGTTGAACATTTGTTCTCAGTTTATTAAAGGTATAATATATTGATTTTTCCTCTGCTCTGTTTTTTTTTCAAAGCTCCTAAACCATCAGAAAGATTTGGGTACCTACAAATTATTTTTAGTATAACTCTCTAGACTTGTTTGTAGCCTATGAATTATTTAGATGTACAGGGTTATTCATTATATTTTGACTCCCACCTACAGCTCTTATTACAAGCTATAGAAAAAAACTTTAAATACAAAAGTTTTAGGTTTTTTCACGTAGTATCTATTGGTAATAATCTAGCGGAAATAAAAAATCGACTTTACAACATTGAAAAAATTAATTGAGTCATATTTTTTTAAATGGAACACCCTGTATATTATTAGCTCAAATGAAAGATCTCTTTGTTCTGATTTCAAATATATATAATTTGTTGGCATTTGGTTCAGCCACTTTTGAAATATTTGAGTTTATAACTTATTTTTCCAAAATTGGAGATCATCAGTCATTAAAGTTTGTTGCTTTAATGTAATCAAGTTGCATCGAAAACGTATTGTTGTAGTTTAAATAAAGTATTTTTTTAAACTCAAATATTTCAAAAGTGGCTGAACCAAATGCCAACAAATTATATATATTTGAAATCAGAACAAAGAGATCTTTCATTTGAGCTAATAACATACAGGGTGTTCTATTTAAAAAAATATGACTCAATTAATTTTTTCAATGTTGTAAAGTCGATTTTTTATTTCCGCTATTACCAAAAGATACTACGTGAAAAAACCTAAAACTTTTGTATTTAAAGTTTCTTTCTATAACTCGTAATAAGAGCTGTAGGTGGGAGTCAAAATATAATGAATAACCCTGTACCCAAGCTTAATTTTATCGATACCACTTGAAAATAATAAAAAAATGTAATTATCTATACTTACCTATTTTTATAGGTGAAGATGAAGCATTACAATCAGTTTTGATGTTAACTGTGGAAAAAAGTGAGCCACTTAATGAGACATCTCCAGATGCATCGATTACAGAGCAAAAGTTATGGACTAAGGAAGCAACAGTTTTATTAATTGATCTAGTTGGGGAATATGAAGAAAAATCCCAGAATTCTGTAAAAAAACATATTTGGCTGAAAATTAGCAACCTAATTAACCAGAAATTAAATACGAAATTATCGTGGATGCAGTGCGATACTAAGTGGAAATCACTTAATAAAACTTATAAGGATATAAAATACCACAACAACACTTCTGGTAAAGACAGAAAAAATGGGAGTATTTTGAAAAAATGGACTGCATTCTTTACAAAAAACCAGAAATTACACCACCTGCTACATGCAGTAGCACTGAAGGTTTGAAAATTAATGGAATAGTTACATCTGCCATAGAAACTTCAAACAAAAATTCTTTAACCAGCCAACCATCTACCAGCGGTTGTTCTAAGCAAAAAATAGAGTCGACCATATCAAAAAAAAAGAAAGGAGCATGCCAATGAGACTGAACGTAGACATAGGGAAAAAATGGCAAAGCAGGATGAATTTTTACAACAGTTTAAAGAATTGATAGGTATTTTAAAAAGAAACAAAGAAAAAACAGAAAATGAGGGCATTGATAAAATTAACTAAATAGTTAATAATTTAAATAAATTAAAAGTATTTTATCTTTTAAAAAGATGTGTTGCTATAATTTTATCCACTACTGCAGGTACCTATTATAGTATGTTGTTAGTATATGTTTATTTTTGTGACTTACGTGTTAATAACATTTAAGAATACATTTTTATTTGTGTTAAATTTAATGTGTTAAGGATTATTTTGTTCTATGAAACGTTTAAGAGTTGTTACATTTTTAATATTGTTACATATTTTAAGGCTGAAAATACAAAGAAATAAAACCATATTATCATACCATACAAATCTCTTTATTTCATGAAAAGAATTAAAATTATTACAAAATGCTTTACTCACATTTATTTATGTAAAAAACCTTAGTGTGGACATTTTATTCTTTTTGTAAACACTAATATTTAAAAGGAGTTTATATTATAAAAGTGCTAATGTTACAAAGTTAAAGTTAAGTAGCTCTAGAGCTAGCCCCTGTAGCTCCACATAAAACATACATTCAATCTGTAGTAAAAAAAGACAACCTTATTATTGGGTAAAATTATAATGCCCCACAATTTTTGATTGTGTTTGGTAGGGTGCTGTAAAGCTCTTTGGAGCCTTTGATAAGATATGAGTTGGGGATCGGTTTATCTTATTCTAAAACATTTCTATCCATATCTAAAATATTCATAATATAGGTTCTTTTATTTATTGCTGCTAAATCTAAATTTGCATCATTATTTTCTTCATTGATATTTTCGGTAATAAAAACTTGTTGCAGCTCCAAATTGTCGACAAGTTGTTCTGGAAGAGCCCCTTTTAAGATACATACAGTGTGTACATAATGTATGGAACAAATTCATTATTTATCAATCCAAAACATTTTCGGAAAAATCCTCGGACACGTATATAATAATTTTTAATTGCGCATTTTTTGAAATAAAAATTAAATGTACAGGGTGATTGATGTAGTAGATATGACATCATCGACGATTTTTTTAAATGGAAACCCCTATATTTTAGTTCAGATTTCTAATGTCCAAGACGAGCTGATTCCAAAAACATAAAATACTTGTGGCCTAAAGTTGATAGTTTCGAAGCTACAAGGTTTTAAAATATATTTTTTTTAAATTTAAGGTATATTTTATTTTAACATTTAAAAAAATAACAATAAATACAATAAATTATTTAATTAAGTGTTGAAACTGTTGTCCTTCTTGTGCCTGACAGTAACTCAAGCGATCAATAAACTCTTGTTGTACTCCTCGTATTGTTTCTTCTGAAATATTCCTGCATTCCGTTATTATTCGATTTTTTAATTCTTCAATATTGGCAGGTCTGCTTTTATAAACAACATTTTTCAGGTGACCCCCTAGGTCGGGAGACCTAGGCGGCCATTCAATAGGCCCACGTCTCCCGATCCATCTGTTTGGAAAAACATGGTTGACATACTGGCGCACTTCTGCTGCATAGTGAGGCGGTGCGCCGTCTTGTTGGTACCACAAATTTTCATCCAGAACCGCAGGATTATTTATACTAGGGTAAAAGTTAAGTAGCGTAGGGATAAGAAAGTCGTGAAAAAAAGTAAGGTAATTTTGCCCGTTTACATTGTTGTCAAAAAAATATGGCCCGATAATTTTGTTTTTAACTATGCCCGCCCAAACGTTAATTTTCTGAGGATATTGAGTATGATTCTCACGCATCCACCTAGGATTTTCTTTAGCCCAATATCTGCAATTTTGTCGGTTTACTTCACCATTTAATTTAAAAGTAGATTCATCCGAAAATAGTATATTTTCAACAAAAAAAGGATCCTCGTTACATCTTTCCATTAAAATTTAACAGAACTCCATCCTGCGATCTGGATCATCGTCATTCAACTCGTGAACCAGATTGATTTTAAACGGGTGCCATTTTTCTATTGTTAATAGGTTGTGAATGGTCATAGCAGAAGCCCCTTGATCTAGACCAACCTGGCGGGCGCTGTTGTGGGGATTTTCTTCCATAGCTAATAAAATATCTAGTTTTTTATCCTCCTGAAGAGCTGGACGGCCTTTCTTGGGGAGATCTTCTACAGAACGCGTTTCTCGAAATTTTTTTTCAATTTTACTAACAGTTGATCTCGTGATTGGCCTTTCTGGGTACTTAGCATTGAACAAAATGCAAACTTCTTGTTGTGTACGAACCCTATTACCATATCCAATCATCATAAGGATTTCTATCCTTTGTGTAGAAGATAAACGCATAGTAATTAAATATTATAAATCAACTTTACTACTTAAAAAAATTATTCAATATTATGACAGCAAAATGTCATTATCTGCCAATCGAAATACCATAGTTACAAAGCAGAAATAAAGAGAAATTTCATGATTACTGTTATTCTACCTTAAAAAACTGATTTATTTTAACACCTTGTAGCTTCGAAACTATCAACTTTAGGCCACAAGTATTTTATGTTTTTGGAATCAGCTCGTCTTGGACATTAGAAATCTGAACTAAAATATAGGGGTTTCCATTTAAAAAAATCGTCTATCTACTACATCAATCACCCTGTACATTTAATTTTTATTTCAAAAAATGCGCAATTAAAAATCATTATATACGTGTCCGAGGATTTTTCCGAAAATGTTTTGGATTGATAAATAATGAATTTGTTCCATACATTATGTACACACTGTATATTATGCATTATGGCTCCAGCTACAATCAGCAGTGATATTAGGTATGGTCTTACTGTTTCCAGATACTTCAGCCTACGGAAACGCCCTTTTACATATCCAAAGGCATTTTCAATAACAACCCGAGACTGAGACAGTTTATAATTAAAATTTTTTTGCTCTATTGTCAATCCTCCGATATTTTTAAAGCCAACTAATAGATATCTAGATAATTTGTAAGCTAAGTCTCCGATCACGTGGCTATCATTGGGAAATTCTATGTTTCTGTTTCTTATTGGTTGAAATAAATCCGATTTATGAAATAAACGCAGGTCACGGATTGATCCAGGTTCACCTGCATATACATCTAAAAATATTTATTTATGATCACAGACACCTTGGAGTAGAACAGAGCGATAACTTTTTCTGTTGCAGCATGAGTTCGGATGGTCTTTCGGTTTGGTAATTTTGATGTGGCAACCGTCAATTGCCCCAATTATTCCTGTAAAAAATTTAAAAGTTAACTTTTAAAATAGAAGTAAAGCTAGTGTTAAATTAAAGCAATAAGGCCCCTAGTAATTTTGAATTTGATTAACAAACATGGAAAACCATTTATTCTTTGAAACCCTTCCATTATTTCCCGTGCCCGTTGCGCGTTAGGCCATGATATCAATTGGTAATATCTATTTACATTTAACAGATTTCTACCTGACCGGTAAAGGACATCCCAACATGTGCTCTTGTAACTACTTGGAAGAAATAGTTCCCAGCTTAACAGCTCAACAATTCCAGCAACATTTTAGAATTACTATAGATGCTTATGAACATCTTTTGGGTATGATTGGTTTACAACTGTCTCGTAGGATGGGCGTTGGGAGACATACATTGAATTCAGAGAAACAGTTACTAGCTGTCTTGTGGCTTTTGGCAACTCCAGACTCATATAGGTATTGAATTTACAGCGATAAAAAATGTATTATTGCATGTTTCTATTCTCGATATTTTTCAGGCCAGTTGGAGAACGTTTTAATATTGCGAAATCTAGCCTATCAATATGTTTTGTTAGAGTGATTAAAGTACTTAATTCTCTCGCTCCTCAAGTTATAAAATGGTCAGAAGGAGAAAGGCTTAACCATATTAAGAGAAAATTTGGTGACATTGCTCAGTTAGAAGATGTCATAAGAGCTATAGATGGCACGTATATTCAAATTAAAGCCCCAAAGGAAGATCCTCAGTCCTATATTACAAGGAAGTGCAACTATGCTTTTACTTTGCAAGCAGTAGCAGATTCGGATCTACTATTCATTGATGCCTTTATAGGTTATCCCGGTTCCGTCAGTGACACCAGAATCTTTAAGAACTCTGATATTTATAGAGCAATAAGGAACAATCTTGGTAGGTATTTTCCAAATAATACATTTATTATTGGGGATAAAGCTTATCCCGTGTTATCATGGTGCATTCCTCCATATATAAATAGAGGACAATTAACTCCAGCCCAAATTCATTTCAATACCATTCATGCAAAAACTCGACAGGTCATTGAAAGAGCTTTTGCATTATTATTTGGTAGATTTCGAAGACTCAAATTCCTAGATATGAACAGTAATGATCTTATTCCTGGAACAGTTTTAGCTGCCTGTGTCTTACACAACATTTGTTTGAATCAGGTGGATCATCAGGTTAATGATTATATTCAAGAAGGTGCCAATAATGTAATTAATGCAGATGACGTCAATGTTCCTATACAACGTGAAATAGAAGAAGTGGAAGGAAGAAATATTAGAAATGCTATTTGCAGGAATCTGTATTTAAACCGAAACAGACATTTATAACGTATTACATATTTTATATTATTTAATAAATGTAACTTGTAAATAACCCAAAAAAGGGCTTTTATATTATAGTTTAATAATTCTGAGGTTACTGCACCAGCACACAACCTTAAAAAGCTTAATTTTATCTATCAAAAAGAAAAAATCATACCATAGGACTAATGATAGTACCTACATAATCATAATAAACGTAAATAACATGTTTTCTAATTTAACTAAATAAAAGTATGGTTGTCATGACTTAAAAAATCATTAAGTATGTTTAAAAACATTAATCGTAAATGTTTAGAAGTGTGAGCAAAACACACTCTAATATCACCTTTGCAGAAAATTCATCTAGACTACAAAACTTGTTTTATCACAATATGTATTGAGATTGAGAAACATAAAATTATTTGTAATAATCTCAAAACCATGAACAAATATGATGTATCGAACTGGGGAAACTTAACTATTACGTTATTTAGTAAATTTTTCCATAAACTGGTCCATTTTATCGGCAAAAACATCAATCGCTCGATTTCGAACATTAATCAACTCTTGATGCCGACGTTCTTTATTTTGTTCCCTGTCATCTCTAGACTTTTTCATATCATCCCAAACAGCACAAAGTCCACTTTTATTCTGCTTGGCTCTTTCAGCAATTTGAGTCTTGATTTTTTCCTCGGTATCTCCAAGGGTGCTTCAGTTGAAACATCATTATGCCCATCACTGTCTTCTTGCAATCCATCTGTCAAACCCTCTGCATTCTCCTTTGGCACTAAAATTAATAGATTTTTTTTTCTATATGACTTACATAAATCGCTGGATATTGCTTCTGAAGTTAACCTTCAACTTTTTATGAGCAAAAACATAGCAATTTTTGGCATTAACTATTTTATTTTAAATAATAATTTGGGTGGGTAAATATGAAATTTATATTAGACTGGTATTGTCTTATCATGGAACGTTTGATATTTCGTCAAGTGTCTATGATTGTTCTAAACCAGTGAAAGTGTTATTTTCTTAACAAATAGGAAAGTAATACATTTGACTAAACAATGTGAAGTGGAGTTAAGTCAAATGCGGAAGACACTTTCCACAAATGATAGCAACACTATTTATCTAGTAGTATTATGATGTAACAGCATTGCTTGGAGAAAAGCGCTATACGTAAAGTTAAAAATATGTACCTGTGTCTCCTCTTACTGAAGAGGCAACCGCTATTGGTTTTACATTGTGCTTTTTCCCAAGAAACTCGTCCAGTATTTCAAAATATGGAAAATCTATTGGTTCTTCTCCAGATCCTCTATCTCCTCGATTGTCTTTGGCTGCAATATATTTTCCCTTCAAATAGCGCCACTTATCATTGCATTGCGTAGGTGTCATTTCAACACCAATCGATTTCAATTTATTTGATATTAGTTTCCACGTAACATCATTTTTCTGTGTGGTGGAAGTAAAATCCTTATTATGCTCAATTCTTAAATTTATCAGCAATAAAATTGCATTTTTTGACCATTTTCCTCTTTTATTTGGGACATTTCCATCACATGGTTCATTATTTGTAACATTAAAGCAACTATATAGAAATATAGAATAGAATATGGAATAGTTAATTTCGCCTAGGGTCAAGCAACTTTATGGCTTTTACTAAAGATTAACTTTAAGCTTTGCATTATAAAATAGGTATATTATTTATCTTCTCCGATACTAAAAAATGTTTCAAATGAGCTAAATAAACAGTGAGCAAGGCGTTTTTCTCAAATAAATCATAAATACTTCAAAAGTCCTTAAGTAAATAAATAATTACCTATGGTTTACCTAATTACAGGTTTGAAAATCACGCTTATGCACAACTTTGAAATGTGTTTAATAATAGTATAGAATCCAGCCTATAGTATCATACTTACCAAAACGCTTTTGGAGGCAAATATTGCCATCTTCAGATAGCAGGAGAGCTCCATTTTCTAATGCAACCACAGTGTAGTTATCGCTATTTATATTGGAAGATTCAACACTCTCCATTTTTCATTTATTTAGGTAAAGTAATAAGATACTTCAAAACAAATACAAACATTTGAAACGAAACACTGACAGTTTTAATTTTTTTATACAAATTGCAATCGGTGAAAAATGCGCATGTCGAGTGATATTTCGCCGGCCTTTCCAATGCGGTCAAATTCGAGCAACTGGGGTGCACTCCGGGTTTTAACTTCAATGATTTCTGAATGGGATGAAAAAAATGACTCAAGAACTCGATTCATTTATGAACGATATTCGAGCGATTAATCACACAGAGCGTTTTTTGTGTGTTTTTTATGAACGCAACCCTGTTTAATTTTTCTCACATTGTTTATAAGTAAGATTCTTCTTTAAAATATTCAAATCAAATTTTTACCATAACCATTTTTTCTTTATCTGTCATGTTATTTAATTTGTCAGTTGTCAAGTTTTTGTTAATTTTTTGAAAAAATTATCAAATAAAGAAAGCAGTAAAAGTTTTATTTAAAAATATTCAACCTCCTTTAAACTAAATAATATTTCAGGAAGATTCAAAAATAATATATTTTTTCAACATATAACAGTCAACAATAAAA
This sequence comes from Philopedon plagiatum, assembly GCA_963971165.1. NCBI lineage: Eukaryota > Metazoa > Arthropoda > Insecta > Coleoptera > Curculionidae > Philopedon > Philopedon plagiatum. The sequence goes on along the minus strand of OZ020193.1, from coordinate 24,801,186 downwards.
CAATTTTTATTCTGGGGATTTTAGGTGCAAAACAGTAATTTTTGGGGTATTTTAAAAATCTTTTTGGGGAATTAAGTTACAAACATCTGGCAACCCTGCTGGGCCACCTTACTTCACTTCTTGACCTGACTTGCAGTGCTGCCAGGGCTACCGTTTTTGCGGTACCCCTACCGTTTTGACAGTCTACCTACCGTTCTACCGCAGAGACACGTAACTACCGTAAAATTGAAAACAGAGATAGGTAATAGAATGTAGTACCTTATAAACTTTAATTTTAATTTTAATAGGTGAGTATGATAGTATGAACATTGTTTTTTTTATAATTTGATATTCATGTCACACATGTTATGACCCCCAAACCCTGCCCCCCTTGAGTGCGCTCCTAGCTTCTACGATTTAAGACTTTTGGTTAGTTTAGATTTGTAAGTAATTTGAATTTACTTTAGTTTACGATGGGTTTGTTTCTGCATCAGTTTCAAATCAATCAGAGCCAATGAGGTTATCCGGTTTCGATCATAAAACTGTTTTCCTTGAAGATAAACTTGTATTGCTTCGGAAACCGAAATTTTTCTGGATCCTCTCTGGTCTGTTGACTCAGGTATGGTACCTTTTACTCCTTTTCATTCATCGTTTTGGTTTGATCGGTCAGCAGGTTGTTTATTTTTCGACTTTTTGCTAATTTTGTTGGACGTATGCTAATCAGTTAGTCTGTTATGTTTTTATCGTTGGCGTAGTAGCCAGTCTTTTGGTAATTTATAGGTGCTATTTTGACGTATATGTCTATGCGATGTTCGTATTAGGTCGTTGTTTGATTGGTCGGCTTTTGTGTGATATTTCGTTATAATTTTGTCAAAGGATTCGCTGATATTATCTATTTTCAGGTCCCTATGAATTACGTTTCTTAAGGCATATCTTGGTGCGTCGACTATTATTTTTAGTGCCTTGTTTTGTATTACTTGGAATCTGTTCCGATCTGTGTTGCTGATGGTGCACCACGGGGGTGCCTCATAAGCAAGCACCGACCTACCCAGAGTTTTGTATAAGGTAGTTTTGACCCTGGTATTGATTCTATTACGTTTGTTAATCAGCGGGTAAATTGCGCTGATTTGTTTGTTTGCTGTCTTTACTAAGTTGCTTGTGTTTGTTTTCCAATTCAGGCGCTTATCAAAGTGTGAACCTAGATATTTAATGAGACTTTTGGTTAGTTTAGATTTGTTAGTAATTTTAATTTATTTTAGTTTAGAATGGGTTTATTTCTGCATCAGTTTCAAATCAATCAGAGCCAATGAGGTTATCCGGTTTCGATCACAAAACTGTTTTCCTTGAAGATGATTGGTTCTGACTAGTTGCAAGCTGGTGCAGAAATAAACCTAATATGTTAATTTTTGATAATCTGTGTTATTTTTTTTCCTTTAACCAAATACCGAAACTCATAACAGTCATAATACATTGCATTATTTGCATCCTTTTTTATCGTTATGAATGAGAAAAGAAGGATAGAGATAGACTTGTGGCGCACTAATTGTACCAATTGAAAACGCTGTTGCCGTTAGGGATCTTTATAGGAGGAACGTACCGGTCAGATGACGTTTACCGGTGTCAATCCTGAACCTACCGTTGTCTATACGTCGAACCTACCGCCTTTGTCATTTTAGATCTGGCAGCACTGCAGACTTATCACATCTTATCACGCGTGGAGCGCCGATGTCTCCGTGAGAAGCGAATGTCGATTTTAACGGTTTCTGATCTAATTTCTCGATAAGTTTTTTTTAGTTTCATAATAATTTAAAACATCAACAAATTTTAATTTTACCCTTACAATGTTAACTTATATATTCTTGGATAAATACCTGGCCATAAGCTTTTGCTTGTTTTAATTTTGAGGTTATAGATTAGAATTGTTAACAGGTGACCGGCGGTCAATATGGCCTACCATAGGGTAGGCTAATATGGCTTGGTAGGCCATAATATTACTGATTATTTGTACAAAGATAATTTAGGATTTTGTAAAAAAATTTTTTGTAGTATTGACAGGCTTGTTGACTTTGTTTCAGGGTATGGTATTAGACTGAAATCGAAAAAAATGCTTATAAATTATGTTCTGACAATGGATCGAAGCAAAGCTTTTTGGTTTGGTGCAAAAAGGTGTCATGACCTTAGCATACCAACTTGCGGTTAGAAATAACATCTGCCACTTGTTTTCTGCTAAAAACCAAAGCGCCGGAAAAGATTGGTTAAAATCTTTTTACGTCATTCTCAACTTTCTTTTCGTCGTCCAACATTGACATCGTTTGCTAGAGCCAAAGGGTTCAACAAAGAAAGTGTTGATGAGTTTTTTAGTATTCTTGAACAGCTAATGGAGCAGCACCAATGCGCATCAAATAGAATCTATAACTTCGATGAAACGAGCATTAGTGTAGTAGGTACCGTCACAAATGCCTAACATTTTAGGATGTAAGGGTAAAGGGAGGTCGGTGCTCTAACATCTGCAGAAAGGGGTTCCCTAATCACATGCGTAATGTGCATTAGTAATATTTCAAACCAAAAGACGTCATCCACTTCTTATGGAAGGGGCATCTCCATATTATGAATGTCATTCTTCGGGCTGGATCCAGATTAATTTGTTTACCAAATGGTTTAATAATTTTTTTGCAACTGTTAGGCCTGTCACAGATTGAGTTGTTGTTCTTATTTATGTCAGATAAAGCCAAAAGAATCTATGACACTATTTTACAATAGGAGGGTTCTTTATAAATTATCTAGATTATATTACGCATTTGACAAAAACGCCTTCTTGAAGACGTAGTAATATTCATATGAAAGGAAGCTATAAAGTTAGTGAATATTAGTACATGACTCTACGTTACTCAAACCTAGTTCTAGCAGTGGATCTAGAAGACAAGTCGTCGCCCATTGAAGATCGAAGCTCTGGAAGTGATCATCTATAACGATTTCTCTTGTTGCGCCGTCTTCTTTTTGACACCGACGAAGTTTGAACTTAATAATTAATGTCAATCTGCCATCAAATAAAACCCATCTCTTTGTGACACAAATAGATATATTAACTGATTAAATGAAAGTTTACTGTACAAAGAAATATATAACAATTGATAACAAGGTTATAAGAATAATAGAGATATAAAATAACAAAGAACCATTTAACGAATGTTAAATAATGACCTGAACAATGCTGGACAAGCGTTTACAATAAGACTCGAATGACAAAAGATATAAAAATATAAATCACTGTTCTGTGATCTACTAATTCCCCAATTACTCATAAAAATAACGTTAAAAATTCACCCTTACACCCGTTAAGATATACAAGACCCCTTACTACCTATACGTTAAGTTCTTACTTCCGCGCGAAACACGCCAACGCGACTTTTAAAAGGAGTTGCCGACTCCCCATTTCTTATACACCCTCTATCACTTAGAACGATTCGATCAGAACTGTCTTTCATGTTTCTCCCTCGGTACCTAGAGCTTGAGGGTGGGTACGCTAGTCCTTCTACTGGTACAGGTCCGGAGTAACGAGGAATTTTATACAGAATAAAGTTGAATTAAATGCTTCTTTGTTTAATGGATGGTTTATCCATTGTATACAGGTTAAAATACTATACTAATCTATGCTAAGGCTCTTGAATACGTGATGAAAAAAACCTCCTTTATTATCGCTTTTTAAAGGTAAAAAAATCACATCCAATAAGCCTGTACAGAAGGAGCTCGAACTTGATAAATCTAGCAGTTACTCATATCCGTATTATCATTCCATCTTTCTCTATAAAAAGAATATTCGTTAACTCGAGATAATTAATAAATAGACAAAACGTTTCTAGATACGCCCCTGTACTACCCTGGTATATTCCTTTATCTAACGGGAAACGCTGTTTGGTTATTATTACGTTTCGATATAGCCGTAAAACTGGCATCTGTTTACAATGGAGAAATATAAATTTTGGTTCTAATTTTCAATATTGGGTATTAAGCCCTCTTTTTAATTTTATGGCATCTTTAAAGACCACCCACATTTACTAGTTCTCAAAAGATATCTAATATTTTAATATAAGTGGTATACGTTCTGTCACAGGCCTACGACAGACTCTCCGATGTTACTTGTTCTTGATGAGCATACCAGTCTGCCAGCACCATGTTCGCCTTGTCCATTTGTGAATATGAAGTTCTAAAAAAAATTTTCGGTTTAATTTTGGAAATTTTATTTGTTTATTTGATGTAATAGATTCAGATTCAGACTAAGATTCTTTATTCATGCTAAATTTGTAAATACAATGTGCACATGTCAGAGGAAAAAATATAATTAGTTCAATGTCGCAATTTAAAATAACTATTCATAAATGATTAAAATACTTAAATATAGAAAAACCCTAAACACATTAAAATCACACAAAATTCAAGACATGTAAGCTCAAACAAGTATAGTATAGTTAATTTAAAAAAATACGTTACATTAATCCAGCACAAACATAACTTTAAAAGCATAGGGCATTAAACTTATACCCACAGAACTCCTCTGTGATGTAAAATGCATTACCAATCAGTAATAATTTTATTGATACATTAAACTGTAGAAGAGGCAAATCTCTTATTTGATTTGGCAACACATTAAAAAGTATAACTGCGGAATTTTCCGGTCTGCATTGACATTTTCCCAGTCTGAAGTGGACTGGCACAAAGTTGGTCTTGTTTTGTCGTGTCATACTCATGCATGTCCTGGTGCATTTGCAACTCTTCCCTCTGTTTCACATACAGAAGACTTTCTAGGATGTAGACCGATGGGAAGGTAAATATCCCCAATCCGACGAAGGCACCCTTGCAATCCTCTCTGTATCCCAAGCCAGCCATTAATCTAACAGCCCTCCGCTGTAATCCGAACACTCTGGGGGTATGTGCTGATTTTCCCCACGCAATTACCCCACAAGTCATTATACTATGAAAGACTGCATAATATGCCGTCCTCATAGTTACCTCCGACACACATCCATACAGATTTCTCAGCAAAAATATGCCACTGTCTTTCACACACACTCCCCATGTGCACATCCAACTTTAACTTTGAGTCCAAGCAAACTCCCAAGAATTTAACATGTGATGCATTTGATGTGGTCTCAGGGTAAACATCATGGACTGGGTTTTTTTCGTGTTTAGCAGGAGTCGGTCAGTTGTTGCCGGTTCAGACAACTTTCCCCTGACTCTTACGATTGGATACCTCCCCTTCATATTGTGATTTATTCACTATGGATCCATAAAAGACGGTTTAAGACAACAGATTTATTTCTTATTTTACTGTTTATCCAACAACCAACAAACATCTAGGTGTATAAGTTGTACAAAAGTTGCATGAAATTTTGTTCGAAAGGCGCCTAAAACAAGGAATAAAAACATACATGGCACCAACGTTACATCAATAAACTAAATTATCAAGACCAATGTCTAGACTGACAACACAAAAATTACTAATAATAACTAGAAACTTAAAAACGTATACTTAACGTCTGGTATAATATATCGTCATTTCTTAATGTAATATACAAATAACACTTACCTTTCAATACACTCTGCATAGGTAACTCCTGTATACCTTTACCTGCCAAAATACAATTATTTTAACATGCACAGATATAATTTTACAGTAATTTTATCGTTCAGATACAGACGAAAAATGCAAGTCATCATTGAATCATTTTCTGACAGACAAGAAGTTAGGTTCAATTCAATATTATAAACATATACGTATTAAATATATATACCACGGGTTGTCTGGAATTATTGATGCCAACAATGTGAAATGGAGATATACAATCTCGCATAAGTCTATCCTTTAGTCTGATATTTCTGTATATGCGCATGCGTTAATACGAATTTTTTCATTGGTTAGACATTGTACTGAATTAGATGGTGAATTGTACTAATCATCGGCTGTTGTGCATATATTTCGCCTTCTTTCAGTTTTCTGGTTCTTCTAGTTTTCAGCTGGATCGCCATTCGCCTTTTTTTCTTTGTGTCGTGTTGTATTTTTTATTCGGTGTTCTTGTGGTTTACTTTGAAGTGTGCTAACTTATGCCCTGATGTACAAAAAGTAATAAACTAGTTCAATTATACCAAAAAACAAGCCCTGTCAAGAAACGTATGAAGCGTGGTGCCGTTAGATTGCCAATAGCAACACAAAATTTAGCGCAATCGCAGTTTAGGGAATATCGGACTAAAGGATAGACTTATGCGAGATTATATATCTCCATTTCACATTGTTGGCATCAAAATCCGCACATTGAGTAAATGGGGAACCCGCGGTATATTTATTTAATACGTATATGATTATAAATAAAGCAACAATGGTGGCTAATTCTTGGTTGCATACGGAAGGCAACTGGTAATTGGTTATTGTAACTACCAGTACATAGGCGCGCTTGTTTTAGAAGTGAAGTAATTGCAACTCAACACTCTTCCTTAATTATTTTACTTCTCAACTGTTCAAAGATTCTATTGTCAATGTATTAGAATCTTTGAATAGTAGAAAATACCTGGCTTCTCCTAAAGACCTAATATTCATTTCACACAGATCAACATGAATTATATCCAAAGGTTTACTTGCCACTTTTGGGTGCTAGAATGAGAAATGCGATGGTGCTTACCATCCACACATCCTTCACAAACATTCCAGTCATCGATATATTTGATACCGCTTCTTCTTAAAATATCTCGGACATACTTGACATTTTGGTGGGCTAGTCTTTCATGCCATGCAGATGCAGTTAGCAGACACTTTTCTGAGTTTTCTCGACGAAACATCATTTTATAAAGATTTCCCGCTCTTTTAGCAATTGCCACTGTTACATTTTCATTTAAACTTTTATAAGTAGACTGATTTGCATCAGCAGACATGGCATAACCTTTATTTAACCTCTATCTAATGTAACAGAAAAAAGATTGAAAGTCATTTTTGGTAAGGTAAGTTGTGGCAAGATCGCACGTAATCTTGATTAGTAGGAAATTACCTTAGCATAATATGAACAAATGACATTAAAATATAGTGAAAATGCACAAATGATACCTTTAAAGTTTAATTTAAATATTTAATGTATTAAGCATAACTTTAAATTATATAGAACTTTGTCAAAAAAAGATTAAGAAAAAATGTACCCGTCCGAACTTGCCCCTTAAAATGGGGAAAGATCGAACAATATTAAAAATCACAATTTAAATCCTTTATACACAGGTACGGGGTAAGACCGAATTCCGAACATGCCCCTGATTACTTTTTAACTATTCTAAACTCGAAAAATATATAAATTGGTACTTTTCTTTTATTCGTATTTATTCGAACTTACCCCGCAGATTGGTAAAAAGACAAGATAAAATAAATATACTTTTATTTGTAATAGGTAAGTATATTGATATTGACAAAACTAACAAACATTTAGTCCGGAAAATTCAAGCTCAAATTTTAACAAGTTATGTCGGCGGTCATGTATAGGATCGGGTAAAAACATTTCAATATTTTCAAATATGATTGTATCAATATCGTCAGTTTCAGGCCAAAAAAATTTCTTATTTACTGTATTAAACTTTAACAGCCAGATTCTGCAACGCTAGTCCAGTCTAATTTGACAACCAAAAGTTTTAAACTGACAAGTGTAGGAATAAGACATCTAAGTTTTATACTATGAACTTATTTCTGAGATTTTTCGCAAATTTATCAAGAAAAGGACAATTTTAGTACGTACTTTCAACAATAATAGAACTAAATTCATTACAGCAACTCGTTCCAAGATGAAAATCATTTGGAACTTAAGTAAATCGCTGAAATATCACAATAATTCATAAGTTTTTAATGACGACTTATTAACAATGACAGGACAAAAACCTGTCAAAACATAACTGATCAACTATAAGATCTTAATTTAAACCAGTACTAAGTCTTAAACTTTCTTAGTGAATCTGAACGTTCATACTTAACAGCACATTCACGTTTGTCTTTGCTTATTTTTATAATTTGTCCTGCAAAGTATTTTATAGTTCTTTTTGTACAGTATTTTACTAATACCCAAGCATCCACTTGAAGTTTTCAAAGATGTCAATTGTCTGCTGTTCTTCATCAAAAAAATCTAAGTCGTTATCAGACTCTTCGTAGACTGGTTCTAAGCTACTTTCGCTGCTAGTGCTTCCTTGGTTTCTATTCATACATTTTTTTGTTTTGATTATGTCTGCTGAACATTTCTTGTTATGTTCTAATTACTGACCCAAATCCTTATGTGTAATTACTTCAGCACCTGTTGCCACACGACGTTTTTTTGTTACTTTAGGATTTGTGGGGCATTGCTTTACGGTTTAAAGAAGAAGGTCCTCAAATGAAACATTACTTAGTCCAGAGTGTTTCTCACCATCCCCGTTATCATATTTTCTGGTGACGATGACGCATTACTTGGCCCAGCTTTGGCATTTTCCTTATCCATCATTTCATTATTTGGGGTTCCAGTTTCATCTGTATTGCTTTGGTTTGTAGTTTCAAACCTTTTCAAAGCTTCAGGGTGGTATTTCCCTGTGGGAATAACAGTCGAGTTGTATGGATATATCCCGGCTTTTTTAAATCCATTCTGAATGACAGCTGGATTTATATTATTCCACACCGTACGCACATGATCGGAAAACATTTTCTTAGGTAGTTTTATGCCTTGATTTTGTCTCTGCCAAGTTACTAATTCTTCGTCCCAAGCTGTTTTAAATGACTTAAAAACAGCCAGGTCGAGCGGCTGCAAAATATGAGAGGTATGGGGCGGAAGCTTAAGTATCGTTATATTATTTTCTTGTGCAAGAGTGACCACTCTATTGTCTACATGAGTACTGTGTCCATCATATACAAGCAGAATTGGCCTTAATTCACCCAAAGCAGGAATTGGTGTTTTCTTAATAAAATTTATAAATATGTCAGTTTCCATCCAACTATTACTACTAGCAGCGTACGCTAAGTCGATTCCGCTATCTTTATCTGCCATCCATTGATCCCAAACATTCTTGCCCTTAAACGCAATCAGGAGAGGTGCTTTATCACCAGCAGCACTAACAGCAGATAAAATGGTTGTGTTTTCTCTGCCTGGACCACTGGTTACTCGAGAACAGGCAACACCTTTTGCACCAACCACTTTAGTTTTAGATGGATCAATGGACAGACTGGTCTCATCTAAATTCCAGATCTGGTGGGGACGATCAGTTAACTGTAAGTCATTTAAAACTTTTTCTAATAGTTTGAAATGCTCGTTAACTACAAAAGGATCCGTCATTTTTTTCGTGAGTATTCTACCGCCTGAGGCTTTTTAATAGAAAGTTTATGTCGGCTCTTAAAATTAAGAAACCAATCGGGGCCAGGGACATTATTTTATCAAAGGGAGTTTTGATACCATTTTTTGTTACGTATTCAGACACAATAAGTAACACTTCTTTCCAAGAAAGACCAAAGCCCCATTTTTCAAGTGTCTTAAGGCCGTTTGCTAAAATTGTTTCATGTTTCAAGGAAATAGCAAGGTCTCTTCCATACGTTTGACTTTTTGTCCCGTGTGTCCCTTTAACGTGGCCATGCAATGTTGACTTTGGTATTTTATATTTCTTTGCTGCACCATGAAGAGTTATTAAACCGCCTTCAAACTCTGCAGTGGCATTGTCAAGATCGGCTTTTGTGTAATTTTTAGCCCTGTTAGATTTTCTTTGGTAATTACGCACCACGTTACCGCTAACAAGAAATTATTTTACCAGGGCAGCTAATTCGATCTTGCCCCGCACCTGGATATATGGGGCAAGATCGGACGCTTCTATAACTTTATTTAAAACTGAGGTTATGATTTATTATTTCCACCTGTTAACAAGATTAATACAGTAACAACTGAGAATGCTTATATGAAAGCGTTTACTTACCTTTTAATACAAAATTACATCTGTAGGGTAAGTTCGAATCTACTAAATTAGCTTAAAAAAGTGAAAACTGTTATAATTCCGAATACAAACATTCACACCAGACGCCGTCTAGGTAAACAATGCCCGCGTTCTTTTGCTTTACATCGTTCTCGGTTGCCGCGCTGTTGTCACACTTACATGGTTGCTGGCGGCCTCGTTCGATCTTACCCCGCATCCGATCTTACCCTAACTAACCTTACGTACAAAACTCTTTTTAAAATAATCGCATCATTCACTATCATTATAGGCTTGTAATTCTATATCTCCTATGCCTAGTCCTTCCAGTCGAGTAGCATCACCAATAATCATAACTTTTGGTTCTTCAAACCCTACAAAATTTATTAACCAGTCTCTTCGAGAAGTGATATGTTGATTGGCAACACTGTCCTGATACCAAAGATCATTGCAATCCTTTCTTGAATTTACATCTTCTACATTTTAAGTTGTCAGACCTACAGTGATAAGAGCACGACGATTTGGCCTGAAGTTTCATTTCTATGGCCACTTGAACTTCCTCTACGACAATCTTTCGCAAAGTGACCTTTCTGACTGCAGGTATTACATGAGTACTTACAATAAGCTAAATACTTTGCACAAGGTTTATTTTTACAATATTTCTTTACGTGTCCCTTCTTGCCACATTTAAAACATTCAACGGTTGAACTGGCTGATGCACTCGTGCTTGGTTGTGACTTACCAAATTTATTGCCTTGTCTACAGCTAACTCTGATGATAACTTTCCTGACTTACTGACATTTATCTGAACTTACTGATTCTGACTTGTATCTTCCTTATTAATCCGTAGCAACAGAGGGTGTCTGGGCTCAAAACCTGTTGTGATTTATTCACTATGGATCAATAAAAGAAGGGTTAAAACAACAGATTTATTAATTATTTCTTACTGTTCATCAAACAACAAACAAACATCAAGGTATATAAGTTGTACAAAAGTTGCATGAAAGTTATAGGGAAGGGGCCTAAAACAAGGAATAAAAACATACAGGGTACCAACGTACTATTACATCAATAAACTAAATTATCGAGACCAATCTCTAGAGTGATAACATAAAAACTACTAATAATAATACTTGCACTAAAAAACGTATACTTAACGTCTAGTCTAGTGTATATATTATCGACATTTCTTAATACAAATTACACATACCTTTCAATACGCTCTGCGTAGGTAACTCCTGTATACCTTTATCTGACAAAACACAATAATTATTTTAACTTGCACAGATATAGGTAATTTATCGTTCAGATACAGACGAAAAATGCAAGTCATCATTGCATCATTTTCTGACAGACAAGAAGTTAGGTTCAATTTAATATTATAAATAAAGCAACAAAGGTTGCTAATACTTGGTTCAATACGGAAGACAACTGGTAATTAGGTATTGTAACTAACAGTACATAGGCGTGCTTATTTCTCTTGCTTCAGTAAAAAGTTTTTAAAAGTTTTGAGTAGAGGCAAAAATATGTTCATGTAGGTTTGGTAAATAGCAAAAGTACTTATATTATTTTTGGAATATATTTTGGCTCAATAACTAATTTATTATATCATTTGCTGTAGTAATATGTGTTACTCAATATCACAAAATGTGTTTTGAATGACAAAATTCACATTATTATTTTTAAGTGCATTTTAAAATATGTCAAGTTATCTATTTACCGCCCTACAAAGAATAATTGATTTACGTAATTATTCAGTTATTCGTCAAAGGGAGTAAAATTTATCAAACTTAGCAGAACGAAAAAAAAAACATGTTATAAGAAACGATATATTTTGGTTCAAAATGCAAAAATACACTAGAACACTATTGTTCATCAGGATCAATTTCCACTAAATCTGGATCGTTATCGGGAACATCGGCTACTTTCAGTGCTTCATAAAATGGTCGGAACTGCTTATCGATCAGATGTAGTAGTTCCATAAGGTCCTTTTTTTTTCTCTTTGCTTATTGAAATAGGTCCATTGTGTAGTTTTGCTATTGTTAAAGTGCCTGATTGTTTTCCCCGTCGTCTAAAGTTTACAGTCTCAAAATCACCTTGTTCTTTTAGAGATGATTTATAGCAAAGTACTCCGATATTTTCGATACAATATCGCGCCCATTGCACATTCTTCCATAGAAATTTGGCACCAGATTCAGTAACCTTTTTCTGAACAAAACATCCTTTTAATAAATCTGCGAAATTTAAAAAGTCATTGGTTTCCATAACACGTACCTTAAATGGGTTAGTTTTCTTACATCCTCTTATTAGTTGCACCCAATCATAAGGGTGATTTATTTTCATGGTGGTCTTTTATTTTGCTTTTTCAATAACTGCGTGATCTACATCACATTCCATATGTGTGTGGCCACTGACGAGGAATTTATGATCAATAGATTGAACAGTACTTTTCTGTTTTAAGACGGCCATAAACATAGCAGCGACATGACTATTTTTATTTTGGCCACCGCATGTGTCCGAATAAAAACAGACCTTTTTAATATTAGGTGGAAGTTCCAAAATATGTGTGTAAAGACAGGAGGCAATTTGGTTTCCACCCCTCCCCGAAACCGATTCATCCCATATGTAGCATGTCGCTTCATTTGTAGCTAAGTTATGGACTGTAAGGTTAAAAGTCCATAGCTGCCTTTTGTAAAATGAAAGTGATGTTCTGAGATAGGGAGTCGGTAAGCACTGCTGTAGGTCAAAGGCAAAAACAGCTATTGATGGATCTTCTTTTGCCATAATTTTATCAGCGGCTTTGGACTCATAAGCTTCTTGAGCTTCAGGGTGATGTTGGTGTTGCTGCAAAATTAAATCAGGCTTCTGATCATCGTTCGCGTACATAATTTGGATTTTCAGTTTGTCGCATTTGTAACATGTATCTTTCTGGGGCTTCTTAAATGCCAAACCTAGTTCGTGAAATTTTCTGGCATAGATAGTCATAGATACACAATTCTGCCTGTCTTCTCGATAAAGATCATACATTTTGGAAATCGTTAGATCTGATTGAAGGTATTTTTTCGAAGTTGTCGATCTGCAGTAATGGCTTTCATATGCAGGAAAGCTTTGAATATGTTTGACTACATCATTTAAAATCGCCTCAGACCACTTATTTTTTGGTTCATCTCGTCCCCTTCTATCATTTTCTATAATACTGGATACAGAGAATTGCCGGCTTTGAATTATTTAATTTACAAAAGCATTTGTCTCACCAAATGTGGCAATAAAACATTTCTTGCAAATTTGTTTTCTTTCGCCACTTACGCTAAGTTCATATTTACATGAATGCTTTCGAATCCTATCCGATTCTGTTCGTACACGAATACTTTTCTTTTCCAAAATGCATATAAGTGATGATAAAAAATTTGCCCTTTTGTCGTGACAGCCCAGACTCCAATATTCCTCAAAAATTTTTAGACGTATGTCATCTGGAAATCTGTTCTTGCATTTCATTCGGCAATCGGTTAGTGATTTCATAACCCTTGCATGAACCGTTTTTCCCTTTTCGTCTATGTATTCTTTGCCAGTATTTCTCAAAATTTTAGCTACTTCTCTTTCTTTCCTTGAACGGCGTTTCCTTTGTAAGTTTGAGTTTTGTAATGTGCCCAACTTACTTGCAGATTTTTCAATATTTTTTCCTTTTCTTTTTTTTACAACAGGTTCAACAACGTTATCTTCAGAAACACTTTCATTATCAGTAACTTCAGGTACGAAATTTGGGTCCACTAAGCTGTCATCATCGAAAAACTCTCTTTCTTCGGATTCGCTTTTATCGGTTTCTTGATTGTGGTCCAAGAAAACATTTGTTTCTTTTATTAAGACCTTTATAGAACGTTCTGTAGCTTCATTCTGACTTTGCTCCACTTCGATAGGACAACAATCTTCTGTAAGTGTTCGTGAACAAGACGGGAAGGAGCTCGCATTTATGGCTGCTGTATCATTGCAGACCTGCTTGCCTGCATCGTATTCGATCTCAAAATTATTGGGTGCCATATTTGTAAGAGTTTGAATAAAAGGTGGTTCCAAATTTTCTGTTAGATAGGAACAATTTACATTCGTACCAAAATTTGGAGTAGAGTTATCTAAATAATCCAACTGAGTATCTTTTATTAAATTTTGATCTGTCACCGATAAAGGCTTTTCAAAATCAGTGTCGTGGCTAGACTTCAGTATGCTTTGATGTTCCACCCATTCTGTCGTTGCCTAATGTATTTAAGGCGTCATTATTTTCTGGTGTATACTGAGGATTACTATTTTCTAGTTGTAGTACATTTTGCAGACCTATAAAAAAAAGACTGCTAAAGCATACAAGGCAACGCCATTTTATGGCAAACTGTATATCTTGTGGTATCCTGAGATCGATCGTAGAGATACAAAAAATTATTACAAAAGAGATTTAACTTGCAAATACGATTGTTGTATTTTAATTTCTATAGTGTACAAAGTTAATACAAAATGCAAAAAATAGCATTTCAAATTTAAAATGGTCATTAACTATAGAAAATATTAAGTAATGGGGCATTGCCTATAATATTTGTTTCGTAAAATACAAAAAAGTGTTTTATTTAAAAAATTAGGACGTATACTACAAATGTTTGTGAAACCTGCGCCTTGAACAAAGTCGAAAACTACATATAGTTAAAATAATTTTAAACAACTAAAATAGTACGGCTTTACTTCATAATAAACACTACTTAACTTTAACAACTCATATACACCGAAATTTTAAATAACACACTGTAAGGGCAACGAAACTGCTAAGAAGCTATACATAATAATACATGGGTACCTACTTACCGGAACAACCCTGCTGCTGCTTTTTACACAAAAACAAAATATGACACGTGCGGTTACTCATTGTTAAAGGTTTTACACAAACAAATTAAATTTATCTTGTAAAAATTGCAACTTCATGCGCAACGATATTATTTACTGTATGACTGTACTTATAACAAACAACCTTAAATTTTAATTCATGGAATTTTCTTGTGCGACTAAGCGGATATCTAACAATGTTTTGCACATTACGTAAAATAAATATAATTACCATAACCAAATAGGTCTACATATTATATTTTTACGGTGCTATACAATCGTGAATAGTCGAATAAATCTACTTATCTGCTTATTTACGACAACAAATAATTGCCTGGAGTAGGATAACTTTAGTTATTCTAAAATTAACCTGATTTATTAAGATATTAGAATATTCCCTTGCGTATTTAAAGAAAAATATAAATATTTGACTTATTTCCTTATTCACATGGGTTAGATTACCATAATAAATATTAATGTACAGATATCTCAATTTTGTTGACTTATCTGCTTGTTAGCGGAGGACAGAGATTTTAGAAGTGAAGTAATTACAACTCAACACTTTCAAGTATGAGTTTATCAGTACGATACTATTTTCGCTGAA
Source organism: Philopedon plagiatum (assembly GCA_963971165.1). Lineage (NCBI taxonomy): Eukaryota > Metazoa > Arthropoda > Insecta > Coleoptera > Curculionidae > Philopedon > Philopedon plagiatum. The sequence continues at coordinate 24,785,807 of OZ020193.1, read as the reverse complement.
TTTGTAGTATTTAATGAAGTCGTAGCTGCTATCCGTAGAATTTAAGTTTTCTTTGCAGTGTGACACACAATCAAACGCCTTACTGAGATCACAGAACAGAGCTGAAAGATATGACTGATTTTCAAAGCCATCCATTATGCCAGTCACAATGGTGGTATTTTTATGTTTCCTGAAACCGTATTGGCTCTGTGAGAAAAGATTATTTGACTCAAAAAAGTTTATATATAATTTGAATCGCCATTGCCTTTTCAAATATTTTTGAGATGACTTTATATACCTGTCTGTGGTTATTTACTTGATCTGTATTCCCCTTTTTATAAATTGGAGAGACGACCGCTTTTTTAAGTACATCTGGAAAAACACATTCGCGGAAACAATCATTTATCAGTTTAGTAAGTGGTATGACAAGCAAGTTTTTTATCGATTTTATAATTTCTACAGTTAGGCCGTGGATATCTGAGCTTTTTTTGTTTTTTAGTTGGCCGATTATATCTCTTGTGTTCAGTGCCGGCTACAAGGGGGGGGGCTAAGGGGGCTATCAGCCTCGGGCGGTGGGCTAAAGGGGGCGGTAAGTGGAGTAAAAATTTTAAAGCTGAAAAACAATAACAGTTGTACAAAAAAAATGACACAACTGACACACAAAACTGTTGACATTTTCTGGTGTGAAACCTTTTATTCTATTTTTTACCGGCTTCACGAGGAGGTTATCAATTTGAGCCGTATGTGTCATTATGTGTGATTATTTTTTATGTATGTTCACGCATAAGTCGTGAACGGATTAACCGATTTCGATAATTTTTTTTCGTTTTGTAGATGAGTTCTCCCAAATAGTCCCATTTTAAGGGTTTATTTTTGAAGTGATCAAACCTAAAAAAATTGCGAAAAACTAAAAAAACTCTTGAAATCGGCAATTTTTGCGTGTATGGAAGAACCGATTTAAATAATTTTTCTCCGTTCTCTTTAGCATGACGGTCCGATGGTCCTATCTGACTTTAAAAAATAATAAAGGGAAGGGAGTGAGAGGGGTAAAACCGAAGCGGCTTAGATATTTTGTCTAGCAGATGTTAAAAAAATTACCGGGGGTGGGGGATAAAAAGGGGAGACTAGGAAATTGTCCAAAAATGTTCACCAATATATCATTTTCGGGGTTATTGAGGTTAGAAAATCTAATTTGGTCCGACAGATTAAACTTAAAGGTAAGGGGGGATGTGATAAAAAGGAGTGTCCAGGAATTTATCTAAAAATGTTAACTAGCATGTCAATTTCGGGGCTAGCGAGGTGGGAATATGAAATATTTTTTAATAAATGTTATAAAAGTTACTGCGGGGGAGGGGGAGAGAAAAAGGAGAGGCTGGGAATTTCTCCAAAAATGTTAACTGATGGGTCATTTTCACGGTTATTGAAGTCAGAAGAGCTAAATTTATATAACGGATGTAAAAATATTATGGCGGGGGAGGGGGGCGAAGGAAGCGGGTGGAAAATTCTTTAAAAAGGTTAACTATGCCATTTTCGAGGTTACTAAGGTTTTAAACTCCAATATTACATGGATATTACAAATTTGAAGAGAGGACGATAGGATGAAAGGGGGGGGGGGGAGAATAGGTGAACTAAAAAGAAAGAAATTTTTTTTTTTCAAAAAATGAAGAAAAAGCACTAAAAAGTATGAAATAATATTTTTACGCATTTATAACTGTGGTTAATGGTAAACTTAATTTTGTTTAAAGTTCGGTAACTTGTACACCGAAGTTCTGAATTTCACAGTATAAGGATCCGTAATGATAATTCAAAAACAATAAATACGAAGTTGCTCTTACTTTAAAGTTTAGAACTTTTGTATACAAATTACTAAAAGTCGAACGCAATTAGGCTGGCCATTAGGCTTAGTAATAAATAACTAAAAATATTACTCTTTATTAACAATTTATTAATGTATTATCATTAGGGATTCCTATTCTGGTCAACAAAAAATCCGCAAAAGCGATTTTAACTCGACTTTTCGAACTGCTATAACTTTTTAAAAACTTACCTTTCTTGAGAGCGGTTTTCGGATACCGATAGCTCGTCTTGCCCAGATTAAGTATCAATTAGTGATTTGGCAATGGAAACGACATTTTCATGCTATACAGGGTGATTAACAAGGTAATGTAAAACTGCTAAAAGTTTAGGTGTGTGCCATATTGCCAATAATTTTTTTTGGTCATTCCTACACAGCACGTTAGAAAGCCGATATCAATATTTCCAGACGTGTTCGCCGAAATTTCGATTAATGGTCTTTGACAGAAAATACAGGAGGCAACAAAAAAGCACACAGATTTTGGTAGCGTCATTTTTAAAACGCTGTAGCTCGAAAACGGATTGATAGACTTTGTCGTGCTTTTTAGGAATTGAAAGCCCTTTGGTGTGGTGTTTTATCTAAAACTGTTTTTGTTTTTCAAGGTCAAAATGTTTGCGTTGTATAGGGGTGAACTAAAAAGTTGTTTTCGAGTTAAAAATGTTTTTTTTAATTTGTGAAAATTGAGCAGTATGTGTTTGTTTTCTTCCAAAACGAGGGCGTTTTGTACATCTCTCTGTTAGTTATACAGCGTGTCCAGAAACCATCTTAACAAATCGGAAACATTTTATTTTTGACTTTACAGAAAAAAAAGTTAGTCTTTATAAAAAGTTCTGCATCGTGAGAAAATTACATTGCAATTCAAAAATTTGATTTAAGACATACAGGGGCTCAAAAATCTAAAAGTCCTAATCCGCGTGAAGCTAAAAAGACACAAATCGTTATTTAAAGGTAAACTGCCACTGTAAATATAGTAGCGGTAACTTTTATGTTAGTGAATTAGGTTTAGAACATACAAGAGGTCCCAAAAATGAAATAAATTTTTAATTATTGACTTTACAAAAAAAGTATCTTCATAAAAAGCCAATATTGTGATAAAAGAGCATAATTGTTCAAAAACATGATATAGGACAATACAGAGTGGCTTAAAAAGCTGAAAGTCTCAATTTACGTAAAGTTAAAGAGACACCAAATCTAAATCTTTATTTAAAGATAAACTGTATGGAAAAGGACGGAGGTTGCGTGGAGGTTTAAATTTATTTAGTTATTTAGTCATGTTCAATATGTTTTTTACCCTAATATTTCATTTGTTGTTAAAATTATGTTAAATAAAAATAAACTTTTAATTTGTTATTAAAACTATGAAAATAAACATAAACCTTTTATCACCCTGTACGTCTAATTTTAAGTTGAAGTGCTTACTTATAACTTAATTAGTAGGTAACCTTGTACAAATACCATAGTGGTTGAATTGAAATTTAGCTTACCCTTGTTGTAAGGCCATTTCAAAGTTTTAAATTTTTTAGCCACCCTATATGTCCTAGATCAAATTTTTGATTCAGCATATCCTTTTTTCACAATGTAGAACTTTTTATAAAGATATAGGTACTTTTTTGTAAAGTCGATAATAAAAAATTATTTCTATTTTTGGGACCTCCTCTATATTCCAAACCTAATTCACTAACATAAAAAGTTGACACTAGTACATTTGCAGTGACAGGTTACCCTTAAATAACGATTTTGTGTCTTTTTAGCTTCACATGGATTAGGACTTTTACATTTTTGAGTCACCCTGTATGTCTGAGATCAAAGTTTTGAATGACTATGCTATTTTCTCACGATGCAGAACTTTTTACGAGGGTTTACCTTTTTTGTAAAGTCAAAAATAAAAAAAGTTTCGCATTTGTTTAGATGGTTCTGGACACGCTGTATAACTAATCGAAATTTGAGCAAAACGCCCTAGTTCTGGAAGAAAAAAAAAACGCATACTGCTCAGTTTGCACAAATTAAAAGAAAACTTATTTTTAACAACACTTTTCATTTATTTTTTAGTTCACCCCTATACAACGCAAACATTTTGTCATTGAACAAAAAACAGTTTATTAGGTAAAACTACACAAAAAGGGCTTTCAATTCCCAAAAAGCCCCACCAAGTCTATTAATCCATTTTCCAGCTACAGCGTTTTAAAAATGACGCTACCAAAATTTGTATGCTCTTTTTGTTTTCTCCTGTATTTTTCGCCAGAGACCATTAATCGAAATTCCGGCGAATATGTCTGGAGATATTGATACCGGCTTACTAACGTGCTATGTCGGAACGACCAAAAAAAATTATTGGCAATATGGCATACACCTAAACTTTTAGTAGTTTTACATTACCTTATTAATTACCCTGTATAGCATGAAAATGTCACTTCCACTGCAAAATCACTTATTGATGCTTAATTTGGGAAATACGAGCTATCAATATCCGAAAACCGCTCTCAAAAAAGTTAAGTTTTCCAAAAATTATAGCAGTTTGAAAAGTCGGGTAAAAATCGCTTTTGCCGATTTTTTTGTTGACCAGTTTACTTTAAAACTGTGCCGACTTCAAAGTTCAGAACTTCGGTGTATGTACAAGTTACCTAGCTTTGAACAAAGTTACGTTTACCATTAACCACAGTTATAAATACGTAAAAATAGTTATTATTTCATCCTTTTTAGTGCTTTTTCTTCTGTGAAGCCGGTTCATTTTTTTGAACAAAAAATTAATGAAATTCCTTGAGGTTTTCTCAAAGATAAATTGGGATGCCGTTTAAAGAAATTTCTAAGCCATTTTTTGCCGGCATTCGCCTTTCGCCTTTTTTTGAAAACGGATGAGGAAGGTTATTCCAGCAAGCTGATACGCCAGTCTGTGAATGTCTGCGAGTCCTTGTCTATTTCCAAACAGTACTGTACCAAGACTTCTTCCATTTCAGGCGATAAAACTGGTTTTCGACCTTCTTCTAAGGGTTGCTCACATTTGACATATAATTCAGGGGTTGTTTTTGGAACGTGGAAGCTCTTTGAGGCCTTTAAATATAAATAAATAAATAAATAAAAGCTTTATTTGAAAGGATTATACAAAAGGAAATCTACATAGTTAATTATTAAATAATACAATCCTTCAAAATGACGAAGTTCATCCTTTACTCGCATAAAGGTTGATCTTACACTTATCTAAAAAGAGAGGTGACTAACTGCATCCATACCGCAATAAGCTTAGGTGTTTAATTTGATGACTAGGAAATCCTGCAGGGTAGTCACCCCCCACAACCTATTAATAATCAAAATCAGAAAATAAATAAAAATAATCTAAATATGGCATAACAAACCATAAAATAAAAAAAATAAGTCTCCCCAAAAATTCCCATTTCTGCACTTTGAACTGCGTCCATGGCATTCTTCATATTCTTTGGATTCCATTTTTTATGTGGCAGCTTTTATTAGGCAACGATCCAATATTCGCCGCTACATCTTTGTGTTTTTACGTTCGTTTTATTAAAATGGATAATACCTAGTAGACATAACAATTAGAAATTTTTATTAGCGGGAGGGGGGGCGGTCAGCTTTGAGTAGCCCCGGGCAGCAAACAGCCTTAAGCCGGCACTGCTTGTGTTGTTGAAGCTTACCTCGCTAAAGTCAAACTCAGTGCTTCCGTGCTGCAAGTTGAGAATCAAAGTCACTGTTCGACTGTGGGAGATCTTTTATTAAATCATTTGCAATGTTGAAGAAGTTGTTAAACTCTTGAGCAGTGATTTGATGATCGATTTCTCTATTATTACCATGTTTGGCATTTATTATACCCCACATGCATTTAACGGGTTAATGGCATTATTTTTAGCTCTGTCATTTGACAACCTTTTTGCGCGTTTTATGGCAGCCTTATATTGTTTCTTAAACCTTGCGTATTCGAGCTGATCACTCACTCTACGATATTGTTTACATGCCTCATTTAGAAGATTTAGGGTTTCTCTCATCTGTTTTAGATCATCGCTAAACCAGCTCACCCCCACTCGCCTGTCGGATAGGTAATAGGATAGCAGATAGGTTAATTGACGGAATTAAACAATGATTTCCATTTTAAATTAACCTTATGGTGTGCCATAATCCCCGAACTTACTTTGTCCATCGTACAACGTAGCTATAGAAGTGATACACATCCTGTATATGATTAAAAAGGGAAAAGAGCTTAGAAGTCTCGCGGATACAATTTAGATGCGGTGTTGCCATTTTTTCGGTGTCCGCGTTTTTGGTTTCTCGCCCAGGCACGCGCTTTCTTTCTTGATAACGGTTGACTGTTTGTGTAAAATGGTACGTACCGAGCACGATACAGAGGCGTCTATTTAGAAAGTTCCACAATCGTTCTCAAAATCTTACAAATATAGGTATATGATGCACTAGTAACATGGTCACCGGGTTTCTTGCATCAGAAACGTGGTACAGAGGTAAAGTATCCGCTTATGGATCGAGAGGTCATGGGTTAGAGGCCGTGCTTGGGTAGACTTTTTTTTGAAATATTTGTTATTTAAAAAATTAGGAGTTTTGGAGTAGTTAGTATTGGAACTGGGTTAGCATTCCATCCTTACATACAGCGACGATTTCTTTCCGTGGCGGACCGTATTAGTTTTCTGGTATGACGACAAATTTTCTTTTTAATTTACTATTCTGAAATTGAATGAGAAATTTAATATATATATATCTATATATATATATATATATATATATATATATATATATATATATATATATATATATATATATATATATATATATATATATATAAATAAATATATATATATATATATATATATATATATATATATATATATATATATATATATATATATATATATATATACATATATGTATATATATATATATATATATATATATATATATATATATATATATATATATATATATATATATATTTTAAAATTTAATTTTTTAAAGTCTTGTGAATTCTTGATGTGCACGCCATGCATCGGGACGATTGTGTAACTTTCTGTATAGTAAAACCTGTAGTAAATGCGACTTTGACAATAACTTGGCAACGCAGCACTCGACGCATTAGTATTTCAGAATTGTATCCGCGCTTCCATCAAGCTCTTGTTAAAAATAGTGTAAACCATTAGTAAGTTCTTAAATTAAATTTTTTTTGCTTCTAATTTTTGACAGGCACATACATGTTATAGTAACGTAAACAATACGATCGATCACATGTCTGTCAAAAATTCCTAGCAAAAATATTGAATCTAAAAGAGCGTAACGTGGTTTAGATATCATCTAAGGCACGATCTAAGGTCATTTGCCGGCGTAAAAAAATGGCGACTTTTTAAATTGGAATAATTATACCGAAAGGTAAAAAAATATATTCAAATTATCCTTGTAATTTTTTCGAAATAATATTTTTAGGCTTATAATGACTAGCTTAAAGTATTTATGAAATTAAAAAAATACTGACACAATCCCTATTAAAAAAATATGTATTAAGGAATAGTTAATAATCAAACGAACTTACCTGAAGTGAAGTTCGATGTTAAGTATATGAGGCGTCCAATCCGAATATATCATTTTACTATGTAGTATGCCTCTGTCGTACTGTCGCGCTCTAGGTTTAAAGTTTTTTCCTCTGCTTCCCGCTGCTTCCCTTTGGTACCCACTGGCTGCGTCATCCTTAGTCATTATTTCAGATTTGTCCTGATAATCGCAACACGAATACACAATTGGGATGAAGGGTGGGTGGTGAAATGATATATTCGGATTGGACGCCTCATATAATTAACATCGAACTTCACTTCAGGTAAGTTCGTTTGATTATTAATTATATTTCGGCGTCCAATCCTCTATATCATTTTACTATGTAGTTGTTTAGAGTAAAGAAATTAGTCCTGTGATTGCCCCTGTGGAGATTTCAAATGAAAGTTGAAATATATGGAATTATATGTATGTATATATTATTGAATTATATGTGTATAGTACAAGATCAAAGTTAACATCGAATAATTAAAATACGAATACATGTTACTGTTTTAAGGCAGGCCTTAAAATGGCTTTTGCAAACTGAGTAGTGAGAGAGATAGGTTTATTGTAAAATTTTGTAAATGTCGTTTCCTGTGTCCATCCCGCTGTTTGCATAATTGATTGAATAGGTACTCCATGCCTGTGGGCACTTGAGGCGGAGGCATGGCGAATAGAGTGTGGTTTAAAAGTATTTGTATCCACGCCTGCTTCTTTTAAGGCTTCTCTAATCCATCGGCTGATAGATTGTTTAGTAACAGTTTTGTAGGGGCTCTTGTATGCTAAAAATAAGAAGTCTTGGTCTTGTTTTCTGTGTTTCTCGGTTCTCTTTTTATAAGCATTTAAGGTAGAAGCTACGCAAAGGTTTGTATTATCTGTAAAATATGGTATTTGTAAACACGGTTGGGTTTTATTTAGGCCCGAAGTTTTAATCGTATCCTGTATAAATATTTGTAATCCTGATACGCTTTCTTTTATGCATGATGTTCGAATTAAAGAAATCGTTTGTATTCTGTGGCCGGTCACAAGTGTTAAGAGTGTGACTAATTTAATCGACAGCTGTTTTAATGTGAGGCTGGAGTTTGGCCCTAAATCTTGATAGTAATTTATGACTTGTGCCGGGTCCCACGTGCTGTTATATTTAGGTGCTGACGGGTTTATTTTTGAGATTCCTTTCATGAAACGGGATATTCTTGAGTCGTTGTCGATATTGTTAAGCAAAATAAGCGATAACGCCGATTTATGGAAATTCATGGTGCCATATTTATAGTTTTTTGTTTCGAAAATGGTTTGTAGGAATTTTATGACTTGTGGAATTGTTGGTTGGTACACCGAAATTGTATTAATTTTACAAAAATCCCACCAAATTTTGTAGGTAGAGTCATATTGTTTAAGCGTCGAGTTGGATATGGATTGTATCATGGTATATATGGCACATTCTGGTATTTGTTTTATCCTGAATCCCTCGCTGATAATTTTGCGACCACCAGGGTAAGGGTCGTCGCTAGTGGGTGTTGATTTCTGAAAGGGGAGATAAGAAGGTTATTATCGGGTCCTAGGTGTAGCTCTTTTTGTTTAAGTTTTTGAAATATAGGGTACCAGGGTTGACTAGGCCAATGGGGTACTATTAATAGACCTTCTGCTTTATCGCAAATTATTTTATTTAAAGTTCTTAGTATCAAGCAAAAGGGCGGAATAGCTTAAAAAAAGGAAAATTTTCCCCAGTCTAAAGTAAATGCATCTATCGCTATAGATGCCGGGTCTGGTTTCCAAGATACGTATTTTTTGCATTTGTAGTTGGTGCTTGAAGCGAAAAGATCAATATCTGGTTGACCAAATTCGGATATTATTTGTTTAAAATATGACTGTGACAAAGACCATTCTGTGTCCAGGGGTAAAAGTCGCGAAGCACTATCTGCTTCGCAGTTTTCGGATGAACGAATATATGATGCAAACAGCCATATATTACGTTTTTCGCACCATTGCCAAATTTTTTTGGCTAAATTGGCAAGATCCATGTATTTTATACCCCCCATTTTATTGACGTATGACAGTGCCGTTGTGTTATCTGTCCTAATAAGAATAGTAATATTTTTCTTGTATCGAGCAAAGCATTTTATGCCATTGAAAATAGCTAGTAATTCTAGGGTATTTGTGTGGTTAGTTTTTTGTTCTTCGGTCCACCAACCATTAGTTGTTTGACCGTTAGAGTATGCTCCCCATCCTGTCAAAGAAGAATCTGTAAAGATAACCATTTGAAAAGTCAGAATATATTGTGTTAAAAGTTTTTGAAATGTTATTACTCCACCAAGAAAGGTCCCTTAACGCTTGGGTGCCTAGTTTCGTATAATATGCGTCATAATCCTGTTTTTGACATTCCAAGGCAATATATTTGTCTCTTTCTAGAGCTTTGGTATATAACCAGCCATATTTCACAGCTGGACATACTGAGATTAATAATCCGATAAGTCTGGATATTTCTCTTATTTTATGAAATTTGTTAGTTTGCATAAAAGGCTCAATAGCAGCTTTAACCTTGAGTCGTTTTTCTTCTGGTAATTCAAGGGTCATATCCTGGCTATTGTAAATGAATCCTAGGAACTTTTGTCTATTTTTGGGTATCAAACTACTTTTTTCGAGGTTTATTGAGAATCCTAGTTTTGTTAGAAAGTTTACCGTATAGTACAAATTATTTTGACATTCTTCAAATGTGTTACCGAATATAAGAAAATCATCTAGGTAATTTGTACAGGTTATATTATTTTCCCTAATTCTCTCAACAATAGGCCTAATTAATTTTGTAAAACAGTATGGAGCTGAGGATAAGCCAAACGGTAAGCAAGTAAATTCGTATATTTTTCCTTCAAATATAAACCTGAGATATTTTGTATGTGTTGCGTCTACAGGAAGTAGAAAATATGCATCTTTAAGGTCTATTGTTGCCATATAGCAATCCTGTTGAATTAACTTCATGGCTGTTCTAAAATCCTCCATTTTAAAATGTGGCGTATACACGTATTCGTTTAATTTTTTAAGATTTAAAATAAATTTCTTCTTGCCGTTTGGTTTATCCCGAAGAAAAAAAGGGGAGATGAACTGATTTTTTGATGGGAGACATATTTTAACGGCCCCGGTATGTAATAATTTTGTAATGGCTGATTGTATAGAGTTCGTTTCATTTTTATGAAATTTTTGTACAGGAGTTTGGATCTGATGTGGCATTTTTGTGAATGGGATAGTATATCCAGTAATCCAAGATAATAATAATTTACTTTGAGTGATCTTAGACCACTCAAAGCGAAAAAATTGTAAACGACCAGCTAATGCTTGGTTACTTACATTCAGTTCCTCTTCCTGTACCGATGGTCTCTGTTCGAGAATTGGCCCTTTGGTGGCCTCATCGTTTCCCTCTGTCGATGGGCCGGGCGTCTCTTGTTTAAAGCCGTAGACCTTGGAGACCTCTCCCCCCTTTTCTTAAAATATCTGTTGGCCTGAGGAAGGTTTGATCTTTGGGGCACAAAAGGTGTGGTGTTAGCCGCTTTTAGATCTTTGCTTGCTCTTTCCAAGGTTTTAGCTTCTTTCACTTTCTCACCTAATTCAGTACCAAAAAGGAAAGTAATGGGTTTAGTGTTTTCCACAGTCTCTTTAATGGACTTACTAAGGCTCGGAGTGATCAGATTCCTTCTAACTGTTGTAATGGTGTTGTTTAAGTCAGTTAGGATTTTACCAGAATCGCTTAAGCATTCCAAAATGGATTCTTTGAGTTCCTTGGGGATACTCCCTTTATCTGTAAGAAGGGTTTTTATCCCTTCTGATAGAGCTACCAGGCCTTTTGAAAGCTGGTTTTGTTGAGTTTTTAGGTTTTGATCTCGTTTTAAGTTAGGATTTGAAAGGATGCTACTTATTTCCGGATTAATTTGTGGGGGGGTTAGTGCTTCACAGTTAGATGGGAACGAATATTTATTCAGAAGGCCAACTTTTTCTTCCTCATCGAGGCCATTATATATCACATGGCTCCATCTTAATGATAAAGCTGGGTGAAGCTGAAAAATGGTATTAGGAGATTGTTGTGGATCAGTTCCCAAAATTTTTAGTAAGTCATCTGGTAGGTCCTCATCATTATGGATTTGCAGTATCGGGGATACAGGAATATTTGTTCGTGTTTGGTCCAAGTTTCCAGTGGAAGCCACATCTGGCCGATTGTGGTCAACCGAAAAATGTTTTGCCGTATCTTGAGAGATACGATCTAAACTTGTATTTCGAGAATCCGAGCCTCTCGGGCTGCGGTAGTCCCGTTCAATAAAGCTAGGGCGGCCTCTTTCTACAGAGTGGTGATGAGATGTCGTAGAACGCCGCTCGTGTCGACTGGAGTTGTGAGACCTAGATCTCTGACGAGATCTAGATCTACGCTCCTTCGACCGAGAACAGTCTTTATGCCGGCGTTTAGCTTTACGCATTTTCCTTTCTAATTTTTTAAATTTTTTTAGTAAATCCTTTTTGGAAATTTCTTCTTCTGATTCACTAGAAGTATTGGAGTCCATTCCAATCTAAAAAGAACCCTGGAAAAAATAACTATGCCTCTTTATACTTACTTACAGATGTTTTCATCCATAAAGAAGGTATCCTTAGTTATAAGTACGCACCTATTCTCTCACTGCACACAGAAATGTCATTAATCAGCGAAAGCCCTTATCCGATCTATAGCTTTTCGGAGCGTATCTAATACCTGCGACGAGCACTAAAAGGCGAATGACTAAGGATGACGCAACCAGTGGGTACCAAAGGGAAGCAGCGGGAAGCAGAGGAAAAAACTTTAAACCTAGTGCGCGACAGTACGACAGAGGCGTACTACATAATAAAATGATATAGAGGATTGGACGCCGAAATATAATTATCGATTATTTATTAAGCAAAGCTCATAAGGTTTTTACTTTCCTCCCTAGAGGAAGTATTTGAGTCTTAAAAGTGGAAATATTGATTTCTGTTTATCAAACAGCGAATGAATCTCCAGCTACCACAAATTTACTCAGTGATATAAAATTATATCTTATTACCTTTATTTTTGTTCCGTCTGTTTAAAATACCAAATATTGGGCAAAATCAGTACAATAGGTCTTTCTACATACTTTTTTTTGGGCACGCTGTATAAAGTCTATATAGATCTGTTTTCACTGATGCGGAAAACACACTAATAGTTCCTTTTACGGCGCTAACGCTATCTCCTTCTAGTCCTAATGCGTAATTCATAAGGGCATAAATAAAACTCTTTGAATTTTACTCAGGGGGTTTCTTTTGTTTTTCTTCGCCAGCGTTTTAACTGAATGAACAACATACGCGAATCCAAGCTTTACATTTTACCATTATTTACGAATGACTGATGTTATGACGTTATGACTTAGGAATTTTTTGCGACATGTCGTTTTATATGCGCCGGTAAGGTAAGAATTAAGCAAGAAAAAGCCACGAGCGTCATAGGCATGAAGACACCACGCGTGCTCGGTCTTATTTTAGAATATTCCTGGTTTAGTTGCTGGAAATCGATATACCAGTGGCGTAGTCCCTTTAAAACAAGTTTTTTCAATTAAATAACTATTGGATCAAAAAATAATTGCAAAAATTAAAACTAATGATTGAATGATTGTGTGGATTTATTATTTATTACTTTATGTACAGCAGCATCCATAAAGCTCGCGTCATATGGAAGAAAACTCATTTCCTATTTTAAAAAAAATTGGGCATTCTTGATAAAAGTTCTTGCACGCATAAAAAACGCTTTTAACGTTATCAGGATTGAAATCAAATATACGAAATGTCATCAAATAAAAAGATTGTAATATGTGTCTAAACCAAAAAATATATTTAAAACGAATATTTTTTTAACAAAAACTTCTTTTGTAGAATACATAGTTTGGATAAAATTAAAATAGAACGTTGGAAAAACCCGGATTTGACCGATTTTGCGAAATTTCCACCTAATTTTGTTATAAACTATCCACAACATGCTCATTTTCCATAGCTTTTAATTTGGGTTGTTCATTCAATATTCATTTTGAATGTTGTTGCTATAATTAACCTTAAAGTTTGATAACGCCAGAAACGTATTTTATGAATGCAGAAACGTTTATCAAAAATAGAATTTTCTAAGAAATCAGAAATAAAAAGATTTGCTATTAAGTATATTGCCAACTTTATGTATGGCACTGTATAAACTAAACTATTCTATGATACTACATTACATAATATTCTTACAATTTAACAGACATGTTAAAAGTTTAGTGCAAATTTGAAAAATATGTATATGTACAAATTTTGTTTAAATATAACCATAACTTATGCTCAGACACCTTAAATTTTTGCCTAGTCAGTGCCTCAGTATCAGCTAATTGAAATGTAGATTGTGAGCTGCTACCCAATTCTTCACTAATGCTCATATTTTTTTCTATAGGGTTTAGTTCCGGGTGATAAGGAGGTAAACGTAACACACAGCGACCATGTCGTTCCAACAGTTCATCCAACTTGTATTGCGTCGGAAACCGAAATTTATTTTCTAAAATAGTGTTGTATACAATTCCGGTTTGCTTAATTTGGGGTCTGCTCGTAATCCCTTTTCACTGAACCGCTTAGCATTTCTTCTTTCTTGGAGCCCGTGGTTATAATTTTAGTACTGGCAGCATTGTCTATAACGAGGACGGACCTCTTAGGTAAATTGGGCAATAATTGCTTTTAAACCCATGTGAAATGAATTTGTATAGAAATAGAAATAGAGAATTGAAATGAGCAAATAAAAACTGAGAAATTCGTAACTTGGTTTGGTAGTAATTTTAGGTCGCTAGTTCTTTATATTATTTTTCCAAATAGCAAATACAATTAATAGTTGATTATATCGGAATACTAGTTTAGAGTTTTTTCACCTACCTTTTCGTTGACTCTGAATATACATTAAATTCCATGTGGAAAACACTGCCTTCGCGCTCCTGGCTTGAGAGTACCGAACGACGGCGCGATAGCAATAACTACTTGAATACATACAAGTAGTTATTGGCGATAGTCGTGTCTCGAGATTTAATTTTTTGAACTACTGCTGCTATGGCAGGAACTTCGTACCTCCAACCAGCATTTTATATGAACAAAAAAAGGGTTGAGCGAAATGCAAAATAAATCAACTAGATTTACTCGAAATAGCAAAACATATAAGAGTGTAAATAATATTTCCTTCTAATCCCAGAAAAATATCCGTTTGTACAAAATTAACAAATTGGTTCTCTTTTTAGAAAATTTAAAGAAATTAAAGAAAATAATTTTGAATTGTTGAACGCACACATAAACATAAAATAAAACAAAGAGCGCGGCTTAAACACGATGCCATACAATTTTCGTGGTTCATGTCGATGTGATATTCTTCCGTTTTTGTAGCTGCAGAAACAGATAAGCAAATTATGGTATGGATTGTGTCAGGTAGTTAAATAAAGATTAATGGTTATGATTAAATGATAATTATATTATTTATTTACTATATATATATATATATATATATATATATATATATATATATATATATATATATATATATTTGAACGTAGACTTTCACGGATGGAGAAATGTGAAGAAATATTGATCCGGGAGTACATCCGTTCGTTTGTTAAATTCCTGTTGGAATCTGGCAGGTTGCCAGAACAATACCGGCTGTCCATAGGATATTCCGATGTTATGCAGCCGACAGCTTATGGATATCCAGTAGACTATACAAATTACATACTCCTGGACGTCCTTCTGGATACCATTTATGGACCTTATATGGGCATGTGCGAAATGCGCAGAATTAGTATCTATGGAACATTTAGATTTTCAAAAACAAGATTTACAAACCAATTAACACTCATTTTGATTATAAACCAGTTTTCACATTATCTACCTTTGTACAATATCACTTTAATTTTATTAATTGCTAAATTACCTTGTATGTACCTGCGAAATCCATTTATTATATTGTCCTGTGGATATTACTTACCTTTTTGTATACATAAGCAGCATTCGTGGGAGACTCGCATTTCTTATGGTAATGGCCAGTATCATCTTGTCTAACCTGTCAGGCGCATCATATTTGTTTTGCAATATTTCGGCACTTGTTGTTGATGCCGACGTCCCATGTGCGGAATTAAAGACGGAGGCGGAACGGAAAAGGCGATTCTATTGGTTGCTGGGCGGCCATGTGACAATTTTTGACGTTACGCTTGTATTCCGCAAAAAGTTCGTCTGGTTTAACTTTTTGCGGATGTCTGCCTAATATCAGATGAGTTTTGTTGACACAACACAAAGAAACATAACCCAACTTGTTAATTATTGCCATTTTTTTCACAAACAGCGGTTAGGTTTAAGTTCTTTGGGTTTAATAGTAAGTATATGGGTTTAGGACTTCTCTAATCTAAGGGTTTAGGTGTAATGAGTTTGGTGTAGCAGAGGAAATGGATATTATGGTAAGTAAATGAATTTTTTTGTGAGTTTCGAGAAAATAATTGACCTTTATTACACTCCGTGATCTCTTACAATTAAATCTTAAGTACCTACTTACTTTTGAATCTTTATAGTACCTACAGAGTATGGACATTAAATTTGAAAAGTATGGGTTTGGGTTACTGTTTGGTACCTATATAATATTTCTCTTTCCCGTCCAACCTTGGCTAGCACTAAAAGAACTCTATATTTTATAATACAAAAAAAGTTTTTAATCCCTTCCCTTAGCTTTAAGACAGTTGAAAGATAACGGTGGGTTCCGAAGGAGGTTAAAAGTAGTGTTGCTGGTTGTGAGACCCTACTATGACATATCAGAGATTTTTGATCAAAACTTTAATTAAAAATTTTACTGTGATGACGGTAAAACTTTTGGTTTTACATTTTTTGTTTGTATCTCGACTTTTGACTACTTTGTTTTACAAGACTTTGTCAGTTAACAATTCAGGGGTAGCGTTGTGGTACCAGCTTTTTTGTCGATTTTAATTTTTTTAGATAGGATTTAGTTAGCTTAGCTTGTTACTTTGACATGGACTTGATGTTAATTTAAGATAGTCAATTTTATTGTTGCTTTGTCTTTAATTTGACCCTTTAAATTGTGCTGTTATTTGGCTGTGGCTTCTGTACACAGTACACAGTAATCTTAACTTTTATATTTGTAGATATACATAATATTTTTAAGCCTTTATTTTGATGTCTGTATATGTACCGCTTTGTCAGTGAGAATCCTTGTATTCTTCGGATAATAAAGCATTATTGATTGAGTGATTGATATGTAAAGCAAAAATTGTCAGTAGCCAACTGGAACAAGAAACTTAAAGCTTTAATCCTACCCTACCCAAAAGAAACTAATTCTTTTAATTCCTGATAGTTTATGAGTCATGAGTGATGGGATATTGCTTATGTATGTATTTATTTGCAGCAATATAAATGTGGTTACTGCGGGTTTTTTATTAACTCCCAGTGCATTAATTTATGGGAACATGAATGTTTTGGCCATTATAATGAAAATATGAATGACCTAGTTTCTGACGAAAATAATGTTTTAACTGTAGGTAAGTTAAATTAAAATATTAAAGTAAAATAAAGTGTTTTTAAAAGTGCCTATTATAATTTTGAATAAGCTTTGACACAAATGTCAAATATTTTTTCTTGAACAAGTTATAGACTTGTACAAATAAGTAATTGTGGGTGGCACAATATAGGTTTCGCATTAAGGTATCTAAATGTCCCAATAATAGTCGATACCTTAACAAGAATTCTCTAGTTGTTATAATTTTTTTAGGGGAAGAAACTGCAAATAGTCTCAATAAATGGTACTTTTATATTCATTGGCTATAGCTTTTTAAAACAGGAAACATTTACCAAATTTAGTTTGTATTTTTTTTTTATTATCACCAGTTTTTTCCAGTAATTGACACTCAAATTATAGCATCTTCCCGTTGTCGTCCTATATTTGATCCAAAAATCGACACATTGATAGAGTCAGATTTAATGGGAAACTTATAAAACAACACTGGATAAAGAAAAATTTCTGTAATAAAACATTATTACCTAAATTGGACTTAAGATACAACAAAGAATCTATAAAAGAAATACTCATTGCATTTCATTCCAGTATTTAAAGAATTTATAACTTACATTTATTTTACTACTCCTGTGTAACTACAACTGAAGGTTGTTTGACAAGCTATTGAAAATATTATGTCTGCACTTTTAGATTGTGTTTATTATGTTACCTGTTGGTTAATTTTAATAATTGATTTTACTCTGGCTTTAGTGTTTATATTTGTGTTTTTTTATTCTCTAAAATTCTATTACTGGGTATTACTTGTAAAAGAAAATACTAGGTATAATAATTTTACAATATTAATACTTTGTAAAAGCAGTAAATAAATAAATAAAATAAATAAATAGGTATTTCTCCAATTAAATTTTTAGTGGACAAAATTACCAGACAGATCACCATTAAAAATAAGGAACTAGATGTAAATAATATAGCATGGGAAGAATTGTTAATAAAATATGTACAAGATAGGCCTCCCTTATATGATATTAGACTTCCCTTAATGGATAGAACTAATGGGAAAAAACAGAATCTTTGGCTCGAAATAAGCAATCTGTTAAGAGGGAAAGCTTCAGTGGACGAAATTAAAGCCAAGTGGAAATACTTGAGAGATTGCTACTTAAAAGCAAAAAAAAAGGTCAATCAATATAAGCCAAGTGGTTCGGCTTCACAAGGACAGCCAGATCCTGGATTTAGGTACTACAGTGTAATGAAATTTTTGGATGACTCAATTGAGAAACAATCGTAAGTAGCTTAATGGCGGTAGTAACCATTTTTTGCCACCTGGTCAGGTTTTGGTTTAGTAACTTTTTATGTGCATACTAAAAAGCTTGCTTACTTGTTAAAGACCAGAAAAACCTTAGTTTTCTTTGTGATTCCTTTCCTTGCCTCTCAAGTTGTCAGTGTCAGTCAATTTCCCTTTTTTCTCTATGACTTACTTGTGCCAGCTCCACTTGACGATGACCTTAAGGCTGACAAAACGCATCTATGCAATGGGTGAAGATGAATGTATATAAAAAAAGATGAGGTGCGTTTCTGACCTTTAAAATGTTAGCAGATTTATAGTATACGTATACTGGTATTAATTGAGACACTTTAAAAATTAATACCAGCACATTGCCTATACATAGAAAAAGATGTTAAGAAGTGTTAAGGGCAAATTTTACATCCAAAAATGTGAAAATAAGTTAATATAAACGTGGATCCTCTTTTTTGAGATACAGGGTGTTTAATATTTTCTTTTTTAAATGTTTTTTAAATTTCCATTTACTAGATAAATAGAGCATGTATTGAAGCATGAGGGAGCCATTTCCCGCATCTACTATAAACTTAAATCAAAAAGCACTATTTCCTGAACAAAAAAGTGAAAAAAAAATCATTTTCATTATTTGTTTTTAGTGTAAGATAAATTAATTTATGTCTTGAAAATGGCACATCAGAGCGATAAAGTTCAAGAGATACTTTGCATGCAGAATTAATTGGGCTTTAAGAGAATGATATCAATTTCTCAAAAAATCAGCGGCGTGCCATATTTTTCGCTAAAAATAAAGACTTACCAGCACGCACGCCACTGATGCAAGTACATGAGAAATATATTTTTGCACGTAAATGTACCCTTTCATTACATACTGGCGCGTACCAAAATTCATGTCAATATCTTAACGCATTTTCGAGAAATTAAAGAAAAAACATTTAAAAACAAATATTAAACTATATATATATATATATATATATATATATATATATCTCAAAAAAGAAGCGTTTAAGGATCCATGTTTATATAAACTTATTTTCATATTTTTAGATGTAAAATCTGCCCTTAAAATTTTGTAACATCTTTTTGTAACACCTTGTATAAAAATGGAAATTTATTGTTTAATGAAATGCTGGAAAAATAACTTACTGCATCTATACTTCAATACCAAAATAATAATTGTCCGTGACTCATTGTCCTTAGTAGTGTGTGGATATTTAAGGATCCTTAGCTGGGGTCTGCCTTGAGCGTTACGAGTTACTGGTAATTATTCTAGTATCAGAGTATAGGTATTGGTTTTATCTGGGGTATTGTAATGTACCCGAAGTAGTTACATAAATTTTATTTTTAAGTACCATAAGCTCAATATCCATCCAAGTTCCCGTAGATAACTTATCTCCAACAACTAATAGTGAACCATCTCCCGGATCATCAACAACACTAATATCTCCTAGTAGTGAGCTTCCAACCCCAAAAAGTAAGCAAAAGATTTTGATTAAAAAATATTTTTTAGCCATTGTAGTTACTGAAGATTTGTAAATGATCCAAGAATAAATTAAGCTATGCAAATTTCTCAGAAATAAGTAATTTGAGTATTTTTTTTAAGAAAAGAAACCAAATGAGAGGTCAAATATGGAAAAAGATATTTTAGAAGCATTGTCGACGCCTACACCAACAGATGGCGTTGATGGTTTCCTTATTAGAATAGGTGAAAGTTTAAGAAGGTTCCCATACAGGGAGCGAGCGCGACTAGAAATAGATATTTTAAATTTCATTTATGAAAGAGAATGCGAGTTAAACTTGTAGCGACTGTATTAGTCCTACAGCACTCAAAAATATTTTTCTGTTTCTGTTATAATAAATATTTCTTTGATTGTTCTCCAAATCAGCCTCTCTAAGGTTTCAGAACCTTTTCATATATTAAGGGTGTTTTGAATGTGGGGGGGCTGGGCGTTAGTTTTTTTGTTGCTTCTTTCCACCGCCAATGGCTGTGTTACTTGTGAGGTACTGCATTTGATCCGTCGCCATATTTGTATGTTCTGACTCTTGAAACACTTTTATTTTAGACCATGTTAAACAATATGTTCCAAAAACCCAATCAGTGTTATGTTATTTCTAACATGTTTACTGTTTAACACATTAAAGAAGTTAATGCATTTAAAATAAAATCTGTGGCAATATCTAATAGGATATTTTTCTCAGATCCTGTTGATCTACCGTGAACAGCATGTCACCTTTATGTCACTTAATATATCATACAGATATCACATGACCTGTAGTTCACAGTACATCAACAAGATCTCACGAACATATCCTGTATGTGTTTACAGAATTCAAAATATTATAAAGGGTGATAATTACCAGTTGGTAGTAGTAAAAAATTAGGTTTAGATGTAAAAATTGTGATTTTTAAACTGAAAGATATCAATCTCATTTAGACTGATTATATTATGATGTTAGGTTTGTGTAATGTTTTCAAACTGAGTTATAATTACCTAATCTGTAAGTAGTTCAGTTAATAAAAATAACTTAATAAAATAGAGTTTTATTTCTACAGAGGATAATAAATGACTAGGAGTGAGAAACAAGTCAGGTAAAACAGGATCGGTACCTAAAGTTTGTATCTGCAATCACACAAAGGCGTAGTAGGTTACAACTAAATTGATTAAAATGCTTTGGGCAGCTGAATATGGATATAAAAATACTTGTGTGTACTGTTAAGTTATAATCTGTTGAGGATAAATAGAAACAAAACAGCATTGTTTTAATTTTTATTTATTAATTAAATCCAACAATACAGTACACAAATCTACCAAAATAAAAATTGCATAAATTTGCTTTTAGATCAAAGTTAAAGAACTTATTGTAAATAAGGTAAAATGCAACAACAGATTTAAAGCATACTGTTAATATAAAACAACTCTATTTTGTGTCAAACTAGACAAAAAAGGACAAAGTAGTAGGTGACATAATACCTAAGTATGAAAATGTAGGTACTGATCAAGAAAATTTCTTGATCAGTACCTACATTTTCATACTTAGGTATTATGTAATGTAATATTTAATATTAAAAGTCATTATTCAAAGCTTTTTCCCACTGCCAATCAACAGATCCAGTAGTACAAAAGAAGGTGGTGAGCTTTTCCCTAATAGTAGCAGCATTTTTGCTGAAAGTATTTGTGCCAGTTCTTCCAATGTTCACTAAGCAGGGTTCTCTATTATTGCTTGAAGTATGTCCTGTCCCAAAATATTCATGACACTGACTTGGATCTTCTGCTAAAATATAATTATGCAAACATACACTGGCTTGAATAATTTTTTTCACGCTCGATTCGCTTGCTATAATACGTTTTCGAAAAATTCGCCATCTAGCTGCTAATAATCCAAAACTGTTTTCAACAACCCTTCGGGCCCTACTCAATCTATAGTTGAAAACTTTCTTGGGTATATCCAAAGGTCCCCTGCGGGGAAAGGGTCTCATCATGTAACTAGTTAAATGCTTCATCTCCAACTAATACATATGGTAAATTATTATTAACGGGTGATGGTACATTCAGTAAGGTGTTTTCAAATCCCTGACCCATCTGACTATTTTTAAAAATACCACTGTCACTGAGTCTTCCCTCTGCCCCTATATCCACCATTATAAATTTATAATTTGCATCGGCAATTGCAAGCAGAACATATGAATGAGATCCTTTGTACTTATAATATGTTGATCCAGAATTGGGTGGAGCCTACAAATAATGAAAGAAATTAACTAAGGTAGGTATTCATCATACAATATTCGAAATAGGAATGATCTGGTAATAGGTGTTGTCTGTTAGAATAGAAACACGGTCTCACTCAATTTCACTTTATTTTACTAATAATTATTCGAACATGTCAAGCCAATTAATTCTCTACCGCGCGCTCGCTCTTGTCCCATTTATCACTGACTCTCTCTTCGTCAAACATGCCAGGCGAGTTCCCGGCGACGCACAGTGGGGCCGAAATGACTAAAAGTTGGCAGATATTATGGTTTGGGTTTATTGATCAGATAATTATATAAAAACACTTTATAAATTAAAATAACTGTTAGTTAGGGTCAATTGTACAAAAATCAAGTATTAACCTTATTGAAAAACAATATTTAATCTCAAATTGAGCCGTTTCCATCTGATTCATTATCACTTAAATCTGATTCATATTCGGAGATATCTGCAGCCTTTAACATATCTAAAACCTCTTTATCAAAGGCTTTATTTGGTTTATTAACTTTTTCTAGACTGCTTATATACGGATCTGATGAAATAAGTAGACGTTTTGTCTTCATTTGTTTTCTCCCGTGACATTTTCCTAGAGAAACTTTCGCGATATCTCTTAAATACTTTATTACTGGATTCTTGAGCCTCTTCACTTAGTTGTCCAATCGGCAAAAGTGAAT
Source organism: Philopedon plagiatum (assembly GCA_963971165.1). Lineage (NCBI taxonomy): Eukaryota > Metazoa > Arthropoda > Insecta > Coleoptera > Curculionidae > Philopedon > Philopedon plagiatum. The sequence goes on along the minus strand of OZ020193.1, from coordinate 24,763,180 downwards.
TAGCAATGATAAAGGGACTATGTACAAGTATCTTATGAATTGTAGGTGGCATTGGATACCAACTGTACAGTGCTATGTAAAGTTGCGCTGTGTGTAACGTGTATTTTCTAAATTTTTCACTGTCTATGTTAAGGCCGCTAGATAAGGTTTGTAGTATTATTTTAAATCTTCTGATCAGGTCAGCACTGACTCCTGTTAACGCGGATGATTTCTCAGGGTCGTGGAAAAAGCGTCTGGCGGTATTGCCGTCATTGCTAGTCCCAAAGCCTGATTTAGGCTTATCCAAAATCAAACCCGTTTCATTTTTAAATTTTATTTGTATTTCCTTCTTAGTTTTGGCAACTAACTCCTTGTTGTCTTTACCGCGAGCCTGCCAGTTCTTCAGTGGGAGTTTGTAAGCAATATGTAAAGTACATTCCAAGAATTTAATCCATGCGTGAAGTAGAGATATACCAAATTCATATCTGGTTGTATCAGGTTCGGTGTTTAAAGCTTTATCTAAATTATTAAAATCCTTGGACGAAAGACCACAAATATAACATCGTTGTGTGGATGTTGTATCGGTTACTGCATTTAGAACTTTACCATCCACCATTGTAAATAACATCACGTGACTGACTTCTAATTGCTTCTCAGCAGTGGTACATATACTAGGTTGCAACTGGTTGATTTGTTGATCAATGTACGTTTTTTCTAATTTTGAAAGATCTGCTGTTTCATGAGCGAACTGGAATCTTATGGGTCGACAAAACCTAGGTGATGAGCATCTTCTGTTTTGCCATATTATATGCTTTTTGTTATCGGGTTGCTCGTAATAAATTTGTAAGGGTACTAAAGACGTGATAAATATGTTTGCATCACTCGCGTCAGGGTTTGATACAAATTTTTGCTTATACTCGGATTGATTCGAACCATCAAAACCCCATTTTGAAATCATATGCAATTTTTTCACTTGAATATCCTCAAGTACTTCACTTTGTGTTTGTACCAATCGTTGGGCAGTGTGATTTAAAAGCCCTTGTAGTCTTACTTCGGCGGTTGTTTCTGATATAATAAAAAAAAAATTGTCTGGGTAACATTCTTTCTTAGCTTCCTGAATTTCTTTATACGAAGGAAAACGATCTATATCTCTTTTTCTTATTTTATTATATTGCTCTCTGGTTAAGTTTGTCTCAATGAACATAGATAAGGCTTCAGATTTAGGAAGTTTTCTTATTCGTAACGAGTTTGTCTCGTTTAATGCAGGTTTTGGTGTGGTCATCGTGACATCCTTAACAATTTTAGCCCCATCTGTCTGACCTGACAAACGTAAACTCATCTGAGCTGCGTATAATAGTTCTGCTGAGGAAAAATTAGAGCGTAGAATTTCCGTATTTTTACGTTTTGTGCGTTCACTTAGGGCATCAAAAGGTTTTTTTGGTCTTCCACTACTTTTCTGAAGTATTTGTGAAAATACGGGAAAGTCCAAGGACGAATCTAACCAAGTCGAATTTTTTTGAAGAAACCTTCCCTCCATACGATATGATTCCTGCCATCTGATTTTGAATTGTGATAAAAAATATGAAATACATTTTCTTATATCTGATGTACTCTCATCAGGACAATTAGTTCGTGTTTTGACGAAATCAGTCAATAACCTTCTTTGATCTTCGGTGGTTTTTACAGCAGAACTTTTCAATAAGTGATAAAAACTGCGTCTTGATATAGAAATATCGGAACTCACAGTTCCTGTAAAAGAAACAAGTATGTACTTATATATATATATATATATATATATATATATATATATATATATATATATATATATATATATATATATATATATGTTTACGTATATAACATTATTTGTTACTGTTATATAGTGTTCTTTTAGGGAAAAAATATATTTTTTAAAATTTTGAATAAACACATTTTTGCAAAAAAAGCTGTGACACCCTGTAGGTATTTAGGATTTAAGTGATTTGGGACCTATGTTAAAACAAACTCTTTTTTAAAATACCTTTAAGATATACACCCTGAATATTCACCACATTGTTATGAAACACCCTGCCCATTCATGGAATGCCAAAAATTACATAAAATTACTGGTTTTTACTCGAATTTACTAAGATATATTAAAAAGGTGCAAACATGTGCAATGTTTTCTCAGTGCTAATAAAAATAGACATAACTTTGAACCAGAAGACACATAAAATCTAGCTTGATGATGCTTGGGGATGTACTAACGCCTTTGTTGAATATTTTGCCAAATAATTATTAACAACAAACTTAAGGCGATAAATATGATATTTTTTTACTGTCCTCACTGTAAGTAAAAAAAATAAAATTGTAAATTCTAGGTGTACATACCTAGTGTTGATCCCTCCATAATTAATTTAATTCTTAAACAAAGTATCAACACTGTAGGAATAATTTAAATCCAATACAATTTTTTTGACAAAAACTCCGGAACGCGTAGCCTCTGTGACAGACAAGTTTAAGCTGGTTACTAGGATACACGGAAAGCGGCGCGCGCATTGTTATAATTTAAAAACATGGTAGGGGTATTAATTTTTAATATTAATAATAAAAGTTTGTGTTTCTGTTGATTTCGAATTTAACAATTATTGCCAACTCTTGGAATTAATCGGCCCCACTGTGCGACGTGACGTACTGGTTCCATCTCATTGGTCACCTCTGCATCGGTACTTCCCAGCAACTCAGGGTTATTCTCTAAGATTTGACAGGACGCAGACGGCATAGGGTACTGTAGTCTACAAAAATGTCAGGATGGCCCTAAGTAACTGGCGATAAATTTTTTTAATAAATTGTCCAAGAACATACAGGGTCCACCAAAGCCGTTTAAGGCTAGGGTTGGGAGGATTTTAATGAGGGGTGCATTTTTCGGTGGCAATGAATGTTTTAATTGCGATATGTTTAAATGTTAATTGTGATACTTTTTTGTATTATGTAAGTAATTTAAATTTTTTAATTTGTGATATTTTAATACTGCTTTGTCTTTAGAGTATCTTGTCCTTGATCTTGTCTTACACCTAAGTTTAAAATTGATTACATTAATATTTTTTTTCATCTTGACTTGTGTAAAAACCATCATGGGTCATAACATGAATAAATTATTATTACATACAGGTATACACTGCACAGAATATAAATTCCAAATGTCACAAATTAAAACAGAACAAAAGCAAAGTATATAAATAAAACAGAGTTTGTCCGGTGGTAGACTTCATGAAAGAGTTGTTGCTGCCTTGAGCATCTTGCAGTTATAATTAACATATGGTTTAGGCTAGGAGAACAACACCATACTTATGTACATATATTATATTAAAGTAGATCATATCAAACAATTTTTTTAGTTATAAGTATGTGCAAATACACATTTTAATGAGAAGTCCCACCTGTATCTCGATGTGTTTTCCATCTATTGCCCCAATACAATTTTTAAAGTTCCATTTTTGTTCAAATTCCCTAGCAATTTTTTTCCAGTTCTCTTCAGAAGGTTTTAAAAAAACTTGATCTTTAAGTTCATCCCAAATGGCTTGACAAGTTTCGGCTATAATTTTTGATACTGTATTTGGTGCAACCCGAAAAAGATATCTGATTGAAGCCATGCTATCACCAGATGCCAAGTATCTAATGGTTAATTGCAGCCGAATTTCAGGACTTACAGCTTCTCTAATGAAATTTTGTCTTTTTATTTTTGGGCCAATTATATGAAGTAATTGAAAAAACATGTCGGGAGACATTCTAAAGAAATTAATAAACTTCCCTGGGTCTTTTTCCATCATTTGTATCACCAAGTTATTACTAGCTCCTTTTTGATATCTCTGGTCTTCCGTAAATATATCTCTTACCCAAATCGTTCTTTTTGAGTGTGCTGAGTTAAATTTCATGATCAAATAAATTTTACAAAGTTTTTTAAGGTTCTCATGGTATTTTATTCCGTATCGTACGGGAACGTTTTGTTTTTTTTTTAATGTACCCTTTAATTATTAATAAAATACAATTACTGTCCATCGTTGACAATTTAAGCGCAAGTAATTAATAACAATCTTCTGTCGCAGAATTTCTAATCGAGGTTATGTTATGACTGTCATGTCATGACTGTTTGCATGCTTCCGCCAAAAACGTGCGGAACACATGAGGTATGTTCCGCTAAAAAGTGCGCATTTATTTCTGCGTATTTCCGTCATTAATTCCGCACATGGGACGTCGACCTCAGGGTTCAGAATATAGAGAAAGTTGCGTAAAATGAATGAGGAAAAATTAATTTGCTTGATCCAGAAATATAAAAAAAAATTATGATTTTAGTGACAATGCCTACCATAATCAACAGTAGAAGGACAACATATAGGAGGAAATTGTAGGAGAACTGAACAGACCCAGTAAGTATTTATACATTATTTATTTTTCGATTTATTTATACACTGTGTCCCAGGATCAATGTAAATAGTAACGTAACCTTAAATATTTCTTCTGCCTTTCCTAACTACTGCTGTTTGCCACGACACCTAGCCGGTCCCAGAGTTAAAATACCTTTTAAATTTATTTCTAATCTCCAATGCAAGCGTAGTTGAAGATCCGCCTATTCCTGATATCTCTCTTAATCCTTGTGGGGGTTGATTATCTTCGTCGCCTTCGGTCCAATGGCATGCATCATTTCGAAGAAAATTATGTAAACAGCATGTAGCAAGTACAACTTTATCCTTGTGCTCAGGGATAATTTGTAGCCGTCTCTGATAAATACGAAATCTCTTTGTCAAAATTCCGAAAGCATTTTCGGAAACTCGCCTAGCTCTACTAAGTCTGTAATTATATATTTTAATTTCCTCGTTATTCAGTATTTCGCTTCCTGGATAAGGACGCATTAAATGATTGTGTAAAGGGAAAGCCTAATCTCTGACGACGACGTGAGGCACGATTTCGTTAGTGCCAGGTAAAGACTTATCTTCAGGCAAATCCAGAATATTTTTGAACATCTTTCCGATTGCCGATTTTGCAAATTTTCCCCCATCGCTATTTCTTCCATAGGCAGCTACATCAATGGCGGTGAATTTACAATGAGCATCTACAAATGCGAGTAAAACAATACCCAATGTTTTTTTGTAGTTAAAATATAGGGAACCACTGTTGGGGGATTTGTCAGTAACTACGTGCTTCCCATCGATGGCAGCAACGCAATTTGGAAAATTCCAAATTCTTTTAAATCCTGTTCATTTTTTATCCAAGTTTCTTTTGAAGGAGAAGGTATTACCAATGGTCCCAAATTTTTCCATATGGCCTCACAAGTTCCATAAACGATATTACGAACTGTTGTTTCTCGAAGTCGGTAGCTAAACGCTATTGTTCGGAACGTACAAGTACCCTTCCCATATCCGCTATATTCTCCACAATGAACAACATCCTCTACTCCTATTCTACCACCTTTCATTGAATTCCCCGAAGATGTTGCTTACAATAACGATGCTACTAATGACATTGCAGGTATCTAACGTGCTATTTCGTATTGTATATCTTATAGAACAAATACTATTTTATGGTCACTATCAAAGTATGTTTTTTATTTCTTTTCTCATTTTTGAAGAAAATAGAGTTATTTTTGTATTTTGATGCGTGACATTTACTTTAATAAACATTAAAAAAACATAAAATAATTACTTATTACTTACCTTAGTGCTATAGCAAGCCTTTCTCCTTTTGATATTGCTCTTCGAAATGAAGAATTTTGAAATGTTAATTCAGACCCTAGAATATCAAGGAGTTCTGAAAACTTAGTAGATGACATTCTAAAATATTGAAAAATTTCGTCTCGTCTTCTTTGTTTGTGGATCGTTAAATAGATGGTGGGACTCTCCAAGGTTTGCCCTCTTTTTATTAATGGGATGGACCCACATGGTCCGCTTTTTCAGCTTATTTTCTTCTCCTTATGTAAATAATGCGGCCACTACCATAACTTCTTCATCATCAGAACTACTGCTGACACACATGGTGAGACTGTCACTGCTAGATGTAAACTAATCTTCATTCACAGGACGCGACCTGCCGCTTGCCGCCGGAAAAATAGGCTACAATACTATCCGTCGCCGTCAGGCGATGGACAACTGTGCTGGCCGTGCTGTGACGAGCAAGTGAGCGACGTGCTTAAATCTTCTATGATACTTTATGAGAATATTGACATAAGTCAATATACAAAATTAGTATCCTTTCTGAAACGAAATTCTGATGGTTAAACTGAAAAAAAATCTAAAATTTTTACCAATGAGCAAGGAAACGCTTTTGTAATGAAAATTCCCGGGGAATTTTTTCAAAAATTATTCACCTAGGGAATAATTTGCTTTTACTGTCATGATTTTGACATCAGAGAAATTGATTTCTACTACCAGCCGTGAAAAAAGAAATAGCCACACAAGTAACGGGGGAGAAAATGGACTTTTTTAGCTGCCAATATGATTACTGAAGTAATGTGTTTGTGCCAGCTGAGAGCATGTTCGAGAGCGATGCCAACAAGATCGAACGTTTCACTTTTCCGTAGGGCTTGGCTATTCATGTGGATGGGGTAAGCGTTGCCAGATTTTTTGCGTGACAGGGAGCAAGACTGGATTTTTGAGGCGTTGAACTGAACGAGATTCTTGGCCCACAGTCCAATATTAATTCAAGATCTTGGGAAAAGGATAGGTGCATAGATCTGCATCTAGTATTCAGCTCTTGATTCGAGACTGTCTGGAAAAATTAATATTGGAGTGACAAGTACTATCGTCAGCATAACTGTGGATGGGATTGGTAGTTGAAGAGAGCAGATCATTATTGTCAAGAAGAAATATAGTCGGTGCCAGGACTGAACCCTGGGGGACGCCAGCATTGATAGGATGGAAGTTAGATGACCGTCAGATATGCGCCGATTAGAGAGGAAGCTACCGATCCAGGTACATAGTTTGGTAGGAAGACCATAAGAAGATAGTTTGTTGATTAGTGCGGCATGCCATACTTTGTCAAAGACCTTGGAATATCAAGAGCAATAATCTGAGGTTCGCCATGAAATTCGAGAGAGTTGTTTCAGTTATGGGTGACAAAGCTAAGATCAGCTGTGGATCTTTGGTAACGAAATTCATACTGGCTGTCATGGACGATTTTGTGTTTTTCTAGATATTTTGGTCTTCCAGCTCTCTGGAAAGATACCCTTGTCATAAGAGACCTGGAAAAGACGAGTTAGGATGCGTGCAAGTTCTGGTGCGTATTTTTTTAGAAAAAATCCAGACCGGAGGACTTTTAGGTCAGGGGAGGAAAAGTGATTCTACAGAAGTTTTGACTAATGTTTTTGGCAAGTGACCAGAAAGATTTGCTGCCGTTGGGACAGGAAAGCACTTTATCTTTTATGCGGTTGTTAAAAGCAATTTTGGACTCTAAGATAGTTCGGTCGTAGCTTAAGTCTATAAAAAAGGATACCACATACTTTTAATTAGGCTAAATAATTATTTTCAATAACTTTTTTCTTTATGGATCCCCTAAAACCATTATTTTTGTAATATTTATAAATTTAAATTCCTTACGTCAGAGCTAAATCAAAGCAAAATTTGTGTAAATATTAGGTCGTGCACCGCCAAGTATGCTTTGTTAACATGGGATACGGCAATTACAACAAACTAAACAAATAGATAATGGCGCAGTTTGAGCAATTTGTATTATTAAAAATTGTCAAAAATATTCAAATTATGACACCAGTTACTACAAAAAGAACACACGATTTAATTTGGAAACAGTTCCAAAAACACAACAATATAAAATCAGCAAATAATCTTAATATAAACTACTCGAGCTTTAAGTTTTGCCACCTGAATTTTCCATAGGTATATTTTTCTTCTACTTTTGCTTTTAACTAACCACGAATTAATATAATTTACGATAAAGGCCCTCGACCGTTGGTCTCGGACTTTTATCCCAAAAATTATTAAGTTTTAAACATTTTAGGAGCAAAAGTTTTTGAAAAACCACTTTCGCAAGATTTATCCGGTAAATTCAAAGCTCTCGTGATTTAACCTATGAAAAACTGTAGATTTGTACAAGAACCATCAGAAATCGCATCTGAAAAAACAATTGAACATTAAATAAGCGAGTTTTGAACTAAACTTAAGATTTTTCAGATGGTTTGCCATATGATTTTTTTGTTTCTTAAATTCTACTTCCTAAGAGCTCTATGTTCAACTGCTTTCCTATAATTCTAAAAAATAAAACGATATTTAGCAACCCTCCATACTCCTCGTCATGGATTTATTAAGAATGGATGCGGGATGATTTAACATTCTTTGAAGCCAAAACAAACCATTCTAAACGACACTGTAAACACAATTTGTAAACATTGGCCACATCTTATTTTACCTTGTATTTTTGTACAAAAAATACGTTAGAAGCATCACAAGATTTACTAAAAGTAATAAAAGCCCTAAAATATTTTATTTTTCTGCTGAATAATAATAAATTTAAGTTAAAAAGGTTTTATTATTTATAGGTTATGTTATTTCTAAAGGTGTTTATTTAAAGTCGCTCGGAGTCATTTATAAATCTATAAATCGCACTTTTTCTTTCCTAGTTCATTAGACAAAGACGTACGTGTAACCGAGTGTTCAGACCGAGGTTCAGCCGTTTTCCTAAGCAGCCAGCACAGACAGCAACACTTCTGAGCTCCAACACTCCAATGCCATTTTATCTCTTTCTACTACCATTCTTGATTCAATTACGTAGATCGTAAACTAATCTCCTGAGGGAATTGTTTTCATAACAAACAACAAATATAAGGCTTCACGTTCGATACGCTCACAGTATACGAACATCGAATCCTTTCTTAATAAATCCATGCTCCTCGTATATGAGTTAGTGCAAGTCGTATAGGGTTTCTATGGAAACATCGACAATCTTTCGTTAAGTGACAGGTGCCCTAACCAGGTGCTTCCGTGATTCAAAGAAATAGAGTTTATAATTAGTTTTTTTATTATGGGCTACAGTCATCTACAATTTTTCTAATTAAAACATTTTTCGATCTCTTCAAATAGAAAAGTTATCTATTGGTTCAAATATACATAATAATTAATAACCCTGTGCAGGTATAAAATAGTACTAATCAAAATAATGCTAATCACTGACTTAGCTACTTCACTGTATATCGCTTCTTAAAGCTCATGAAACTTTATATTCCCTCTGATACTGTATTTTCTCTGCTTTAACATTTTTTTATCTCTCGCGTTAGCTTCGTAATTAGGAAAATCAAGCGTCTAACAGGTTTCCCGATAAAATGCTTTTCCTTGTTTTTTGAAGTAGGTATCTTTATTTTCATGATAAGTTTTTTGCGTAAGCAAACCTTAGGCTTTCAATGAAGCGATTACATAAAAGCGGCGTTCAAGTCTGATAAAATTCTCTTAGTTAGGAGTAACTCTGCTAACATACTAATCTCACTAATGATTTTAATAAAGAATTCTTTTTGAATAAAGCAGATTTTAAACATGTAATCCATTTCTAATAATTTTTTAATAAAGTAATTCTTCGCGCTACCACTTTGCCAGAGGCGCAACTAGTGAGGGGCTAGGGGGGCTTAGCCCCCCAAACTCGAAATTAGCCCCCCTAGACCGATTGGTGTTCCTTAAAAATTGTAGGCAATCAACGTGATCTTAAGGGCCAGCGCTTAAGCCCCCCCCCCCCAAAGACACGGTCTAGTTGCGCCACTGCACGTTGCTGGAAGAACAAATTTGGTTCTACGATAGCTTTAGAAACAGAAGGAAACACCAATATCTACATTTTAGAGCGATCAGAGAGTCCAAAGTTACTTATAATCTGTTCAATTATATGGAGTTTTTTTTAATGGGACACTTGGAACAAAACAACTCGAAAATATTTATTTTATTTATCGATAAGCAATGATTTATATAGATACCTTTATGTCTCCATTTGTGAGTTTTGATAAAGGTTTTACAGAATTTTACATCCTACCTAATAAAGTTTTAAGTTTTATTATAAATTGTACAATTTGTGTCACATCCGTTACAGTCATTTCATCTAACATAATCTAATTACTATGTAATGCAGATGACGTAAAAATCTAATTAGGCGTAACTCTAGGCTTATAGCAATAATTGTTCTATGCACTAATTTTATTAATTTATCCTTTTCTCCTCAGTTACTCTTGTTAAAACCAGTCCTAGACCGGGAAATTGTCATTTTTTAAAGAGAAATATTAGATGTACTATTTGGACTGCTTCATATAGTATTTTTTATTATTATTTTATTTATTATTTATAATATAAAAAAATTACCCAATATTTTTTGAAAATAAAACAAATACGGGGACATTCTAATGTGCAACGGACGTGATATCTTTGTAACGGATGTGGCATTGTTTTTTTTTAATAAATAGATAAAGAAAATGCCCTCGAATGCCTCAAAGTTTCATTTTTAAAGAATACTACTTAATTATTGAAGTAATATTAGACTTAAATTAAAAGTAATAAAGTTGGAGAGTTAAATTATTTTAGTTTTATTTAACAAGATCCATTTGGTTTTATTTAAATTATTTAGCATTTGATTTGTTTCATGGGGAATAAAAAACAAATGGGGCCTGGTTCTTGATACACTTGTTGGCCGATTTGGAAGCACACAAATCCAATCAAATCAAATTCCTTTATTGCCATAAAACCTAATACAATAAAAAAGAACGGCATCGTCAACAGGGGGGTTTACAGAAACTCATCTAAAATACAAAAAGGAGACCACACAGCTAAAGTTAAAATCTATACAAAACAAATCAAATTAAATTAAGATAACAATATAAAAGAGAGGAGAAAATGTCACAATCAGTACAATCTTAAAATATCAAAGTGATGTCTCAATCGAGGCATGATTAGGATTAAATCCTAAAACTCCAACCAAAACTTAAATGTGTATAAATATTTTTCAATTAAAAAACTGATAACGGAGCTTTTGAACACTCTCTCGGATACAATGTCTTTTATATTCCCCGGAAGCGTATTGGCATTAGGAAATTATTGGAAACGCTATAAGGTAAAGGCCTTATTATGGTCGTCCTTATAATGACAGCTAAGCATGCGCACAACAAAGTTTTTAATAAGGGAACCATAATAAAATACTGCCTTCACCTATTTACGTCTACTTACCGTAAGTTTTAAAGCTTTCCTTATTACCCTTAAACCTAACCTCACAAAACACCTGATGATTGCTTCATAACCCTAAAATTGGTAAAGTTTGTGTTTTTTGTCGGGTTTTTTATATAAATTTTCTAGCTGAAAGTGCAAAAAACATGAGTAGGTTTATCCAAAGCCTTGATAAAGAAAGCGGCACAAAAAAATGCAGATTAAGGTTTACTTATAACGACGATTTGGCCCTTTTAAGAGAATTTGTGGGGCAAAATCCTTTATCAAATCCCGAAGCATGGGAGGTGATTAGGCAAAACCTATAGATTTGTACTGGCAAACCCTTCACAATAAGAACAATCAAGCAACACCTGATACTGATCATTGAAATATGGATCAAGAAAGATGAGGTTGATAAAGTTAGGTAAGGAAGAAATATAACTTGTTTAACTATACCCATGTATAGGATTTTCAAGGCAGTAAAACAATTTATTTATTAGTAGGTTAGAAAATAACCCTTTTTTCACTTTTAATTATGGTTTACCCAAAGACATTACCAATTTACCATCACTTTGGTGAGTAATGTAAATTTTGTTGTTGCAACTTTTATCTTTTAGGTCAGGAATTGAGGATGCCTATTCAGAAAGGGACTCACTACTGCAGGAAGCAAGTACATTATGTAAAGAATTTAACTTTATTGTCCTAGAAAGGCAGAAGAAAAAAACTCCAAGAGATGTACAACTATTGCAATTAGGCAGAAAAGTTCGGAACAGTTACCTAGGTCATTTACAGACAACAAATAATGACGTGAATGAAATATATGAAAATGCCAGTGAAAATGTCTCGATATGCTCAGGAAATAAAGGAACTCCAGAACTGGAGCAGGAAAGTTGGAAAGTGTGTAACCAAGATAATGGTGATTTTTGTTTCAAAGAAACTGAGAAAGAAACTTCAATATGTGACCAGGAAAATGCCATTTTTCTTTTCAATGATCATGATTATGGTAAGGTAAACAACCAATTATTGACACTTTAAGAGCCACATGCTACAAATAACCTAGGTTCCCCTCTTTTAATTGATTCTACTTATGTCTGTCTATTCGAAGGCATACTTTCTTGTTTGCTGTAAAGCATAGTATGTGATATATCTTTTTCATGTACCTTTTAAGCTTATTAATTTTTTTTTACATAATTGTGACACACCACCTAATTATTGACAGACCATTTTTTAATTTTTCCAGTAATCGACATCCAGTTATCGTCAGAAAATAAATTGTTAAAAATATTTTTATTTGGGCAGTAGAAAATATTTTACAAACTACTTTAATGAAAGAACAAAGTTGTATGTACTTAAACAATTAAAAACTTAAGGTTAAGGATAAGTACTAAGTACTAAGTACTACTGCTAACTAAAAAATGTAACACAAAATATTTAGTTTAGAACTAATTAGTTTTCAAATACATCTACAGGTGAACAAAATTGGTATTTAATTCTTTCGCCTGTAGCTAACACACAAGGTGTAGGCAGTAAACCTAAAATAGAACTTTTTTTCACGCAAGATATATCTTTTTCATCAAATATAAATACTGTTTTATCATTTGTTATTGATTTCATCGACATCACTTGTATATCATTATTGTCAAGTATATCTTGTACAACACATACATATTTGTACATTGTTGCATTTCTTTTTCCACCATAAAATTTCACTAGGACATAATCTCCAACAGATGCATCTCCTGGAGAAGGAACACAAAACTCTTTTGGCTCTTCTTCCAAAATGTCTACATCATCTGAGCTATTACCACACTCAACCCATTCTTCCTCTTCGGAACTTTCTGACAATACTACCGCTTTTTTAGAATTTTTTTCTAGGTTTTTCTTCAAAACCTTTTCGTGTTTATTAATTTTTCTTTGTTCCTTTTCCTCCATTTTCTTTTTTTTTTTCATTTTCCTTTTTGGTGTGATATTTTCTCCATGCTTCAGAGGTAATTGCAGAAGGAATTCTGTCTTTTAGTTTTCTTTTTCTTGTGGAAGGTTTTGGGTCGGGCCAAAACAAAGCCTTTTTAAATGGTGTAGGTATATTTAAAGGGATGCCAGATGTAGGATGCTTCATCTTTAGAAAGTGCCACAACTTTAACAGGCGTAAGTTGAACAGGCATAGTAACTGCTACTTCATTAATATCTACAACTTTAGCAGCACTTTCCTGCAGTGCAGAAGTTGATGCTACATTTGTATTTTCTTTATTATCATCAGCTGCTTTACCACTTCTATGTTGTCGCTTCTTGATTGTCCACTCTTTCCAAATTTTAAAAAGGCTGGTATCTTCAATAGCCCCATTCCATATGATATCTTTTTTTAAAGCTTCTCTAAAGCTGACGAGCTTGTCGTCCCCAATATTCTCTTCAAGACACTTTAGCATTGCATCTGTATTACTTATAACCAATTTGGTTGATGGAGGAGAAGTGGATTTAGAAGTGATATTCTTTGTACTAATTTTGGCGAAATTGACATTATCCTTGTTAAAGGGGCACAAACCTGATGACCTAAATCCATTTATAATAGTATCAGCGCAAATGCGCTTTAAGGCTTTTTGAAACACAATTCCAAAATTCTGTTTCAGTAACTTATTGCCAAAATTCTCTATTCTCCAATTTTGGACCTCATTTTTGTAGGCCAGCTTCAATGGTCTAAAGACCGCTAGGTCCATAGGTTGAAGGAGGTGCGTTGAATTAGGATATAAAGATATTAATTCAATGCCATTAGCAACACAAAAATTCGATAAGTGTAAAGTCATGTGGGATACGTGACCATCCACAAAAAAAAGGATAGGTTTTTCTATCTTCTCTCTCTCGAGCCAAGGATTGAATACATTTGTAATGTATTCATAAAATGTGGATGCACACATCCAGCCATTCTCGGATGTGCCCAGTGCCCAGTTTTCCGGTATACTTCTGGCAATCGCGCTTGGAATTCTTTCATATGCAAAGACGAGCATTGGTGGGGCTATTTTCCCAGCCGCATTAGCTGTTAGTAATACGGTTATATTTTCCTTTTCATCCCCACTGGCACAATAAATATTTTTGTCACCTTTTTTCGCCAAAACTTTACCTTCCTTCGGTGAGAGATAAAATGCACTTTCATCCCCATTGAACACCCTGTTAGAGTTATTTGTTATGTCCAACATATTTTTGGTAACCAGATATTCTTTTACTTCATGAAACCAATTTCGTATTTGTTCTTCGGTAACGTTTTCTCGACTCTGTGTCAAATTTTGTGACAGTCTTTCAGCTATTTCTGGGTGTCTTCTTAAAAATAGCAAATACCATTTTTCGCTCGGTCTGGAGTCGTTCGTGAAGGTTTTTTCCCTTTTGCTTTCTTTCATTATTTTTTGTACTGAATCAAGAAGTTGATTTTTGGTGACGGGAAAATGCCTTTTGGACAGTTGGAGAATCCATTCTACCAAAATAGCCTCCTCTTCTTTTGTCAAAATTGTTGGTGGTCCCATGGAACATACTTGTGGTGATTTTCCTTGCTTTTTATAAATTAGAGTTGATCTAGGTACTCCGTGAATTTGTGCTGCAATGGATGCTGGAATACCGTTCTTAACATTGTCCAATGCCCTCGCCATCTGCTCAGGGGTGTAGTTCTTTTTAGGAGCCATTTCTAGAATAAAATTTTCAATAAGTTTTTAGCCATCCAATAATTGACAGCTAGAATCCAGTTATTGACATTATTTGTCAAAGATTGGTTATAGAATTTTATAGGAAGAAACTGTACAATTTTATAAAGAAGAACTGTACAAAAATGGCTGCAATTAAAATTTGGTTAGGATGGTGCACTGTTGCCAAATCTATGACACATTAAAAATTTAAGGGAATGGTATTCTAAATTAGGAGTTTGATCTTATTTTCATGGGATTAAGAAAGAGTGTCAATAAATGGTGGAGTGTCAAAGACTGGTTGTTTACCTTAAGTGTTTTTCAACTCAAAAATGTTCATGTTTTTAAACCTACATATGCCTTTGCAAAGACAGGAAATATAATTATCTGTTTTCTTTTTCTCAAGTCTGTGGAAAACAAATAGTTAAACTTAACTGTTCTTTTTATTTTAGGTACTTAACTGTGTTGACATTGAGCTGGAGCCCTCGAGCAATAAAATGATTAATAAAGAAACATTGGAAATTGAGATAGATTCTTTAAACAACAGAACTAATAATAAAAGGATCTTGGAGGTCATAAGTCCTAAAAAAACTCAAGGGTGGCTGGAATCCTCGCTGGAATCTAATTTTGATAATGCTGCCTCATCTGAAAATGTCACTCCAAAATTAAAAAATAAGTATACAGACCAGAACAGTAGTGTACCAGGTAAACAGTCTAATCAGTTTGGACTGGTGTTTTATTCTTTTTTGATGTCACCAAAAGTAAGATAGTTTGTATATTATTTTGTCTTTTGTGTTTTCATCATAATTTTGTTAAATAACCTAATTCTTATTGTCTTTGAAATCACACTATTGGCCTCCTAAAAGAACTCTTTAAAATCATTCAAATATTTTAGTTCCTTTGAGGAAGCGAACTAAAAAAGAGCCTATTAGAAAAAATGCTTTGAGTTACTTAACGGAAAAAAACGAAAAAGAATTTGCAATAAGAAAAAAGGAATTAGAGTTAGAAGAACGGAAAATTGCTATGGAAGAACGAAGAATTTGTCTTGAGGAAGAAAAACTTAAACTCGAAAAACACAAATTAGACATCGAGTGTCAAGAGAGAAGGCAAAGAATCGAAGCAGAAAAAAAGAAAAAGAAATAACTTACAACATATTACAGAAAATGATGGATACGCTTGTAGAAAAGTGCAATAAGGCCTAATTTTTTAGATGTAGGTTTTTCTAGCACATCTTGTTTTGTTTATTTTCAAAGCATGCATGACATTTTAGAGTTGTGTTTGGTAATGTTTTTTACAAGTATTACGGAAGGTCAAAACACATGTATGCCACTAACTTTCTTATGACAGCATCCTGTTATTTTTCCTTTCACTTTGATATCATACCTGTCGATAACTTCCATTTATTTATATATACAGTGTCCCCCATAATATTGGCTACATATGGGAAATTTTTTTGTCAATTTCTGAGAAAATTTTATTCTAGGTAAAAGTTGGTGGAAGGAGAAAAAACAATGCTGAGAATGTTAAACTTTTGGAATTCCTAACAATACTCTATAGGAAAAGTGTAGCTCTCATCAGTGCAAATACAAAAGTCAAATAACATTTTTTCCAAACATGTATGGCTGCAGAGAAAACTGAGCTCAAAAATGACAAAAAAAGTATAAATACAGCTTTTTTCCAATATTTGACATTAAAATACTCAATAACCATACACTCTACCAAAAAATGTTATTTGACTTTTATGCTTGTCTTATAAGTGTTACACTTTTCCTGTCAGGGCTGTCAGACCACAAAAACCCACCCTAAAAAATAACTGGGTTTTTGTATCAAAAACCCACCCAGCGCCTTTCACAAAAACCCACAAACAAAAACCCACAACAAAAACCCACACAGAATTTTACAAATAAATCAATAAAGAAAATGACTACTATTTTAAGTACTATACGAGGTGCTTTATTAAAAAAAAAAGCTACATCACAAAAAACAAAAAAGGCGTAAGCCATCTAAAAATCTACAGCAACATAACACTAGTTCTTAACTTCGGTTACTAATAAATAGATGAATTATGTAGAATGAATATTTGCTTATATTTCAGTTCCCGATGCTAATAATATTTTACTCATAAATTATACGCTACCTTCATCAAGTTGTCACAGAACTGGTGAAAATTTAATAATTTTCTTTAAAACTGTAAAAAATCAACACTTACGTTTTACAAATGTATACAACCAAATTTTGAGGTTAGGATAACAAAAACGGGGACACCAGCATACAAAAACACAAAAACCCAAGCTTGATACAAAAACCCACCCACCTTATACAAAAACCCGGGTTTTTGTACAACCCTGTTTCCTGTAGACAGTTTTTTAATGTTTTTCAGTAAGCTAAATGGCAACATAAAATAGGTCACATCTAGTATAAAAAGAAGAGACATAAAGTGTTAAGAAAACAGTTTAAGAAAAAATTGTCATTTCATGGATCCCCTGGAAAATTGTATAGTGCGACACTGTATCAATTGAGTTATTAGGTATAAAGCCATATCTTTTTTATATGATGTATAACTTAGTAAAACTTTTTAAAAAATAAGAAAGTTAAAAAATTTCATAACTGGTCTTTTTGTGGTAAAAACCATGACAGCATGTTTTGTGTTTAAAAAAGATTGAATAGTTTTGGTCTTAACTTGATGAAAATTCGTTTTAAAAAAAAGCAAAGACATACAACAAGTTATATTTTTACTATATTGCAGTTTTATTTTAAATATATACAGTGTGTTTCACTAATCGGATTAACAGTAAAGAAACCTAATATTGTTTGTTTACTATTGATGAAGCTACTGTGTTAATGAAATGGTTCATATATTTTTAAAATATGAGACTAATATAGTGAAAATTTAACTTCTTGTAAGATCAGACTTGCTATTTCAGTGATTAAAAACACGTTTTGTTTCTATGATTTCAAATGGTTACAAGTGCATGAGATAGATTTTCACTTCAAAAAGGAATTGCATAACTTTCTTAGTTTTTTATATTAATTTTTCCATATAAATTTATTTTAGTAATTAGTACTCCACGATACAAAAAAAAGATAGCTTCTCACCTGACATTATGTTAATTACTAACGTAAATCTTGGTTCACTTGTATTTTTAAATCTTTTTTTAAAAAAAAGTGTCTGCCTTCTTTGATTTGACAAAATGTTTCTTTTGACACTACATGAAGTAAACTTAGAAGCTTATTTTTCTTTTCATGGGACCTACACTTACAAAATTTTGGTAGCTATAGGTAATGAAAAATTTAGTTTTTAAAAAACATTTTTGTTAATGTTTGTTAAAGGTGTGACTAATGTGATGGTTTTGTAGCTTTAAGAATTTGAAGTTTTTGTTTCCTTCCATTTATACCACAAATGCTGTTGTATAGTACCAAATAGAGACAACATGTACTTTTTAAAATGCTTATTGTTTATTTTTTCATTTTTACTTATTTTCTGTTCGTTTCTTAAAAGTCTAGGGATAATGTTGTTTATCTAGGTATATTAATGTTACTTTTTTCATTTCTTGAATTTAATAATAATTCTAGTCCAAAATATTTTATTTTGACTGTCTAAATAAAAGACTGATGTAAATTACTAAAAATTATATTTTATTTAAACACCTACAACCTACTATCCAAAATATTCCTCTAGATTTGGAGGTGCCAGATTAAAATAGTCTGCCGTCTGACTGCCGTATAAACATGTATGTGCATTTGTTAATAAAATGGTGACCTTATATAAAGATTGCAAGTCCTGCATTAACAGTTTTTGTTTTTTTTTTTAAATCAACAAATGCAAACTGTTGAATAATTTTTGCGAATCCCCATTCAACTGCAACTCGAAGAATTTTCATTGAGTCATTGAATTGGAGTTGTTCAGGTGGCAACTGATTTGGCTGTCCTGGAAAAGGGGTAATGAGTAATTCCATAAGCCTTGGTCACCAAACAAAACAAATTTGTCATTTTCTCCAAACACTGCTTTCTCTTCCAGTTGCTGGTACAAATTGCTTTCCCTAAAAACAAATTTTACTGTCCTTAATCTTGAAAATATGACATTAGTCAGTGACCATAATACCTAAATATGCCAGCGTCATGCCTCCGTCCAGGAAATCCTCCCAATAGAGTTGCGATTATGCCATCTGGACAAAGCACACTTTGGTATTTGAGGCAGTGAAACCTTTTGTGTCCAGAATAATAGTCTACCTGGTTAACTGAAGGGCGACACATTGCACGGGCAGTGCCATCAATAAATCCCCAGCAGTTGTTTATCGCTGCTCCTTTTGCATGGATTGCCTAAAATAAATTACCATAATGTAATAAATATAAATAAACCTAAATATCCTCCTGAAATCCTGAATAAAACTAGATAAATTAATGTAACTAAAACAAGTTTGCAAAGCTGTAACTTTTCAACTTTTGTTCATCAACCATGTCAATGGTTGAGTGTTTTAATATTAATGAGATCGTCTACATCAATATAAGTACCTGAGCATATGCTTCCATTCTTCGCCTGTCTAACCACTGTAGATTGTTTAAGTCCATCAAAAGACCCCCTTTTTGGGCAATCATAACATCTACGGTTGTTCTTATTATTTGGGACAATGATTGTGGAGACATATTGAAAAAGGTTTTTAGATCAATAAGTCTACTCGGATAGGCTAACCTCTTTAGCACTATACACAAAGCTTTTAATCCTAAAACAACATTTTTTGATCTATCTTAAAACTATCACAGCATAGGCAGATCACTTGAGGTGATAGAGCAAAATAAAAAGCCTAAATATTTTCAAAATATATTTTTATCAAAACTTTGTAAAGCAAATTAATTTTTCTAAAGTTACTTTAAAAGTGCCAGAACATTTAGAATTTTTTTCAAATTTGACATTCAAAAATTAATTATTTTTTTTTAATTTGTCATTTTTAGTAAAAGTAGCATATACAAAAAGTTACAAAACCTCTTTTCACACTCCCTTGCTCATGAGAAAGGAGTTGTTTTCAAAAGTTGTTCTACAATATGCTATTTTAACTAATGCTTAATAGGTGCCAAAAATGGACAGTCAAGAGAGATTAAAAATGGCAAGTCCATTTTATTAGACCCTCATTTTATCTTGTTGAAAAAACATTTCAACTACCCTCATTTAACCATGTAAAATTTGATGCTAATGCAACATGGACTGGTCGAAATCAGCAAAAAAAAAATCTGTAATTTAAGTTTTTGTGCTTGCATAAATATGAATGCCTGTAGATAAATTTCGTAAGGATTTTGCCTAGGGCTTTTTTGCCCATTTATTAAGCACATGATTACAAATCACTTTTGTCACTCTAGTATGAACGAAAAAATCATTTATTTCTCTTTATTCCAATATCATATACCAACTGATTCTAATGAAAGTATGACTTACTTTTACATCTAAGCTTAATTAGGTGCTCAATAAATCGTTAAATGAGTCCTATGTGTACAATAGACTGCAGCCAAATAAGATACATCTTGCTTAACACTAAAGCTTACCATTAACACGATCACCAGCCTCCGTGACAATCTCATCTGGGATTAAAAAAACATTCTTAAGTCTTTGAAGATGGTCCCTTTGAAACCTAAAGTTTTTTACTACTTCCTCATCACTGAGGTTCTCCAAATCAAAAGGAGGCCCTGGCCCTCTTCATCTCTATCAATTAAAATATTGTCCATTATACCAAATTCTATATGTTCATCGGCCCCACCTCCTAAAATTACAGCTTCCAAAACATTTTCCATACTTCTTCAAAACCGTGGTATCAAACAATTTATAAAACAAACCAAATCAATTAATTTTACACAACACGACCACAACAAAAGTAAACGCAGACTTTTTTTAGGTTAGAAATAACGCTGGCGTAAATGTCAATTTAAGCGGTGCGTCCCAATATGCCTTATCTTTTAGAGAAATAAGGTTACGACCTTATTTAACATAAGGCCTTCCCTTATTACTGCCGACGTAATCCAATAATTCCCTATTGTTTACTACAGTGCAGCGCATATACGGCGTTGGAACGCAGTAAAGAATGACCAAATGTTCGCCGCATGTATCCAGGCAAAGCTTACCGCGGTTCAGCACAAACTGAACCTTTTCAATTTTGTCGAATTTTAAGCCAAAACATTTTAGTTATTATTCGTCCAACCGATGTAATTTTTTGTGTGTGTATTTCAATTCACTGATTGTGCAATAATATAAACACATTTATTGAAAACGCGAAATGACTAAACAAGCCCATTGATAAAAATCAATTCGCAGCCGATTTGTTGACTTTTCCAATTTTCAAGCAGCTAAAATCGATCTGATCTGACGGCGGTTTGTGAAAAAAAGTGTCACGTGGCATTCAACTCTCGTCAGGCAAAGTGTATAGTTTGTATATCGAAGGTGTTATTTAATAATCTTGCATCTGTATTATAGATATGACACATACGTTAATGATGATACATCGAGATGGAAGCTATGATGTAACATTAACCCTTAACCACAGACACCCGGTCAATTTGACCGGCAGAGAATCTTAACTAGTGAATTCCATTGCACCCCCTCCACTTATGCACACAGGCGTCTCTGTACCTTCGTCACACTTAGTTTAATAACGACAGTCAAAGTGTGCGGTGTGTATTGCCTAAAACAAGTTAGATATCGAAGTTCAAAATTCGCAACCGGTCAAAAATACCGGTGGTCTGAATTTACGTGACAATTGTGAAATCTAAACTTATTATTTTATTTACATTTCCAAGTTTATAAATTGATTATGGATTGTAATCCGGGGCCCTCGAAAAGAGTAAAATATGGGGATGATAATTATGAAGAAACTTTGCTAAAATGGGCGGGAGAAGTGGAATCTAATGACAGCGATATCGAATCAGATGGCGACTATATACCATCGGATCATGACACTAACTCAGAGATTGAAATGAGCGAAGAAGAAGAAAGAGAAAGTGAAAGTAGGGAGTCAAATACATTTTCTAGTGACAATTTTTTTTACGGTAAGAATCGTTTTAAATGGTCGAAGAATTCTCCAGTGCCTAAGAATACACGCACGTTACAACATAACATTGTCGTTAAATGTCCAGGCCTTAAGAGGAATGATATCTACAGTGCGGATCCTGAGCAAGTATGGAATCTTTTATTCAATGAACATATTCTAAATGTTGTTCTTCATTCAACCAATGCACGATTATCAAAAATAAGTCAAAAATACTTAAATAATACAAATAATACTGATCTTCGTCATTTGGACCTTATAGAACTGAAAGCATTTTTAGGAATTCTTATCCTCACCTCAATTTTTAAATCCAACCATGAGGATATAAGATCGATATTCGCCACAGATGGCTCTGGGCGAGACATTTTCAGATGCGTTATGAATGTGAATCGGTTTGCAATACTTCTTTCCTGTTTAAGATTTGACGATGCCGAAACTAGGGAGGAGCGGAAAAAGGAAGACCCGTTAGCTGCTATTTCCGAAATTTTTAATAATTTTATATCAAATTGCCAAAATGTTTACACCATAGGAGCATGTGCATGTATAGATGAAATGCTCGTAGCATTTCGCGGCCGATGCAAATTTAAGATGTATATGCCAGCAAAACCCTGCAAGTATGGCCTAAAGGTTATGGTTTTAACGGATGCCAGGACAGGATACCTTTTAAATGCATATATTTATTGTGGAAAGGACTCTGATGGCTATCTCTTGTGCGATGAGGAAAGAAAATATTCTAAACCCACCCAGGCTGTATTAAGGCTTTCCAAACCCATTTATAATACAAACAGAAATATTACAGCTGATAACTGGTTTTCTTCAATAGAACTAGTGAATTTTTTAAAAACTAAAAAACTGACTTTTGTGGGAACTCTTAAAAAAAATAAAGGTGAGATCCCTCCTACATTCCTTCCGAACAGAAAAAGAGATGTTAGTTCCAGCCTTTATGGATTTACCGGTGACACAACCATATTATCATATGTACCAAAAAAAAATAGAGCAGTATTAGTGCTTTCCTCCATGCACCATAATGAAAATAGTGATACTGATACTGGTAAACCAGAAATTATTGAGTTTTATAACACGACAAAAGGAGGTGTGGATAGTTTGGACCAAAAATGCAGTGTCTACTCTTCAAGTCGTAGAACCCGCCGATGGCCCATGGCAATATTTTTTAGAATAATAGATATAGCATCCGTAAATTCATTTATTCTCCATCAGTCATATCGAGACAATCCAGAAATGAATCGCTATCAATTTGGAAAACAGTTAGGAATGCTTTTGGTAACTCCCCATATGCAACGCAGATATCAAAATGTGCATATTAGTCGTGAAATTAAAATGTGCATAAAACGCGTACTCAAATTGGAAGAACAAGAACAAGAACACCCCATGGAAGGAGATAAGCTTGTTACTAGAACGACTTGCAGAAGGTGCCCATCAAAAAAGGAGAGAAAAACATTCCATATTTGTATTATGTGCAAGACTCCCATATGTATGGAATGTACTAAAAGAATTTGCAAAGAATGTGCATCCTAAAAACACTGATAGTTTACCCTTTGCAGATTTTTTTGTAAATGATATTTTAAAGTATATTTTGATGTTTTTTGTTTAGAATAGTTTATTTGTTTAGGTTTCTCTGCTTAATTTTTTTTGTTCAGTTCTTATATCGTCTACATAAAGGTTTGTTTTTGGTTATGACAAATTTAAAAAAAAGGTTAAAAATAAATATATTTTATCGATATCTAAGGTTGTTTTATCTGAAAAATATTAAATGCCGATTAAAAAGCACTAAAAAACTAACCCTTACTTTAAAAAAAAATATGTGAGTTTTTGTTGTCCATTATTAGTCTAAAAAAAGACAACCGGTCAAAATGACCGGGCTTCTGTGGTTAAGGTTCAAAAACAGGACCTCTGTGGTTAAGGGTTAAGCTTTCGATATAAAAACAATATTTGAGGGTGGCATATTTATATTTAAAATACAAACATAAAAACAGTATTCGAGGGTGACAAATCTATATTTAAAATACAAACAATATTTGAGGGTGACAAATTTAAATTTAAAAATCTTGTAAAAAATAATTTTTAAAAAAAGCGTTTATTATTTAGATGTACTAAAGCGAAAAAAATAAGTATAGTTTTTTCATTGTGGTAATGCTGAATGCTATTTCTTAGTGGACGTAGTTAATGTGGGTGGATCCTAAGAAAAGTAGTATCAATGTTATCACTGAAACAGGTATAATATATTATGTTAAATTTATGGTCTCAAAAGCTTGTCGCGTAAATAGAAAAGAAAAAAATGCATACTTAGGTATTTACAATTTCTGCTAAACAAAATTAATGCCTGTATGAACTTTTCGCGCGCGACGAGCTTTTAAGAGAGTAAATTTAACATAATATATTAGTATATCTGTTTCAGTGATAAGTTGTGATAACTTTGATTCTTTGATACTCCTTTTCTTAGGATCCACCCACGCTAACTACGTTCACTCAGAAATAGCATTCAGCATTACCACAATGAAAAAACTATACTTATTTTTTTCGTTTTAGTACATCTAAATAATAAAAGCTTTTTTTTTAAAAGTATTTTTTACAAGATTTTTAAATTTAAATTTGTCACCCTCGAATACTGTTTTTATGTTTGTATTTTAAATATAAATATGCCACCCTCAAATATTGTTTTTATATCGAGAGCTTAATGTTACATCATAGCTTCCATCTCGATGTATCATCATTAACGTATGTGTCATATCTATAATACAGATGCAAGATTATTAAATAACACCTTCGATATACAAACTATACACTTTGCCTGACGAGAGTTGAATGCCACGTGACACTTTTTTTCACAAACCGCCGTCAGATCAGATCGATTTTAGCTGGCTGAAAATTGGAAAAGTCAACATATCGGCTGCGAATTGATTTTTATCAATGGGCTTGTTCAGTCATTTCGCGTTTTCAATAAATATGTTTATATTATTGCACAATCAGTCAATTGAAATACACACACAAAAAATTACATCGGTTGGACGAATAATAACTAAAATGTTTAGGCTTAAAATTCCACAAAATTGAAAACGCGCGTTCAGTTTGTGCTGAACCGCGGTAAGCTTTGCCTGGATACATGCGGCGAACCTTTGGCCATTCTTTACTGCGTTCCAACGCCGTATATGCGCTGCACTGTGGTAAACAATGCCAATACGCTCCCCGGAAGCAGGTTATAGGCCTTTACAGCTCTAGAGTAGGAACCCAGTGGCGGCTGGTGAAATTTCAAAGTTGTATATTAGCGTGGATCGAAAAAATCTTTTTTTGGATTTTCAGTTGACCTTACCTGGCGAAAGTTGTCAGTAGATATCATGATTGCTTTAGCCAAATCTCAGAATTTTCGAACATCATCTTCAGGTTCCCCGCGAGTGTCAAAGTTTAGGGAAAATGTCAATTTTTTACCTTTACCAAAAAAAAAATAACGGAATGTTTTCCTTTAATTATTTTACTTGGGCTGATATGCCCAATCAATGTTGTATTATTAAAAAAAAGCTCGGAATTTTTGATAAACATCTAGAGGTTCCACTGCTGTATACAAATTAAGAAAAAAATTAAAATAAAAAACTTTTTAAAAAAATATATTTTGTGTAATTTTTGTTAAGCAAATGATTTTTGTTTTGCTTGACAGACGAAACAAAATCATTTTTTGGTATTAAAATATGGAAGCTTGTTCCTAGAGTCTATTTTGGCCCTAATGAATCCGTCTCTAGCTTCTTGGCCTGAAACAGCTAGAGAAGCCTCTGTTACAAGCTTAATACTCCTCTCCACAGCTTGGGTGTGGCAAGGAAATGTAGGAAGAGGCATATTTTAAAATGTATGCCACACCCAAGCTGTGGAGAGGAGTATTAAGCTTGTAACAGAGGCTTCTCTAGCTGTTTCAGGCCAAGAAGCTAGAGACCGATTCATTAGGGCCAAAATAGACTCTAGGAACAAGCTTCCATATTTTAATACCAAAAAATGATTTTGTTTCGTCTGTCAAGCAAAACAAAAATCATTTGCTTAACAAAAATTACACAATAGTATATTTCATTACCAGTCCGGAAAAAAGGATTTTTCTGTGCGCGCTTGACAAATTCTCGTGTGAGGCGCAGCCGAACACGGGAAGTCAAGCAAGCACGGAAAATCCATTTCTGGACGTGTAATGAACGATATTTTTTATTATACTTCTTTGAAAACGATAACATAAAACAAAATATGACATAAAAAAATACATACATACAAAATAAACTTGGAATATTTTTATTTTCACAACTGTTATCGGAATTTAAAAAAAAAACTACTAGAGTAATTAAAAATTAACTATTAATAATGAAAGATGCCACTTTTTCAGGTTGAGAGAACATTTTATTAGAATGAATTTAATTGACAGAAAATTAACAACGCTGACAATATGGTCTTTGGCAGGTATGATGCGTTTTCATGGTAACTTTCAAATCATTTAAAAGGTGATTTAAATTTGTCTATGTCAGATAAGATTGACAAAACGTCAAAAAATATTTCAGAAATTCATCTAAATATTCAAATATTTACGAAATAAAATACAAAATAGGTACATATTAAATATCAGATAGCATATAGACTTTCTTGAGTTTAGTTTATTTTCCTATACCTATATTTCTATTTTAAAGCCAAAAAATAGTCGGTATCTTCATTCAGCACACTGAAAGAACTGGAGACCAGGAAAATTTTTTCCGTGCGCTCTTTCCGTGCGCTAGCCCGAAAAAGCCCATCTTACATTATTACTAAAACAGATGAAAATAAGGTGTTTTCAAAGAAGTATAATAAAAAATATATTTTTTTAAAAAGTTTTTTATTTTAATTTTTTTCTTAATTTGTATACAGCAGTGGAACCTCTAGATGTTTATCAAAAATTCCGAGCTTTTTTGTAATAATACAACATTGATTGGGCATATCAGCCCAAGTAAAATAATTAAAGAAAAACATTCCGTTATTTTTTTGGTAAAGGTAAAAAATTGACATTTTCCCTAAACTTTGACACTCGCGGGGAACCTGAAGATGATGTTCGAAAATTCTGAGATTTGGCTAAAGCAATCATGATATCTACTGACAACTTTCGCCAGGTAAGGTCAACTGAAAATCCAAAAAAAGATTTTTTCGATCCACCCTATTGTATATCTCTGTTCCTACTTACAGGACCCGAACCAAATTTAAGGGTTTTAATAGTGAGCCCACTGGGAATGTTTTGGTAAAGAAAAAAAACATTTTGTAATTTGAGAAAAAAAGTTAAAATTTTGGTGTGCCCCTCCTAGAAGAGAAATGAAAACGTCTAGGTATTTTACTTATTCTTTTTTCTAAACAAATTTTACATCATTTTGTCGACAGTTTTTAAATTTTGAGAGAAAAAAATGTGTTAGTAGAAAGTTATAGTCATTTGAATTTTTTTAAGCCTAAAATAAAATTTAAGAAAAAATTCAAATGACTATAACTTTCGACTAACACATTTTTTTCTCTCAAAATTTAAAAACTGTCGACAAAATGATGTAAAATTTGTTTAGAAAAGAGAATAAATAAAATACCTAGACGTTTTCATTTTTTTCGTAGGAGGGGCACACCAAAAATTGAACTTTTTTTCGCAAATTACAAAATGATTTTTTTCTTTACCAAAACATTCCCAGTGGGCTCACTATTAAAACCCTTAAATTTGGTTCGGGTCCTGTAAGTAGGAACAGAGATATACAACTTCGAAATTTCACCAGCCGCCACTGTAGGAACCTCTATCAAAGAAAGCTGTATTATGAAGAGGTGTTCTCAAATCATGAGCGTGTCTAGTCAAGACGCCCATGTCCACAGCGTACAAGTCCCGGTTTGTCCGAAACAGCCCCCGATGCTTTCTGACAAACAGTACCAGGTGGAGAAAATAAAGTGATGGGCAGTTAATATGTACAGGTCACGAAACAGGGGCCTACATGAAGTTCCAGGACGCGGCCTCAAGGTGGAACGAATTATACGTTGTTGTGTTAGAAAAATTCTTTGCGCCCGCACCGATAACGGCCAAAAAATGATTCCATAAGACATCCTAGACTGGAACTAGGCAAAGTAAAAGATTCTTAAAACATTTGATCCGATAAAACATAAAACAATGTGATCCGATCCCTCAAGACTTTCACAGCGAAGCATGCAGGGATTAGCCTGTTGTTCAGCTGTACCCAACCCAACCAGAGCCGTTTTATCCCCATTCAGACGCAAGCCGTTCTCACTACACCACACTGCCATCCTTTCCGCCATCCCCGAAAGATTGCGGGAGAGTCCAGACAGAGCTCTATCAGTCGTAATGACAGAGGTGTCATCAGCAAACTGAAAAACAGAGCCCGTACCTAGACTGTCCCCCAATCCATTCACATACAGCAGAAAAAGCAGTGGTCCCAGAATTGAGCCCTGTGGGACACCCTGCCTGATGTCAGAAGCCCGAGAAAAGTATTTTTTTTTATCCACATCAATGCAGACTAGCTGCCTCCTGCCTGTGAGATATGAACGCAGAAGCTCTAAACACTTACCCCTTACCCCACAGTTATACAGTCTGATATAAAGAATCTCGTAATTGATTGTATCGAAGGCCCTTGAGAGGTCAAAAAACAAACCAGCTGCTATATTCTTGCTGTCAAGTGCATCAGTTATAAGGTTAGTTACCTTAAAGATTGCCAGTTCAGTTGACATATTTTCAAGAAAACCAAACTGGTGGTCCTTCAAAATCCTATTAAAATTGAGAAATGATATGATTCTGTTGTAAATTGCTCTCTCAAAAACCTTCGAGAAACCCGGCAGAAGTGACACAGGCCTGTAATTGGACATATCATTCGCTGGTCCCTTTGTATTGGTATAATATATTGGTATAATCTTTGATGTTTTCAAAGCATCAGGGAAAACCGAAGTCAGAAACACTCGTTTATAATATCCTGTCATGGATGACAAATATATGCGTTAGCTATTCTTACTATACTAGTTGGTATCTCGTCTATCCCTGAGGAAGTTTTGTTTGGTAAGCATTCGATTATATTGCAAACCTCATTTGCAGTTACTGGACCAAGAAAAATACTTGGAATGTTACTAGACTCTACTGGTGGAAAAGACATTTGACCTTCCGGCAATAATGTGAATAGCTCATTGAAAGCATTACAGATCTCTACGGGACATGATAATTCCTCATCACTTCCAGACTTCCTAAAAAGAGGAAATTTGTTACCCCTTTTCTTACCTGGGATATCATTTACCAAACCCCAGCCTGCTCTAGATTTATTCTGAGCTAAATTTATCCTATTGTTTATTCTGCCTTATATTGTCTCAAAATGTCCCTACACCCAGTCCTTCTATATAGTCTATACACATCATCAACATAATCAGAATAAAGTTTAACCTCAGTTGTCACCCTTTTTTTTTCAGTTGATTTTATTTTATAGGAAGTTAGCGGAAAACATAAATCAAAATAATAATAAAAAGCA
Organism: Philopedon plagiatum; assembly: GCA_963971165.1. NCBI lineage: Eukaryota > Metazoa > Arthropoda > Insecta > Coleoptera > Curculionidae > Philopedon > Philopedon plagiatum. Next base: position 24,733,859 of record OZ020193.1, on the reverse strand, counting down.
TCAAAAAATATCTGAAACTTCTCATTCACCCCCTCCGCACCAATGACATCAGTCCACTCCTCACTAGCAAGGCAGTCCAAGAACTTCCCAATGTTCGAGTCCGTAAAGAACCTCCTGACAGCAAATTTAGGGGCCTGACACCCTGTTACCATAGCACCTTTTATGGACAAAGCAACACAGTGATGATCAGAAAGCACCGTGGGCTCTATACTTCCACTCACAAGTTCTGTATTACAATAATTAGTAAATATGTTATCTAATTGGTTCTGGTCTGTCCTGTAACACCCAGCCTCGTAACTTCACGGACATGGGAAACCAGCCCATAGGATAGCATAAGCTGGGTCATCTGTAACAGCTCGTCACTCTCCTGCAAAAAATTAACATTAAAATCTCCGCATATTATTATAGTATCATTTGGGTTATAGAGTATATCCAAAAGCTCCGCCAGTCCACAAGTAAAAACATCGAAATCAGCCCCTGGGGACCTGTACAAAGAAACAATTTTAAAATATTTTCCGCCAAAGCAAACGTTTACACAGCAATATTCAAAATGCTTTTCTATAGCTAATACATTATCGTAATATCACAACAATTAATATCAGATAATATAATCATATATATACAGGGTGTTTCAAAAAACATGTGCCATCGCTTAAAGGGAGATTCCTTGTAAGAAACTATGGCAAAAAGTTCATATAAACATGGATCCGCAGATGCTTCGTTTCAAAGATACAGGGTGTTAAATTTTTTAATTTTTTTCAGTTTTTCCAAAATATTTTCAAAATGGCTTCATCAATTTTGATGAAATTTACGTTGTGTAAAGTACTTAAATTAAGCATAATTCTGACCATGAAAAGACTTTTGACAGGTCCTCCAGGGGCGTACATATGAGAAGGCGGTACAATATTTTTCCCGTAAAAACATGTACGCCACTGATTTCTTCACCTTTTCGTATATCGGTCAAATAGTATGTTAAATTCTTAACAAAACTTGTCTCTTCATATTTTTTCAATTTTCATTTCGTTTAGGAGATAAATGTAATTTTATTAACCGTCTTACTGGTTTAGTTTCCCCCACCATCGGTTTTAACATGTAAAGACCATTTAAAAATTGAACGTCCTGTATCTTTGAAACAAAGCATCTGCGGACCCATGTTCATAAGAACTTTTTGCCTTAATTTCTTTCAAGGAATCTCCCTTTAAGCGATGGCACATGTTTTTTGAAACACCCTGTATATATATCGTATGTTTCCAAGAAGACCGGCGCAACTCCTATACCAGTAGTTTTGAGATAAATGCGTTTTAAATTTTTAAAAAATTTAAAATTAATATGTTAGTGTTTTCCTTTTAGATAGAATTTTCTTTTTTTTTGCATTAAACGAAGTTCCCGTTGGGTTAATAAATGTCATTTAAATTATTTAATAGCAATCAAATTTTAACAAAAAATACAAAAAAATTGAAAATGTGACGGTCTTCCTGGAAAAAAAAACAGTATTTGTGAAAGGATTTTTGAGCAACATTTTTGAAAATAGGACACACTTTTTATTCTTTGAACTAAAACAATACTAGAAAATGTACTTATCCAACATATATTTGAAAATTCTTTGTTAACAAAATAAAATGTGATTTCTTTGACCACTAATATAGCATAAATACAACATTCAGTTTAACAACTAATTTTGGTATACTATTATCTAAAGTCAGTTTTTATAAGTTTTTGTAAAATTCCCCATAGTAACTGGGAACTACGTTTTTCTTTACAAGGGTAAGTATACCGTTTTTCTTGGATTCGGAAATTCCGACCTTTTCCTTGTACGCCTTAATAAGGGAAATTTGGCTAACGTCCGAAGAACTTCTTCGTGAAACAAAATTTACATTAAAAAGTTTTCTTGGTTATATGATACCTTACAAAAAAAGTGTCCTGGATCATTTTTACGCACCTCAAACATTTTAATTTCTGAAGTTTTTACAATTTGACCATCATTAGTTTTCAATGTGTCTTTAAAGCCAATTTTTTGACCTAAATCTTTTAGATCAAAAAAGTCATCGTGGCTTCTTTCAATAACTTTGTAGGGCTGTCCCTTTTTTTTGGCATCCCTAATTAAAGCGATGTATTGATATGGCACATAGATTGCCGCACTTTTTTTTATATCTGCTGAGTTGCTTTTCAATTACAGAATGTACACTATCGGCATCATTCTGCGTATGGCCCCGAATCAAGTATTTATGTGATATTTTGTTAATATTTTCCAACTTAGAAACTGCATAGACATACAAGGCAAACAAGAACCGGTTTTTGTTCTGCCCTGCACAGTTGTCAGTATAAAATACTACGTCAAGTACTTGCTTTTCGTTTAGGGCCTTTTCGTCTAAATGTTCCAAGTAATTCCAAACACAGGAGCCTATTTCATTTGCTCCCCTATTAGCTATACCTTCATGCCAAATATAACATGAAACATCATTTGTGGAGGAGTTAGCAAAAGTCAGGTTGTACGCATTTACCTTCGAAATGTAATAAAACGAAGAAGCATTTCCCGCTGGACATGGTAAAGTAGCTTGTAAGTCATACGTAATAACAGGATTTCCAGATGATTTGTCTTTCTCTCTTTCTAAACGACTCAGATTTTTTTCTTTTAGATGGCTGTCATATGACTCCTGAAGTAGTTTCTTTCCTTTTTCTGGCGAGTTCGTAAATTGAATGCATAGATCGCATTGATCCTTTCTAGGGAAGAAAAATCCAATATTAAAGTCCCGGGTAAAAACATCGTAATAAGTTCGATAAGACGCATGGTTTTTATTTTCGGTCTTGCACACACCCTGATAGTCTCTGTAAAGTTCGGCAATAGTCTTAGTGCCTTCGATATATTCCTTTTCGGTATTTGCTCTAGTATAATGACTTGGAACTCGTGGAATTGTATTTATATGGATTTTGATGTCTTCCAAAAATTGAGGATTAACCTTTGAGTGATTGCTATGCTTTCCCCTTAACTCATTTTCTATAATCCCATGCGTTTTGCAGGTTTTTTGTTTTTCAAGGACAGTTCTAACTGTTCTCGTAGTAATGCCTAGCGTTGACATGCAAAATTTCTTACAAACTGCATTTTTTTTCCTGAAAGCGAAAATAAAAAGCATGGTTTAAGCCCCGATGTCTGTTAGGGTTTGAATATTTTGGATTTATAGGACTAAGTGATGATGCAATGAATCCTCTCTGTCGATGCAAGTCCCCTATGTTCCAATATTCAGTAAAAATTTTCTTCCGAAATTCTTCAGGAATTTTGTCTTTGCATTTAAATCTGCACTTGTCATTACAAGGAGGTAACAGTATCTTTTCAGGTCGTTGTACTAGGGTTCTTTCTTTAGTGCCATCTATTTTAGTTACCTTTGTTGACAGGTAACTCTTTCCACTATTTCTTAATTGTTTTGCTACACTTTTTCTTCAATTTGTACAATTCCTTTGTCTTTTTCTACCTCTTTTCTTAGGAAGATTCACATCTTTAATAGCATCGGTTAAATTTGTTCGTCCGGAGCTATTTTTTAAAGTACTTTCTTTATCAGATTCTGCTGAAGACGAGGCAGCTCTGTAATCCGGATCATTATCTGACTTTCCAGAACCAAATGGTTCATCACTGGTTGAGGAACTTTCTGATGAACTTTCTGAATCCGAACTACTCTTATCAAGAATGCTTAGGTTGTTAGTGACCTTATTTTTTCCGGTAGTATCAAGTTGATCATCTACAAAATAAAATATAGCTACAAATAAAACTAACACTTTGAGTAACGTTTTGTGTTAATAGGCTAGTAGGTATACTAATTTAAATAAATTTTACTTACCTTGCCCTATTTCAGGAGTGATTGGTCTCTCACTTTCACAGCCAAGATTTATTTCATCTACGTTTTGGATTTTGCTCAAATCACATTCATCAATTAAATGAGATGATGAATTTGGTTCTGGTGTTGTGATATCTAAAATAAAATTAATTTTATTAAAAACTGATCTCTTGGAAAACTTCGCTTTTACGTACATTGTTTAAAATGGTCTATTTCAGGAGTAATCGTAGTTCTCTTTTCACACTCTAAGTTTCTATATTCTACATTCTGAATACTACCCAAAGTACACTTATCATTATCGTGAGCTAAAGAATTTACTGTCGGGGGCGTAATATCTAGAATATAATAGATTTTATGAAACATAGTTATTTTGTACTTTTTAATTGGTATTTTTAATCTATTCTGGGTATATTAAAAGCTGTTTATTTGAATTTTAAAAACAAATAATATAAAAAAATTAATTCTGTTTTGAACTCACCTTCCATATTTTCGTTCTCTCTCAGAAAAGATTGTATTTTCCACATAGGTTGATCTACATTGTGAATCTCAATATTATCTTTACTTAATTTCATAATCAGGGAAGACCTAGTTTTATTTTCCATTGTGTGTCTACAAATTTTATAAAGTTTATTTTGTGATACTTAATCCGCAAAAAAATTTCTAAATAAATACATAACTTGTCCAGAATTTTTTTTTAAACTTCAATTGTTTTTCTTTTTATGGACATAATTATTTCATTTAAATTGCAATATCTGAAATAAAACCTAATCGATTTGTGACCACACTTCTGTCGTAATTTATACAATATATTACTTACTTATGGGGAAAGACTGGCACAAGTCTAATAGTTACGGTTTTCTCCGAAAAAAAAATCACACTAACGCGCCGCTTCTTGAAGATACACTGACACAAATCCAATTGTGACTTTATTCCTCGAAAAACAAATGTAATATAACGACTCTTTCGGATTTAGGACAGTCTTGCCCGAAATTGTCCACTCTTACACCCTTGAATGCCAAGGAGCTATTAAAATGAGACGGTATTGCGCGAATTAGGAAATCCAATTTCGAGATGGAACGAACTACCTCGGTGTCGCTCTGCGGAAACTATTAGCAATAAATTTATGCCGATTTTTCTGGAAATACTATTGGTTATTTAGAGTATAATGGTATTAAAACCAAAAAAATTAACTTTTTCGAGTTGTGCCGGTCTTCTTGGAAACAGGCGATATATATATGTCGTAGGCTTATTGTAAAATCAGTCTTATTATAATACGCCTAGGCTTTATCAATATGACTAGGCACATTGTAATACGATACAAAAAATTAAGAATCTTACAATTTGACTAATAATTTTAGGCGTATTATAATACGCCGGCCACTTGTTAGTCTTATTGTTAAAATGAACCTGTGCGTGATTGTTTTAGAAAACGACTAGATGAAATCCGTCGTATCATAATACGACTGACGGTATGCCGGGCGAATTATAAAACAATATGTCCCAACAAAAAAAAATTAGAACAGTGTAAAATACATATAAAAATATTTTATTGAAACTACTCGTATGTGTTCCTAAAAATACTTAAGGACGTAAATAGAGTGTCTTTGGGAGACAAGACCAATTTTCTACTTTTCTACCAATTTATTTGGTATTATTTATTACAGCATGGGCCGCTCTTATGACATTTGCTAGTACATTTCATATGAGCTTTAAAACAAAAACATTTATTGCTATGACACTGTGTCTTGCTTGATTTGCAAGAACACTTTTTAAATCCCTGTCCCTCAAATTTTGAAAACAAGCTTAGAGCTTCTCTTAACGAAATTGTTTTTCCTTGAGGAATATTAACTATTTCATTGGTTTGGCAGTCAGTAATTTCATCCCTGGAAAACCATCGATTTAACAAGCCATGTATGGTACCAATTTGATAAACTCCATTGGTGAAATCCACTATAGTTCCTAATATATTTTTGGGGTCCAGTGGTCCCCTATCTACTTTAGGGACTTCAATCGCAATATTTTGGCCGACATCAAGGGGTTTTAATTTTTTATTGCTGGTTTCCAGCATTTTTTCTGCAGCTCGTTTTTGACCTTCGGCACATCCTTTTCTTTGGTCCTTCACTATTTGTTCATTTCTGCATAAACCACACTTCCACACTGGTTCACTTGTGGAAACTGATTCACTTAAATTATTTTGATCCGTACATCCTATACATTCTTGAATTAAAGCGTCATTAATATTTTGTTTATTGTAAGTAACCAATTTCGCCTGGGGTATGCTTTCATTATCTTTCTGCGCCAATTCGTGTGTAGTAATATCCTCACCAATTTGAATTATTTTTATTCCCTGATTTTTCTCTAAATCGTTTATATTTTCTTCTAATTCATATGTAAGTATCATCGTCTCATCAGTATTAATTAAATCGGCCATTGTACATTCATTATCATTATTAATGTTAGTTGAATCAACAACATAATTTAAATCGGTGATTTTATACTCGTCTTTATTGTTATTGTTAGTAGTCTCTTTTTGTGAGCTGGGTTTATCATCGTGTAATCCATCGGATGTTTCATAATGGCTCACAGAAGTACCTTCAAATGAAGAGTTACTTAAAATTGTTTCCAAATCTTCTTCTGTGTTTATAGTTCTAACGGTTTCAGCGGGTAAATTAGTAGAAAACAAGCCGACCCGGAAATCGACCCCAAATAAAGCTTTGTATGGAGAGCGTTTAATGATCCTGTGATAGGAAGAATTTTTTTGCCACTGTACGAAATAGCAACCAAGAGACCAATTTGTTGAGTTATTATCTTTTAACCAAGCTTTAAGCATGTTTTCTACGTCTTGGTTTGATCTTTCGACACTTCCTTGACTTTGCGGGTGACGAGGGCGTCCGTTAATAATTTTGCAAGATGGCCATTTAACCACCATTTCATCAATAATGCGATTGACAAATTCTCTGCCGTTGTCACTTTGTAAAACACTTGGTGCTCCGAATTCTAAGAAAATTTTTAGAATTTCTTCGCATACATCCTTTGCACTCTTAGATTTTAAAGGTCTCAGATGAATAAATTTTGTAAGATGATCTTGGTAGTTCATTAACCACAACCACTTATATTCTCCATCAGGCGTTGACTGTAAATCTATAAGGTCGACTTGCCCTCGATGATTAAAATCTTTTGATAAAATCGGTTTCACTACTAAACCTTTTTTAGGAAGTTGTTTTTTCTCTGCACATGTTGTACAGCACTTAACAAATATTTCTACTGCTGGACGGGGAATTGCATACTTTGGTTTCAGAGCCATTAACATCTTATCGCGACCTCCGTGACCAGTACTTATATGAATTTCAACTAATTTGTTATAAAACTCTTCATACGCAATTATAAAAGTTATGTCATCATTTTCTTTAGTCCTTTTTTTAATAACTTTTCGTATTCCACCTATTTCTACAGTTTCGTAAATGCGTGAGAAATACAGTTCATTATTGTTTCTTCTCAGTCCTCGGTCTTTTGCTTCACGAGAACACATTAAAATATCGCTTACTTCTCTTATTTTTTGTAATGTCCATGGTTTTTTACTACTTTTTCCGTGTTCTAAAATAAAAATACTTTTTTTAACGAAATAAAAAATATGAAGTTCTGAGATAGAGATAAATATTAATAAAAACAACGCGATAGTTGATCCACCCAAGAGTTCCGTTATAGGGCTTAAATTAACCATTCCGATAGTTAAACGTGACGTAAGCGGGAAGAACTTAGTGGAAAGTATTTGTGAAAATGCGCGCGGAAAAGAGGGCTTTACCACACCCCTTACCAGCCCCCTTCCCTCCCTTGCTTACGTGCCCACCTGCGGCGAGCAAACATTGTTTTTTGACTTATGTTAATTTTATTTTTTCTTTCATTCTTTTTACAAAAAGCTAATGTGAAACGCGGTTAGCGCTTAGTGTTAGCATGAAAGTAAAATACATTTAGACGTGAATAATTTCCTGCCGCAAGCCAGCTCTGCCCACTTACGTCACTTTTAACGAATCGGAATGGTTAAATTAAGCCCCATAACGGAACTGCTTCAACTATCGCTAAAAACAACTTCTAAACAAAACTATCTTTTTGGCGGTCACATAATATTATTATTAGCTCAGCATGTTTGTGAAACAATAAATATAATCTATATTTTTGTCTGGTCTACTTAATTTTTAAGCCTTGCAACAAAAATGCTGGGAAAAAATTAAATAATTTGAGGTTATGTTTAGTTAGGTTTTTACTTTTCTTACCGTTATAAAACTTTTCTAGTTCTTCATAATAATTGTTTTTATTTACAAACACATTGCATAAATCACCATTCATTTTAAATATTTTTAGTACAAATAAAAATACTTCTTAGGTAAGTACACAAGAATAAAACACCAAACCAAACAACAATGAAATGAAAGAAATTATTAACAATTCGCCTGGCATACCGTCAGTCGTATTATGATACGACGGATTTCATCTAGTCGTTTTCTAAAACAATCACGCACAGGTTCGTTTTAACAATAAGACTAACAAGTGGCCGGCGTATTATAATACGCCTAAAATTATTAGGCAAATTGTAAGATTCTTAATTTTTTGTATCGTATTACAATGTGCCTAGTCATATTGATAAAGCCTAGGCGTATTATAATAAGACTGATTTTACAATAAGCCTACGACATATGTCTATATATATATATATATATTTTTATTTGAAGGTTATTGGGTTTTGGATCCCGGGGAAAAAATTATAACAGTTTTGTGGGTTGTTATTCACATTTATTTGACGTTTCGGTCATATTTTTGACCTTCATCAGAAATCTTCTTAAGAGCTAAAAACCGTTCTATTACTAATGATTTTTTGGTATCATTAAAGATCAAAATTATCATACCTTCGAACGAAACCTTCAGCGGTGCACTGGTAGAGAACAATTTGCTCTCTAACACGTAAAAAGAATACTACAAGTTCATATAAACTTTTTTCGTATAGGCCTCCTCTTCGGAGATATGGGCTCCCAAACAGCTCCAATGAAATCAAGTTTTTTACACATAATTATTGAACCACCAGAAATATATTCCATTTTTTTTAATATGATGTTTACCAGGTTAGACCCTTCAAGTTACTATCCAAGAAAGTGTTGTGAAGTACTCACAGCTGCAGGGACGGACTAGCTGTGACACTCATAACCCCATTTTTTTACGCCCTGTATGATAAGAACTTTGGACGACGTTTTTTACATACCTTTAACCATTGACTAAAAATTAAGTACTCTTCATTCATGTCGTTAATCCTAACCGTTTTCGAAAAAACGCCAGTTTAATTACACTGTTAGTCCCCTAACTTCTGTCGGGTTGAATATGAAAAAGAGGAATTTTTCCCTGTCGCCAACATAGTTTCAATAAAACGTTAAACTTTAACTGCTAAGTTAAAAACTTCGTAAGAGGGTTCAACATGGGCTCCGTGAAGTCTTATACACTCGCGGGCACGACGAATTGAGGACTGCTGTACCCGCCACAATAACCCAGCATTGTTCCTTATTTGAACACAATGAAACGTGATTCTCCGTAGAAGTTCCTCCCTACTATCGACCGGAGTAGAATGCACCAAGGTTTTGAGGTGGTCCCACAGGTAAAAATCCAACGGCGTTAGGTCGGGAGATCGAGGAGGCCAGGCAATAGGTCCTCCCCTACCTATCCAACGGTTTGGATAGACGTTATTCAGGTGCTCCCGCACAGCAACGCTGAAATGAGGTGGTGCTCCATCGTGCATGTAGTACATGTTCCGGCGGATTTGAAGTGGTAAGGGCTTTACTAAATCGTGAAAAGCGTTCTGGCGGAATTCCAAATAAAGTTGTCCATTCAGTCGTACCGGCAATACGAATGGTCCAATCAAAAAATTGCCAATGATTCTTGCCCAGACATTAATTGATTGGAACTGATGTTGATGATTCGAAACAATAGTTGCATGAGGATTTTCATCAGCCCATACATGTGAGTTGTGTAAATTCATGACACCATTTTTGGTAAACCCTGCTTCGTCCGTGAAGAGAATAGTGCTAATGAAGTTTACATTATTTCGTTGCTGATCCAATAGCCAGTTTGCAAACTGCATTCTACGGGGAAAATCTTCACCCAATCAGTTCATGCACTTTTTGAAAATGATATGGATATAACAGCTGTTCTTGAAGAACTTCATGTACTATTGTTTTCGACGTATTAAATTGCGCTGATAATTTTCGAATGCTCGTTGAAGGAGTGTCATATACAGTATTTAAAATATTTTCCTCTAACTGCGGCGTACGTACTGTTCTTCCCCGACCAGCATCAGTACTTCTTTTCCCAAAATTTCCTAAAATTATGAAGAAATTTAATAATATTACCTTAGTAAATGCAATCGCCTACCATTCTCCCTTACACGTTGGTCAACTCGTTGAAATGTTTTCTGATCGGGAAGAGTACGATTAGGATATCTGTCGTGATATAACCTTCTGGCTTCCAAAGCATTGCAAAATGCAAGACCATACATCAGATGCATATCTGCATACTCAATAAACGTGTATTCCATATTTAGAATTATTTCACAATTAATTTCACCACGAAATCCAAAAATCAGTAATATCGAAATAAAGAGTCAATGTGTCAGCGATGTGAAAGTTGACAAGTTCTAAAATGCAGGATATTTATTTCTTTGGTACCTAGCAACGTTTGCAACAACAGCGCTTTGTTTTTGGGGCTGATAAAATAAAACGCACATTTTTTGCGAACCTAGGTCGAACTGCAATTCACCGAATTAGACGTATCTGTTATCGAAATACGCCAAATACATGATGTAAATAATATGACGTTTTTTCGAAAACGGTTAGGATTAACGACATGAATGAACAGTACTTAATTTTTAGTCGATAGTTAGAGGTATGTAAAAAACGTCGTCCAAAGTTCTTATCATACATCGCGTAAAAAAAGGGGTAATGAGTGTCACAGCTAGTCCGTCCCTGCAGCTGTGAATACTTCATAAAACTTTCTTGGATAGTAATTTGAAGGGTCTAACCTGGTATACATCATATTAAAAAAAATGGAATATACCTGGTGGTTCAATAATTATGTGTAAAAAACTTGATTTCATTGGAGCTCTTTGGGAGCCAATATCTCCGAAGAGGAGGCCTATACGAAAAAAGTTTATATGAACTTGTAGTATTCTTTTCACGTGTTTTTTTCATATCCGGGAGATTTCCCACATTTTCCCGGACACCCTGTATAATCAGGCTCTGCGACCTCCTCCAGAAAAGCCACCAACGTCATCCTCAGTGCCACCAGTACCTAAGCGTTTTGGTAGGACTCTTCGTTTTCTCTTTCTTTGTAAAACAAAGTTATCAGGCCCATCTTCCTTGCTTGATCCTTCCAGTGAGTCAGACATATCAACAGGTTCCTGACTCCGCAAAGTAAATCCTTGTTACCCCGGCTGCGCCAAGCCAATAACATCACTCATGATTTTTCTTTGTTTGTCTTCCAAGGTTTTTACGTTTTTCTGAGAGGCTAACACTTTGGCCGCGTAAGAACTATTTGATAATTTCTGTTTATTTCCCGATTTATGGTTACGTTCAGTATTGAGGTTAGGTTAATTAGTCAGTGCTGCTGATTCAGTGTTGCCACTATTTTTCATGCGATTTACTGAAAGATTTTTAGAATTTGCTATTATTCCCCTGGAAACCTCATTGCTCAGTCGGTTGACTGGCATTTGAATTTCATCTTCGTCAGTATGCTGGGCATCCGTCGTTTCCACCAATGAACCGTTGCGTTCTCCGGATTCTTTAGATTTCTGCGTGTTTTTTTCTGCTTGGCCGCTATTTTTTATGTATAAGGAAGCATTTTCATCGCCAAATACCCGTACTTTCTCCTCCAGGAGTTTCTTGTTTTCTTCTAAAAGGGCGTTCTTCTCTTTCAGACCTTTGATAATTTCTCTAAGAAGCTGGATTCTTTCCGATTCTTGTCAAGGTCGGTTGTGATTATCCCATGGTCAATACACACACAGCGTGTTTTATCAATCACTATTATCATTTTTTCCCAATCTCTTATGGCACATGATGTGTGGTAAGCTTTTCCACAATTCACATACACCAGACTTGCAAATTTCTTTGTTTTGCAGCACTCAAACACCGGTTTTTCGTCCGACACACTTTTCGCACGCGATCGTGACGACGCCATCTTTATACTATATAACATAAAACCTCTTTACGATTCAGCCTGTGAACATGATCGTTTACAGGCCATATGCAATTTTTTCCCTTTTTCTGCAGAAACTTGACCACTAATTCTTCTCCCTCAATTAACGTTAGGACTCCTTAAAAAATATCAAAAATTAGGATTGTGTATGAATAATGTTTTAAAAAAACATTACCTGGATACCACTGGCTATCATATGTAACTAGTACCCATGAACAAATATCAGGAACGTTGATACGTTTTATACCAGCCGGTGATATTGCTGCCAGTTGGTTTAATGGCAATTCTAAGATAAATTAAGGAAACGATGCAAAAGTAAATTTTACTGCCTTAATAGATTATTTGAAACATTTTGCTTAGAAATGCTGTTATTTGAAAATACATTTAATTTTGTTTTTAACATCGGCACGTTTAAAAGATTTACTTTAAGCAACAGACAGGCTAAAAAACAAAATTTGATAATAGGTAGTTGAAAATAATTAAATTAATAGAAACTGATTACCTATTAAAAAACATACTTTTTTGCATAAAAAAGGACACCATCTTCCCAGTGGCGTATCCAGGATTCCTTTCTGGGGGGGGGGGGGGGTTGGCAAGCATATATTGTGATTTTTACATAAATAATTTATGGCCCATTTGACCTATTAAAAAAATGTAAAAAACTCCAGGTACGGAAAAATAAGTGACATGATATTTTACCAAAATACTTTTATTAATTTATATGCCAAACAAAAAAAATAAAATATTAAAAATATAAAATTAACAAACAAAACAGAAAATAATGGCCACTAATAAAACAAACCATCTCTGGCACAAAAAAAGAATCAAACAAAAACATAAAACATAAACAAAATACTTAAAAAAGAAACACAAAATAAAATTATACTATATAAAGCAAAAATAATATATTTTAGCTTTATATTATATAATTTTATGGCTTCAAACAAAACTAGAGGACAATATCAATATCAATTTATCTTGCTTTTAACTGCATTTCATTAAGTACTTCCTCTGCGCTAACAGATATTTCTGGATAAACATACAAAAGTGATAAACCATTTAGTCTGTCCTCACTTATGGTATTGCGTAAATAACATTTTAACAGTTAAGTGTCGAAAACTTCCTTTCGGGCGTCGCTGTACTCACGGGCAAAGTAAAAAAAAATTTTAAAAGTAAAAGAATATTGGAAAATACGACCTGGTCACACATTACTAGGGCATCGAGAGCGGAACTTGGATAGTCTTCTAGTGCCCCCTTTGCCGAAGTTAGTTATCCCAATTGAGAAATGGGCGCAAATATCTTCAAAGGAACATACACAACATAAAGATCTTATATTCACTATAACCTGCGTTTCTTTCACCATCGAAGTTATCTGATAAGTTACGCCTATTTCATTTATCTTTGGTAAATGTCGTGGGAGATGTTGTTTTGATTTTTGAATTTCTTCTGAACTAATGTAAAATAGTTGAATTTTACAAGAATCGTCAATTTCTTCTATAAATTCTTTTGCAGATGTGATGTCACGGCCCTGCAAAACTTTTCGATCGGCCAATCGTTTTACTGTACCCCCTATACCGTCCATAGGACCCTTACCATGCCCCGGAGCACTGTAGTTCCAAGACACCTGAGCTTTTGGAAACAATTTTTTTTAAATGGTTTGCGGCAAGATATAAATTAAACCTGTTACGGTATTGGGAGGTTGGTCCATCGAAGAAAACTAATAGACGTTCAATATTATCGGGTTCAATTTTATTGGCTAAAAAATTCAAAACGGGTTTCATGTGCGCCCAAATAGCATACGATTGGTGGTCCAAATTATCACAAACGCTCGCAAAGGACCAGGTGTTCCTACTTCTTGCAGCATCACTGTATGGATTGAAATTTGTCTTTTGTTCGCTCCAAAAGGCATGCTCTTAATTTCTTCGTTTAATTTTGCAGTATAATTTTCGGAAAAGTCGATCTGAAGAAGAAGCTCGTCAGACTTAAGATTTTCTTTTGCTGAACGTAAATAAGTCAATTGATGTTTCATTGTCTTGTGGCGTGTCTTAAAATGTGGGAGTTCCGCGTGAAATACTGCAACTAATTCAGTCTTCGTCATTTCTTCAACTGTTTTGGAAGTTATCTTAATTTTTGTTACTTCATCCTTAATTTTTCGCTGCTCAATTTTTGTTTTCCACTGTTTTAGTTTTACGTGGTTATTTTTAAGTTTGTCGTCGAGTATTATTTCGAAATTACTATCTACTATTTTCTCCATATCTCAAGTGTTAATAACCTTTTCAATGAAGCATTGGTCAGTTATCATTTTAAAATTGTCGTGTTTCACACATGCGCACTTTTCTCTGTCGCTTAATTTTGGATTAACTACCCAAAAAGGTTTAAATTGATAAAAGGTTGAAAACGATATTAAGATTTTTGCGTTCTGTTCCTTAAATAGTTTGTAACAGGTTTTCAAACCATGCAATAATAATCTTTTTTGTTTTTTGCATTTTTTGCGAGTGATTACATCATTTTTTCCTGGACATTGACGGGATATGTCATCTTGAAGAAAGAAATCCTCGATTTTACTTATTTCATTTCTTGATATTTTGAACTTTCGTCCTCGCTGATTTTTTAAAAGTATCTGTTTTCTTGAATTTTTCCTGTTCTGTTTGTAACTAACAATATTTTTTTTTCTTTTGTGAAATTTATATTTCTTTAGCAAATTTCCTGACAGAAGTACTTTAACCATTTCTTTGTTTTCCTTATTTTGCATGTTTTCATTGATTCTGATTTCTATTTGATCCTTAAATGCTGTTCCAAAAAGTAGTTCACGTTTTACATCTTCTGGAATCTGCCTACCTTTTAACATAATTTCTACTTTAGTGGCTGGTGACTCATTTCCTTCAGTTATATTTTCCTTTGACAACGAAGGGCTTGCGTCAGCATATTTTGTTGTTACCTCAGTTGAATAAGTTTTAGGTTTTATAATTTCGCGCTGCCATATTTTTTTATATTTATCTCCTTCTTTTCTTAGTTTAGCTATTTCTTTGTTTTGCTGAGAGAGTTTCTCCGTCATTTCCTGTATTTTTCTGTATAAAGACTGAAATCTAGATCTTGAACGTCTTTGTGCAAGAATTTTTGATGAGACGGCGAGCCTGCAGAAAAACTAGACGTATTGTTAATACTGCTGCGGGTATTTAAATTGGAACTACAAGTTGCTATCGGAGCAACTTCTGTCATTGGTAAAAACGTACTACTTTCATTATCGATTGGAGTTACAGGATATGAGTTTGTATTATTTATCTCCTTATCTTTTTTAGAATACTGCCTGCGGGAAGATCTTCACGGTCTGCTTCGATTTCTCTACTAATTATTGCCTCTCCTCCACCATTTTCGTCCATTTCGTAATCAGAACAGGGGGCGTATTTATTTCAATTATATCTTTCAGTACCTTTCTTTTAGCTCTACATTTGCTTTCTCTATTCCTCCATCTTTCTCTTTCCTTGTTCCTCTGTGTACTAGTCATTTGCTTGATCCTTTTCATTTTACCAGTAGCCTTTGCTATTCTTTTTCTCTCTGCTTCTTTTTGTCTAACAATGTTAATTTTTTCTAAAGACATATTTTCTGTGTATTTTTCCGTTCTTTCTTTAGCTGTTAGGCTTTTGCTTTTCATCTATTGCCTTTGTCATAGGTTTTCTTATAGGAGTATTCTCATTGTAAGTAAAAGCGGCTGCTTTCTTTTCATTACAACTCCTCAATTTTATTTTTGTCATTTTCGCGGTATTTGAATTGGAACGATTATTTTTAAGTATTTTCTCCCGTGACATTTTCTTTTTTTTTTGTTTTTCTTTTTTTATATTTCTTTTTTCTCTCGTAACGTAAAAATGCTTCTTCTTTGTCTTTTTTAATTTTTCAATTAGTTCCTTTTTCTTCGATTCAGCCATACTGCTAATAAAAATCAATAAAACATTCAGAATCATTCTGCATCGACAATTTTACAACATATTACCAAGATTCAATTGGTAGTAAATATTTTTGCCACGTCTGTTACTAAATGTCACGTCCGCGCAAGTGCCATTTTATTGAAAATGTAACGGACGCTGTCGTAACAGACGGTGACAGATTATTTTATTTTTAAAATTTGCGCCAAAACCTTTATAAGTATACAATTAAGTTTAAGGTTATGTATAGCCGGTATACATAAGGAAAAACATCCATACACTTTCCATAATAAATATGTACGCGCTTAAAGATAGTAAGCAAAACAGACGTGACTACCAAATTTGTTACAATGAGTGTTTTTAAGTTATATACAAATTCTAAAGAAACTAAATTAAAAACAATTTACTTACCTGTTCTCTTGAACACAAACAAAACTGAACTGAGACATACGTATTGCGCATAGTGTACATATTGACCGCAGAGGGCGCTTGAAACTGCTAAATAATGCGTAACGGACCCGTGACGTAATTTTAGGGAACAACATTCAATATGCAATTGTAAATAGTTTAAGGTTCATATAATTACTATAATTAATTTTTAGAACTAGTAAAACATGAACGAACACAATTCAATGTTTTTCATTAAATTTTCTAAATTTAAGCTTAAGTTTGTTCTCAAAGTTCCAAAATATGCCTTGGGACAGTCTCGGACTGTGACATTTTAATAGTTTTCAATAAAACTGATAGACCTTTTGGTGTTTCCAATGCATACATTAGCTGTGCTCTTTCTTTTTAAGTGTGCATTTTCGTTAGTATTGATATTTTATCATTGATTAGTGTTCATTTTAGTGATTTGCCAAGTACGTAGAGACGTAAGTTGTACTTTCTATAAATATAACATAAAGCGGGTTTTACACACAACAAGCTATTGATCAATTACTTGAACAAGTGCTTTTTCAAGTGATTTGGTATGTGTAAAGCGGTTCCTTTTCTATCAATTTCTCCCTCAAGTAACTTGATCAAGATATTGACGAAATTAGAACTGGTTATATTTTTCTTCAATTTTTTTGGTGAATTTTTAGTAACTTTTTACGTTTGGTGTTGTTGCCAACTTTAGTAGAATTTTACTTAACCCTAAAATTGTATCTATGATTTTACTGTCAAAACAAGCTATTAAAAACAGAATAACTATTTTAAGTGAATACGGGAAAGTTATTAAAAAAATATAAACTAAAGATCTTAAAATCAGTAGTTTTATCGCTTTTATTAATCGGCTCAGTGCAAAAAAACAGAACAAAAAGAAAGCGTAGGTGGTGTAACCGACCATGGCATATCCGAGACAAGGAACACTCAACACTAATCCATAAAGAATTTATGGAAAGTGATCCAGAACAGTTTAGAACGTGTCTTCGAATGGATATTACACTTTTTGAAGAGCTTCTTCACAAAATTACACCGATAATTTCTAAGCAAGATACTTTTATGAGAGAAGCTATTAAACCCAAAGACCAGCTAACAATAACCCTACGTTTTCTGGCAACAGGGGAAACATTTAGAAGCCTGTGGTATGCTTTTCGTCATGAGTCTACAATTTCTTTATTCGTTCCCAAAGTTTGTGAAGCAATCTGCAAGGTACTTACAGATGAATATTTAAAGGTAACACTAAAATATTTTTTTAGTTAGTGCCATATCTTATGTATGGTGTTGTTTTAGTAGATGCCTTCATCTGCAGCTGATTGGCTTAATATTGCCAACCTGCTGGAACTGTCCTAATACCATCGGAGCTTTAGATGGGAAAGATCAAAAGTTGCTGAATATCGTAACTACAAAGGAACACATAGCATAGTACTGATTGCCCTTGTAGATGCAAAGTATTGTTTTACATATTATATTGATATAGGATGCAATGGAAGGGTGTCTGATGGTGGAGTATTTTTACATAGTACTCTTTATAAAAGGTTGTATGCTCCAGGAAATAAATTAAATTTACCAGAAGAAAAATGTTTACCTGGGCGTAACAAGCCTACACCTTATGTTATAGTTGCAGATAGTGCATTTGCTCTGTCAAATAACTAATAAAACCATTTCCATTTCGAAATATGACACCACAACAAAGGATTTTTATGTACCGTCTTAGTAGGGCCAGGAGAGTGGTGGAAAATGCATTTGGGATGTTAGCGAATCGGTTTAGAATACTTTTACAATAAATCTGTGTGAAGATAAAGTACAACTAATTACAATGATGTGTTGTATATTACACAATTATTTAAGGACGAATGGCTCTCAGGTTGTTTGTGAGGAAAATACTGTTGATAAGAACTATATTATTAAGTATGCATTATCTCAACAAGGTGGAAATCATTCTTCCCGTGTAGCTAGAACCGTAAGAGAGGACTTTATGGAGTATTTTAATAATGAAGGAGCTGTCCCTTGGCAAGATAATTTGGATTTACCATTTTAAAATCTGTCTTGTAAAATTTACTTGAAAAAATTTCTTATTAGCTACTTTGTAAGCATTTTAGTAACAATATACTTATTACAAAATGTAAATTGTTTAATCACATTATTACAAATCTTGTACTGCAAATATTTCAGAAGAAATTAGGATTGTTAAAATCAATATGAAACTTCTAATATGGTGTAAAATTTCTATTAAGCAGTGGCGACGTTAGGGGGTGGCACCCCTGGCATCCTTGAAGGCTTAAGGTTGCTGCATGGCAAAAGGGAACATAACAATTGGAATAATTGCATTTTCAGGGGACCACTTCCACCAGAAATCGACCCACCTTCCCCTTTTAAAATCAACTGAATTTTTTTAGCAACATCTCTCTTATCTCATCTGTTTTAGTGGAAAAAAAGGAAATCTTAATTGATTGATATATTAATCAATTTTGTGTAATAGTTGTTTTTGTTTTGTTTTTTTTTTAGTGAGTAAGTGCTTTGTCGATGAGAATAATTTCTTTGGACAATAAAGCTATTTTGACTTTGACTTTGATTTAGGCTCACTTTAAAGGGTATAAATATTGTTTAAAACAATATTTTTTTTTATTTAAACTGACTGGTTTCTAAAAAATGCATTCGATTTGAAAAGTGAGGTGGGTCGATTTCTATGCACGTAGGTATAGATGGTTATACAAAAAGCTAAATTCTTACATCCCCTTTTTATCTGTTGCACTTAAATTTTTTAAACAATTAGATTACTTCGTAACATTTGTTATAAATATTAATATTAAAACTGAATTGTTTAAAAAAAGTATGTAATTTATCTCCAACTTTTGGAGAAATCGATAAAAAGATGAAAGAAATGTGAGTTTATAAATTATTTATTAATGAACGGCACAAAAATATAAACTATTAAAAAAACTCATTCTGCTTGTTCCCGGCTTTGTTCCTCATACACCCTGTTTATAAATTATTTTTTTAAGAGGACAATTGTTTTTGGGTTTTTAATTTGACTTAATTCTGAAGCCCTATTCCTAAAACAAATAAAGATTACAGTTTCTCATCTAATATTTTAGTGGTAGATAAACCTGAACTTCAAAAACCATTAATTGTTTTTTTATTGTATTTTTTACACAAATAAAAATCTATAATTTACAAAAACTTACATTCCAAATATGTCTAAATTGTCCTGCGTTTCATTCTGCACCTGTTGTATGGCTTTTGCTGCTCCTTTTAGTAATTCATTTGTTGGGTCCTCATTAACTCGCCTTTTTTTCCGTTGAATTAACTTTGGAGTTGAGATGTCAACACCCTCGACATGTCTGGTTTCTAGTTCTTCGACCGTTCCGTCAAAAATATCTTGACTTTCCTAAAAACCAAATAGTACTGAAGATAATCTGCAGTTACATTAAACCGTAGAAAAAGTACACAGCTCAAACACACCACATTTCAATTAACACTGGAAATGTAAGAATTAGTAGAAGCAAATAAGATTTGGACAGCTTATTTGTGTGGTTATTAATATTGTAATATGTAAAAAATAGTGTAATAAAGTTAGGCCCCCATATGCCAAATTTAAAATATTCTTAACAACTCGTACACTATACACTAATCGTGATAGCCCTACTTCTACCCTTGTAATGGCTTAAGAATTTTGTAAGGGAATATGTAATATGTTACATCACCTGATTTTCTATTGACGGTCCAGCCTCAGGAGAACCCAAACTGCCAGTATAACTTTGGTCAGTTTCTGGTACACTTTCCTAGTTTGAGATACTTTTCCTAGTTGGGTTAGCAGTGTAAATAAATTTGAGCAGATCGTAACACCACCAATTTGGGATACATATATCGTCCGAGCCACTGCCTGATGTCAGAGATTTTAAATGCTTATTCTGATGTTGAAAGAATTGTGTTCTAAGGTTTGTTATTTTTTTATTGACATAACTACTTTTATAGCCGGTAAGTGTTGGCTTAATGCTGTAGTAATTTCCACAAATCTTTGATGGCGAACAGATTTATTTTTATAATTGGGATGCTGCTTTTCATATAATTCCGGGTACTGCTCATACGCTGTGATGAGAGATTTTATATTCTCTTTAGAAAAAAAAAATATTATCTTGCTCTTTAAAACTCATGGCACGTTATTTCACAGAAACACAACGAGAATAATGCTACACACGATTGAACATTGAAATGACTTCTTTGTTGCACGTGCAGTCTCTGAAATACCATAACCTTAAAATATGACGTAATGATTACCAACATAAAAGTTGGTAGGTTGGCAGAACTTGAAAATAATAAATAAATTGAACAATTATTTGCGAAGTGTAAAACGATGTCTTTTCAATTTTTCGCTCAACTATTTGGTCAAATAATTGAACAAGTTGTTGATCCGTTAGTTGTGAGGTGTAAAACCCGCTTAAGTATTTGTTTTCCAAGCAAGGCAAAGCTAAAAAAAGGGGTATGTTTTAGTAGTATCTAGTTAGTAGTAAAGGAAAATAGGGTAAACGAAAATTTTTGCTTCTCCATGTGTACCCAAAATTGACATTAGGGGTTTTGGGGTCGTCGATTGCAAATCTAGTAATCCTTTTTCAAAATTAAAAATGGAGTATCCATTATGGCGGACTAATAATTTTTGTAAATTGAATAGAGATCCGAAGTAGTCCGACCTACTCGTCAGTGAGCTACCTACTTCTGATGATTCATGAAGTAATCCAGGCTACTCCCGAGCAGGTCGGTCAGTAATCCAGGCTACTCTGCCTTGGTGTTTTTTTTATTATCTAAAAGTTGCATCGTTAGACGGGACATAGGAAATGCCATGCAATTTTTGACGGTGTCGAATATTGACTCCTGTGGTTTATTAAAGAGCGCTAGGAGTTGTGCCCTAGAAAAATTTTATTTAAATACATAATGTTTATGAGTTTTATTTCATGTAAGAATTTCTTAAAGTTAAATGCGTTTTTAGCAATAACGAATTATTAATAGGTAGGTACAATTCTATTGTATTTTTTTTATTGAAGCAAATCTAAAACATAATATTTCCCTCAAAAACAAAATTTTGGCAACGTGTATGGTTTTCGGGTGTAACAGAAAACTTTTCAATTGTTCGATTAAACCCAAAAAAAGTATTGAGTGTATCTCTAGACTACCCCAGGAGCCACCCTTTCCAATATATGTAACTATTTTCACAACACTCTGTATAAGTCAATATTTTCAAAGAAATTCCCAGTCGCTCCATTTTATGCCTTCTCACCCCCCTCCCCATGAACATTCTTTAACAGTAAGTAGAATTTCCGATCTCAATAACCCCGAAACTGACATATAACTAAACATTTTCGGAAAAATCTCTAACCCCTCCCCTTTACTATTTTGTAAAGCCAAATACCAACAGAAATTCCCTAATTGGAAATATGGAAGTATTTTCTTTTACTGAATAACTTGTTTAAGCAAAAAACGACTTCTATGAATGTTCTTCGGATACCACTTCGGCATATTTTACTTTTTATTTTTGTCGAAGTAAGTTTTCTAAATAATTTTCTTATGTAAGTTCTTTAATAATTATTTTAGCACATGAATCCTTATCTTTTACGTGATTTTGAGATTAGAGGACTGTAATGTGGCGTAAAGACAGACGTCATTGGTTTCTTACGCTCAACTAAAAGAAAGTAATTATTTCCTTTATATTCCTCACCTACTTCAGTGGAAACAGAGCATCTCCGCATCTAGATAAACCGTTCCCATTTATAATTTTCTAACAATAGAAGACAAATTATCGTGAGCTTGGATATAGATAACCTAATAAGCAATTTGTATACATCCGTGGATGAACGTCTTTTGAGAGTCAGTTTTCCAGTCCGATGAAGTTCTATGGCTCTTTTGATAGCATTAAGCTTAGATGCACAGTCAGTGTGGCCTTGAAAGATCGGGCTTTTGACAACGTAAATAAACTAGTTAAAAATATATACAGGGTCATTACTTAAGGGTACGGAGCGGCCATATCTCGGAAACCATTTAGGCTACGATATTGGGATAAAAGTTATTAATAAATAAAGCTAAAAAAATAGGTTTAAAAATATTTTGAAGTTGCTAACTCATCCGCTAGGTAGCGCATTTTCCATGGCGTAACAAGAAAGCGAGAATTATTACAAATACCTTAGATATGATATAGGTTGGAAATACGCTTGTTAGAATCTTTCTTTTATTCTTTACAAATTTTATTTAAATATTTTTTCTCCAAGTAGCATGGAAACGGCACAGTAAAGAGCAACAATTTAATAATTTTAAAATGCCGTAACCTGGTTTACCTTAACCGAATTTAACACACGATGGCTCATGTTAAAGGACTTTTTAATCTTATTAAGTTTTAGGCGAAAGAATTCAAATTTTAGTTTGTTTGCTTAACGGTAGGAGTAGGCTATTTAAAAAAAGTGTCATATTCGTTACGATTTCTTCAAAATGGTAAATACAAACCTATAGCTTTTCTACTATTATTGACATTAGTCAAGGATACTTAATCTAAGAAAGAAGTACCTATCTCTTTTTGTTTTCGGATTGTGGCAAAAATTGTAGGAAAATGTAAAGGAACGCTGTTATTTAATTCATTGAACAACATTTACTTGAATGAATAATAACTAATAAAGCCTTAAAAGATTACTCGTAAGTAATTTATTATTATTTAAAATATCATTTTTTCCAATAGTTACAGTATTTATTATTTTTCTTGGTAAGATATCAACCAAAGTATTGATTAATTGAATTTTTACCTTGTGCGTTTCAGTAAAGTATGCCATGATCTAATAAAATAAGACATAAAACAAACATTTTGGGACACGTCATTCGATGATGAAACAAGTTTCATGTTTCATGCGACGAGACTCGCGAAATTAATTTCTCTAGTATGTTACCCGCTTTAAACTTTTCCAGCTTTTGAAATAACTTTAAAACAAAAAGAAATATCCACCTTTGATTTTTAAATTAATTTTTCTTAACTACTATTTTGAATTATGACATATCCAATTTTTTTTATTATGTCTTATTTTATTAGGTCATGGCCTGCTTCACTGAAATTAATAGGTTGTAAAAATTCAATTACTAAATACTTTGTTCAGGTTGGGTTAATTTATTAACAATGAGAAAATAATAAACACCGTAATTTTTGAAAAAAAACTATATTATAAATAATAATAAATTACTTAAGAATAAATTTTTAAAGATTTATTAGTTTTTAATCATTTAGAGCAGTGGTGCCCAACAAACGCGAGGGTATTTGGAGTTTGATTGGGCAGAAGGGTTTAATAATAATGCAATACAAAAGTACTGGGTTGAAACTTACAACTTCTCGCTCTATGTATACTTAAATACATTTTGTAAAGGTATTCACCTGTATACAATTTATTTAACCCCCTCAAAAAGTTATAACCAGTGGTACGCCACGACCCTATAAAATTTTCAGGTAGTACTCAAGTATAAAAAGGTTGGGAACCACTGATTTAGAGCATGTTAATTTTGTTCAATGAACTAAATAACAATAGCATTCCTTTATAGTTTCCTACCGTTCTTGCAATAATTCGAAGACTTAAAAAGATAGGTACTTCAGGCTTAAGATTTGGTTTCCTTAACGAATAGTCTGTCAATGATAGTAAAAAAGCTTTTGGTTTGTATTTAACATTTTGGAGAAATCGTAGCGAGTATGACACTTTTTTGAATAGCTCCCCCTACCGTTAAGCAAACAAATTAAAATTTGAATCCTTTATACTAAAACTTAATCGGATTAAAAAGTCCTTTAACATAAGCCATCGTTTGTAAATTTGCTGCTCTTTACTGTGTCGTTTCCATGGTACTTTGAGAAAAACTGTTTAAACAAAATTTGTAAAGAATAAAAGAAAAATTCTAACAAGCTTATATTCCAACCTAAATTATATCTAAGATATTTGTAATAATTGTCGCTTTCTTGTTAAGCCATGGGAAATGTGCCACCTAGCGGAGAAGTTGTGAACTGAAAAATGTTTTTAATCAATTTTTTTTGAGTCATATTTTCCAATAAATTTTTATCACCCTAATGCCATGGCTTTTTTTGCAGTTGTAATATTAATGCCTGTTTGACGGTGGTAAACCAAAACCTCAATATTTGTGTTCAATCTTTCGATAGGATTTATTAAACCATAAAAATAAATGTATAGCAAAATATGCGTACTTGAATTTGGCGATACTAACATTTAATAAGATTTACGTAAAATTTTTAATCAACTGCTGCTTTCTTTTGACTTCAGCTGTTCTTGGCACAAGGAGAAAAAAGAGTGTTCGGGGCACTTGCAGTGTGCCTCTGCGTATTAGCACAATATAATACTTACAGGGTAGTTTTAAAACAATTTCATTGTTTAATAAAAATAATTTCACACAGTTTACACTATAATCAAAAACGAACTCTACGCAAACAACAAAGTATTTTTTATTTATATCACAGAGGAACGATTCGGGTTCGGTGTAGTGAGTATAGGCAACTGAATACACACGCGTGCTTTAGACAATGTCAGACGTCACTTGTAGGTGCAGGCAAATTGCTGCTTTTTAAATTATATAAATTATACCGAAAAATATAAAAACCCTATCCTAGTAATTTTGTTCACAATAACATTTTTTAGATTTGATAAACAATTTATGCATTAAAAAATATATATATATGCGAATTGCCTATGGTAACAGCTACCTGTCATATCCCAATAAATTGTGAATTTGAAATAGGCAGGCTGGTCCTATTGTCTAAAATGTTGAACAATCTAAGCAACTGCTTATCAAATGCTGACAAATTGTATACTACTGATACTGAAGAATTATGGCTTAAAACTAGATTTTAAATTAATTTTAAGAGTTGTTTGCAATCTACCAATAAATTTTTAAAATTAAATATGTAGGCTCGTTATATTGTATGAAATCTTAAATTACCCAAACAAATGATGCTCACAAAATCTTAATCTGTTGAAGAATTCTTGTTTTAGTTCTGATTTTGCGTAATTTTAACAGCTGTTTGCAGTATATCAATTAATATTTTAAATTAAATGCGGGTTTGTCATACCCTCATGAGATTGTGACTAATCTAAATAACTGCTTATCATATGCCAATAAAATGTTATTCGTATTTAGGAATTATGGCTTTATAAGGTATATTTGGGGCAGCTGCTTGTCACACACTTATAAATATTTATTATTAACATGCAAGTACTTAAAACCCTCTGCTGTAACAAATCTCCTCATCCGCGTAAGATGATTGGTGTTTGACCGGGTTGGGTGACATGCGATTATGATAATGATGATAATTATTTATTATTCTTCCTGCTTCTGTCTGTGCTCAGTTTGACACCATTCACAGAAACAGATTTGTCCCACGAGCAATTCCCAATGTTTGCAACTAGCATAGCTCTACGACCATTTACGGAGAACGGATGTACAACTACAATTTGAAGTTGACTTTTTGGTGATTGCATATGCGGAAATAAATTACTATGTAGTATTCTGAGAGTGCTGTATACAGAGTTTAACAAAAAAAATTGCGCCTGTATCTGTTAGATCTCTACAAGAGGTAACGAGTAAAGCTGCCCACCATGAGTGACGCTCCAGTGGCATTACATCGCGGGGAACTCGGCCGCAGCAATTTAGTTTAGCCTTGCCATCATATGTATTGCGTCCCTGTGAATTTGGTAGTTCGTAACATGCCAAAAGTGTGCAGTAACACGCGACTGTTTGCGCACAGTGTTAGAATGTTTATACGGAAATTTCCTGATTTAAAATATTTCGGTTTGTCAGCGAAGCTTATTGGCCTTTAAGAATTCTTTATGTATAAGGCACGTAAAGAGTGCAACACATCAATTGAAAAAAGTAGCCTACGCCCTTATACACAATTTCTTTTCGATTTACTTAATATGTTGTGT
Organism: Philopedon plagiatum; assembly: GCA_963971165.1. NCBI lineage: Eukaryota > Metazoa > Arthropoda > Insecta > Coleoptera > Curculionidae > Philopedon > Philopedon plagiatum. The sequence continues at coordinate 24,707,516 of OZ020193.1, read as the reverse complement.
TCGTGTAAGGTGCCATTATTTATCTTAACTACAGAAGCATTTGGTCAGTTTTGTAAGAAGACTAAACCCAACCCAACCTGGCCGAAGTACGTTGCAAAGACATTTACCGGCTGTGCGCGAGTGACCGTAATATTATATCCCAACTACATAAAACAGAACTGTGGTTAGCCGTAGACGAGACAACAGATTGTGAAAAACATTATGTGGTCAACGTTATAGTAAGTGCACTGAATCCGCTTGTACTGTCACCTGCGTATTTATTAGCCAGTAAGAGATTAGAAAAATGTTCTAGCGAAGCAATTCAGCATCTAATATTAACCACATTACACAAATTTCAACTGTCAGCGAATCAAGTGTTACTATTTCTTGGTGATGGCGCCGCAGTTTGCTTTCTACAGGCCGTTCTCTGTGTGTCCTCATTTACTATATATTACGTGTATACTGTATGCTTTACATTTTGCAGCAGAAATGATTCGCAAGTGTTATCCGGATGTAGATACATTATTCGCTAATACTAAAGCAGTTTTTGTTTTTCGTAAATCCACACACGCACTCGAAAATTTCATTAACAGTGTCCTGGGATTCCAGAACTTCCACAGCCGATTCTTACACGATGGGGTACATGGTTAGAGGCAGCGTTTTATTATTTGTAACATTTTCAAAAAATAAAATCCTTAATTTTACAGTTCGATGGTAAAGAATCAGCAGCCATTAGAGAAAGTCAGATCACATTTTAAAATGCACAAGTAGAAGCAGATTTTAAAACTATCCATCGTAATTACGCGGAATTAACCTATGACATAAACGAGTTACAAAATACTTCATTATCCTTTGGTGAATCCTTTTGAATAGTAGATGACGTGCAAAAAGAGATACAGGCGTTAAATGACGAGACAAGTACCTATTTGTGTTAGAGAAAAATTTTACAGTGTAATAAGAAAAAGTCCAGATTTTGCCAGACTGACATGTTCTTAGCAACAGTGCTGATACGGATGCGTTAAATAGGTTCAGAGACCATTTCAACTACTTAAATATATCACCTAAAAGGTAACCGTTTCATTACATAACAGCCTGTACCAAAATTCATGTCAATATCTTTGCGCATCTTCGAGAAATTAAAAAGAAACATTTAAAAAAGAAAATATTAAACACCCTGTTTCTCGAAAAAGAAGCGTTTGAGGATCCATGTGTATATAAGCAACTACGTATAAATGTAGTTGCTTATATACAGCATAGCCACTGGTGTGGCACTCCAGTGGATAACTTCAGCCTGAACAAAGTCAGTTGACTGACAACAAATTCAGTGTCAGTTTAAATTATGATAAATTCTAAAAAAAAAAATTAATATGACAGTAATTTTGTAAATTAGATTTATTCTAAAGCAAACTATTTTAAAAATCTGACGATATAATTTTATTAGGCCTCTCAGGAATTGTCAAAATTTTATCCTCAAATTCTTAAAAGGGTTTGCTTTAGAATCAGTCTCATTTAAAAATTACCGTCCAATTCACAAAACTCCTAGGATTTATCAAACTTTTAACTGACACTCAAATTTTTGTTCGCCAGGTGAGTCTGCTCAGGTTTGCTTATCACTTCTTTTAGATATTTTAAGGATTTTAAGTACCTACCTGTTAATATTAAAGATTAATAAGATTTATGATGATGACGAGCTGTTACAATTATTAAAAATAAAGTATAAAGCTCCAATTCTGAAAGAATAATAACCTTTTATTGGCATATAGTAAGCGGTTATTTAGATCATTTAAAATCTCATACAGTATAATAAGATTACTTATTTGATATTATTAGTTTATTAGTATATAAATGCAGCTATTAAAATTATTCCTAACCAAATATAAAACCAGGGTTCTTCAACTGATTAACATTTTGCTGGCATATGAAAAGCACTTATTTATATTATTCACAACATTATACAGTACTAGCTTCCGCCCGCTATATAACAATTTGTCTCCATTACATATTTCGAACCCCCATTTCACCCCCTTAGGGGTTGTGACTTATTAAAAACGGTAAAACACGTGTTTAACTTCTGTGAATTTTGGAGTTAATAGGACCATTTGCTAATATTTTTTCTCCATACAAAGTTTGAACCCCTGTTTTACCCCTTAGGGGTTGAATTTTGAAAAGCCCTTCCTTAGTAGATGCCTAAATTATATAAGAAACCTCTGTGCAAAATTTTAAGTGTCTAGACCCAGCGGTGTTGGCTGTGCGTTCGTATGCCAGTCAATCAGTCAGTCAGTCAGTTTCTTCTTTTATATATAGATAAAATAAGCTTACGCCTTTAATTTAAAGTATTTACTGATACGAGTATATGGAAAATAGCTTTTGTTAGGCCTCTAAGGAATTGTCAAAATTTTATCGCCATATTTTTAAAAGGGTTTGCTTTAGAATCAGTCTTAATTGAAAATTACCGCCAAATTCACAAAACTCCTAGGATTTATCAAAATTTTAACTGACACTTAAATTTTTGTCCGCCATATGAGTCTGCTCAGGTTTGCTTATTACTTTTTCTAGATATCTTAAGGGTTTTAAGTATCTGTTGATATTAAAGATTTGTGGGTATATGACAAGCAGCTGTTACAATTTTTCAAAATATGGTATAAAGCTAGAATTCTTGAGAAATAATATCATTTTATTGGCATGTGATAAGCAGTTCTTTAGATTATTTAAAATCGCATACAGCATGACAAGATTGCATATTAACATTTCAATTGATGTAGCATTTACTTGATGAAGATTCATTATAAAACTATGTAATAATAACACCAAAAGTGTATAATTCTTCACTAAATTTTATTGTTAAACATGACAATTGTTTCGACACAGTTTCTTCGTCAGATGGTTGGTATAAATTAGAATCTGTTTTTATTAAATGCAGGGTCGTTTTGTTTTAAACATTTTGTATAAAACAATGGTTTTAAACAATCGGTTAGGTTTAAAACAATATTTGTTTAAAACAGTTTAAAACATATTTAAAAAAGGTAAATTAAACACACTGTTTTTTTTTAAAGTAAAGTGATTTAACAGGAGTCTGCTGGTGCAAGAACTTGCTGTAAAAAATATTTATTGTTCACTACTAACAGCTACTAACACAAATATTTTCCCCCAAGTTAACAAAACAATAAACATTAATGAATACATGCACATAACTTGGGGATAGTCTGTTCGGTATACTAAAAATAACTCTAAAGTACCTATACTAAAAATAGCTCAAAGAAAAAAAAACGAATTTTTAGTAAAGAATAAATAAATGACTGTACATTAAAATCTCACATAAAAAAGGATTTTTAATAGAACTATTAACCCTTTTCATAAATTTAAAAAAAATCTATCTCTTGGAGAAGAGTTTTTATTTTCTCCAAGAATTTTATAACAAGAAATAATCGTTTACCTTGAATTATTAATATATATCTGCACCTCTATATTGTGTTTTATAATCATGTTACCTGTTTGTTGATTTTAATATTGTTTTTACTATGAATTTAGTATTTATGTTTGTATGCTTTTTATTCTCTAACATTTACCAGTTATTATCACAGGGTATTACTTGTAAAAGAGAATACTATCTTTTATTATTTGAACTTATTAATACTTTGTAAAGTCATTTAGCAGTAGAACGAATAAATAAATAAATACTAGTTTTAATTACTCATCTAGCAAAGTAAGCATCTTAAATGTCATAATAATTCTCGGCGAAAAATCCTAACGGCCAGATTCTCCAAGGCTGGTCCCTTCTAACTCGATAACCAAAAGTTTTAAACTCACAAGTGTAGGTATAAAACAAAAATATGTAAAAAAATAAGTGTTATACTATGAATTTGTTTCTGAGGTTTTTTGCAAATTTATAAATAAAAGGGCAATTCTGGTACGCACTCTCGACAATAATAGCAACTGGCTCCAAAATGAAAACCATTGGGAAACCAAGCAAGTCGCTAAATATATCAGAATAATTTCTAAGTTTTTAATGGCAATTTTTTAACAATAACAGGACCAAAACCTGTCAAAACCTAACTGATCAACTAGAATACTAGAAGATCTTAATTTAAGCCAGTACTAAATATACCTTAGTGAATCTGAACGTAATTGTGTTAAAACTGCGTGAATAGAAAACATTCTGGGACTGGAGTGGAGTTTGAGGTTGCCGTTGCGGGTCTTTTAAATTCTACTACGTTAGATAATTTTTCTAATCTACTAGAATTTCTATTAGATGGAATTTGATGATTAAAGCCCACCAGACAGCTAGTCTAATCTACCAGAACTAGTAGAAAATCTAGAGTAATAAAATTTAGAAGAGAAGAATAACATGTTTAAAACAAAAAAAAACATTTTAAACAAAAAAACACCTGTTTTGTTTGAAATTAAAAAATACATGTGTTTTTTTCAACCCTGATTAAATGTAACAACTACTCAACAAATTTTTCCTAAATATGTACAACCTAATAATTATGTTTACAACCCCATTAGGTATAACAAATTATAAATTTAATAATGGGAAACTATTCAATTCCAGCTGGTCGTTTAATAATATATTTAATTTTTTACATTTATTTATTTCCATACTGTCTAAAAAATTAAGTTTTAAAGATTTCTTTCAAACTGTAAAATTTCAAAATTATCATCAAAATTGTATTGTTCATTGTTTAAATGTAGAGCTTAGTAAGAATTATGATATTTTTTGTTATAAATAGTTTTGCGTTCTTTAAATCTTTTTTTTAAACTTCTACTTATTTTTCCTATGTAAATTTTTGAGCAACTGCCACATTTTAGTTTATATACCCCATATTTTTGTTCTTTTTTAAGTTTACTTTTGTTGTTTCCTATTAATTTACCTACTCACCCCGTATTCTTCTTTACGCTGCAGCTCCTAATTTAACCAATCAAAGCGCTCCCGTTTAACTCTGATGTAACATCCACCATCCACCTACAGTTTTCAAGGGGGAAGGGGAACGAGACGCCTTTCTAAGGTTATATAAGGGGGTAGGAGATATTTTAGGGGTATTTTGTGCCCCGACTCTCTTTAAAAAAGTCGTCATATTCATATAAAGTTTTTCTTTTTGCCAACGATTACTTGTTTGTAGTCGTTGCTTTGTTACAGTAATTTCAGTACCTACAAAAATATTCTTCATATTTAATTTTTATGAAAAAAACAATAAGTAAGAAGTAAAAAGATTGTTGGTTATTGCGTCATTTTACTTAAGTTGTGCAAGTAAAGTATATTTATATAATATCAAAAAGCATATTATTTTATATAATTATAATATAAATAATATTTTTTAATATAATTTTATAGTACTTCCTTTAAATAAAAAAAATTAATATGAGTGGTTCGGGGAAGCCGCTTCTTGGTTTATGGTTATATAGGAGTGGGGAGGAGTGGAACTATAAAGAAGAGGTTCCTATAGCTTTAAAAAATCAGGTAAGAATTTGATAATATTTAAATTAACAATTTGAATTGTTTTTATTCGTTTTTTATATTGTAATTATTATTAAATACACAGGGTATCCGAAAAGCCTTAGGATGGGCAAATATTTTTGATATATTAGTAAAGATAGAGACACCAAATTTTAGGTTTGCTTAGGTAAATAAATGAACTTTTTTAGGTAATTTAACTTTTTCAACCCCCTTAAGGGGCGACGCTAGGGTGTTGAGGTCAAAAATTTTAAATGCAACCCTATGCGATATGGTATTTCATTTTAAAGGCTTTCAAAAAAGAAATATTTTAGCCCAACCCGAGGTCCATATCTTAATTCGATTTTAAACGGCAAGCTTATAAAAATTAAAAATCGTGAAAAAAAGTAGTACCTTTTTTATTTTCAAAGTTGTTCAAAATGACCATGAACTTCTTGGCAGTAATAAAGTCGATTTTGGAACTTTGCCAAGAAGTAACACCTGCCATTCTCGAAAATATGAGAAGCGAGTTCCAAAATCAACTTTATTACTGCCAAGAAGTTCATGGTGGTCATTTTGAACAAATTTTAACGTAATAAGAGAAGTAAAGGTATTTAAATTTTTAATTTTTTTACACAATTTTTAGTTTTAAGGCTTGCTATTTAAAAACGAATTAAGATACGAACCTCGGGTTTGCGGTAAAATGTTTATAGTTTGAAGGCCTTTAAAATGAAGTACTACACAGCATAGGATTGCATTTAAAATTTTTGACCTCAACTCCCTAGCGTCATCCTTCAAGGGGATTGAAAAAGTTAAATTACATACAAAGTAGACTTATTAACCAATAAGATACACCTAAAATTTAGTGTCTCTATCTTTATTAATAGTAAAGATATTTGCCCATGCTAAGACTTTTCGGAAACCATGTATGAATATTTTTCGAAAAAAATTTTTTCAAGAGATTTTTTTTTCGAAAAACACCTTTTTTGAAGATACGTTTTTCAAAAAATATTTTTTTACATTTTGGGAAAACTTTTGAAAACAAATTTTCTTTTTTATATAACATGTTACCAATAGATTGTTTAAAAAAAAATACTTTTAAAAAACTTTCTTTTGAAAAACTAATCTTATGTAAAAATTCCGAAAAATTGTTTTTTCATTTAAAAAAAAAGTATTCCAACAACGTGTTTTTGAAAATGATCTTTCGAAAAAAACATTTTTGAGAAAATCAACGAAAAAAATTGTTTCTGAAAAAACATAATTTTAAAAACTTCTGTTTTTAAAAAATTATACTTCCAAAAAATGTGTTTTCGAAAAAAATTTACTTTCGACAGAAATGTAAGTTTGAACTGTGTTTCCGAAAAATTTAACTTGTGTTGTGTTGCACCTTTGAAAAATGTATTTTCGAAAATTTTTCGTCCATTCGTTATTTGTATAATTAGCATATTATGCAATGAGCTTTATTTTAATGGTAGCTATTAAGACATGAGTATGAGAATTCAGTTTTAGATTTTATTAAACTTATTATGAAGTATTATGGAATCTGTATCACAAACAAAACACGGAAATGGAGTTAAATTCTCAATTTCACTCCTACTATCGCACATTTTCACCGATTTTATTTGCAAAAGCACAAATATTTATTTAAAGTAAACAGTTCCTATGCATTCTAGTACAAAAAACTAAATAATGACGGTAATATACAGGGTGTCCGGGTTTCGTTGTAATTGCAGGGTATCTCGGTTGTTATAGTTTGTCCAGCGAGAATTGACACTCGAAAGAAATGAAAAATAAATTCCTATGATGCCGTAGGGAACTTTCAAAAAATCGGAATACTAAAAAACTATGTAGTACGCGTACGCCTATAGTGTTTTAGTGTTCAGAATTTTTAAAAGTTAACAACGGCGTCACAGGATTTTTTTTCCTTTCTTTTCGGGTGTCAGTTCTCGCTGGGCAAACAATATTAGAGATAGAGAGTTGCGGTTTTCGCGAAGTGTTGCTACTTTTTGATGAAACGAAAGATGGCATAAAAATATTTTTCATGGCCCCCTTCGCTTTTGACATTCAGGACGAAATTGATTTTTTTCCATTTTCGGGCCCCCCTCGCATTTCAGTTATCTTGTAACTTATAAAAAAAGTAAAAATGGATCCTTTTAGAATTTAGAATGCACAAATCATGAGACCATATTTAGATAACAATTTTCCAGGTCGTTGGATTGGAACCCATGACCCCGTAAGATGGCCCCCAAGGTCCCCAGATTTATCAGTACTCGATTTTTTCTTTTGTGTGTATTTGGAAAATAAAATATATCGTACTCAACATCGAACAACGCAAGATCTCCGCAACGCAACGGAGCAAGAGTTTAGAGATTTGCAAGGCCGCCCATTAATATCAATAAATGCCATACGCAGAATAAGAAAACTGTGTCATAAATGCATTTTGGTTTGCACTTTGAGCAATACATATATAGATGCTTTAATAAGTTATTTATTACTTTCAAAAGAACGGATTAAAATGACTAACACTTTTCGTTACCTAAAGTTTTGTACGTTTTGTTTTTAAATTTGACTTTTATTTGCTATTAATTCAAGACAACTAATTTAATTTTCAAGTGATAAAAAACTAAGCAGTTTTAGTTCTGGTTAGGATTTTCTATATATCTAGATAACAGGTAGTGTTGTAGTTTAAAAAATAATACCAATTTTAATAAATTAATGAAAATACAGGATTTAACCATTTCTTTTTTAAATCTAAATACTTGAATTGACGTTGAATCACATGTTAAACAGGGCCAACTACGCAAAATTAAAGTTTGAAATTAAATAGTTCGATTTAATGGCTAAAAATAAAAAATAACTGTAAAGTGTTATACATTTTTGAATCGCTCTCGAAAGGGGAAATTTAATGATTAAGAAACATACAGCGTGTTCCATTTAAGAAAACATATGTTTGGTTAATATCTCGAAAAATATAACATCTGATGAAAATTTAAACACGCCACTCGATTCTACGTAAAAAACGCTAATAGGGTAAATTTTTACTTTTTTTTATTAAGTTACAAGATAACTGAAATGCGAGGGGGGCCCGAAAATGGAAAAAAAATCAATTTCGTCCTGTATGTCAGAAACGAAGTGGGCTATGAAAAGTATTTTTATGCCATCTTTCGTTTCATCAAAAAGTAGCAACACTTCGCGAAAACCTCAATCCTCTATCTCTAATAACAACCGAGATACCCTTCAATTACAACGAAATCCGGACACCCTGTACTGGTGGCACACGTTAATATACGACCATTAAAATCTTCCTTTTTTGAATTTGAAGAATTTGTTTTAGATATAAATCCTGATATTTCCTTAATTCTTGGTTAAATCATAATGATTCATCCACTAATTTTGAGATTTTTGGCTGTACGTTTTTTACATTGGTTAGGAATACTAAAGGTGGTGGAATTAGCGTTTACGTTAAAAATTATTTACAAGTCAAAGTCGTAACTGTTCTTGACACTGGACCTTTAGAAACGTTTTGGCTAAATATTTTAATTAATAAAAAAAAGTAGGTTTTGGAATTATTTATAAACCACCAAATATCAGTTTGAATTCATTTTTAATTCTTAACCAGGTAAATCCACAAGTGTACTTGTCGGTTGATAGACTAATCGTAACAAGCGATTTTAATGCTGATCTCTACAATAAAAATTAAGGTGGTTATCTGTTTGAAAATTTATTTGCACCCTTTCAATTTGAAACAAATAATTTCACAACCTACAAGAAAAGAAACGTCTCCTAAAATAATAGATCACCTTTATATAGATGAAAATATCAATATACCATATCGCTCATCCGATGGAAAACCTACGTAAGTGCGAAAAACAATATTCGCCAGAAAGCGCGCTTAAAGATTTTAAGTTACCTAAACCACATTGAAGGTATAGTTATACCCCTTGTTATTACTTTTTAATGATTTCAAATAAGATAATATATAATTTAATTTTATGGGGAATTATCATTCTTCCGCTCATCCTAAAAGTGTGTGATATTTTAAAAGTTTAATTACAAGATGTTCCAGTTACGTCATTGTTGTCACAAATTGTTGGTTATTTTTAAACAATTACGACTTATTTTTTAAACTAAGAACTTTATTAAAAATATAACATTTTTCTTAAGATAAGTTAAGAAACTTATTAAATATCACAAAAACCACAAGATTTCATTATTTTAATAGATACAAAACAATACGATTACATATTTTTAGCTGATAGTGTTACTTTTAGAACAAACTGTTAAAAAATGGCAAATAAAACTTAGGTATAATATTTGAATTTACTAAATATAGTAAATCCTTTTTCTTATTATCTGAAATTTGTATTTTGGAGAGGTAAGCCGGTTTTAAAGTAATGTCTTTAACAGCCAAAGTGTGAGATTTCCTTGTCCCAATAGATTTAATTTGTACTTCATACCAATGGATATCCTTATAGCTATTTTTATAGCAGTATGTGTTAGATCCCATTTTTAAACGAAACAGTAAGGTGTAAGGTGCTCCAGTTTTTTTTGAATTTCGGGTACATACTGGTCCGGAACATAAATTGGGCCTGACTTTTTTGCTTTTTGTAGCGCCTTTTCTATTACGCTATGTATCGTATCACCTTCGCTTTGCGTATGGCCACGAATGAGGTATTTATGTGTTATGGAGTTTACATTGTACCTTTCTAATGCGTAAATATACATTCCAAGCAAAAATCTGCAAATCCAAAATCAGTATTTAGTAAACAAGAAACTACCTATTAAAGAAACATCTGAAAATATTTAAGACAAAATGACAATAAGTGTAATTGCTTTTTGTGCTATATTGACACAACTTGCACTTAAGTCATTATTTTCTTAAAGTTTAACGCAAAATTTTTTACTATATTGACACAAATTGCACTTACGTCGTTATTCCACCACTGTTAAAGGACAATAAAATGGGTCTAAAACGGCACAATATGCAATTACGTCTTTATTTCCCTCGCTTGATGCACTTTACATGAAGGTTGGAACTCAACTGACCACTGTGTCATTGTTCCACGAGTCAAGAAAAAATAGCGCGCTTTGTGCTAGTGACGCAAGTGCCATCTCTCGGCGGGAAGTCAAGTTATAAGTTAGGTCTTTATTCCATCGTCAAGATTGGTTATTTTAGACCTTTGTGGCATGAATAAGTTAAAAATTGACCAAATTGCAGTTACGTCATTGTTCCATCGGATGAGCGATATTATGGTATATTCGAAACACAATTAATAAAAAATTCTGATCATTCAATGGTATATTGTAAAATTTTATTAGAAAATAAATCTCGCTGTTTATTAAGATACTATACAAATTTTAAAAATATTAATTTTTATTTATATAATGAAGATTTGAGCCCATTGATTGGAATGCAGTTGAAAACATCAATAATTTTGATACTACAATTGAAATATTTAACAATAACATATTAAATTTATTTAACAAACGTGCACCACTTTTAATATATAAAAATGATATAACAAATCCATGGATTAATTCAAATATAAAAATTTTGCAAAATTAAAAAGAAAAGCTTTCAAAAACTATTATAAAAATAAATCTGAACCAAACTGGAAAAATTATGTAAAAATAAGAAACTTATAAATTTATAAAGAAAGAAAAGCAAATTTTTATAAAGTATAATATAAATCCAAATAATCTTACACTTTTTTGGAAAAACTTTAAAAAATTTTCATATTAATTTAAAAGAATCTAAATTAGTAATGAATACCCTTTTGCACAAGTACTAAATAATCATTTTATAAATTCTGTAAAAAATGGATCTCCAGATCAAAATTTACTATCTTTTTACTTGAATAATAAGTTTTCTAAAATCGATAAAGATGTGTTTCTAAAATTAAAACCAATCACAAATTATGATATTGTTCAAATATTATCAAAAATTAAAACAGAATCATGTGGAACCTTTGGTATTACTTTACGCATGTTAAATTTATGTTAAATATGAATTTTATTTATATTATTAAACATATTATAATAAATTGTTTCATTCTAAATAATAAATATCTGGAAAACTAGTTTAGTTATACCTATTCCTAAAATTCACAACGCACAAAATGTAAATGATTTTAGACCCATTTCTCTACTTTCTATAATATCTAAAATTTTAGGACGTATAGTTTTTGATCAAATAATAGAATATTTAAACAAATAGATATTTTACCAGACAACCAATCAGGTTTTAGAGAAAATTTATTAGTTCTACTTTACTCTGTAACCTTAAAGATGATATCTTAGAAAATTGGGATACAGGTTTTGCTACTAATACAGTATTTCTTGATTTAACTAAAGCATTCGATTCTCTAAATTATGAAATGTTATTAGCAAAGCTTAAATATATAGGTTGTAGTCAAAAAACTTGTCAGTTCAATCAATCAATCAAACCCAAGCATTGATTAGTGCAATTATAAATACATACCTCAATCTCTTTTAAAAAACTATTTGATTATTTTTGTCCAAAATTTACTTGATGATTTAAACATCTTGTAAGAATCAACCAACCAATCAGTATTTAACAAACTGTATTTTTAGCAATCAGATGTGAAGGAAACCAAAGCCGAAATGGAGAAGATTTCTATAATTTTCACATTGAAAAATCAAGTTGGCGGCTTGGTCAGGGCTTTGCAAGCCTTCCAAGACTTAGGAATCAGCGTCCAGCATATTGAGTCCAGACCAAGTCAAACAGGCGAAGGTCAGGTGGATTTTCTGGTCGATGTCGAGGCTGACGCCAAAAAACTGGAACAGTTAGGACGTATGTTAAAGGTAAGTAGAAAAGCTGGCACAGTTAGGACGTACGTTGATAAACTAGCTTTATTATAAAATGAGACTGGGGCGATACTTTTACTATGTACCATACCAAAAAAGAATAGGGGCTATAAGTATTTAGAGGTAAAAAATCTTTACAAATACATATTTGTAAGGAAAAAGGGTTGAATTCATCAAACCTAATACAAATATAGATAAATCCTTCATTAATATTTAAACAAACATTCCACTTTACATTTCAGAATTTAACTAAATATTTTTTTCTTCGATAATTCTCTGCAAGTGCCATTCGAATCAGCGTGGACTCGTAGGTTCTCGAATATGATTGGCTACATCAGCGCTTTCAAAATTCATTATTGGTTAATGAGAAAAAATGATTATTTCTATTGGCTAGCGTTAGAACCACACTAATCTGTCAATTCTGTCACCATAGCATCTCAATTAGTACTTACGAGCTTTCGCATTAATGCGGATGCGAAATCATTTAGGCCAAATCTGGATTATATCTCTATAGTAATTGTTTAAAATTGTACCGGGTGAGTCAACGATTGCGCGGAGTAATTGTATGACGTGAAGATAAGATTTGTCGAATAAGCTTTGTCTTAAGGTATGGTTGGATATTCTGCACATTTTAAAAATATTTTGAATTATACAGGGTGCGTTTAAAAAGTACGGTGTCACAAACTTAAATCTTTTTTAAATGGGACACCCTGAATTTGAATGGATTTTTGAATTCTACGTGTAATTTCATAAATTTTTCACTATTGGTTTATACGAAAAAGTCATAGTTTTCAAGGTAATTCGACTTGAAAGTTTTAGCATTTGCAAGCATCTCTTTGTTTGATATACTACTAGTTGGCTACAGGCTGGCTGTTCCAAAAAGGTCGATTTCGAGAAAAAATATTTAGAAGCATTTTGACTATTCTAGGTTGTAGGGGATTGCATACTATACTATCCAAGTAACAGCTGAAATTGCTGCTATGATTTTTAATTATTTTTGGAATTTGCTAAAACTAGTTTTTCGTTCGTAGCTCTTGTCCTTTAATTGACAGAATTTGATAGAAATATATATCGTATATACAGGGTGTCCGAAAAGTTTTAGTATAGGCAAATACCTTTGTTAATTAGTAAAGATAGAGACATCAAATTTTAGGTGTATCTTATTGTTTAATAAATGTACATTTTTATGTAATTTAGATTTTTCAAATCCCTTATGGTACCTTATTTTAAGGTCTTCAAAAAATAAACATTTTACCGCAAACACGAGCCCCTTATCTTAATTAATTATATACAGTGTGGTGCATTAAGTGTGCAACAAATGGGAAATTTTTTTATTAGTTGCACAACCGAAATATAAATATCGCCAAAAGTTGGTGCATGGCCGATAACCATATCAGGTATACTTAAAATGGCTTCAAGTCAAACAGCACACAGCACCCAAGCAAACCCGTATAATGATTTTTTTTTTATATTCAGCTATAATACATTTTAAAATGAACCACAATCAAATCACTTGTGTACAACTTTTGTCCAACTGAAGCAAATTTGTAGAATTTACTTCAGTTGGTAGATTTATATTTTTTTAAGTAACCAAAAACTTCATGTCTGTTGCAACGATATTAAACTGAAATTTCACAAATATTGCTAAAAATAAGGCAAATACTTTCCTAATAATAATGGGCATGTATTTGCCTTATTTTAAAGAATATTTGCGAAATTCGAAACTTGTGTGTAATACCGTTGCAAAAGACATGAAGCTTTTGGTTACTAAAAAAATTATTATTCTAAGGAAATTTTACAAATTTGCTCAGGTTGGCCTGCCCTATATGCTGTTTGACTTGAAGCCATTCTAAGTGCACTTAACATGGTTATCAGACATGCACCAACTTTTGGCAGTATTTATATTTCGGTTGTGCAACTAATAAAAAAATGTCCCATTTGTTGCATACTTAATGGACCACACTGTATACAGCGGGTCCCACGGAAGTCTTGGCATAAGGAAAACTTTTTACTGAAAGTAAGTGAAAATCATTTTGGTGTAGAAAAGTTCTGCATATTAATAAACTAAGAATCCCTATGGAAAAAAATCTAAAAAGACCCATAGTATACAGGGTAGCGATAAAAACGTAAAATATACCCAAGAAGAAAGTAGGTACCCTTATTTAGCAGGATACAAAGTAAAGTTGTTTTAAATAATTATTTGGAATCATTTTTTCTCTCTAAATACGAAATCACAGCCACCGCCGAAAAAAATTAAGAGTTTTGACATGAAACAAAAAATGTATTACTTATTCGGAAAGAATAAATTTACAAAATTCAAACTTCAATATAGCCACCTTCCTTTTCGGTGTATTTTATTGTTTTATTGAATTTTGAAACAGCTTTTCTCAAAACAACTTGAGGAATTTCTAAAGCACATCGGGTTATTGCTCTTTCCAAGCTGTCGATATTTTCAAAAGGTCGGTGAGAATACACTTTTTCCTTTAAATATCACCGAAGAAAGTAATCGAGTAGGTTCCGATCCGGCGACCTCGCCGGTCAATGATTCTCTAAAAATTTTCCTATCCAACGCCCCTGGAACATTTCCTGAAGAAACCCGTTAACAGCTCGGGAACTATGGCATGGCGCACCATCATGCTGATACCATAAATTATTTCTAATGTTAAGTGGAAGGCCATTAATAAAGCCAAGCAGCTGATTTCTCAAAAATTGAATCCGACGTTATATTGCCTCGGAGGAAAATACCGCACCACACATTTGTCTTAAAATAATACTGATCTCGACACTGGATATCAAATCCCGGATTAGCTGTACTCCACCTACGACAATTTTGAGAGCTAACTACTCCATTTGAGGTAAAGCATGCTTCATCAGAAAATATGATTTTTTTACAAAAAGATGAGTGATCTTCATGCATACCTTAATACCAAGCCGAAAAATCAAACCGAATTGTATGGACGAAAATGATTTGCTTTAAGAACTCTTTTAGCAGTGGATTTACAAACAGTGTCTATCGTTTCCAGGAAGTACTTTTTCCAAGTTTCTTAACGAGGTCTTGGGATTTTCAACAACGGCTTGGATAATTTGTAGGTGAATATCTTCATCATCTTCGGCCTGAACTTGATTTTTTTTATTTTTTCCACACCCACTTCTTTTAATTTTGCCATTATCTGTCCAACAGTTTGATGGGATACATATATTCCGAGATGCCTTTCATGGAAAATCTCAGTGTCTTCTTTATAAGGTTTGTAGTTGTCGTCAACAATTAAAACAATTTAAATTTTTTGTTCCGCGGTTAGTTTTCGGGGCCTAATTAAGGAAAATAATACATTAATAAACTGAATTAATAGAACTATACTGCAAAGAATGTCAATATATGTGTCAAAGTCATTCTTAGCATATTTGCCTGTGTGAAATATAATCAATTTTTATTAACTTATACTAGCACTGCTTTCGTAACGTAAAAACATTTTTTTTTGTAGGTGGGTGTGATTTCGTATTTAGAGAGAAAAAATTATTCCAAAAAAGTGTTTAAAATAACTTTTCTTTGTATCTTGCTAAATAGTGGTACTTTATTCTTGGGTATATTTTATGTTTTTGTCGCTACCCTGTATACTAGTGTATACTATGGGTCTCTTTAGATTTTTTCCACGGGGAGTTTTAGTTTATTAATATGCAGAACTTTTCTACACCAAAGTGATTTTTTTCAATTTTCTGTAAAAAAAGTTTCCCATATAGCAAGTAGTCCGTGGGATAAGCTGCCTGGGTTGCTACATGGATCTTTGCTTGTAGTTATTATGTGCGTTTTGTAACTCGAAAGCGGCAGAACAGATGATTCAATTTAGGGTGATTGTACTTTACTTTGGTACTAGAAAATGGTCGGCCCCTTATTTATTTTATTTTAACTTATTATGAACTCTGCGGATTATATGTATACAATACACACAAGTATTTTTTCGATTATAAGTACCTAAAATTAGAATTAACTTAGGTAATACAATTAGAAACTTATTTATAATTTTTAGAGGGAAGTTTTAACAATGGTTATCGGCTCTTATGGAACTGGTTTAGAAGACTTTCCGCCACCAACACCGCTCAGTGCTACTGCTAGTTTTGGTAAGAAAACTTACGTTTTTTATTTTTTTGTCACTTGACGTAACATGTTACGTATATAAGGCCCTAAGGATCTTTAAAATAAGTAGTTACTTAAAAAGGAAGGATTTTGTGAGTTGTTTCTGGTGACCCTAAATTTTTTATTTAATTTAGCTTTTAAAATAAAACTTTAGAATAAATTTTGAAATATATTTGAAAACTCAGACCCTTTTTGAAGTCGATATTTTTTGACTAAGTCGCTAACTCAGAAGCTTTATAGCGAACGGTAGACAAGGGTTTTTCTAATTCTATTAAAAACTCACGCAGAAGTGTACACTGTAGGGGAAAGTAAGGAGACTTGATCCCTTTTTACGTTTTTTGAATGAAGTTCAAACCATAAAAGACACGTTCAATTTCCGTGGTCTGCATTTCACTCTAGCAACCTTGGCGTAAACATTAGCACTCTTTCGGCCGTAAAATATTTCTTATTTACGAAGCAAAAAGCTTTTTACAGGCATGTCGTAGCGAGGATCAAGTCTACCCCCTTAGGGAGACTTGTTCCTCCTTGAATCAATCATGTCTGCCGATGGTAATTTTTTAAAATTAATTTTTCGCCGGTGCCTCGTGTCGTTTTATGGAGGGAAATAAAACTGACAAATTAATGAATGTACATTTACTGATATAACGTATTTATTACAAAATTATAGTTATACAATGAAACAAGTTGAACCGATGGAAACATTGGGAAATTTTATGTTAAAATTGTAGTACCCACGTCTGATGTAAGGCACTGGCAGAACTTTCTTCACACTGCCTCTTTGCACAAGCCCCTCGCCTCTAGTTGCTGGAAAGTGAAAGTGCTTCTTTTTCTTTCTTAGAAAGTTCACAAATATCTCGGAGGCTGATCTGTCAACTTCGATCACTTCTCCCACAAAATAAGTCCTTCCTTTCTTTCCGCCAAACTCAACAAACACAAAGTCTTTAATTTTGGGATTGCACACCTCAAAGAATTCGTCCTCATTCACTTCAGAATTATCAGACTCCCCAAATGGATCAATATCGTCCCAGCCGTCGCCGCAAGCCTCCCAAACATCTTCATCTTCTAAACTCTCGCTTTCTAGCTTCTGATCCTCTTTCTTTTTTTTAGGTCTACTTATTTCCAAATTTTCTCGTTTTGTTAAACTCTTCTTAACACTTGACGCCATTTTTTCACGTTCTGCACGTTCTGCTTCCAGCTCGACTTTCTCAGGTGTCTCAGTTAAAATCCTGCATCGACCTCGCTTGCGGCCTTTTGTTTGATTCTCGACCCTCGGCGGGGCCTTTGGGAATGGTCGAACTTCCATTGGAGAGACCGCTGTTCATGCAAAATTGGTAATTGGCGATTGTTGGAGCTGACCAGACGACCCAGGCTGAGAACTAGATGACGATGCTAAGGACAATTCTCGAAGCACAGAATCTAAGGTTTCTTCCATGGGGTTTGGCCTGTCAGTCACCAAACTCGTGTAAAACTCATCCTTTCTAAAAATACCAGAGTTGAATGGGGACATCCCAGATACTCGGAAGCCACTTAGGATGTTCGCCGGTGAAAAAGCTCTGGGACAAGCTTGCCCAAGGAGGCCTGAAATGTCGTAAATTGTTAATTTTTTCCCTGGATGATTGGTCATCCAGTCAGATGCAGCACAGTTGTAGTATGTTTTCAATGATCCGAAAACACACCGATCCAGCGGCTGCAGCTTATGTGAGGTGTGTGGTGGCAGTGTTAATAGGACCAGCATTCAGTTCTTAAGCGGCTTTGTTGGAGATGGTTAACCGAGAAGTTACCGCGATCGTTCCGCCTGTCAATGAGCATGCGTGATAGTAAATTTCCGAGTTTACAGAACGGCACGACTCGACAACATGATCCGCAATTTTTTGTTGTAGCGTATAGATATAGACGCTTTATAGACGTTTTTGTGTGTTGTTCAGTTGTTCGCCTATATTTTTTTAGAATGTGTATTGTAGCATTTTCAGTGGTGATCTCGTTTTTATTTTCCTTGTTTTGTATGTAAATATGTTTTTAAATAAATTTGTCCACTACCTTATAAATTATATTATTATAGTTTAATATTTTCTTTCCTTATCTTCTGCGATTTTACTACTTTTCTAACTAGAAAAGTTACAAACTAGTTTAAAGTGATGAGTTAAATTTACTATTTTTTATACCTATCTCTTCCAATAAAAATGAGCAAGGCTTGTTAATCTGCAAATAGCTAATTAAATACTGGGAGCAGAGATGTTCAGCATGTTCCTATAAAGAACAAAATGAACGGTAGGTATTTTCAAATCAAATATATGTAGGGGAGACTATTGTACCTAGGAACGGTTTTTGACTTTATCAGCATAAATCTTATTTTACTCCAAATTTTTAAAATTTGTCAAACCACGTTATATAAGTCATATATATCCTTTATAACATCCACAACGAATTTTATTCAGATAATATCGGTAATCGACATTATTTAACAAAATTCAGCAGCAAGCAAAGTGTTCCAAGGTACAAGATGCTCGTGTACCTTGGAACAAACCTCGTGTACCTTGAAACACAATGGAAATATTGAAATAAAAATAAAGGGAAGAAACATTTAATAACAAAACATATATTTTAGATTCTACCACTACCACACAATGTTTAAATTGTAGGTTAGAAAAATTAAATTTAACCTGTGGATTAAGTTTTGGTAAGAAAAAAGTCCGATTTAAACATTTAAATTAATTTGAACGGCACAGATTACACACGTATGTTTCCATTCCCCCCTTCAATGCCGGCACATAGGTTATGAACCCAGCGTCCACAGTTTACACAGCGACAATATTTTCCCCCCTTTTTGTCAGCCACCTGACAACTATTGCATAATAAACACGAATAATCTTCACTATCTTCGTTGTCATTAGATACGAAGGAATCCTGACCATCACTATCGCTGTCGGAAGAAGAATCAAGCTGTGTTAATTTCATTTTTTTAATAATTTTAGACTCCTTTGTTTTTGACTTCACGGGGGTCGGTTTCTCTGAAGCTTTGCTGGACTTCGCACCAAGACTAAGATTTTAAGTTACTGCCTCTGTCTTTTTCTTATTTTTTAACATCCTAATTTCTTCTTTCTCTGGGGTATCAGTTGCTATTCTTGTTTTTCCAGCTCTCCTCCCCCTGTTTGCCATTTTTCTAGCTGTCGCTTTTGGAAATGGTTGCACTTTTTCTGGGGATACAAAATTATTTTCTTCGTGTTCAGTTTTAAGGGTGCATATCGCTAATTTGTTGTCCCTAGATGGCCTGGGTTGTGGTTCATTAGCAGGAATTGTAGTTTTCGATGTCCCTGGTTCAAAACATTCAGCTGTTGATGTAGTCGGATTTTCAAAAGACTCTAAAGTTTGCGAGATGCGGTCTGTCGCATAAGAACCTAGAAAATCTTCATCGACAAAAATACCGCTATCCAAGGGGAATATTCCTGATGCTCTAAGTCCGCTCAAAGTATTACTTGGAGCAAAAGCTCGAGGAAAAGCTGTTCCCAAAACTTCAGCAACTGAGTAAATGTCAAATGTGTTTCCTCCATTGTTAAATAGCCATGCTTCTACACCTTGACTGTAAAATGTTTTAAGAGGGCCGTATACAGTCAAATCGAGCGGCTGGAGTTTGTGGGACGTATGAGGGGGGAAGGTTAGCGTTACCACACCAGCGTCTCAGGCTCTTTCGACTGCTTCGAGAGAAAGATGAGTTTCATGATTGTCTAAAACCAGGAGTATGTGTTCATCTTTCGAACATTTTG
Organism: Philopedon plagiatum; assembly: GCA_963971165.1. NCBI lineage: Eukaryota > Metazoa > Arthropoda > Insecta > Coleoptera > Curculionidae > Philopedon > Philopedon plagiatum. Next base: position 24,687,385 of record OZ020193.1, on the reverse strand, counting down.
TTTTCAAAACGGAATAAAGTGGTTCAAAAAGTTTAAAAACATATCCTCGTTAGACCAGCCGCTAGGAGTTGCCGCTCCAATAGTCCCAGGAGGACAATATCATCCAAATATCATCCTATCTTTAAAAAAGACCCGTGGAAATATCAACATGGGCGGGATGTAGGTGCCAGTAGCATTAATAGCTGCTATCATTATTACAAGGGTGCCACGTTCCACAGACGTTGCACTACCAAGCTGTTTGATTCCCTTAGGTGCAACAATTTTTGACTGTGACTGGACGGTGCTTAGACCGGTCTCATCCAAGTTCCAAATTCTGAATGGAGGAATCGGGCCAAACCTCTGATGAACATTTTTAATATTCTCAAAAAAAATGTGTTACATTTGTTCGATTAAAACTCGTAGAGCGGGTTAAACTAGTCGCTTCAGGCTTGCGAATTGACAGTCTGTCATTATGTCTATTAAGAAAACCTCGCATCCACTGTTCACCAGCAATTTTTTCTTTGTTCCATTGTTCCGGGTAATTTTTTTTATTAGCAACTGCAAATTTGTAGGCTAAGTCCCTCACGCCGTTTTTTGTTAAACCATACTGCACTCTAGCAACCGTTCTAATGTATTCTACCAGGCTTGTTTCCTCTTCATCGGTAAAAACTTGTTTTACAGCACAGTTCAAGGAATATTTATAATTTTGCTCCCAACGGCTTTAAATTTTTTGGATTCTCTTGAAAGGGTAGCAAGGCTTATATGAAAAACCTTAACAGCCTCCCTATAGCACATTTTTATTTGCGGATCACTCCAATGTATTGCTTGCAATGCAGTTTTCAATACAACCGGATCTATTGCCTCTCTTTTTTTTACCAGTCTTGCTTCGTGGCATTGTGACATACGAGTTTCTGAAAAAAAGTAAAAAAAAAACTAACATATTGTACCTTGGAACATGTTCCAAGGTACAAGACGTAAAATGTTTCAACGTACAAGAGGGTGCTTAAAAAAGCAAAAAATGGCTGTCTACTCAAGTAATCACATGTCAAGTAAAACACAATAGGGGCATTTACTCACCACAAGCAGTGGCGGCTCGTGGCCGAAAATATAGAGGAAGAGCCAAATATCAAAATAAAAATTAAAAAAAACTTACCTATATTTTATATATTAAATCGATCCTTCTATTTTTTAACCCTGCGTACTTGTCAATAATATCGTCATATTACTATATACTTTCATATACAGGGAGTTAGTGAATAAGTGCGACAAACTTCAGGGGGTGATTCTATATGAAAAAATAATGATAGTTGGCTATATAACTTTTGTCCGCAAATGCTTTGATTTCCGAGATACAGGGTGTTAAAGTTTTTATTAAAAAGTGACGATTTATTTATTGCTCTGAAACCCATCGAGATATGCAAATGAAATTTGGTAGGTTTTAAGAGGTAGTTATTGCGCATTTTCTGACATGCAATTAAGAATTTTATGTTTATCATTGGCGCGCATACGGGTAATAATCTCAATTTTTTTAAAGAAAAAAATGGTACGCCACTGAGATATATCAAACTAAAAACAATTTTTGAATTTCTCATTCAATTTGTGACAAAAAATCTCTCTTGCCTTTTTTTCGTATTCGGCGCCGTTTTTATGCAAAAAAATAAAACATCTTAACACGTATTTTTCATTTCTTTAATACATTATTAAAGACTATCTAATACAATAACATTAAAGCAGGACAATAACAGAAAATAACACTAATAAATAAATAGGCGCAAAGCTACAACAAATGTTGAAAATGACCTCCCTCAGACGTGATACAAGATTCAACTCTTCGCCTCATTGATTGTCGTATTCGCGCAAATATTCCTGGTGTATTTCTTATTGTCTCACAGCCGGCTATAATTCGATTCCTCAGGTCTTCAACATTTTCGACGGGAGTGGAATAAACTAACGACTTAAGAAAACCCCAAATGCAAAAATCTAGACAATTTAAATCCGGCGATCGAGCAGGCCAATTTTCCGTACCTCCCCTACCTATCCAACGATTTGGATATACTGTATCTAAGTGATTACGTACATTAATGCTAAAATGGGCTGGTGCGCCATCATGCATGAACCAGAAGTGTTGTCTCAGCTGTAAAGGGATTTATTCTAAAAGAGCAGGTAGCTGAAGGTAAGAGTCGCCTGTTAGTCGTTGTGGGAGGAAATATGGACCGACTAAATGATCATCAATTACCCCAAGCCATACATTTACTGAAAACTGATACTGAAAATGAGCTTCACAGATTCCATGTGGATTTTCCTCAGCCCATAAGTGATTGTTATGGAAATTTTGTATACTCTGTCGTCCAAAATTAGCCTCGTCAGTAAACAAAACGCCATTTAAAAAATTAGGAATTTGAGCGATTTGATGAAGAATCCAATGGCAAAAAACTAGGCGCGGAAAAAAGTCTCTAGGTAGTAGAGCTTGCACACGTTGAATGTGAAACGGATACAATTGCTGTTCTTTAAGAATTTTAAATACAGTAAAGTTGCTTACATTCAATATGTTGGCAATTTTTCGAGTACTTGTTCCAGGTGACTCCGCAATTAACTCGAGAACTGCTTCCTCTAGTTGCACAGTTCGTACTTCTCGAGGGCGTCCGCAGTCAGCCGTTTGTTTCTTAAATGTACCATTTTCGCGCAAACGTTGGTGCAGACGAGCAAATATTGTGTGATGGGGTACTCTACGTCCTGGATACAACTCAGCATACAATCGTCGAGCTTGCCGACCATTTCCATTACTTCGACCATAGACAAAATGCATGTCTGACAATTCCGCATTTGTATAATTTTCCATTCTTTTCGATAAAAGAAAAATTAATTACTTATTAACATTAATGCTATACCAAACTAAAAGCTTAAAAATGAAGAAACTCTAATAATTTGACATTTCGTTGAAATATTCGTATTTAACAGAATGTTGACAGTAGCCTACTAGATGATGTATTAAAGAAATGAAAAATACGTGTTAAGATGTTTTATTTTTTTGCATAAAAACGGCGCCCAATACGAAAAAAAGGCAAGAGAGATTTTTTGTCACAAATTGAGTGAGAAATTCAAAAATTGTTTTTAGTTTGATATATCTCAGTGGCGTACCATTTTTTTCTTTAAAAAAATTGACATTATTACCCTTATGCGCGCCAATGATAAACATAAAATTCTTAATTGCATGTCAGAAAATGCGCAATAACTACCTCTTAAAACCTACCAAATTTCATTGGCATATCTCGATGGGTTTCAGAGCAATAAATAAATCGTCACTTTTTAATAAAAACTTTAACACCCTGTATCTCGGAAATCAAAGCATTTGCGGACAAAAGTTATATAGCAAACTATCATTATTTTTTCATATAGAATCACTCCCTGAAGTTTGTCGCACTTATTCACTAACACCCTGTATACTTTCATTTTAAGTTCTTCCAAAAGTTCTTTTTGAATGGATATATTTGCCAAAGATGAGAGTCTGTCCTGGGCAATTCTATTTCTAGAAAAAGTTTTTATTCTTGTCAAGTTAGAAAAACTTCTTTCTACCGAGACACTTGTGGATGGAATTGTTAATACTGTTGAGTTTTTACTTTGATACGAGGATTTTTACTTTTACTTTTAATTTTACTTATACTTTGAACTTCTTACTAGAATTTTACTACTACTTCTTACACATATCAAAAACTATATTAAATTTTACTGTTGCTATCAGCATCTTTTTTATTCAACTATTTTTATTACAAAATATTTTTATCACCAGATTTCTAGATAATAATATTTAGCTAACCTAATTTAGGACATACTGCCAACATTACTTTATGTGTGCATCTAATGTCAGAAATCTTTTTAAACTACAATAAGGTTAATTCCATTTCTGACAGATGTCACCAAACTGTCATTTTGACAATTACTGATTTTGATTTTAATTCTCAACACCTGCTCTTAATTGTCAAAATGTTTTCTAAATATTTACAATATAAATCTTTAAACTATTTTACAATAACACCATAATTTTTTGTTTAAGATTTTCAAATTTTACTCTACCTAATGGTTTAGTCAAAATGTCTGCCAACTGTCTATCAGTCTGATAATAATTCACTTTTAAAAAACCCTCATTTATCTTTTCATTAATAAAATGGTAACGAACATCGATATGCTTGGATCGCTTGTTAAATTGTCCATTTTTCATTAAGGTAATCGCACTTTCATTGTCTACTCTTAAATCTATGCTTATAGTGTCACTAATTATTTCTTCTATCACTGACTTCAAATAAAGTAGTTCTTTTGTACATTCTTCTGCAGCAATATACTCTGCTTCTGTACTTGAAAGAGATACGATTGGCTGTTTTCTTGATGACCAAGCTATTGGTCCCCCACAAAAGAATATAACGTAGCCAATTGTGCTTTTTCTAGTACTCACATCTCCAGCAAAATCACTATCACAATATGCTATCATTTCTTTAGTGTCTGAATTTTTCTTGTAACTAATACCTTCATTTTTCACACCACTTAAGTATCGAAGTATTCTTTTAATATTTATTATATCAATGTCTGTTGGATTTTCCATTTTTCTGCTACAAGTATTTACTGCAAATGCAATATCAGGTCTGGTTTTATTGGTTAAATATAATAAACTTCCGATTATTTCTCTATATGGAAATTTGACATTTGAGGTTATGTTTTCATCAATTTGTCTTGAGTTGTCAATCATTGGTGTACACACAGACTTTGAATTTTCCATGCCAAAATTTTTTAAAATTGTTTCTGTGTATTGTGTTTGGCTTAGTACTATTTGATTTAAGTTTCTTGTTATTTCTATGCCCAAAAATGATGTGGGATTATTACTGCTAATCATTTGAAATTCTGTATTTAATTGTTTTAATAAGTTCAACATTTCATGTTCATTTAAACCAAAAAGAATCCCATCATCAACATATATAGCTAAGAATAATGTTCCAATTTTATTTTTAAATATACAACGTTCTGTTTTTAATGCTTCAAGACTTTGTGTCAGTAAAAACTCAGTAAATCTTTGATTCCAGTTTAGTGGAGCTTGTTTTAAACCATATAAAGATTTTTTTAGTAGACATACCTTATCTTTCTCATCATATCCTTCTGGCACTTCCATATAAATTTCCTCTTTCAATTCACCATATAAAAAGGCGGTTTTTATATCGAACTTCTTTATATAAAAGTCTCTATTGGCAGCCGATGCAAATAAAACCCGCAAACAGCTCACATTCACCACTGGACTAAACGTCTCTTGATAATCTATTCCATACTGTTGTTCAAACCCTCGTATAACTAGTCTTGCTTTATATCTTCCATTATCTTTTATTCTGAATACCCATTTACTTGATAAAATTTTATTTTTTTTAACCTCTTCTTTATTGACATACACCCATGTGTTATTTTCTTTTAGTGATGTTTTTTCATCTTCAATTGCTTTCATCCACATATTTTTTTCTTCTCCATTTACTGCTTCTTGAAATGTTATCATTACATATTCATTGTACTTGACTGGCTTTTTTATTTCTCTCTTTGGTCTATTCTCTTCTTCAATTTGTTCTGTTTCTTCTAGTTGCAAATCTGTTTCTCTTTCTTGTATTTCTATTTCTTCAGTACACTCTTGAATTTTTACTTGTTCTATAATACTGTCCTCTTCGATTTTAATTTTACTTAATGTCTTAAAGACTACATCTCTATATATTACTATTTTCTCATTTTCTTCATCCCATAATCTATAGCCATTTAAACCATAACCCATAAAAATAAATTTTTTACTTCTTTCATCCAGTTTTTTAAGGTGACCCAAAACTTTAGCATAAGCTTCACATCCAAATATCTGTAAACGAGATAAATCAGGCCTTCTCATAAACCATTTCTCTGCAGGTGTCACATCAACACTTTCTGTAGTACTTCTATTTAGCAAATATGTTGACACATAAGCAGCTTCACCCCAGAAACGTTTTTTTAAACCAGAATCAAAAATTAGCGACCTTGCCTTCTCCATAACAGTTCGATTAAGCCTTTCAGCTTTTCCATTTAGCTGTGGAGTATATGGAATTGTATTATCAATAATAATACCCTTGTTTTTACACCAAAATTTTAATTCGTTGTTCATATATTCCCCACCATTATCACAACGGATCTTTGATACCTTTTGATTAAGCTGTGCTTCTACTTCCAAAATATATGATTTTACATGTTCAGCTACTTCATATTTTGAACTCAATAAATATATTTTACTATAGTGGGTATAGTCATCTAGAAAAGTAAGCATGTATTTCTTGTTATCCCATGTATTAGGCTCAATAGGTCCACAAACATCTGTATGAATAATTTCGAGAGGTCTAGTTGCTCTATTTCTTATATTTTTAAATGGTAGTCTTGTTTGTTTTGCTTTTAAACATATTTCACACACCACATTTAAACAATCACATTCTTTTTCTGTAATATCCATGCCTGTAGATAGTTTTATTAAATTTTTCATGTTACTTTTGTTTAAGTGTCCTAACTTTCTGTGCCAGTCTTCTACTAACTTCTTTTTTTCTTCTGTTAACATTATTTCTTCTGTTTTGTTTTTATTAGATAAACTTTCTTCATGTAGTTTTAAAGCATATAGACCATTTTCTTGTTTCTTTCCTTCCAATATCCGCTTTCCATCTTTTAACACTGTTACTTCATTTTCTTTGAATATCACTTCACCACCTTTCTCTGTCACAGCATGAACAGATAAAAGATTTTTACTCAATTCTGGAACATACAATACATCTTCTAAAATACACTCTTCACCGTGTACAGTACCAATTGCTTCAGCTTGCATTCTTTGGTTTTTCTTTGCTATTCCAATTTCTGTTTTTACTTCTCGTATTTCATTTAATATTGTTTTAGTGTTGACCATGTGAGAAGTAGCACCTGAATCTATAATAAAATGTGTCATTTCCTTTTTTTTCTCTTCTTTTGGTTCATCTTTTGCAACGAATGCTATTTTACTTTTATTTCCCTCTGGTTTATTCTTTTTTCTAAAAAAACAGTCTTCCTCGGCATGGTTTGTCTTTTTGCAAATTGAGCAAGATTTAAATTTTGTAAAATACTGAGATCCTGAATTGAACTTTCCTCCTTTCTTACATAACTTTGCTATGTGTCCCAGATTACCACATTTGAAGCATTTTATTTTACTTCCAAAATTTTGCCTTTCCCTTGACTTAAAAGCAACTGTTCCTTCGCTTTCAATGACATTTTTGTTTCTGGTTTCTTCTGATAACAGTCTTGCAATTAGATTTGTAAGGGTTCTTTCACCTGGCTGAGTAGATTCCCATGCTGTAGCAAAGAACTTATATTGATCAGGCAATGTAGTCAATACTTTCGATATCATCATAGCTTCATCTATTTTATGCCCCAAAGACTCCAGACGATATGCAATATTTTCTAACTTTCCTATATGCGTGGACATCTCAGTTCCCTTCTTGTATGTATAGTTGAAAAATTCTTGCATTAAATTACATTTCTGTTCTTCATTATTTTGTTGAAAAATGGTGCATAGTTTATCAAACATTGATTTTGAATTTTTGCAATTTAACACATGAACCATCAGTTTCTTGTCTAATGTTGTTACGATGACCTTTTGTGCTTTGGCATCTTGTCTTATCCATTCAGCCTTCTCTTCATCTCTTATCCGTGACTCAAGCAATTTTTCTCCATTAACTATTTCCCATAAACCTTGAGCTTTAAATAGCACAGTAACTTGAAACTGCCATATTTGGAAAGTCTCTGTATTTCTTAATTTTTCTATAATGGAAATTTCTTCTGAAATTGTTGCCATTTTATTTGGTTTGTTTCCCAAAAACTTCGACTTCTCTTCACTTTTACTATTATTTTCAGATTTTTAATTTTTACTCCCGAGCTTCCTGGGCCCATAACCTGTTGAGTTTTTACTTTGATACGAGGATTTTTACTTTTACTTTTAATTTTACTTATACTTTGGACTTCTTACTAGAATTTTACTACTACTTCTTACACATATCAAAAACTATATTAAATTTTACTGTTGCTATCAACATCTTTTTTATTCAACTATTTTTATTACAAAATATTTTTATCACCAGATTTCTAGATAATAATATTTAGCTAACCTAATTTAGGACATACTGCCAACATTACTTTATGTGTGCATCTAATGTCAGAAATCTTTTTAACCTACAATAAGGTTAATTCCATTTCTGACAGATGTCACCAAACTGTCATTTTGACAATTACTGATTTTGATTTTAATTCTCAACAAATATGAGGGAAAACAGTTTATAAGCTTCTAAGAAAATGGCTAAAAACGGTAAATTTATACAACGAAAATACCCCAGATAGACTTCAGAGAAAATTGTTTCATGTAATATCTTATGAGTTGGCATTTCCAGGAGGTGAAACTTCAAATTATTTGATTAAATTTTTCAAGAAGAAAAACTAAATGATGGATCATTAAGTAACAGAATCGAATACAACCCGGTATTTTCAAAAACCTGCCAGGGTGGACATCGCAAACTGAACGAAAGCAAATTAATAACTCAAAGATGACATTTGTTCAGGAAGGTAGGTCCTTTCTCCAGCTTTACTTTTCTAACATTATTCAAAATAAAGTTTTTGAAATACATGTATTTTAATGTTTTCTTTTTTGTTACAAATTGTATAATAAACTGGTCTCATAGAGAATCTCCAACATTACAACCAACCGCCTTTTCCTCACTGCAAATCCTGACTAGGAACATTCTGGCACATGTTATAAGAATAGTCCGCAGGGAAGAAAGGAGAGTTCGAAATGGACTAGAACGTCAGCAGAAAAAGCTGACCTTGATGTAAAGAACTTAAAATTTAACAACCACTCGCATAGAGCCGCAAGATAGACAGATTTAGCGAAAGCTGGAGTGGATGAAAATCAGTTAAAAAAGACATGGTAACATTAATTATATTAATCCTTTTTACAACTGAATCAGCAGTTTCATCAAAACCTTGTCAAAAAATTGAGGGAGATTGTTGAAAATAAAGTAGTCGTTTCTACATTTTCCGTAACCAGTAACAACACCATAGTATTTAGACCAAGTGGAGGTAGGCCAATCATCAATTATAACAACTGTGTGTTTAACTGTAACAATTTTAATAATTAGATATAAATCCTGTCAATTTATTATTAAAAAAAAAAATAAGAAAGTAGATGTTGTTTATTTAAAAACTACGTGGCATATTTTGCAAATTAAAAAGGCAAAAAATAAAATAGAAGCTACTTAAAGCTAATTTCTGCCAATATACTATTTTTTACAAGAAAAAGTTGATAATCATTCACTAGTGCTATTATCGGATAAGTGCACGAGTTTATGATTATCACGTAATCTTATTCTGACTGGTTTAAATCAACAACTAAACCTTGTCATTTAGTATTAGAATGTCTATTTTGACCATGGATTTATTCAGAATGGATACGGGATGATTTAACATTGTTTGAAGCCAAAACAAACCATTCTAAACGACACTGTAAACACAATTTGTAAACATTGGCCACATCTTATTTTACCTTGTATTTTTGTACAAAAAATACGTTAGAAGCATCACAAGATTTACTAATTTTATTTTTCTGCTAAATAATAATAAATTTAAGCTAAAAAGGTTTTATTATTTATAGGTTATGTTATTTCTAAAGGTGTTTATTTAAAGTCGCTCCGAGTCATTTATAAATTAATCTTTCCTAGTTCATTAGACAAAGACGTACGTGTAACCGAGTGTTCAGACCGAGATTCAGCCGTTTTCCTAAGCAACCAGCACAGACAGCAACACTTCTGAGCTCCAACACTCCAATGCTAATCTACTACTATTCTTGATTCAATTACATAGTTCGTAAACTAATCTCCTGGGGGAAATGTTTTCATAACAAATATCAAATATAAGGCTTCACGTTCGATACGCTCACAGTATACGGACATCGAATCCTTTCTTAATAAATCCATGATTTTGACAGATAAATACAATTCTCATCGTAATAATAACGTACCTATGTCCCACAAGTTTTGAGAAAAAATATTAATAGGGGAAACTGTGGATGGTGCTTAGTATTTTAATTCTTATATTTTGGATACAAATTTGAAATTTCAAAATTTTCTTATATAACTAATAGCTAAATTCTTTATGCACCTGATTTTTGTATAAAACGAGAAAAAAACATTAAGCTTTATTTTTAGTAAGGCTTAACGGAAAAAGTTACATTTGGTTGTGTGTCCCCCAGGCATGGGGTAGATTCACATACAGTGTGGGGGTACATTCAACCAGAGTAAAAAGACAACAAATTATAGGAATATTTTATTAACATTAGCATACAAAAGCATAAAATCTAAAGATTACGTGACAATAAACCATAGAAATCCATAGTAATAAAAAAAAATCCAACTATAATTTCTTCTCAACGAACATTCCATCCTTTAAAATTCAATTTAAATTTATAAAGGGAAGAAGTTCTAGCTGTGCCAGAATTTTGTAGCTACGGGAAAATCATCATAATATCGTCTCTTTCTACTTTTGAAATATCAGCAATATCTGGAAAAGCAAAAGTGTTCGAATTGTTTTTACGCCTTAAAAATTGTATTTCATAGTCGTTAAAATTCTTGGAGCAAACCTGACCTATATAATACATAGTGGATGTTTTTGTAGAAAACTTAGTTAAAACAAAATCGTTTACGTTAACTAGAAAGCCTTGTTCCCTAAATATTTGAAATTCATCGAGGGATGAATCAATATCAGAATCAATAAGTTCAACTAAAGATTCATTGCTGTCAGTGTCATCACTGATTTCAGGAATGACTTTACGTTTAGTTAATTTAAATTTTTTTTAATGGAGCCTTTCTTTGTTTTTCTTGTTGCTTTTTCCCTATTTCTTCCGTGACCGGCGTTGACGTGTAAATTTTCGATTTAGATTGCCTTTTTGTTGTTCTTTTATTATCGTTTGCTTTTGGAGGCTTGTCAGGCTTTATGTTTTCTATTATAATTATGTTTTTTTGCTCTATTTTTGTTCTATTTGCATTTTCTTCTTTGGTATTTATGACTGCATTTTTGGAGGTTGATGGGCCTCCAGACTCAAAAGTTGGTGAACTGTGAGCTTCAGCATTTATAGTGGGTGTTTTTTCGTGGATATTTTTATTACTACTTGTATAACCATTTTGAGGCATGCCGTCTTCTTGTAAAGTAACCGTATTCTCAGTATTTGATACATCAATGTCAGCAACAGTGCTTGGAGCAAAGTCATCATCGGAAAAAGCTTGCCTATTTACAGGCCAAAGACCGGACTTCTTAAACGCATTTGTTATGTTAGACATGAAAGAAGCTCGAGTAAAAGCGATGTTTGATAATTCTACCAAATTCCTTATCGTAATTGCTTTTGCGGGGTGCGATAGCAGCCAGTCATTAAAAACTTCAACTAATGATCCCTTAAATGAACCAAATACACCAACATCTAAGGGTTGCATGCGATGTGTGGTATGGGGAGGAAATTATAGAAGAGAAATCCCGTTTTCTTTGCAAAATTTGATAGATTCAAAGGAAACATGGGACTCGTGGTTGTCCAGAAGCATTAGGACTGGTTGGTCTTTAGAGCAATGATTGTGAGTTTTAATGTGATCCAATACTTTTGGAAATAATTCTTTGGTCATCCATCCAGATTATTGTTTAAAATTAACGAGGAAGTAGGAGCTTCTGTGATGTATTCCTCAGGTTTTCTTAGTCTTGGAACACCATAAACTAGTGGAACAGCATGTCCCAAAGTATTTATAATTCCAACAAATGTTACTAAATCTCCTCTTTCACCTGAAGATATTTGACTCACGTGCTTTTTTCCCCTTTCAGCAACAACGCGTGGGGGCCTGATGACAGTAATAATACCACTTTCATCCCAATTATAAGTATTTTCGGCCTTGAATTTATATTTTTCCAATAATTAGCAATTTTGTGCTCTCAGGCTTCCTTAGAGACAAATGGGGGTGCCTACTCCTAAATCCTTGTAGCCAGTCGTCCCCTAACACCATTTTAAAGTTCAAAATTTAAGAAATAAAGAAGAGAACCTAACAATAAAGCCTTTTTTGCATTTTTACTCACCGGCTAATTTAGTTTCGAGCCATTTACCAGGCATTTTACATTCGGGAATTTGAGTTACATATTCGTAAGCGAGACTCCTAATTTGTTTGTACGTTAAACCATAATGCAACTCTGAAGACTTTTTTTATATAGGTCTCCAAGTTATTCTCTTCGGAAACTGAGAAGACTTGGTTTACAGTATATTTGTTGTGAAATGGCTTCTCATCTTCGTCAACTGTTGACAACCCTGAGTCTGAATTCCTCAAATAAACGTCTTCCTTGTCCTTCTTTTTTATGTCTTTAATCCGTGCCATGAGGGTGTCCCTTTTAATATTATGACGTCTTGCTGCCTCACGGATGGATTTTTTTTTAAAACAGTCTCTAAAGGCGATTTTTGCCGCATTCTCATCAATTGTTAATTGTGTTTTTCTTAAGTATTTTCTTGGCATAAGAAAATATATTTTACCATAATCACTACAGTATTTATGAATTTTTTAAATTTTGATTTTTATAAAATAAACTAGGGTAGAGTCAACCATGGTTGAATCGACCCCAGATGACGTGGTTGAATCTACCCCATACATACCTATTTTATTTAAAATATCAAAGTATCTAAACGTTTTATAGGTTATGTTTATGTCATAATTAGTTAGCTAAAGCCACGCAGATTTAACTATATACACCATATAACAGATACTTATAAGCATTAAGGAATAATATTTCAAAGACTAAGGAGTAATATCTTATCTTTAATATATAAAATTTCAACTTTCTTTCTCTTATATTCGCACATTGCCGCTCTGGCCACCAAAATTTACACACAATAGTAACAAACCAAAAGACAATATAAGTTAGTAAAAGCACGCGGGAAATTTAAATAATCTTTGAGATAAAGGCACTGATTCAATCTGCCGCGTGGTTGAATCATCCGCAGTTTCCCCTGCTCATATTTTGCACTCTTTTAATTCTTTTTATATTAAATTATAAGTCGTTATTCTATGTTTATTGTTATTAAAACTATACCTGTTAATAACACGGACCACGGATAAGGGTCTGTTTACGCCTAGATTTTGTGGACTGTATTTTACACTTTAGTTTGAGTAAAAGACGATTTTTACTACTTAAATTGTGTGTTTATTGCGGACTTGCTTACAATAAACTGTATCAGGCGGCCATCGTTGCGAAAGAGGGCGAGGTTGTCAAATGTTCTATCTAGGTAGATTGACATATAATTTGGGTTGCCTAACCATTATAGTCTAGATTTTAAAAATATTAGAATTGGCCTTAACATGCCGGCCGCCTTGAATGAATCACATTCAATAATAACAAGAAACATTTGAATCACTAATAATAAGTAATGAAACAATACATCAATATAAAAAACACAGATTACTGTCCTATTAGTCTTGTTCAATTGGCAGAACACACAGCTTCGATAGGGCTCTCTTCACTTCACCTCCATTGGGTAGACGAACTGACGCCACTCGAACCACATTGTCTTTGCCTGGGTAGACCTCTGTTACTCGACCCAACTGCCATCTTAAGGGTGGCAAACCTTCATCCTTTATTAAAACCAAACTACCAGTTTTAAGCATACTGGCTGCGGTTTCCTTCCATTTCAACCTGGATTGGAGTTCTGAAATGTACTCGCCGTACGATCTGTCCCAAAACATTTGAGTAGCTCGTTGCTGTTGCTGAAACATGTTGAGGCGGTTGCATTTGACATTTGTCAGCTTCGGTTCTGGTGCTGAAGTTACAGACTTGCCGATGAGAAAATGAGCAGGGGTGAGGGGTGTGAAATCGGAAGGATCGGAGGAGAATGGAGTCAATGGACGGGAGTTGAGTATACCCTCAATCTGAATCAACACTGTCATCATATTTTCATAAGTTAAATGAATGTTGCCGACAACTCGTTTCAGATGATATTTTGCACTCTTCACCCCAGCTTCCCATAACCCACCAAAATTGGGTGACCTTGGAGGTATAAAATGCCACGCGATACCATCGCTTGACAAGAAATCAACAAGCTGAGCACTACTGTTTTCAAGAAACTTATATAATTCTTGCAACTGAGAATTGGCACCGATAAAAGTTGTACCGTTATCTGTGTAAATATTAGAAGGTTTACCACGCCTAGCTACAAACCGTTTCAAGACAGCTAAAAATGCCTCAGTTGTTAGATCTGTTACTAAATCTAAATGGATTGCCTTTGTTGACATACATACAAACACAGCAATGTAGGCTTTAATTAACTTAGCATTGCGCAGCTTTCTGTCCTTTATTAGTAAGGGACCGGCAAAATCAATTCCTACATTCAAAAAGACATTAAAGTGAGTCACTCTCACCTGAGGCAGCTCGCCCATTTTATACGTTTCCGACGTTGGTTTAACTTTAAAACACGTAACACAGGTTCTGGTTACCTTTCTAGCTAATGATCTGCCTGAAAGAGGCCAAAATTCTTCTCTTACACTAGCTAGTAAGTGTTGTGGTCCACAGTGAAGTAATTTCTCATGTTCGTGAACAAAAATTAAATGCGTTAATCTATGTGATGAAGACAAAACCATTGGGTGTCTTTTGTCAAAATCACAGTCAGAGTTAGCCAGCCTACCACCCACCCGTATAATGTCATCGTTTAGGAACGGATTTAAATTGAGTAAACGGCTCGTCTTTTTTAGAGGTTTAGCTTGTATTAAATTACTATACTCTAACGGGAAAGACTGGATTTGGGATAATTTTACTAAAGAATGAAGAGCGTTCTGTAGCTCATCCTTGGTTAAACAACCAAACTGTCGTTGTTCCTTTGATACACGCGAGTTTTTTATAAAGCGTTTACAAAATGCTGTAACTCGTTGAAGTTTAATCAGTGAGGAAAATTTATTAAACAAGTCAAACTCGGCCAGAACGGTGGCATAACATATACTTGATAACTCAGAATTTTTGCTCGAAATATCTAAAGATGATCGTTGTTCTGGCAAAGACATCATATTTGGAAGAACTGTTGATAAATTCCAACACGATTCAACTTGGGTTAACCAATGTGGACCGTGCCACCATAAATTTGAGTCAAGAAGTTCAGAAGAGCTAACTCCTCGAGACAATAAATCTGCAGGATTCTCGAGCGATTTGACATGATGCCATTCGCTTGGATCGGTAAGGTTTTGAATATCACCAACTCGGTTGGCAATGAAAGTTTTCCAAGCTCTTGCGGGAGACTTGATCCAACCTAAAGTGATTGTGGAATCACACCAGAAGTAACGTCGCGATATATTCAAATTAAGGGATTTAAGAACTTTATCTGCTAAATGAGCCAACAAATTTGCCCCGCATAATTCTAGCCGTGGCAATGAAATTTGCTTCAATGGTGCGACTCTTGACTTGGCACAAATTAAATGACATGACTGAAAACCGATTTGATCACTGCAACGAAGGTAGATACATGCTCCGTAGGCAAGTTCTGAACTGTCAGAAAAACCATGCAGTTCTACACATTCAGCGTTTTCCGACAAAGCATATCTAGGAATTTTAATTTGGTCTAAAGTCTTTAGATCATCCTGAAATTTTAACCATTCTCGATAAATGCCCTGGGGTATAGCCTCATCCCAAGAAACACCAACTTGCCATAATTTCTGCAAAATTAACTTTGACCTTATAACAATCGGACCCAGAAGACCTAGTGGGTCAAAAATTTGAGACGTAACTGACAGAATAACACGCTTAGTAACCTTGTTATAATTTGTTTTTGATATTAAATATTGCAAGGTATCAACATTTGAGTTCCACAGAACGCCAAGCGTTTTATTACTTTCACCCGGTCCCAGCTGTAGCACACCAAAATCTAAATCATCGGAGACTGTAAATTTCGGTAATAACTCGGGTTTATTTGTTAACCATTTGCGTAAAATGAAACCAGCAGAAGCGAGAATATTCGAAATATTTCTTTGAAGCTCGATAATTTCTTGAACGGAGTTACAAGATGTCAAAAGATCATCACAATAAAAGTCATTTTTTATAACGTTAGATGCGACAGGAAAAGCTTTTTCATTTTCATTTGCTAACTGCATTAAGCACCTTATTGCCAAAAATGGTGCAGACGCAGTACCATATGTCACGGTGTTTAATTGATAAACTTGAATCTCATCGTCAGGATTTTCTCGCCAAAACATTTTTTGCAAACCCCTTTGGTTTTCCGCGATTAAAACTTGTCTATACATTTTGGATATGTCAGCATTAAGTACGAAAGGAAATTGCCGAAATCTTAGCAAAATTGAAAACAAATCGGACTGGACAGTTGGTCCACTGTTTTGGATATCGTTTAACGAAGAACCATTTGAGGACTTAACACTAGCATCGAATACTACTCTGATTTTAGTCGTTAGACTACAGTCACGAATAACTGGATGGTGGGGCATGTAATAAGAAATTTTACTAGAATCATGCTCATCTTGATCCAAAATTTTTGTCATATGACCTAGTTTCTCGTATTCTTGCATAAATTGAACATATTGCAACCTTAAGTCGCTATTTTTATTTAATTTGCGCTCCAAGGAAAGAAATCTGTTAAGAGCCATTTCCCTTGAATCTCCTAACTGGCATGACTCTTTTAGTGGCATGCGCACTATAAACCGACCTTCTGAATTCCTTTTAAAATTATTTGTGAAATGTGTTTCGCAATATTTTTCGGAATCCGTTAAAAGAGGTTTAGAAGCTTGACACTCTTCTAATTGCCAAAACTTACTTAACTGATCATTGATTTGTTGATCGGACCTTGTATAAAAACATTCACTTTTGTTAGAATTATTTTGTTTAAAACTGTCTTGTTTAGTAACATGATTAATAGTACCTGACACTATCCATCCTAGAACTGTCTTTTGAAGTATAGGTTTATTTATACCGAGATGTATCTGACCAATACTTAATAAGCTGCAGAAAATACTAGAACCGATAAGAATATCTATTTTGTCGGATTTGTTGAATGTTGTATCCGCCAACTTAATATTGGGAGGAATATTTAACTCAGAATAATTGAAAGAACTAGACGGCATATTTTCTGTTATTGTTGGAAGAACTAAACAAGACATTTCCGTTTCGAAACTACTAGTACATGACTTTACATGAACGTCGACCTTATTATTTATATTAGATAATGACTGACCTATACCCTTTACTGTAAATTGAACCTTGTCCCTTTTCAACCCTAGCTTAGCACACAACCTTTGGGTAATGAAGTTGCTCTGCGAGCCATTATCTAACATAGCCCTTGCTTTGTGATAAGAACCCTTGTTGTCCCTGACTAATACTATGGCCGTGGCCAATAAAACTTGTGAACTCACTTGACTTGTACTTGTCATTGTATATCATTGCTTTTCATACTCGTAACTCGAACTTTTAACCAACTCTGGGTTGTCCGATTCTAAACTTGAATTGTTAACTTGACTCGCTTGAACTAGACTACTGTGACTTGAAACTTGACCTTGATTTTTACAATTACTTGTGAACTCATATTGGTTGCTTTGACCAACTGAATTACCTTGACCTGACTTGACCTGCTTAATCTCACTTGCTAGCTCAACATTACCATTATGAGAGGACCGACTTGAATTATTCAAATGAATCAAGGTGTTGTGCGGCTGACCACACTCTCTGCACTTTGAAACAGTACAATCGTTATTTGTGTGCCCTGGCTTTAAACAATTTAAACATAACTCTTTCTTTTTAATTTCTTCTATTCTAGCATAGACTGGCAATTTTATTAGCTTATTACATTTATAAACTGAATGATTTTCCTTACAAAAATAACACTCTAGTTTAAAACTGACATATGATTGCTTAACGTTGCTCTTACGGTGCATATTTTGATTGTGTAAATTTTGTTCTTTTAAATTATATTCAAGTTTTTCTAATACTTCACATTTTTCCTTTAAAAAAATGTTAAAGTCAATCATACCTGGGATATCACCCTCTATTTTATAAGCTTCCCACTCTCTACGAGTAACTGGGTCTAGTTTGGATGAAGCAATGTATATTATTAAAGTGTCCCAATATTCTGTGGGCTCATTTAAAGATTTAAGTGCCCTTAGATTTTTTTGTAAATTGTCATAAAGTTTACGAAGGCCCAAATGACTTTCTTTCTCTAGTTTAGCAAACTCAAAAATGGCCTTGACATGATTTAAAATAATTAGTCTTTTATTTTCGAACCTTTCTGTTATTAATTGCCATGCTATGATGTAATTTGCGCTCGTAACCTCAAGTGATTGAATCACTTCCAATGCCTGATCCTGATCTTGTACCGAAGATTTTAAATAATAAAACTTTTCTATATTACTCATATTTCGATTTTCATGCACAAGCGCACTAAAACCATCTCTAAACTCTAAGTACTTACTATATTCCCCATTAAACGTGGGTAAACGAATAGCTGGAAATTTGACTTGATGAATATCCCGAACTTGATTCGTCTGTGTTTGTATGTTTGGCAACACTGCGCTACTATCGTGAGAAACAACTGACGAACTATCGCTTTTATTTTTTGAAAAACTTGCTAAAACACTCTTAGCTTGCCCTAAGTATTTATAAAACTTATTTTCAAAGTCGTCTCGTTCCTGAAATTCAGTAGTCTCATCATCCTTCAGTGTAAGCTCAATCTGATCTTGAACCTCACTGAACTTGTCTAACAAAATTTCAATTCTTTCTATTCTACATTTAATTTCATGATAAATTTGATCTGTAATCTCAACCCCTTGAAGATTGTCAATAAACGATGCAAATTTAGTTAATTGGGATTTAAATCGTCCCCTTGTTACCTTTAACTCTGACATTTCTCTTTTTTTTATGCTTGTACCTTTATGCAACCTAAAATAAAATAACTGGATTTATTTTATTCCTTGTACCTAGAAACGACTCGTTGCCCCCTCGGTGAGGTTTAGAGTCAACAACTATTTCTGAAACTTGCTATCTACTTGAACTTAATGTGTTACCTAGCTCGTAACTTAATTACTTAACAATTCACTTGAAAAACTCGACATTTAACTTGAACGTGCTGCTTCAATTTAAAAGCATAAACAACTCACTAGAAAGTTAAAAATTGGAACGGACTTACAGGAATGCTCTTTCTCGATCTCGATACTCGTTGACCGCCGTGATACAATGGCTGTTCTTTGGCCTTGTCTTGGACAAATGCACTACTTGTTGAATCTCGATTTGTATTGATTTTCTATTCGGCTCGAAGGACCATGTTTACGCCTAGATTTTGTGGACTGTATTTTACACTTTAGTTTGAGTAAAAGACGATTTTTACTACTTAAATTGTGTGTTTATTGCGGACTTGCTTACAATAAACTGTATCAGGCGGCCATCGTTGCGAAAGAGGGCGAGGTTGTCAAATGTTCTATCTAGGTAGACTGACATATAATTTGGGTTGCCTAACCATTATAGTCTAGATTTTAAAAATATTAGAATTGGCCTTAACAGGGTCCATATTTTTCAGTAGCAAGCAACTTAACCCTAATTTGCGGCATTAGCCTTTGGACGGCACCAATGTCGAATTCTCGAATTTTGTGGTTTATCTAGCCACGTAACTGTTCTACGTTTTATGCTTCCCAGCCATTATCGTAAACTTTTCTAGCTAGTAGGGCCCAAACATTTTCTATAGGTCTCGCTTGAGGCACGTTTGGTGGGTTGTCTACCTTTGGGACAAAATAGATATTATTGGCAGTCAACCACTCAGTTGTTTGTCTTGCATAATGATACAAAGCCAGATTTAGGCAGAAGATAATTTCGTCATTGGGGTGAGTAGCAGTATAATCTGGCGAAATTTTGACAAACATTGCCTAATAAAAATGCCCTCATTAATGGCTTCACCACGAGCACGTCCGATATATGGCTAAGAAATACCTGCTTCGGAAATTGCGCACAACACTAAAATTTTTTCAGATAACTTTACTTCTTTTAATCTAACTTCGTCTGGACAGTCTTGTATGTTGTCCGTGCAGAATCCGTCATTTATCTCTGAATTGGACAGGAGAAAATATTTTTTATCATCCATGATGAAAATTTTATCAACATAATGAACACGGCTCAATGCTCGGCAACACCTCGGAATTTTCTGTCATTGAGCTACAGTGTATTTTGGTGATTTTCTTCATTTTCGGTATTTTAAATTACTTCGCGAGAGAGTCCTACTTGCTGTCATGCGCGAGACATGAGGCCCGAATCTTCAAGAT
Organism: Philopedon plagiatum; assembly: GCA_963971165.1. NCBI lineage: Eukaryota > Metazoa > Arthropoda > Insecta > Coleoptera > Curculionidae > Philopedon > Philopedon plagiatum. The sequence goes on along the minus strand of OZ020193.1, from coordinate 24,667,055 downwards.
AGCTTACGCACCTTGTTTTTTGCTAATCGAACCACGCTTCCTTCATTCGCTTGACTTAGTACCCTTGGTCTTTCACTTTTCGGCAAGTTTACACAAGGTATTCCCTCTTCACATTCTTTTATTGTTCGATAAATTATAGCCACTGCAATATTTTGGCCCCTGTATAGTATTACAATTTCGCGCTTAGATAGGGTCTTGTCCAACTAATGAAAAAATGCTTTTCCGAATATCTAGCTTGTACGCCATTGTAATTACAAATGTTGGTGAAAATGACATATTATGGCAATCTTTCATTGATTGCGACTTTTTTTGCAAAGCCCCCTTAGACAAAAAGCATTATTTTTATAAGACTCAACAACGCAAATTTTCCTGAAAACTTATGGGACACACGTTATCAGCTTTTTATTTTGTTGGCATAGCTCGGCAGTTATCAGAATCCCAGGAACCTTTTCTATAGAAATCTGAACAATGGACCCCCTATGTGTCCTGCTAGCTCCTAACTACGCCACTGTTTCTTTCACGATATGACGTTACTGGCGTAAAAAGCAATTTGCCACTAAATCATTTAATTTTTAGGAGTTAATAAAAATCCATTCAGCTTCCATCACTGTTAATAACCCTGTAAAAACCATTTTAATTACTAATTAAATTAAAAGAAATTGGTTGCACAATTTATGTTTTATGATACTAATAAATAATTATATTTGTTCCTTTCATAATGGGATCGTTTCTGGTAAGTGTTAATTGATCCCATAAAAGAGGTTTATGTATTGAAACCCACACAGAAGAACTAAAACAGAATGAACTCTTTTCCTATAGTTCATCATCATATAAAGCAGAGGTATTCAAACTGTGGTTGCCAGAACTGTTAAACATTTATTTGAAGAGAAACATAGTTATAATTAATATAACTGTTTTCATTACACCGGAATTGGAAATACTACCTAAATGTTTTTGTGAAAAAACAATCAGATTTTTTTTTTATCTAAGACATCCCACGTAGACTTCAAGCCTAAGTATTAACGTACCGTGGGTGTCTGAAGAGAAGGGAAATGTAGTCTATTGACACGGGATTTGAAGGATTGGACGTTGGGACGGGAAGGGAAAACATCTGCAGGCAATTTGTTCCATAATCTAGAGACCCTAGGTATGAATGAGCGAGAGAAGTGGTCTGTTCTAGACTTTTGTAGCTGGACAGTAAAGGGATGCATACGTAACGCGCTTCTTGTTGTTCTGTTAGGGACATTCAAGGGGGGAATAATATCGGCTAGTTCTTCAGAGCAAAATCCGTGGAAGTAGCGGTAGAAAAGGGATAAATCCCCTACAGCGCGGCGATGAGCGAGAGAAGGGAGTTTTCTCGTGAGGGCTGAGTCATTGATAAGTCGAATGGCTCTCTTTTGGATAGAATCAAGGATCTTAAGTGTCGAAGGTGATGCCGCTCCCCAGATGTGGGAGCAGTACTCTAGGTTAGGTCTTATTTGGGAAACATAGAGTGTGTGTAAGTTGGAAGGGGAGATAAAACAAAAGGAGTTTATTTTCTAAATAAGCATATTTAAGGCAATATCATCTATCTGGCTTCGATAATTGGTCCTTTCTCCTAGTTACTGTTTTTTTGGTTTTAGAAAGTCGTCTTTGTTGTGAGAGCTTTTTATTATGGGGAATATTTTTAGCTGATTTCGTGCCCACGTTTTTTCTGTTAAAATTCCTAAAAGCTGTTAGGGTAGGTATGAGAGGAGCTACTGATTTTTTTGCTATGTCTAACTCCTCAACAGATGTCAGGCTGCCAAGAAGTTGTCATACTTCAAGTTTGAATTTTTCTTTTTCATTTACAAAGTAACCGTTACTTCTATTTAATTTTGTTTGTGACAGTGCATTAACAATAATTGGTATTTCTTTTTGGGAATCCGTATTTTCCTCAATTATTAAACACGGTTGATTATCTAGAAAACATTTTAATGTTATTTTTACACAAGATGCAATTTAGAAGTCTACCAGAGTTTGTCTCTTCATGACTTAACTTTTTCTAATTAATGTGAGAAATGCCAAAAACAATTTACACATTTACGACATTTCCCACAAGTACAGGGTGTCCCATTTTCGGCACTTTTGAGGGGTATCTCCCTTATTTTTAAAGATAGAGGGTTGCGGTTTTCGCGACAGTGTGCTACTTTTTGATGAAACGAAAGATGGCATAAAAATATTTTTCATGGCCCCCTTCGTTTTTGACATACAGGACGAAATTGATTTTTTTCCATTTTCGGACCCCCCTCGCATTTCAGTTATCTTGTAACTTATATAAAAAGTAAAAATTGATCACATTAGAGTTTTCTACGTAGAATCGAGTGGCGTGGTTAGATTTTCATCAGATGTGATATTTTTCGAGATATTAACCACATAAATGTTTTTTTAAATGGAACACCCTGTATATTTCTTAACCATTAAGTTTCCCCTTTCGAGAGCTTTTCAAAAATATATAACACTTTATGGTTATTTTTTATTTTTAGCCCTTAAATCGAACTATTGAATTTTAAAATTTAATTTTGCGTAGTTGGCCGTGTTTAACAAGTGGTTTAACGTCAATTCAGGGATTTAGATTTAAAAAAGAAACTAGTTAAATCCTGTATTTTCATTAATTTATTAAAATTCGTATTATTTTTTAAACTACAACACTACTTGTTATCTAGAGATATAGAAAATCCTAACCAGAACTAAAACGGCTTAGTGTTTAATTACCTGAAAATTAAATTAGTTGTCTTGAATTTTTAATAGCAAATAAAAGTCAAATTTAAAAACAAAACATACAAAACTTTAGGTAACGAAAAGAGTTAGTCCATTTAATCCATTCTACCTCTTTTCGTTGCCTAAAGTTTTGTATGTTTCGTTTTTAAATTTGACTTTTATTTGCTATTAATAATTCAAGACAACTAATTTAATCTTTAAGTAATTAAAAACTAAGCAGTTTTAGTTCTGGTTAGGATTTTCTATATATCTCATTGATTTCTAATATGGATAAGCAAACAATAATCGCGAAAGTGGCAAATTTCTGGCCTCGCGCATGTAAACAAAGCTTATCGGCCATGGGCATGCGCACTGCAAAATTTGTCAGCTGTGATGGTCGATCCCACTCTGATTTTCAAGGAACATAAAAGGGTTTGCTGATTGATTTCCAGCTGGTTATGCAATCCGTGTAGCAGATGACAACAAGCGAGTTGTGCGCATGCCCCTCGCCGATCTGGCTCGAGAAATATGACCGGTGGTCGTGCGTACAAACACAATATTTCACCCTGCTAACTTAACTTTTGTTTGCGCACGCTGTCAGTTGTACGGGTCTATATTATATAAGTCAATGACTTATCTAGATATTAGATAACAAGTAGTGTTTTAGGTTAAAAATAATAGCAATTTTAATAAATTAATGAAAATACAGGATTTAACCAGTTTCTTTTTTAAATCTAAATAATTGAATTGACGTTAACCACAATGTTAAACACGGCCAACTAGGCAAAATTAAAGCTTAAAATTAAATAGTTCGATTTAAGGACTAGAAACAAAAAATAACTATAAAGTGTTATATATTTTTGAAAAGCTCTCGAATGGGGAAACGTAATGGTTAAGAAATATACAGGGTGTTCCATTTAAAAAAACATATGTTTGGTTAATATATCGAAAAATATCACATCTGATGAAAATCTAACCACGCCACTCGATTCTACGTAGAAAACTCTAATGGGATCCATTTTTACTTTTTTTTATACGTTACAAGATAACTGAAATGCGAGGGGAGTCCGAAAATGGAAAAAAATCAAAGGGGGCCATGAAAAATATTTTTATGTCATCTTTCTTTTCATCAAAAAGTAGCACACTGTCGCGAAAACCGCAACCCTCTATCTTTAAAAATAAGGGAGATACCCCGCAAAAGTGCCGAAAATGGGACACCCTGTACATATAAGTGAATTGATTTAGCTTGGTGAGTTCATTTACTTTACCTGAAACATGATTAACAGGAAATGAACAATTTTAATTCTACAAAAGGACCACGAATGTTTTACCTTTATGATACTTCCTAACATGTTGTGGTAGGTTGGAACACTTTGTAAAAGTTTTATTGCAATCATTACATACTGCAGAACATTTAAAGGTTTTAAGGGGGGCAGCTCTTCTAATTTACCTAAAATAGTTAGTCCCTTAAATGCTTTTCTTTTTTAATGGCGTAGCCTAGAAATAAAATGATTTCTTACCTGGGTGATTTTTTTGATATGGACTCGTAAAGTATATCGTTCACTAAAGGGATTATTGCAAATAATTGTATTGTTGTAGTGGTGTCCATTTCTAAATGAAAAGGTTTAGCTTTACTGATTTAAATATACCTTTATACACTCACAAAAAAGTTAAATAAAACACAAATGAAAATTTACCATAACCATAACAGAACTCTATTATTTCTAGGTTAGGTTACATAGCGCAAAACGATCTCATTGGCGAGCTTGAGAGTTGGAAGCCAAAGTGGAGCTTTTGGTCGCTAGCCGCCTGTGTAACTCTGTCGGTCAAGGATTTTACTATTCTGAGATGTGCGTTTGAATGAGTCGTAGCGAGTATGTTTACTAGTTTACTGTTTAATAATCGCGAATTTATACACGAAAAATATGGATAAGTGGCTTAAAAGAGACAAGTGGCATAAAACATCTAAGAATCCTGTACCATCGAGGTTTTAGTCTAAGAGCCGGCCGTACAAATACTCTATGAATAAGATACATGAACAACCTTGTGCGAGTAAGTAGTACTACCACAGACCTAAAGGCAGCCATCTTTTACATAAGCTAATTTTGCCCGCATCATGAATTCTGACGTCACTTCCGGTTACGATTTTTAATGTTTTCTTAAGTCATCATACATGAATTAAATTTACATCAAACTAGGTTTTACTGCATACCACGATACATGCACTAACACCGGTATGCCTTTGCGCATGCATTCTGTATCTCGCTTCCACACTGTGACATCACGTTCGGGCGTCCAGCGCGCTTCAACAATGTTATTATGAGGGGATTCCATTGACTTTTATATATAGACCCCTACACCTGACAGCGTGCGCAAACAAAAGTTAAGTTAGTAGGGTGAAATATTGTGTTTGTACGCACGGCCATCAGTCATATTTCTCGAGCCAGATCGGCGAGGGGCATGCGCACAACTCGCTTGTGGTCATCTGCTACACGTGTTGTATAACCAGCTGGAAAACAGTCAGAGTCGGATCGACGCGTCCTGTCCATCACAGATAACAAATTTGCAGTGCGCATGCCCATGGCCGATCAGCTTTTTTACATGCGCAAGGTCAGAAATTTACCACTTTCGCGATTATTGTTCGCGGATCCATGTAGTACAAATCAATGGGGGATGCAAGCAATAAAACTTTATTGTTTGAATGTGGTTTGAATATTCAGTTTAAAACCCATAAATATGGCAAATGCATTGTTTCAGAATATAATTAGGACCAGTGAACATTATTTCTTTAAGAATATGCTTTAAACTTTAAACGACGGGACAAATTATTTTATGGACATAATGAGTTATTAAGCTAAATAAATAACATTCTCCATTTGAAAAATCAATATAATTGTAATAAAATGTTTTAATGGGTAACATCATAAATATGAGGGGCCTAGTTCCAAAGTGTACAATCTCCAATTTTCAACAAAAATAAGATAGCTGGCGTTTCAGATGTATTTTTTAGCGCTGAATTGAAATAAACCAAAACGGTCAATGTCCAGTCTACTTTTGGTGTAGAAAATTAGGCTTACTTCCATAACGTACAAACTCCTCACTCGGAAATCAAAGGAAAACGTAAAATCTCCAATGCATATTAATACATTACTATACAGTAATTTTCAAAGTGAACAATGTTAGTGTTTTATTGGGACAATCAATAACACTTTATAATAAACTTTGTTTAATAATAAAAGTAAACAGGATGCAGGCATCTTCTGATGAGTGAAGACTAAACTACTTTTGTTAAACGTTTTAACCACTGTGCTTATACTAATAGAGGTTACATCTTCCTTTTCTCAGTGGCTACAGTACAGAACAATGACATTCTTAGCTACTAAGCTATTTCTAGCGACTGACTGAAAGCAACCTTAACACTCCTCCTCAATTAACATTTTTATAATAATAAAAGTGTATGTAACTGCAAAGTTCAAACAAAGTGATTAGCAAATAACTTACCACCTACTGACTGACTTAATATTCTTACATTTCAACATGCACAATTTTTAAGAGAGAATAATAATTATTATTAAACTTTTGCTTACACAAGGGTTTAAGTACTAAGAATATCAGCCAAATTATTTTCAGTACTAACATAATATATATACAGGGTGTTTCCTAACCTCGTTCGTAAAATGAAAGGGGTGAATCCTGATCCAATTTTAAGACGAAAATGTAGTATACATTTTTTTTGGATATCGCTTCATATTCAAAATACAGGGTGTTGAAGTTTTTTTAAAAAATCGCTTTTTTATTATTATCTTAAACACCCCTTACCCGATTTTGTTTAAAATTGGCAACGTTATTTCAAGTGGTAAGGGCATAATTTAGCGCTAACTAGAATGCAAAAAGAACTAGTACAATCCAATTTTTGCTGGAGAGTAAAATTTATTTATTGCCGATTAGAGATTTATTTTTTTTGTTGTTCGTGGACATGCATGAAAGTGGTTTTTATTTTTTCTCGCGAAAACCAAGCAAAATACGAAAACAATTCCAGAGACAAAAAAGTTGTATTTTTAGTTGTCAAATTCGGAAACAAATATCACAATTTGAAAAAAGTCAGTGGCTTACATTTTTTTGCCAATTTATTTGTTAAGAACCCTCTCTGGACGCCACTGGATTTGATAACTTGAATCTAGTTAGCGCTAAATTATGCCCTTACCACTTGAAATAACGCTGCCAATTTTAAACAAATTCTGGTAAGGGGTGTTTAAGATAATAATAAAAAAGCAATTTTTAAAAAAAACTTCAACACCCTGTATTTTGAAAATGAAGCGATATCGGAAAAAAATTTATACTACATTTTCGTCTTAAAATTGGGTCAGGATTCACCCCTTTCATTTTACGAACGAGGTTAGGAAACACCCTGTACCTATATATATATATATATATATATATATATATATATATATATATATATATATATATATATATATATATATATATATATATACAGTGTGTCCACGGATTGACTCCGGAAGAGGAAAAACTTTTTTGTTTGAGGATTTACGAAAGAAAGTCATTCTACAAAAAAAGTTTTGCTTGTCCTAAAACGTCCAAAGAAGATGTTAGCTTTCAAAAGTTTTATACAGGATGCGTAAAAATTACAAAAATGTAAAAATGCTGAAGTATATATTGCCTCAATTGTTATAGTTGCATGAAAAATTCATTAAGAAAGATTGGTTAGAATTGGATTTTATGTCTAAAGGTGGTGTCATTGCTTGGTAGTTAAATAAAAACTGAGTTTTTTTCTTGTGGCATTATTTTTTTATTTTCATGACGTCCTAGGCCATGTAGAGGTCGCTTTAGGAGCTATATTGCCTCAATTGTTGTAGTTGCATGAAATGTTAATTAAGAAAGCTTGGTTAGAATTAAATTTTATGTCTAAAGGTGATGTCATGGCTTGCTACTTAAATAAATACTGAGTTTTTTGTGGCATGTGTTCAAAATTATTATTATTTTTTATGACGCCCTCTGAACTGTAGGGATCGCTTTGGGAGCTATATTTTATCGGTAGCTAGTTATTCAGTCTTAAAAATGCATTTAGTATTATTGTAAACATAAGAATTTATTTTCAACGTAAAAAGAACAATAAATTACTAATTATTCAAACATTGCCCCACCATCTTCACACTTTTCAGCCTTCTTGATAAAAGCTTTATAGCTGTTCTGAATTTCGTTAAGAGGAATATCTCGAATGGTTTCTCGAATTCGGTTTTTTAGGAGATCTAAATCATTATTTAGAGGATCTGCATAAACTTTTTGCCATAAATATCCCCAGAAATAAAAATCCATTATTGTGATATAGGGACTTCGAGGTGGCCAAGGGTTAGGACCGTATCGTCCTATCCAGCGTCCAGGAAAATAAGTATTTAACCATTCCCTTACAATTGCAGTAGAGTGTGCCAGGGTGACCGTCCTGTTGAAAAAACGCTGCTTCTCGAGTATTTATTGGTAAGTTATCTAGGTATTCTAGCATAACAGCGTTTAGCATTTGAAAGTAACTATGCTGGTTCATGTTTCCTTCAAAGAAGTGAGGACCAATTATTCTATTGAAAGATATAGCACACCTAACATTAACTTTTTTAGAGTATTGTCTCCTGCAGTTAATACGAAAATTTGGATTTTCCCTAGACCAAAAACGTACATTCTGTGAGCTTACTACCCCGTTTGTTGAGAAAGTTGATTCGTCTGAAAAAATAATATTTTGGTGGAAACGACGATCTTGAACATACTGCTCACCAATCCACAAACAAAAGTCCAACCTTTTGCCTTCATCGCCGTTCTCCAAAGTATGGTTGAATTTCGGTTTGTATGGTTTTAATTTATTAAAATTATAAATATCTTGTAAATAAGACTTTCCTACGTTGCCAATTTCCAATGCTCTCTTTCGTAAAGATTTTTTAGGGTTAAGACGCACTGAATCTAATGCTATCGCTGCAACAGCATTCTCTTCTTCGCTAAGGTTGGTTTTTTGCTTTTTAGTGTTCAATACGCTGCCTCTTTGCATGAATTTCGAAATAATAGATTTCACAGTTTTGTCTGTCAAAGTTTCATTGGGACATTTTTCCTGAAACTTTCTTAATACGCCTAGGTAACAAATATCTTCCCCTAAACCATAACACTGCACTATAAAAACTTTTTGTTCCACGGTTAACATTGTGACATACGAAACTTTAGATGACTTATTGTACTGACATTGATTGACATAATACCTTACAATATTGCCAAGGAGATGTAAAGGTGAAAAATGTTATGAATTTTTTACTGAAAAGTTTTGTACCAAAAAACCTACCTTTGAAAAAAATAGGACACGAAAGCTTTTATTTGAATAGCAAGCAATGACATCACCTTTAGACATAAAATCCAGTTCTAAGCAACCTTTCTTAATGAATTTTTCATGCAACTATAACAATTGAGGCAATTTAGACTTCAGCATTTTTACGCACCCTGTATAAAACTTTTGAAAGCTGACATCTTCTTTGGACGTTTTAGGACAAGCAAAACTTTTTTGTATAATGACTTTTTTTCGTAAATCCTCAAACAAAAAAGGTTTTCCTCTTCCGGAGTCAATCCGTGGACACACTATATATATATATATATATATATATATATATATATATATATATATATATATATATATATATATACTCTTGGTAGAAACTCTTGGGGAGTTGGCCATATACTAAAGGGCTAGGAGAAACAAAACTCTCTTTTTTCACTACTGCCGAGCTTTCGGTAATTTTTTATTACCTTTTTCAAGGCTAAAAAGTATAGAGCTTTATAATGTAATACTATAGAAGTTAAAAATAATAACTTACGTGCAAAGTGAGAGTTAATATAGAAACATCATAACATAAACAATGGTAAACATTTAAGAACAGTACATATTTAATTTATTATTGAGGTTTATTTTGTTAGAAATGCATTTTTGTACTGAATGAACTGGAAGATAATCTTTCGTATTTTCGTAAAAAACGGTTTAATTAAGGGTCCCATGATTCGAGTATTAATAACATTATGGGTTCTACTATTGTTTCTGAGGATTTAGTTAAATAATATTCTTGTCGCTCCATTGTAGGTTACATTCATGTTATTTGTTGGTTTTTGTAAGAGTTGAGAGTAAATTATGTTGAGATCTTGAATGTCTCTTTTTTTGTTGATGCATGAAGGTTCTTGGTAAATCTCAACCATTTCTAAGAAAGTTCGTTTGTTAGTGTTTTGTTGGGAGGACAGTACTTTAGTATTACTAAAGTCAAAATCGTGCCCATCTTTGATGTAGTGTTCAGATAAAGCACATGATTGTTTCCCTAGCCGGCAATCACTTTTGTGTCTGGTGAGCCTATCTTTGGGGACTGTGGATGTTTGTCCTATATACACTTTTTCACAGTTGTTACACGGTATGCGATAGACTACTGATGACTGTTTCACTGTTTCGTCTTTATCCTTAACTTTTGTGTATAAGTTACCTATTTTTTTAATTTGTTTGTTCGCTATTCTAATTTGTGGATATTTTAAGATGTTTGTGATTTTGAATGTTAGTTCTTTAATATATGGTAACGGGAAATATTTAAACGTCTCTGCCTCTATATTGGAATTTTCTCCAGTTTGGGACCATATTGTTGTGTTAACTGTAAGTGTGGTATTATATAGATATTTCTTAATTAACCAGTCTGGATATGAGTTTTCTTTTAGAATTAGGTGAAGCTTTTTTAAGTTTTTTCCCTTAATGACGGATGGGCTATTCTTTCTATTCTCTTACGTAAGCCTAAAATTACGTTAATTTTAGTTTTTTTAGTGTGGTAAGAGTGGTAGTTAATATAGCGTCGAGAACTGGTAGGTTTTTGATACCAGTCTAACATGATGTTGTTATCATCGTTTCTAATTACTCGAGTGTCTAGGAATGGAACGCTATTGTATTATTTTGGCCAAGATCATATATATAATATATATATATATATATATATATATATATATATATATATATATATATATATATATGTATATGTATATATATATATATATATATATATATATATATATATATATATATATATATATATATATATATATATATATATATATATATATTATCTATATATATATATATATATATATATATATATATATATATATATATATATATATATATATATATATATATATATATATATATGTATATGTATATATATATATATATATATATATATATATATATATAAAACCTTTTTAAAAATCAAATCTTTGATAAAATGTCTTTTAATGTCAATATGCTTTTCATGTTTTGAATTTTCATAACTTTTTGTCATAGATATCGCGCTTACGTTATCAATCTTTAACTTAACATTTTGCACTTTATGAAATCCTGAAATTACACCTTTTAGATTCACTAGTTCTTGCGCTGAAGCTGCCACCGCTACATACTCAGCCTCCGCTGTAGATAACTCTACACATGACTGCTTTTTGGAAAACCAGCTTACTGGATTACCAGCATACAAAATCTCTGAGCCACTTGTACTTTTTCTGACACTTATATCACCAGCCCAATCCGCGTCTGAATACGCTACTAAATTTGTTTTATCGTCGATAATTTTGCTATAAACTAGTCCAGTTTCATATGTATTCTTGAGGTATCGCAACACTCTTTTTGCCACAGTCCACAACACTTGATTTGATTTATCTAAATATCGGCTAAGATATGACACTGCATACAGTAAGTCTGGTCTTGAAGTGCATGCTAAAATCATTAAACATCCAATCAACTTTGTGTATGGAACATTTAGATTTTCATCCGATTTTTCGATTTGAAATCCGGTCACCATTGGGGTTGAAACTCCTTTACAATCTGTCATATTGAATTCGTTCAGAATTTTTTTTTATATACCGTTTTTGAGCTATCTTGACACTTTCAGGGGTTCTTGTTATTTCCATTCCTATAAATCTCTTAATTTCACCCAAATTTTTGGCATTTAGTTTCTCTTTAAGTTTATTTACAACTCCTTGTACTGTGTCTTTATCTCCTGTAATTATCAGATCATCAACAACGAGAAGCCACACATCGTTTTTAAAATAAAGGCAAAAGTCATATTTTGATGTCTTGAAGTCTGTCATTATTTCATTAAATCTGTTGTTCCAACATTTAGGACTTTCCTTTAAACTATATAAGGCTCTGTTTAGTTTTAAAACCTTGAATTTGTCAACATTTAATCCATCTGGTATTTTAATGTATACTTCTGATTCAAGCTTTCCATTCCGAAAAGCTGTTGGAATATCAAGCTGTCGTACATTCCAGTCATTTTGTAAAGCAAATGCAAGAAATTTTCTAATTGTTGATAATCTTGCGACTGGTGCATACATGGTACCAAAAGGATTCTCCTCCTGAATCTGAAACCCCTTTGCTAGCAATCGAGCCTTCTTTGTACCGTCTTCTTTGGTTCGGAATACTCATCTTGTAATATATCGCAGACTTGTCTATTGCAGTTTCACATTCTGTCCACGTTTTGAGATTTTTATGAGATTTCAGCTCATTTTCTATAGCTTTTTGCCACTCAACAGATTTTTTGGCTTCTGCATAGGTTTGAGGATCTTCCTGCTACTCAATAAGTTCATGGGTTACATATATCTCATAATCTTCAAGATATTTAGGTTTATGTGTCTCTCTTCCAGTTCTTGTAATCACAGGTTCTTGATTTTCCATCATCTCATCATTTGCATCATTTAAATTTTCTTCGTATTCAAAACTATACTCAGAAGTCTCAGAACCTTGTTCAGAAATGTCATCACTTGGCTCTTTATTTCCACATTCATTTTCTTCGTTTTCATGCCCATTTTCTATTGGCCATCTAACTTGTTTGTCTTTCTCTTCTTTAAGCTTTATTTCCTTGCTTATCTCTACATTTTTCACAATCTTACTGTTTTTACAGAAAATGACATCTCTACTAAAAATAATCTTCCATAATAATTTAGCTTATCTACAGACAAAATAATCTTTGAAAGAGCCTTTTTGTCATTCTTATCTTCTTTCTCTGTACCCTGCACAACATTCCACGGGTCATCCAACTCCAAGAGTGCTTCCATTGCAAACTTCCACTCACTGTAGTTATTCCTGCCAGTCAACTTATCGACGGTTACAAAAGACGATGAACTCCCTGCCATTTTTGCGTATTAGCACAAAAATATTTCAACTTAAAACTCTATCACCTTTTAATGTGAATTTTGTTGTGTCTGGGCCCATAAGTGAATAAATAACACTTTCTAATAAACTTTGTGTAATAATTAAATTAAACGTGATGCTGGCATCTTCTGGTAAACTAAAGTAAAGACTAAACTACTTTTGCTACAGTGGCTACAGTACAGAACAATGACATTCTTAACTACTAAGCTATTTTTAATGACTCACTGAAAGCAACCTTAACAAAAATGAAAAATTACGTCGATATAGAATTTTTTTGTTATAAATATGATCTAATTCATAGATTTAGCATAAATGGTCATAAGCCTCATAGTAATTAAAAGCGAAGCAGCCAGGAGGATCCGGGCAACTAAGAGGAGGCACCCTATTTTTTTGAAACTATAAAGCTTATACATTACTTTAAAAAAATCATCGATGTATTCGATGACTTAAGAAAACACAAAAAAACCTTTAATGGAGGGTACCTCGGGGTTGCGGGTTAATTAGGCCTGGCACCACACTATATTCTTATTGTATGCAATAAAATCTACATTTTGACGTACATTTAATTCATATACACAGAAAAAACACTATCGTATATTGAATTGGATACCCATTCACTCAATGACACACTCTATTCCGTATTGCACAATACAAATCCCATTTATTTCAATGATTAGTTTATCATTGTTAACCAATAGGTTAGAAGATTGCTTGAAATATAAGGTTTCATTGGTTTTTAATGGATCGTTCAAATATAACAATTATTTGATGCCAGTAATACCCTGTTCTAAATTCAATGCAAACTACGAGTATCATTGGTTTCACGAGAAGTTTATATTAAATTATTTGGCCTAATTATCTGAAAAGTTTGGAGAAAAAATTAAAACACGTTCTTGCTTCAAGCTTCTACTTCAGACTTCTTTTTTTATTTTCTAACCTGGTAGTTCCATCTATCAGATTAATATATGTATGTAATACAGATTTCTAGAGTAGTCGGTATTACAGATTCCTACATGAAATGGTATACTAATTATGCAGATTTCTCTAAACAATATTCAACACCTCCCTTCAATTTAAACAACCTAAGTTTCAAATTGCATATACATAATACAAAGTAAGTAAAATACAGAATGAATGAAATGAACTCGCAACTAAACTGTCTTATGTTTAACTTCTGTCTAAAATATTGAAATTTATCTTTAGCAAGAGATTTTGTAAACATATCGGCTACATTTTCATTTGCTGATACATATAACAATTTTATGAGTCCTTTGGCAACCACATCTTTTATAAAATGAGCTTTAATATCTATATGTTTTGACCTCTTACTATTTTCAAAACTTTCTATGGCACAGAAGGCACTTTGATTATCCAACATTAGTTTTGTCTCTATGTTTTTGGCACAAAAGTCACTATAAATACCTTGGAGGTAAAGTACTTCAGAAGCTGCCACTGCACTGGCCAGATATTCTGATTCAGAGCTTGATTGTGCTACAACACTTTGCTTTCTTGAGGTCCATGACACTAAATTTTTATTGTAAAAGACCGCACAACCACTTATACTTTTTCTGTCTAGGTCGTCACTTCCCCAGTCTGCATCGGTGAATCCCAAAAGTTCGGGTTCTTCTAAATCGTTAATGTCATAGGTCAAAGTTATGTTAATGGTATATTTTAAGTACCGTAGCACTCTCTTGGCTGCCAACCAGAGTTGTTGTGTGGGTTTATCCAAAAATCTACTTAAGAATATTACAGAATGTGATATATCAGGTCTGCTAATAGTAGCAACCTATAATAATGATCCTATCAATTCTCTGTAGGGAATATTCTTTAATATTTCTCCATTTTCAACTTTAAAGTTTTTCTCCATCGGTGTTAATGCAGACTTACTATTTTGTAGATTAAATTTTTCCAACATCTTGTTGATCAAAGTTGTTTGGGTTATAAATCTGGTTTCGTTAACGGATTTTATTTCCATACCTAGGAAATTTTTAAGTTCTCCCAAATGTTTAGCATTAAATTCTTCTTCTAGTTTTGTCAGAATAAAAGAACTGTTTGGCCCTGCTACTATGATGTCATCTACCCATATCAAAAGCCACACATTTTCACCTATATAGAGACAAAAGTCATTTCCAGGTCTTTTTAGGTTATATTTGTCTGCAAATTGGTGAAACCTCTCGTTCCACATTCTGGGTGCTTCACGGAGACCATATAAAGCCTTTCTTAGTTTTAGCGAGTCACAGTTTTGATCAGTTTTCACACCATCTGGTATTTTTATATAGATGTCCATTTTCAGCCCACCATGTAAGAAAGCTGAAGGAATATCCAGTTGGAGTATTGTCCAATTTTTCTGAAATGGATGTACAATAAACATTCTTATTGTTTGGTACCTAGCCACTGGTGCATAATTATTGTATCCTGTTTCTACTTGGTAGCCCTTGGCTACAAGCCTTGCCTTTTTTAATCCATTTTGCTTTGTTGTAAAAACCCAACGTGTGTCAATTGCGAATTTGCCCTCAGGCAACATTGCTGGTTCCCACGTTCCATACTTTTCATGCGCCTCTATTTCCTTTTCAATGGCATCTTTCCATCCTTTTCCTGCGTTCACTGCTTGTTTATAATTTTCGGGATCTTCTCCTTCATTAGTCAAAAGGCAGCATGCATAATATAGTTCATAGTCTGTAAATTTTTGAGGTACCTTCCTTTGTCTTTGTTGGCACGGTTCGTCAACTTTTTCTTTTTCTTGCTCTTTCTCTGCTTTCTTAATTTCTGTGTCTCTTTCATCATCACTTTCTTCATTGGTTTCATGCTTTTCTTCTGGTTTGTTGTCCACCATTCCATAAACATAGTCTTTTTCATCGAATTTCACATCACGTGACACCAATATCTCATCATTCTCTGGGTTCCATAGTCTGTATCCATTTGTACTGTATCCAACTATACGAACAGGTATCGCTCTTGTTTCTAGCTTATGACCCGAGTGAGGAATTTTCAGTGCCCAAGCTCTACTGCCAAAAATTCTTAATTTGCTCAGATCTGTTTTACCATAATACATATTTATTGGTACATCTCCTTTTAAGGCACTGGTGGGTGATCTATTGAGTTGATAAGCTGCACTACGAAGAGCTTCGCCCCATAAGTGTCTTGGGAGGTTCGTTTCTGCAAACGTGGTTCGTACTTTGTCTAAAAGTGATCTGTTGAATCTCTCACTCACTCCATTTTGTTGTGGAGTGTAACGCAGTGTGTATTCACATTTTATTCCTTTTTGTCTACAAAAATTCTTAAATTCTGATGAGTTGTACTCACCACCATTGTCCATTCTTAATCGAGAACACTTTTGACCTTTTGCTTTTAGCTCTCTTATATAATTCATCAGGTTATCTTGCGCTTCACTCTTTCTCTTCAGCAAATAAACTGATATAAAATGTGAGTAATCATCTATGATCGTTTGATAATATTTTTCTTCATTTTTTGTTGATGTACGAATAGGTCCTCCTACATCTGAATGAAGGAACTCTCCAACAGCTCGAGATCTTGGTAAATCTTGATTTTCAAAAGGTAAACTTGTCGCTTTCCCTTCTTTGCATGGGCTGCATACTGTAGTTGGTGTTGGTAAATTTAACTTTTTCATATATTGTTCACAAAGATCTCCTAACCTCTTATGCCAAATATCCCCTGTCACTGTCAAATTGCACAGAATCTCTGGAAGGTTAAAACTTACAATATATAAATTTCCCACTGCCATGCATTCTATTATATTGTTATCCTTTGTTTTAATTTCAGCTTTTTCTTTGTTAAATGTAATTATATTTTCCGTTTCATTTATTTTCTTTTTAGAGAGAGTAGATTGTATGTTAGTTTATTAACAATCAATGCAACAAATTTTATTTTTACCTTTCCATACTCTACTTCCAATTTTCCTTTCTTACTTGCAATAAGAAAATTGCCATTTGCTACTCTAATCCGTATTTCTTTTTTCAATTTTTCAACACTTGTCATATATTTTTCCATATTTTCATTCACTAAATGATCTGTCGCTCCATCTAGTATAAAATTAACTTTTGAGTCACTAGATTTTATGTTTGGCTCTCCTGTGCTTAAAACTTCTGTGACAAATGATATTTCTTCTTCTCTGCTGTTACTTTCTTCATCTTCTGTGTAGTTTGCTTGTCTTCTTCCACCTCTTCGATACCCATGACCTCTACTTCTCGCATAGCCCCTGTATGTCCCTCTATTTGAATTATCCCTTTTCTTATTAGTCTTTGGACAATCTCCTTAGAAATGACCAGTTTCATTGCATCCATAACACTTCAAACCTGGATATTTACTTGTATTAAATGCACTTGACCCTGTATCTAGCTGTTGTGAACTTTCTTGCGAATCTTTAAACTTTAATTCTGCATCTAGAAGTCTTCCTTTCACAAATTCTAAAGTTATGGCTGTAGTAACTGTTTCTATGGCTGCTATCACATTGTCATACTTTTCAGGCATAGTAAGTAGTAAATAACATGCCTTATCTGATTCATCGAGAGTGGCCCCTGTTGATTCTAGAACTCGTAACAAGCTTTCCACTTTCATGAAGTGATCTTGCAGATTATCTGATGTGCATTTTAGTTTTAATAACTTTTTCATGATATATACCTTAGAAAAGGTACTTTTTCTCTCAAAAACATGTTTTAAAGAGATAAGCATTTCTTTTGCAGTTTTTGCATCTTTAATATATTCTAAATGTTTGTCTGTCATACACTGTACAATGATACATCTTGCCCTTGTATCATCCTTGTCGTGCTTTGCCTTTTCCTCGGACGTCAAAGCTGCATATTCCGTTTCTGACAGGTCAATGACATATTTTACTCCTTCTTTCTCTAATATAATTTCCACTCGAAATTTCCAGTTTAAGTAATTTGTGTTTGTCAACTGAGGAAACGGTATTAACGATGTAGCCATTTTCACTATTTTTGTCCAAGTCTTTCACTCTTTTTTGTCCTTTCGTGTTTTTCATACTTTCGCGCCCCACATTTCTCCACCTAACCTCAAAACTTTCCTCTACCAAATTTTTTAAGCACTCTTTCAAAATTTTTCCGAACACTACTACTTTTTCACGATTTTCAAAGTCTTAACTTTTACCTGGCATGGCCTGGGCCCATATCCTATTACATTATTTGGCCTAATTATCTGAAAATGTTGGAGGAAAAATTAAAACACGTTCTTGCTTCAAGCTTCTACTTCAGACTTCTTTTTTATTTTCTAACCCGGTAGTTCCATCTATCAGATTAACATATGTGGGTGATGGCCAATGCCATCGGGTATTTTCTCTTTTATTGAAAATGATTTTGGACTGTATTTTTGACTAAACGGTTTTTATTACTTTCGAAAACAAAATGTCTATTTTGGCACTGCGTTACCTAGGATATCATATTATGCAGTATATATGGTGGTTCAAAACTTACAAATATTTTTTATAAGCCTAAACATAACCGCCGGCCTTGAAAGTTTATCTTTGAATAAATACAATAATAAATTAATAACAATAATAACAAATTATTAAATTATGTTTCCTTACAAAAAAAGGTACAATATAATAATTATCCCTTTAATTAGTTCAAGTTTCTATGGACAAAACGCACACCTTTTGCACAGAACGTTTGACAGTTCCAACGTTGGTACGCACACTTATAACGCGCGTTAGTTGGTCTTTACCGGGATGAAGAACCACTACACGGCCTAACTTCCAGTTTAGTGGAGCGATGTTCTCTTCTTTAAGGACTACCATACTGCCTATTTTGATATCTTCGTGGGGTTCTCTCCATTTAGTTCGTTGCTGCAGTAGCGATAAATACTCTGCTGACCATCGTAACCAGAACTGCTGATACAATTTTTGAAGTAAATTGTACCGATTTAGTCTATTAGATGGCTGCTCGACTACATCTTGTTGTGGAAGTGCCTTTAAGGTGTCTCCGATAAGGAAGTGACCAGGTGTAAGAGCCAGGAGATCATTGGGATCAGAGGATAACGGGGTTAAAGGACGAGAATTTAGCACCGCCTCTACCTGAGTAAGCACAGTATTCATATCTTCAAAGGTTAGGATTGACTTTCCGATTATTCGAGTAATATGATGTTTTGCGGATTTAATCGCTGACTCCCAAAGACCGCCATGATGTGGAGATCGAGGAGGGATATACCGCCAGTCAATATGTGATTGTAAGCAAAAATTATTAAACTCATTATCCTGTTTTAACCTTTCAAGCAAATCCCCTACCTTTCGAAGCTCATTATTACTCCCTACAAAATTCGTTGCGTTATCGGAGTATATTCGAGCGCATAGTCCACATCGCGAAACAAATCTTTTTAGGCAATTGAGAAATGAATTAGTACTTAAGTCCCCAACTAGTTCAATGTGTACAGCTTTTGTCGAAAAACAGACAAATAAGCAAAAATATCCTTTGACAGTTGCTCTATTGCGTAATTTGCCGTCTTTTAAGTTAAAAGGGCCTGCAAAATCAACTCCAGAAATAATAAACGGGCGTTGAGGAGTTACCCTATCTTTAGCCAAATCTCCCATTTTTTGAATAACGTTGCGAGGTTTGACAAGTAATACATTTTGACAAAACACTTCGAATATCATTTTTACCATTTATTGGCCAGTAACGTTGTCGCAGGGATGCTAAAATAGCCTGTGAACCGGCATGAAGTTGTTTATGATGCTGGTCGATAATGATTAATTTACTCAGCGGATGCTTTTGCGGTAAAATGATAGGAAATTTAGCATCATATTTTTCAGACTCTCGAATTCTTCCCCCTACACGTAAAATACCATGATTGTCTAAAAAGGGATTGGGAGATTTGATCGAATTTTGCTTTAGTACCTGTTTAGTACCTTCAAGAATATTAATTTCATTTTGGAAAACCTGGCCTTGCATAACCTTAATAAGAGTCATCAATGCATTATCGAACTCTTCAATACAAATTTTACTGAATTTTCGATTATCGGCTTTACATTTTAAATTATTATAAAACCTTAAACATAAAGCCACAATTCGAACTAATTTAAAGAGACACGAATACCTTTCAAAGATTCCTGGATCAAAATTTACATTAGCAAGTACTAATTTTGTATCGCGTTTTTCGGAGACAAAATTCGTATCTAAAGAAACCGTATGAGGCCACCATTCTTGGCTTTTTCGGAGCCAACATGGACCTGACCACCATAGTTCTAAGTTTTTAAGTTGTTTGGGTTCAACACCTCTAGAAATTATATCTGCCGGGTTTTCGCCTGATACTACGTGGCTCCACCGATAGCCGTTTGTAAGATTTTGAATTTCTGCCACCCGATTGGCAACAAAAACCTTCCATTTGCTTGGTTGTTCGCCAAGCCATGATAAAACAATAGTAGAATCTGTCCATAAGAAAACACTTTCGACTTTTATGTCTAAAGCTGCTATTACTTTCTTAGATAATTTTGCAAGTAACAACGCGCCACACAGTTCTAATCTAGGTATGCTAATATTTTTGATCGGTGCAACACGAGACTTTTCGCAGAGAAGGCGAACTAAAACTTCCCCGGCCGTATTTGTAGATCTTACATATAAACACGCTCCATATGAAGCCTCACTTGCGTCACAAAAACCGTGAATTTCGAATTGACTATAGCATTCACAACAGTATATTGTCTAGGAATTTTTACTTCGTTTAGAAATTTTATCAGTATAGAATTTTGTCCAAACTGAAAATAACTCTATGGGAATAGTTTCGTCCCATACTAATTTTAGTTGCCAAAGCCTTTGGAGTAAAATTTTTGCTCTTATAGTGACCGGACCTACTAACCCTAATGGATCAAATATTTGTGATGTAACGGACAATATAACACGCTTTGTAACACTGCTTTGCCTACATGGTTTAATTTCTACACAGTATTCTAAAATATCAGATTTAGCTTGCCAAAAAATACCTAAAGTTTTCTGGCAACCGCTTTCTGTAATCAAATAACCTAAGCCCTCATTTTCGTCGCGCGAAAGACTCTCCAATACTTCTTTATTATTTGAAGACCACTTTCTTAGAGGAAAACCGTATTGAGCAAGTTCATTCGAAATGGATTTTCCTATCTGTATCGCATTGCCTGCAGATTCTACACTCAAAATTAAGTCATCAACATAAAAGTTTCGTAAAATGACATTACTTATATTAGGTAATCTATCCTGTATGTCAAAAGCTATTTGTTGAAGGCATCTAGTGGCCAAAAAGGACGCGGGTCTATAGTGATTAAGACTTAAGTTAGGGTCTGAGCGCCAAACAATTCTTTGTAAATCTCGTTGATCTTCAGCAACATTTACCTGGCGATACATCTTAGCTATGTCCGCGGTGATAACTACATTATGTTGTCGAAATCTAATCAAAATATCAAATAGATCGTCTTGTATACACGGTCCTACCTTGAATACATCATTTAACGATAGGCCACTTGATGTTTTCCCACTGGCGATGGCGTCGAACACAACGCGCAACTTTGTAGTTAGACTTGCTTCATTAACTACACCGTGATGAGGTAAGTAACATACGTTACTACAATTTTCAAGATCACTTGATTCTATCGTGCTCATGTGCCCTAAACTAATATATTCTTCCACAAAGGAGGAATACTTTTGCCTCAGATTTGTATTTCTCAAAAGTTTTCTTTCTAAATAATAAAACCTTTGTGTTGCATTTTCTAGAGAATCGCCTAACTTATTTGCATTATCCTTGACAGGTAATCTTACACAAAATCTACCTGAATTATCTCTACTAAGAGTATCTATGAAATTTTGCTCACAATCAGCCTCTACTTTTGAATAATATATTTTATTATCTACCTCTTCTATGGTCCAGAATTTCTCTAACTGATCTTGTATATCTTGAGTTACCACTAAATGATACGAGACTTGCGGAATACCGAGATTATTTATAGTTCTTTCTACTAAATTTCCGGAAATAATCCAACCCAAAACAGTTTTTTGTAAAAGTGGCTGATTTTGACCTAATCTAATTTGACCTACACATAACAAATCGAAAAATAGTCCAGCGCCTATTAAAATATCAATTTTTGCTGAAAAAAGTCTGGATCGGCTAATTTTATATTAGAAGGAACTTGTAAACTTGAAATATCAAAAGATCACACTGGAATGTCAGATGTGACATTTTGCAAAATCAAAAATGACAACTGTGCATTAAAATTATTATAACAAGACCTTATGGTTGATTGCGTTTGATATTCAATGCTTGTTGACATTTGATTAACACCAGATATCGAGATTTTAATTTTATTCTTTTTCAAACCTAGCCGATTCACTAAATTTTGAGAAATAAAATTTATCTGCGAATCACTGTCTAATAAAGCTCTACATTTGACAAAATTATTGCTACTATCTTTGATATAAATGACTGCAGTTGATAATATGACCTGACTAACCCCTTGCGAACTACAAGAACTTGCAACTATATGCTCATCGGAACCTAAATCAGACATTTCTACACAGGCAGTTGCATTTTCCTGAAACTTACTAGTACTATCAGAAGCGGTTGTAGGGTTTTTCGGAAATACTACACTATTTTCTTGCTGCTCTACGGGGTGCAACAGAGTGTTGTGTCGCCGTTGACATTTTTTGCAGCCCCTTGACCTACAATCACTTGCTTGATGACTAGAGCGTAAACAATTATAGCAAAGTTTTAACTTTTTAATTTCTGCTACACGTTGACTGACTGAAAGTGACAATAATTTTTTACAAAAATAAACATAGTGAGAACCTTTACAAATTTCGCATTTAATTTTGTCTTGTACTACAGAATGAACCCCGCGCGAATAATTATTACTTCCAATATTAGCTCTAGATGGAACCTTTAAACTTTTACTATTGCTTTCAACAGTTTCTAAAATACGGCATTTATTACTTAAAAACTGAGTGAAATCTATCAATTGTGATTGGCCGTTAAAATCTGATATGGTTTTTTCTTCCCATTCCTTTTTAGTCTGGATATCTAATTTCCTATTTATTAAAAAAATGAGAATTCTGTCCCAAGTTTCCACCGGTTCCCCTAAAGATTTTAAAGCGCGCACATGTTTTTCTAAGGCGTCGTTAATATTTCTTAATAAATGCGCACATTCTTTATTCGCTGATGGCATGTCAACCAATGACATTAAATGCTTTTGGATAATTACAGGTTTGTTTTGAAATCGCTTGGTAAGTAAATCTATTGCTACCGAGTAGTTGTTTCTTGTTATTTCTAAGCAGTCTAAAATTCTTCTAGCGTCACCCTCCAAGCAATCTAATAAGTAATAAAATTTTTGTATATCATCTAAACACGCGTTATTGTGTACTAATGTTTGAAAAGTTTCAAAGAATTGTGTCCATTGTTCGAAATTACATCCAAACTTGGGTAGTCCCAAGTTGGGTAACTTGGCACCTCCAAATAAGAACGGATTACTACTACTACATTCATTTTTCGTGTTGTGACAATCACTTATACTACAATCTCCTATGGTTTGTTTAGCACTGGCCAACAAAGAGTAAAACTGCCTTTCGAATTCAGATCTCTCTTCCTTACCGTCTACGCTTACATCTAAAAGTTCAATTTCTAATTGTATTTCTTCAAACTGCTCCAAAAGCGACTCAACTTTTTGAAAGCGAATTTGAAGTTCTCTAATTTGACTTGAATTTATTTGTGATAAAAACTCAGCAAATCTATCTAATTGTTCTTTGATTCTCTCACGTTTGGCAACTAATTTTGTTAAGTCCGCGTGTTGATTTTCTATATCTGTATTAGCCGATTTTTTCCCCATTTTGCTTTCGAAAATTAGAGGATTTTTACTAAAATGACTATAATCCGCAGCTGACTAGAATTAATCTATTTTACTCTAAAATCAATAGCTGTATTGATATTGTAATGTTCTAACTTTCTAAGTCAATACTAATTTTGCTTTAATTTGTCTAGAATTTAGAACGTCGATGGTTCCATTTGCCGACTTCGACAAACAGCTAACCCAACTAATACGATCACTATCTGACAACTAACTGTCTTAAACTGACTAAAATGTAGCTAGGAGTCTACACGATACACAAACTAGCAGCAATCCCACATGATTACTCTATCTAAACATAAGACAGCTGTTTGTCAGCGAAAAAATCCTGCAATTCTACTAAAACTTTTTTAAACTATTTAACTTCAACATAATCTGTGCTACACAAGATAGAGAAAGATACTAAAAGGGAAACTTTGCTAGGTAGGAAGGGACGGAGACTTACTAGTTGCAGCACATTCCGCCGGCCATGCACAATTTCATTTTCCACTATTTTTTCTTAGACCATCCGGCTCGAAGGACCAAATTGGGTGATGGCCAATGCCATCGGGTATTTTCTCTCTCTCTGATTTTGGACTGTATTTTTGACTAAACGGTTTTTATTACTTTCGAAAACAAAATGTCTATTTTGGCACTGCGTTACTTAGGATATCATATTATGCAGTATATATGGTGGTTCAAAACTTACAAATATGTTTTATAAGCCTAAACAATATGTATGTAATACAGATTTCTAGAGTAGTCGGTATTACAGATTCCTACATGAAATGGTATACTAATTATACAGATTTCTCTAAACAATATTCAACAGTTTATTTGTAAGAATATGCGCCTCATTTGATTCAAAACAGCTATTACTGTTTCAATTACAGCAGTAATTAATTTAATGTAACTTCCAATAGAAAGAAAACAATTTTGTTTAAATACAATCATATTCGTGTGTTGAAGAACAATAATGACTCCTATTTAATATAATGAAGAATTTGTATTACATCGTTTATACTTATATTTCAAACAAATGAAAGACGCTTTATTATTTAAAATAATTTTTATTTAGTATTATTAAACATACATTGTTTAGACATTCTGTAAACATTTAAATATAGAAAAAAACACATTTTGATTAACACCACACTGACGCGAACACCATAAACTTGTTAGGTATATTTAGTTCACTCCAAATATAGGATCTGCTTCTTGGCAAAACTGTCTGCTTTTGGCTGGTACCCACAAGATGGAACAATTTTGACGGATAAGACTGCATTCGAATCTCCTAAGTTTACAGCTAGATTTGGTGGAAACCATGTCTAAAAAATACAACTTCAACAATAAACTTGCGATCATATTTAATGTTAATACTTTTTTAACAATACGTATCGGCTGAGTAAAAAGTCTTATAATAGACTAGCTAAGAGAGATTTACAAATAAAAAGACAAACTTATTCTTGCAAATCGTTTAGATTTGTTTTACTTACCATAAAACACTGAAATGAGTTGTCAGGTCCCAAAAATCTATTATTTTTGGCGTATAACGCAATAAACAAACAGGCTGCAAGCTTAAACGGCGATTAAACGAACAAATACCAACAGCACAATTTTAACCCCTCCCTCAGCGAGCAATAGAACTAATATTTCAGCCAACAATAGAACTGATTGAATTAATATTTTTTATTATTTCTCTAGTTCCTTATATATTTTATGACAGTGTTTATTTTAATTGAAATGATATAAGGATAATTCACTTAACTTTTAGATTTTATTATTTAAACTGTAGTTCTTGTTCGTTTAATAAAATATATTTTAATTTGAATCACACCGCCCACCAATAGCTATTATTTACCCAATTATATTTGCGCATTCTCGTCAAATAATTTAATGTTTTAGCTTAAACAGTTCTATACTCTAAGGAATAATAGTAATTTATTGGTTTCCAATAGTATTTTTGTAATTGAATAAATGGTAATATAGTTTTCAAAGAAGCAAGACTACTTTGGAACTCTAATAATAAATCTATATTTAAAGCAAAGTTTTTTTTTGGATATTTCAATGATGTTTTGTTGAAACAGTATTAACTTTAATATAACCAAAGTGAGAGTGGTCAAGAATAATACTATTATTAAAAATAGCATAGCAGTTTTGTCTGTGTCTGTTTTGACTTAAGAAAACATTAAAAATCGTAACCGGAAGTGACGTCAAATTCCATGATACGGGCAAAATTAGCTTATATAAAAGGTGACTCTCTTTAGGTCTGTGATAGGTTTGCCATGTATCTTACTCATAGGATACTTGTACGGCCGGCCGGCTCTCTAACTACTACTTCAGAATCAGACCGTGTAGTGGGCGAAGGTAATTTTTTTTTAAATACAAAACATTGTAATAAGAAAATATGATCCCGAGTACACTAATTTTGGATTTACGTATACGAACATAAACGATGCCAGTAGTTATATTTTTTGCGTATATTTATCATCGCATCAATCGGTAGTAAAGACTCACTAATTGCGGAACAGTGTTTATAAATCAGTCCTTCGTTTAGAGCTAACTGAGCAAAGCCTTAGTTATTAAATTAGATTTGTTTTACGAGAACCTGCGAGTTGGACTTCTTTTTATTGTACCTCGTATACATAAAATCGGTGAAATTTATATTCTGTCTAAAGTGTTTGCTCTGTATTCATTAATTCGGAGTCTCTATCGTTGAGGTCGTTTCTAGAGCTCTTGGCGAAAATCAGTTCCATTCAATGAATTTATTTGGTTTGCTTTAGGAGAAGTTTTAGTTAGAATAAAAGATTAAGGTCAGTCTGAGATTAATGATTTTAAGTGCAGGGAGCCATCACACAGTGTGTTAAGAAGATAATTTTATGGTCAAGAAAAGCGGACAACGATAAATTTGATAAAGTTTGGGGTTTGTTAATATTTTTAATTTTGACGGTCTGTAATGAAATATTCTGGCAATAGTACGAGGCAGAATCAAATAACAACTTTAAAAGTGCCATAAAAAATGTACCGAATGGAACCTTGCCTTACAAGTTCGCCGAAATATTATTTTGAGATTTAGTAGGTCTTGCTAATAACAATAGCAACAATTAAAAATGTTTATACAGTGACAGTTTAAAAATGGCAACGCCACTGGAGCACTGCACCAGGGAAGAGCAGCGTTCAGTTATTCATTTCTTGCACAGCGAAGGGGTAAAACCCATTGATATTGTGACAAAACGGGTACATATATATTAAAATATTAGATAACTTTTAACACTAACATATTTTAAGAAAATCCATAAAATTAAGGGACCAAAGATTTACTTTCAGATTATTTTAGGGAGATTAATGAAAAGCTATTTCTTGGGAACCGTGTACATGTGTTTGTCATCACAGATGCCATAAAATTAAAAAGGGACTTAGAGTATTGAAAATGAGAACCAATATTTATATTTCCCCATTGTAAAAAGGATCAGTTTACGGCAAATAGAAACGTGGTAATAACAAACCCTCGTTTCTCGGTTAGGTAAAGGAATGTAGCAGAGGAGTACAGGGACGTATCTAGAAACGTTTTGTTGATTTATTACCTAATTATCGCGAGATAACGAATATTCTTCTTTATAGAAAAGAATGGAATGAAGTTACGGATAAGTAACTGCTAGATTTATAAAAATTCGAACTCCTTATGTATAGGCTTTTTGGATGTGATTTTTTTACTTTTAGAAAGTGACAATAAAGGATTTTTCGATCACGTATTCAAGAGCCTTAGCGTAGATTAGTGTAGTGTTTTAACCTGTATACAATGGATAAATCGTCCATTAAAAAAAGAACAATTTATTTTATTTCTTTTGTGTAAAATTCGGCGTTACTTCGGTTCTGTAACATTCGAAGTGCTGGGGTACCAACCCTAAGTCTGTAGGTAGTGCGAGGGAAAAATATCGAAAGTAGTATCGTCTCGAGTCCGGTTTCGAATGGGACAGTCGAAATGACGGTCGTAATCTAGTCGTTCGAAATGAGTGCTAATTGGGAGTTTCGGTAACTTCCTTTAAAAGTCGCGTTCGGGTGGAGTGAGAACTTAATTGATATGTAGTAAGGGGTCTTATATATTTTAGGGGGGTTAACTGTTGTAAGGGTAAATATTTTTAACGTTATTTTTATGAGTAATTGGGGAATTAATAGATCACAGAAGAATGATTTTTATTTTTATATCTCTTGTAATTCGAGTTTTATCGTATGAAGTAAACGCTTGTCCAGACCATTGTTCAGTTCATTATTTATCATTTCTGTGGTCGGCACTTAAAAAGTCGTAAGTAAAATTTTCGCAAGTGTGGGAAAACAAGGTTATAGGTTTATCATTTTTTGTAAAATCAGAGAATCCATTATATAGGATTATGGCATGAATTTTTCTTACTTTTTAGCAATATTTATTGAATAGTACGTTAGAAAAACATTTTAAATCGATATTTAGGTAAAAATCCCACACTTATGGCCATATTAGCTTTATGGTAGCTCTAAATTAAATCAGTGAAAAGGGCTTAAGTGTACACAATGCATTATTTTTTTTAAATATTTTTTTTCTAAAAAGGGAATAAGTTTACTTAAGCTTAAAACATATTTACAAATCAAATTTGAAAATGGCTTAAGTAAACATATCCCTTTAAATTCTGGACTTAAGGTCGATGTGTAGGTGCCTACGTTCAGTTCTGGGGAAAAGAAATAATATTACCGTAGTTATACTTCAAAAAACTTTTATTATTAGTAATAATAACTAAAATTATTAATCATCTTCATCTGAAACGTATCTGTCCAAATCTGGGTCTGTATCCTTTTCAATTTTTTTGTCTACTGGTAAGTTGTAATAATATTGCTGGACATCTTTGTCCAACAAATTGACAATCTCAAGTAAGTTTTCTTTTTTTTTTGAACTTATTGGGCGTTGACCACTATATAGAGTAGTAAGAGGGTGCTTAACTAAATTATTTAGCTTTTGTCCTTTTTTAAAAAAAGTTACGTCTTTAAAAGATTCTTCTTCGTTTAAGGAGCATTTAAATTTTACAGGAGCCTCCTCTTTAGTATATCGTAACCAGCAAACTTCCCGTAATTTAAATGATTTATTTTTAGCTTGTAGAGGCCCTTTTGATATTAGATCTGTAAACGCCAAAAAATGTTGTTGTTCCATAACATCAACTTTAAATTTATTTTTCTTGCTAGCAGTGCGAACAAGTTGGTACCAGTCGCGTGGAACGTGTATATCAAAATTGCATTTCTTTTTAGCTCGCTCTATTACTGAGTGATCCACGTCACATTCTAAATGGGTGTGACCTGGTACTAAAAATTTGTGGTCAATTACTTCCAAGCTAGGGTGTTTCTGAATCACGTACTGAAACATTGAGCAGACAAAAGAATTTTTATTTTGTCCCCCACACGTGTCAGAGTAAAAAACTGCCGTTTTAAATCCATCAGGGATGTTTGACATAATATGACGAAATAAGCATGATGCTATTTCATTTGCTCCACGACCTGCGGTACATTCCGGCCACATAAAATGATTTGATTCTCCTGAACTGCAGTTATGGACAGTCAAATTGTATGTGGCTAACTGCCTTAAATAAAAAATTTTATTACACGAAAGGTGAGGTGTTTGTAGTACCTGTTGCAGATCAAAAGCGTACGTTACATGAGTTGAATCTGCTGTACCCTTCTTTTTATCATCATCTTTTGCTTTGTACGCAGAGTCTGCACATGCTAAATGCTGATCCCTTTCTTCTTTTATTTTCGTTTTTTTTTCTTCAGTTTCAGCATGTTTTTCTTTGGCCAATAAAATATCACAGTTGGAGCACGTATCGTTCTTTGGTTTTTTAAACCTCAAATCTAGTTTATGAAATTCTTTCGCATATATTTTTATTGAAACCCTGTTTACGTGTGTTTCAGAGTAAAGTTGATACATCTTGTTGAGATTTAAGTTTGAAGCTAAGTATTTTTTTTTGTATGTCTTCGCGAGTAATGGCTTTCGTAAGCAGGGAAGGATTTTATATGTTTTACGACTTCATCTATTTTATTCTGAGCAGTCTTGTGTTTGGGAGTGTGAGTACCTCGAAAATCTGTATGGGTTATTCCGCTATTCGATTTCATTTTATTAGTTACTGAACAGGTGACAAATTTTTCTGTTTCGTCCAAAGTGGCAAGGAAGCAACTTTTACAAACCTGCACTTTTTCACCATTTATTTCAAAATTGTATAGTAAGGTGTGTAATCTATTCCTTGTGGGTTTGCCTTTAACTTTGATTCTGGTTAGTTTAGTTTCTCGTATATTTATAAGACTTGCAATAAATGCTACACGTCTATCATGTGTTCCTAAACCCCAATATTCAACAAATATTTTTTGTCTTGTTTCTTCGCTTAATTTCTCCCTGCATTTATTTCTGCAATTTTTTCTCAATGGTTTTAATTTTCTTTCTTCTCTAACTTTACCTTTGGCTGTTTTGTACTCTTTTCCTCTATTTCTATTTACTTTTCTTTCCTGTACATTTTTATTAGAAAATGGCTTTGCATTTGCATTACTTACATTAGTTTCGGTATTGTTATTATTTATAACTTCTTCATCGCTACTACTACTACTACTACTACTTGTCTCACTGGGATTGAAATCTGGATCAGTTTCGACATTTTCTCCTTCTGCTTTCATATTATTACTGCCTTGTTTCTGTTTACGTGAAATTCCACTTTGGTTCAGAGGCGTCAGATGAACTGGAAATAGTCTCGGTCATTTCTCTCATTTCTATGCATTCAACGGTTTTATCTGCAAAGTATATAATTTTTGAGAAATCAATATTAAAAAAAAGTAATTTAAAATAGTTTACTTACCACGAGGTAAATCGTCTAACGCAATATTGGCTTCTTTCCGATTGAGTGACACTCCTATATTCTCTTCTTGCATGGAAATAGTCTCGCTCACTTCCATCATTTCTACCCATTCAATTGGTTTATCTGAAAATTATGTTATGTTTGACAAATCGATATTAAAATAAGCAATTTAAAATAGTTTACTTACCAAAAGGCAAATCTTCTAAGGCAATAATTATTGGAACGTCGATCGGTTTAGGAAAAATTGCTAAATCTTCTTTTTTTGTTATATTTTGACCCAGAGGCTCGCAAACTTCACTCATTTCTTTGTATTCAATTGTTTTATCTAAAAAATATATAAGAATTTTAACATACTGATATTAAAATAACGTTATAAAAGTATCTATTTTACTTACCATGAGGTGAATCTTCCAAGGCAATATTGGCTTCTATCTGAATGGGTGACACTTCTATATTCTCCTCATGCGTGAAAATAGTCCCGCTCACTTCCCTCATTTCTATGCATTCAATTGGTTTGTCTGAAAATTATACTATTTTTGACAAATCAATATTAAAATAAGCAATTTTAAACAGTTTACTTACCAAAAGGCAAATCTTCTAAGGCAATAAATAATGGCTCATTATTACTGGGTTCTATCTGTTTAGGTTGAGGTAAAACTGCTAAGTTTTCTTTTTTCATTGTACTACTTTGGCCCAGGATCTCACATACTTTGCTCATTTCTTCGAATTCAACAATTTTTTTTTGATCTGAAAAATATATTAATTTTTAACAAATCAGTATTAAAATAGGAAATGTAATCTATTTTACTTACCATAAAGCAAATCTTCTAAGGCGATTGGCGAAGTTAGAGTGGAAGTAACAGTAACTCTCTCTTTTCCTGGTTTCACAACAATATTCGAAAAAGGTTTTAAAATTTTTAACTGACGGGTCTCATTTACTGTATTTAACAAAATCTCCTTAGTTGGAGACCGTGACTGTTATTGCTGTCCCTGATTCATTTTTAGTGTTTTTCTTGTGCAAACACCAAATTAATAATTAAATATTTACATTATTATATGCATAATAAAGCGCAGCCTACTAAAACATACAACTACATAAATATATTAATATAAAATGTATTAAGTATTTAAATTTTAATTATTTATTTACCTTTGATGGGATTACAGGCCGCCAATATTCTGGCCGTCCTACCGCCTCGAGTTATTGGCATTATTTACTACTTATTAGCTAAATAACTGCACTACACTATCTGCGTATACAAAACACTACAATATAAACATAAACAGAATAAATTATGATTAGTTTATTAGTTCTATTTCTACTGTGCAAAATGGACACCTACCTACGGTAATATTGAATTGTTTCTGACGGTTAGGGTAAGAACATTATCGGCAATTTTATTTTCGTCTTTTTTTCTTACATGTTTTTTAGCAATCTATCTTTTTTATGACTGTCAGTGTAACGGCGGCAAATGAGTAGAATCGCCGCATAAGTATAATAACATAAGAAAATCATAACCCTTAAAAAGACATAAGTATATTTATTACTTATTTTAAGGTAGATTTCAAGACGTCGGATATTTTAAGTATACATATTGAATTTTGTAACATAATGCACAACACTTGTAAGGGTTTAAGTGCATTTATTCCTTTTTAAGAAATATAGTACCATGGGGAAAAAAATTAAATAGACATGTGTTATTTTAAGTGATTTGTTTTGGATTTAGAGTTATATTATGTGCACATAGATCGCTTTGTGGGTTATTAAATTAATACATTTTTTGTCATGTGCCCTTAATAACAAAAATAAGTATAGGACGGGATTATAGTTTACTTAGGGGATGGTAAGGCAAAACGACATATGTTTTGTTTAGATCCTGGTATCTTTTAATAATAGAAAATAAAATTATTTTGCTAGTGCCTAAAATACCTCTAATATCATTGTACTTTGTTCAAAAAGTAAAGCAGAAAAATTAATAGGTATATACACTAAAAACGGGCCATTAAAGAAAGACCTGAATGTGTCAATTTGCCTACCAGTAGGTAGGCAAAATGACATATTGAGGAAGGCAAAATAACATACACCCTAAAACGATATATTTGAAGGGAAAAATTAAAACACAAAATATTTGTTTGTTTAAATTTTTTTATACGAAGTTTCTAAAAAATAAACACAGTCTTTCGTTTCAAAAACATCATAAATAAAACATAAAAATAATTATTTTGTCTCAAAAGGTAGCAAAAACTGGACTTATTTCTAAATACAAATAAACTCACCAAGAACATAAACATAGCAAATAAAATATAACCCTTTGGTACAACTTTTTGGTCAAAAAATAAGTTTGTTTAGTTAAATACTTGCTGATACTAATTTTTGCAGACATCACAAATAAATTGCTTCGCTTTTCTAGACACATCCGCACATTCAGCGTGGGCCCACATTTTACACTTCTGACACTTTATCCATTTTTCTTTGGACCTGGATCTACTAAAAAGTTCATTGCAGTAAATGCACGCAGCGTCATCCTCTTGGTCAGACAGATTTCCGTAAGGTTCAGTTTCGCCCTCTGATGATTCAAATACTTGTTTTGTTACTCGGGCTCGATTACTTCTTCTAAGATCTTTTTCCTTTTTTTTAATTTCAATTTCTTTTAATTCGTTTACGTAAGGAGAAATAGTCAAAACGCTTTGCTGCTCCTTTCTCGCTCGTCCAGCTGTCTTGGCTACGGGTTTGGGATGTATCTCTTCTAAGATTTCATTAATAGATTTATTTTTATTTTCGGAATTAACCTCAATACTTGAAGAGGGACAAGGTTTGTTTGATGGGCCCGGAACGTTTGAGCAACCGGGTTGATTATCATCAGCGACGTTAAACTTTTGTTTTAAAGTTTGGCTTAAATCGGTAATATCAACGTTCTCATCACCGCTTCTTTCTATATCTGCTGTAACCAAACTAGGCGAGAACAGGTGATCGGGAAAAATGTTTGGATTTAGCGGACAAATGCCCGTAGCTCTAAATCCACTAACAGCGATCCCTATAGTAGCAGCTTTATTGTAAGCCTTTTCAAATAATGAAGAAATGTTATACATTGAAACAGTTCGCCCTGGATTAGCCTTTAACCAGTTGGTTACCTCTTGATCATAATAGGTACCCAGGGGGCCAAAAAAGGATACATCCAGTGGCTGAAGCCTATGCGTGCAATGCGAGGGCAAACAAAAAACCACCACATGATTTTCTTTGGCGTACTGTAAGGAACTAAAGTCTTTGTGACTTGTGTGTCCATCCAAAATCAGGAGGGCTTTGTCATCGCAAGTCGGTCTTACATGTTTTACAAAATGTTTCATCCATTTAAAAAATAATGGTTTAATCATGTAGGCAGGTTTATTGTACAATTTAAGAGTTCCTGGAGGTGCCCCATCGTATAACACTTCATTCATTTTTTTTGTAGGAAAAATAAGGGCTGGCGGAATGAAATTGCCAGTGCTACTAAGACAAACCACCGCTGTGGTATGAACTCCTCTTTCTCCGCTTGTTACAGCTCCTACCTGCTTTTTTCCTCTCTGGGCAACAATTTTTTGGGTTTTCTGGACATTGGTTATCCCAGTTTCGTCCATATTATAAATCATAGTTGGGTTTATATTTTCTTTCTGAATTGTTGCTTCCAACTTTTGAAAATACTTCGCTACTTCTTTTTTATTGAAAGCTTGAGCTCGTGCTGCTGACGTTGCCTCCGGAATCCGTAGTGATAAAGTTGGATTTCTTGATATAAAAGCACGAAACCATCCCCTGCTGGCAATTTTTTTTTCTTTGCTAAATTGATGCGGCATACCACTACGTTCGGCAAACTCGAAAGCGACAGTACGCAGCTCGATTTGCGTCAAACCAAAGAATCTGGACTCCAAGTCAAGGATATGGTTTATTAGAGATCTTTCCATTTCGTCACTTAAGGACTTCCTAAATCGTCCTAAGTTCTTTTTGCCTTGGCGAGCATGCATGTTTTTGTTTTGATAATATCTGCGTAAAGTGGCTTGAGGAACATTATACACTTTGGAGGCTCTTAACCAACCCATTCTTTTTTCCCTGATCGCTTCAATTGCCTTTATCATATCTGCTGTTGACCACGATTGACGATTGGTTTTTCTAGAATAGTTAGACACCATCTAAAAATTAGAAAAAAATTAAAATCGAAACTACATCCTAATTAAATACAAAAGGCAAAACGACATAGTATGTTATTTTGCCTTACGCAGATATATGCCATTTTGCCTCTTGGTACCGTTTTTTCATATTTTTTTGTTTTTTCATAAAAGAACATAATACTTTTGCTAATTCACTCCAGAAGATTAAACACAGGTCTATATTGATTACAAAACCACATTTAACCATAAAAATATTTAGTTATATTTGACCAAAAAAACACAAAAAAATAATCACTTACCTTAATCTTCTAAGCGAATATCGACACGTGTTTAAAAATCTTTCTCGGCCGAACACTACATAACCATGAAATGGTTGTCACATCACTGGTAGTAGCGCTCGAGTTGTAAGCTTATAAAACTAGCCCACAGCGGTGCCAAATTTATTCAAATTCACCCTGAATCGGGGTCGTATGTCATTTTGCCTACTATGTCGTTTTGCCTTACCTTCCCCTACGACCTTTTAAAGGACTATAGAATATTTAATTTTGATTTAAAATAACCAAAAACCCAATTTTAAACGAAAATCGACTTATGACCTTTTAAGTGCCGACCACAGATTTGTTAAATTGTTCTTTGTTGTTTTATATATCATTATTATTTTCTTTTGTCAATTGTTATATCTTTCATTGTACAGTAAATTTTCGTTTATTCCGATTTATTGTAACACAAATATATATATATATATATATATATATATATATATATATATATATATATATATATATATATATATATATATATATATATATATATATATATATACATATATATATATATATATATATATATATATATATATATATATATATATATATATATATATATATATATATATATATATATATATATATATATATATTTATGTTACAAAGTCAAGGGTTTTATTTAATGGCAAGATTGCCATTAATTATTAAGTTCAAACTTCGTTGGCCGTCGGTGTCAAGAGGGTGACGGCGCGACAAGAGAAATCGTTATAGATGGCGACCACTTCCAGAGCTTCGATCTTCAAATGGCGACAACTTGTCTACTAGAACCACTGCAAGATTTAGGTTTGAGTAACGTAGAGTCATGTACTAATATTCACTAACTCTAGCTTCCTTTCATTTGAATATTACTGTGACTACAAGAAAGCGTCTTTGTCAAATGCGTAATCTAAGCTAGATAATTTATAAGAACCCTCCTATTGTAGAATATTGTCATAGGTTCTTTTGGCTTTATCTGACATAGATAAGAAAAATAATTCATTCTATGACAATATCCATCGTAGAATGTGGCTACAATATGAAAATTCATGTTTGTCACTATACTCAAATAATGCAACAACATCTGAAATCGTAAATATCACAGGCTAAAGCATATGACTAAGAATTAAAAAAATATTCCAGTATACCTTTATTTTTCGTGATCATAATTTTTTTTGTAATTTATTCCCATTGCGTGGTGACGAAATTTAAAGTAAGACGTAAACGTGAAACGTCGCTTTTTTCCTTAACATCGGTCTTGGTCCGTAATACCGTTCATTCATGGCTTAAACAGTTGCCAAGGTTTAGTATTTTGTATATAATGTTTTGGAATATACGTTGGGTTTGGAATATACGTTTTGTAGTAAAATCTTAAGTGATTTTTGTTTTTTCTTAAAAGGACTTTATTCATAAAATTTGGAAAATGGCGTGCCAGGTGTGTGGAAAAATGGATCGTTACCATCCGGAATTGTCTTTTCACAGATTTGCTCAGTGGAATATGGACGGATTGGAAAGCTATAGCAAAGTTCTCTCTCTCTCCTCTTTCTTTGTCATACACACGCCCGATGTATGAAACAAAACAAAATGCTATTAATAGTTGGGTCGTTCTCATCTTATGGGCAATTTGGAAAAATAAATTTTGCGAAAATAAACTTGCTAGGAAATTTTTTTAAAACATTGTGTAGGTTTTGCGAGGTTTATATTTTATGTTAAAGCCATCAGCAGAGCTTAAAAATATTTCCTGCAAGAGAAATAACAAAGTTTGTCCACGTTATTTGACAGATTTGACCCTGTTAATGACAAAAGATTGACATTACAATAAGGAAAAAATTATGAAGCTAGTTATTTCACTATTTAAATTAAATAATATGAATAAATATATATTATAATGAATAAAATGAGATTTTTCATCTTCAAGACACAATAAGGTTTTTTGTGGTTATTATAATTTTTTAGTCTTGTTTTAAGATGTCCATGTTAATGATAAAACTGTGAAATTGTAATAGGGACATTCTAGGATTCTGAAAAACAAAACGTTTTTTGTTTAAAGTCAAATAACGTGTATTCTTTTTCCTTTCCTATTTTCCCACTTTTGATAGCTATAGAGATTCGTCCACACTTCATCTTCTATTTTGAACAGTAACTTCTTGCCTCTGCAGGAGTCGCACAGGCGCCCTAAACACTTCTCAGATCTCTTGTCGCAATACAGACTATCCAGTATTTCTCCAGTATCTTTCTATCTTAATATTTTGTTGCTGTTGAGTGATGATACTAACATATTGATATTTTCATGGGTTATGCAGAGACATGTATCACGACTGGAAATTCGAGGTCTTACAACCCAAAAGGGACCCCGTAGAATAAGAGAGTGTAATTTTGTGCTGCCCCTTAAATTTCTCAAACAGGTTCTTCATTATTTCCTTGAGATACCTTTTCAGCTTCTTTACTCCTCTTTTTATTACGGTATCTTTCATTCCAGGACAAAGTCTAGAATTATCATCACTTACAAAAAACTTTGTAAGAACTTTTTAAATTTCATTCAGTTTTTGCATTTTTTTCTTTCATATGTTAATATGTTATTACGAGTCTTATTAGAGCGGTATAATTTATAAGGTAAAAAGTTATTGGCGTCTTTTAGAACCTTGTATTTCATTAACAAGTTTCCCTTTAAAGCTTTGGTAAGTATTTGTTTTGAGGAATTATTTTTGAGTTCTTTTAAATTTGATGAAAGTTGCTGCTGCAAAACCTCACCAAACAGAAGTTTTCGTCGAACTGCTTGTGGAAGTTGAAAACCCTTGATTCGAGCCTTTACTTTTGAATTAGGTGAGAGCTCTTTAGAATCTTTTAAATTATTTCTAACAGTTTTCTCTTTCAACCGGCAGCTTCTTTTTTTCCATACTTCCAATCTTCTTTTTAATTGTTTGTTTTCTTCTTTAAGTTTTGCCAATTTCTCGTAGCCTCTGGCTCGATCTCTACGCGCAATCATTCGCCCTATTTTCTCTGGCGACTTCTTGGATCAGCACAGTCGCTGTTGAGAGATGAAGCGCTTCCAGCAGTCGGCTTAATAATATTTTCTACTGATTGAAAATGGCGACCATTCCGTGGTGTATTATTTAGTAGGCTATCATCTTGTCTATTACTATTTTCTTCATCGGATTTAGGTGGTGTTTGGTTAGCAAGGTGTAACAGAAATGTTTGATTCTTTCTGTATTTTTTAGTATTATCTTTCCATTTTCTTTTTTCATTCCCTTCTCTCTGGGTGTCAGATCCTTTGCTAATTTGACAATACCTTTTTCTTTATTCTTCACGTAATATTCATGGTCCTTTCTTTTCTGCAGGTTGATAAAAGTGGGTCAGTTTTTATCCTTAACCGCCTTTTTCTTTCGCATTCTGTTTTGCGTCTTTTTCTTTCTTCATCTGACATGGCTTTGTCCCCATCGTCGAATTAATTATTCTACAAATAAAATGAAAACAAAATGTCGTTAACATGGCAGTCTAGTCATTAACATGGCTATTATTTGTCCATGTGAATGACACCAAAATTCCTCCACGTTAATGACAAAATGGCTTTAATTGCTAACAAAAAATAGAGCAACACGCTAACTTTATCCCAAATTTGTATATTGCAAGTATCACTTGAAGAGAAATATTTTGTGTTATAATAATAATTAAATGCAAAAACAGAAAATACTTACAGAAACCATGTGAATGATATCAAAAATAAACCTAACTTTTAAAAACAGCTGATCACAGACACATTCACTGTTGGTGTACCAACTAAACCCGTTAAAAACATTTTAGATCGCAAACGGCGTTCCCACCTCCTTTTTACACTGTTGTCGAGAGTTAAAAGAAATTTCTGTTCTCATAAATTTAATTTTTTGTATCGTCCACGTTAATGACGCGAAAGTCGAGGATAAATTTTAATATTTTTTTAAATAAGGAGTATTTGGTAATATTGTATAGATTTTTGTTTTTAACGATTGGCGAGGTGATTACAATTAATTTATGGAAATATTTTAAAACTTTCAATTTTGCCATTAGAGGAGAAGGTACAAATATGAGCCACCATTTTTATTTAAGGACATATTTTCCGTAGTTTTAATCGAAAAGCCAAATAATTTTGACTGTCAAAGTAATATACCTTTAGTAAAAGCAAGTCACTATGACTTTTTTAAAACTAAGAAAAACAAAATTTTTTATGAAAATTTATTTAGATGTCAAAACTGGTCAAATAAGAAAAGTGACACAAATATGGGCTACTGGTTTCAATGCAGAAATTCTTAACATTACTTGCAGAAATCGCAAATGTAATCGTCCCGATCAGCACCAGAACAATCAACATGACTCCATAGACGACACATAAGGCACTTGACCCATAGTTCGCCGCGACGGTCATCTGAAAACTTTCCATTACAAAAGATACATTCGGCATCTGAATCATTTGGTTCTCTTGTCCCTGGAATATCTTCTACGTCTAAATCTTCGTCTTCTGGTTGAAAATTTGCATTGCCGTCGCTCTCAGAAGAAGAGTCCTTGGTGTTCTGAAGTATTTTCTTTTTTTTTTAACTTCTTTCCCGATTGACTTCCTGATGATAGTCCTAAAACTTTTCGCTTAGCCGTTGTAACTTCTTTTGAGTTTTGCTTGCACCTGCAGCTAACTCATCTTTATAAGGAGATGAAGTTATGATAGGTGAATCAAAAGATTTTCTGCCTCGGTTTGTGTTCCTTTTTCTTATCGATGGTATAGGCGAAATATCAAAGGGGGTTATTTCTTTTTGTGTCCCTGAAGGTCCAGGTTTGTTAATTTCTTCAGAAATTTCGGCAGCACAAATATCATCTGTTTTTTAGAATTTTGTTCGTCGCCCACTGGATCAGCAGCAGCCTGAATCAGTTCACTTTCAGCAGTACAATGAGCTTCAGTTTCACTTGCAATAAACTCAGCTTCCGAAAACACACTTTTATTTAAGGGAAAAATGCCTTTTGCACGGAAACCATTTACCGCTATCTCGCCCGTTTGGGTTTTAAGATATGCCTTTCCAAAAAGTTCACCTATGTCATACTGCGTTAGAGAACGATTATTATGACGAACCCACTGTCTTATTTCTTCACTGTAATACATTTTAAGAGACCCCATAAAGGTTTTGTCGAGGGGCTGTAATTTATGGGTTGAATGGGGAGGTAAAGAAATTATCACGACGTGGTTCTCCCTTGCAATGTTAACAACCTCGAGATTGCGAGTATGACTATAGTCGCCATCAAGTATTAAGAGCACTGGTGAATCCTTAGATGGTTTTACTTTATCTATAAAATTACTAAACCATTGGGTAAATAAGTTAGTTTGCACCCATCCACTGGGATGTACTGCTGCAATAGAACCAGGAGGTGTCCCTTTCATAAGTTGAATATTCATGATTTTCCTGGGAAAAATTAACATGGGTGGTACAAAGTCACCTCCAGCACTCATACATGCAATTAAGGTTATTAAGGATCCCCTTTCGGCTGATGTCAACGAAGCTATTTGTCTCTTTCCCTTTCGGCCAACTACATCACTTATTTTATTCTGTACTACGGTTAATCTAGTCTCATCGACATTATATACACGATTGGCAGGAAACTTGTACTTTTCATAGGCTTCTTCCAAGAGAGTAAAAAATTGCTGCACGCTCTCTTTATTAAAACCTGCCGCTCGAGCAAAAAAAGTTCCTGTAGGTCTCCTAACGGACAGGGTGGTTTTGTGTCGCTCCAAAAACAAGTCGAGCCAGCCTCTCCCAGCCATCAATCACTGGCCAAAAGGATGTTTAACTCCATTTTTTTCTGCCAGAGTGTATGTAATTCGTTTTATATCGGTGCGTGTTAAACCGTAGAATTTTGCCTCCATTTCGAGAATATACTCTACCAATGATTTTTCTAAAATTGGACCCAAGACCGTACCTTTTCCAAGTGTAACTTTAGTTGCTTCATCTGGATTCACATGGTTCATTTTGGACAAGCATTGAACCGTGGTTCTTGGAACGTTATACGTTTTGGCAGCCTTTAATATTCCCATACTACCTTCCCTTACTGCCTGTATTGCTTTCTTCATATTTTCTGAGTTCCAAGCTTTACATTTTTTAGGGCTTAACAGACGAACTGTTGCTTTTGAACGAGGCATCCTAAAAAAAGACTTTCTTTAAGCAGATATATGGGCTAGCCCATATTAAGAGCATAGAACTAGCCCATATTAAAATATATCCTATAAAATTTTAACTTGCGATAAGTAAGTTAACATTTGAAATAAATCAAAACTTTTTGAGAATTATTTAAATATAAACATTAATCTTCAATTACATACAAAAAAAAAGTATTATTTTTTGTCGTTACTAAAATTTTGTAAATTTAAAACTTACCTGCAAAATTCCTATTTGCCGGTTAAGCGCAAAGTGCTAACTTAACAACTGGGCTAGTGCAGAGAAGATTTCTAGCCATTTAAATCCATCACTTATGCCCGTCAGCACCATTTATGCCCTTCTAGAGATAGAGGACGCCACCTGTATTTGATTTAATAGGGTAGCCCATAATACAAGCCTAGCCCATATTTATACATTTTCCTCTAATATTCCAAAAACACGAAAGGGATAGGCCATGTTAATGACATTTGGACTGTTTAAAACAAAATTTATGTAGTAAAAATTAAGCAAAAAACGGATTTATAATAAGAGGTAATTAGGCAATATCTTCAAAAATAAAGTGACAAAAACTGAGAAAGTAAAAGTGTTTTATTTCAAAACGACGAACTAAGGACATCAAAATGCTCCTATTGAAATATTAACCCAGTTATAAATGAATGACGTCGACTCCTCTCGGTGAAGATCAATGGTCCCTTCTGTAGTTTTGGCTTTTATTCGTGCAGCAAAACAAAGTTAAATAAAATTAGTTTTATGTCCCATACCATAATTTGTCTGTTATCCAGCGTTGCTGTTAGCATATTATAAAGAAAAATATAATTATTATTGTAGATTTCGACGAAATGCCCTGGTTCCCAAAAAAAATTGCCGATATTGACAATGCCCAAAACGTTCTTATGTATGGAAGTGAGCTGGATGCCGATCACCCTGGATTTAAAGATCCAGTGTACAGAAAGAGACGGGAACAATTTTTCAGAATTGCTATGAATTATAAACAGTAAGTTGATTGTAAATGAAATGGAATATATCGCTTTGTTAAGATAATAGTTATTTACGATGTAACTGTGAAAATAGAAGTTCCCTTTAAACGAGATAAAATCACAGCAGCGAAGCGGGTGGCCCATCCCATAGAATCACTTTTAACACGTACATCATCTACTATTTTTTCTACAGACACTATTAAAACTAAGTAACGGGAAATAATAAAACAAGGTAAAAACTTCACATCATTTGAAAATGTGTCCTAACTTATTTAACGTTTCCCTAGCAACCACTGGCTGTCACTGTTTTGTTATTATGGATGTCAAAAGTCAATGTTAAAAGTGATTTATTTTTAACACCCAATGTTAAAAGAAAACCTGTGGCGAAAAATGACACTTTTGGCACTGACAGCAAGTATTAGGAGGTGTACTTTTAATTTGTAGAAAATCCATATACTTAGTTTTTTTAATGTCAATGAGAAAATCGTTAGTTATGATGATGTAAATATTATATGTGACATTTTATTTTATGAGAAGGGAAGTTTGGTACACGAACGGGTAGCCTATCCATTCGAACAAAATAAAATCACTTTTAACACGTACATCATACACTATTTTTTGTACAAACACTATTTACAATTAGGTAAAAGGGAATAAAGAAAATGAAAAACTTCAAATCATTTGAAAATGTGAAAAATAGCGTTTAACCTTTTCGTAGCAACCACTGGTAGCCACTGTTTTGTTGTTATTGATTTTAAAAAGACAGTGTTAAAGATATTTGTAGAAAAATTAGATTTATTACAAATAATTAAAGACTTTTTAGAAATTTAAAATTACTTATTTTGATGAAACTGATTATTGATTAATTCTTCTTGGCATTTTTTTAGCGGACAACCAATTCCAAAAGTAAAGTATACTCCCGAAGAAGTAAAAACATGGTAGGTCTTATCAAAATAGGAGAGTTTTCTTAATTTCCCAAACTAGAAAAAGAAAATTCCAAATAGGAAATTCCAAATAAACCTGAAAAATATATTTTTTGTATTCTCTACATAGGTTAGATATTCACGGTGGTTGATTTTATCAACTTATTTTGGTTTTTAATAACAAGAAAAAAATATTTTCTACTACAAATTTCCATACAAAATTCAAAACTTGGAAGACGTGGTTGTGACGTCACATGTCATGTAAATAAAAATGTTATAATGGCTAGTACATTGTGAATTCCAGTGTTAATGTATTTTCTTGATTATTTCTCAGAGGTTAGGAGAAAAAAGAAATGTTTAACAATGACCGGAATGAAATTTGTGCAAGGACAATCGGATAATTTGCTGACGCTTGTATGATGGAGGGCCGCTTATTTGTCCCTAAAATTTCGTTACAAATACTTATTATTTATTGTAACATAAGAATAAACGTAGAGCCAAATATATCTACTTGAATTTGACGATATTGATATTTAATGATACCTATTT
Organism: Philopedon plagiatum; assembly: GCA_963971165.1. NCBI lineage: Eukaryota > Metazoa > Arthropoda > Insecta > Coleoptera > Curculionidae > Philopedon > Philopedon plagiatum. The sequence continues at coordinate 24,623,396 of OZ020193.1, read as the reverse complement.
ATGGAAAATTTTTGATTAACTTCGCAATATACACCTTCTTCCAACATTGGCTAATCTGGGCAAGTGAAAAATAAGGTTTTCAGGGCACGCAGTGGTATTTTTGCACATTGGCGCAATACGAAATTTATAGGGTAGTTTTTTTTAGTATATTTCGTTGTTTAATAAAAAGAATTATATACAAATTATACAGTAATAAAAAATATCCGTAATACAGACAACAATTACTGTCTGGGCAAATAAGGCGGCTCTCCACATGCTACTCGTCTAAACGCACGCCTTTGTTTGGGCAGTAAAATTCCCGTCTAATGGGTAGATGTCGTGTTGCGAAGAGTAAAAATTTTTTGTGTTGCGTAACAAATCTGTTCAACTTTAGGTTTTGTAGGTTGACATTTTGCCACTCTTAAATAGACCATATTACAAATAATAAGGATCAGTTTGGTAAATCAATTGATATACGTACAATCGTACGAGAAAATGCTCACTTGCTTCGGTTCGGACTATCACTGAAGTTGTCGATTCATATAGGTTCGTATGTAGCATCCCTAGGTTCAGGTTTACATTAAGATGTAGATTGACACTTAAGGTGCGTTAGAATTAAAGCTTTGCACTTAGGCGGAGCGTCGCTATGGGAAGGGAAGAGAATTTTATCCATCCAAGAATCTTACATGCAATCAAATGGAAGCTCGCACACTGAGGCGGCGCAAAGCGCAGAGAATCATCGATTGACGCTCATAAAGAGCAACTAGACGACGTTTTTCTCAGTAAGTTAGTCAGTGCCTTCAAGAGCATAAGAGAAGATCCAAAATATTTGATCCTCATCACTTTCAGGACGTCGTCGGTACCAGCTGAGACTTCTTGTAGATTGTGTAGTGCTATGCGAAGTACGTACTTTTCTTAAATCAGAAAATAGGTGATGGAATTCACCGAAAGTATCTCTCTTTTTATTTATTTCACTAACCCAAACTTTTCTTTTTGGTTTCTCTTCTTCCTTTATACTGGCAATGAGGCTAAGTACAAAAAGATCCTCGTCCGATGACGAGCTGCTCATTTTGTATACCTTCACTGAACAACTAAAAATGTTTTAAACGTTAAATGTTGAAAATAGGATAGGATATCTTTTGCCGTGGATTCTTTGCAAAATTAGAAACTTGTGTGTAATATCGTAGCAACAGACATGAAGTTTTTGGTTAGTTAAAAAAAATATAAATCTAAGTAAATTTTAGAAATTTGCTTCAATTTGATGAAAGTTATGAAGAAATGATTTGATTGTGGTTAATTTGAAAATGTATTATAGCTGAATTTGAAAGAAAAGGATTATACGGGGGTATTATTTAAAATTTTCAAAAAAAATATATTTTTTTGAATAGAAGGCCATGGCTTCTTGATTCTGGTCAAAGTGTGGTCTGTTCGTCAGCCACTCTGGGTGCGAGCCTGCCTGATGAAGACTATGGGCCCAGAAATCGCGATAGCAGGATGACACCCAGACCAGAATCAAAAGGAATAGTCCCACTCATAGGCTAACAATAAATTTCCCTGTACCGTGGTCCTACTTTATTTTCTTTGTCAATTTACGGTCTTGTGTTTTGCACTAGCGAAAGAATTAAAGCTTTTGCATTTACCAACATTTTACACGGAAGGGTATTTCAAAATTCAACCCTTAAAGGGGTTAAACAGGGGTTTAAACTTTGTATGGAGCAAAAATATTAGATGGTCCTATTAACTCGAAACTTCATAGAAGTACTCTAAAAAATAAATGTTTTTTCAGTTTTTAATAAATAATTGGGTGAAATGGGAGGTTTAAGGTCTGTAATGGAGTAAAATTATTGTTATACCGAGGAGGAACTCGAGGGTCGCTAGTGGATAATAAAAACAATCGTCATAATTATTTAATTGAAGTAGAGAATATAAAAAAATATATTTTAGATTTATTTGGATTATATGCATATTGCCGATTGTCTATCTCTTACCCACACTACTAAAACCCCGTATACAACATAATATGTATTTTTAGGGGCGTGGTTCTTCGTACCCTTCGAGAGCTTTATCAGAAATATGCATGTAAGGAATATCTGGAGAACTGGCCACAGCTGGTGAAATATTGTGGATATCGTGAGGACAATATCCCACAACTGCAAGACGTCAGCGTGTTCCTAAAGAGGAAGACAGGGTTTCAACTACGACCGGTAGCTGGCTACCTGAGTCCAAGAGATTTCTTAAGTGGTCTTGCATTTAGAGTTTTCCATTGCACTCAATATATCAGGCATTCTAGTGATCCTTTTTACACTCCTGAACCGTAAGTGGAATGAACAATTTTTAGTTTTAGACATAGGGTGGTCTTTGTATTCTTGGCCTAACAGGGATCATTTAGCACCACATAACACCCAAAATATAAAAATAAATTCCTCTACTTCCTCAACTCGAGCTACCGAAAATAGTTGACCCAAAAAAATGGACCCATTCGCGTGCAACAACTTGGCAAATTTAATGGTCAGGGCAACGATCTTTCTGCCGCCTTCCGCAAGATTTAGTTCGTTCGGACGAGTTCGCTTGGAAAGTTTTGCATATTTAAAAGGAATTTACGGATTTTTCGGGATATATTGCTGTTTTTTTTTTACAATGGAGCGACCATCTTCTGTGAGTGTATTAGGAAGTTTCCATTTTTTTCATTTTCTCTTAATAAATAGTCCTAAAAATGTAAAAGACATATCTATTTTTTATATTTAATTATCTGTAGAAATAAAAAAGTTATCTTCCTTCAAAGTCTGAGATGCTACGCTCACGCTGGCTGAGGCTAGATGAGGTCCAAACACACAACTCCGTCAACAGCGGAATAGCCGCCCGTTTAATCTTTAGTGTTATCACAGAAAACATAGCTATGTTTTCTGTGGTGTTATTCTTACCGGACAGGATACAATGCATTAAAGTAAACACGCGAAAGTAGCAGCGGGCAGCTAGCCCGGCGACCATGGGGCGACAGAGTTGTGTGTGTTTGGACGTCACGGCGGATAAAAGCCGCGCGCGAAGTTATTAAATAAGAAATTGAATAAGGTCGTCACTTTTGAAGATATCGAGATAATTTTTTCTTTGTTTGACAAGTTAATTGAAAGACTATTAAATGATGTTGAAGTTACTCGATATTTCTGAAATAGGAAACTTCCTAATTGACGACTCAAATTAAGGAAGCCACCTGCAGTCAGCCGATTTTAACAGGGGAAGAAGGACACATTTGACCAAATTGACAAAGATGCCTAATAACACGATAATAAAGACAAAGGCGAAACGGAAACATTCCCCGTTACAGTAGTTTTATTGGATCGCTTCCCCCTATATAATTGTCACCGCACGCCACTGGTTAACCATACTACAACACTATTTAGGCCAAGAATACACGTGTCTTAATACGCAATTAAGGGAGAGTGGGGGAAGTGTGCGCACCTAAGCACAACGTGCTCCTATGACTACATCGACTAGTTCTACAACCTAGTAGTACCTCAAAAAACACAACCAGTACAAAGCGCACAATTCCCCACCTCACGGGGTAATTGAACGCAAAGGTTGGGAATTGTGCGCGTATTGAAGGCAAAATTGAGCTAATTAAAAAATTATTTTAATATCAAATAAAAGTAAGCTTATTTATATGTTTGACAAGACGTCCAATAATCACAAACATATCTGTCCGCTCGATCAGCATCGCGGCATGCTGCATAGTTCAAAATTGAACAGTAAATACACCTATACCCAGTAAACAACAATGATCCCCAGGACGTCCCATTTTGATCCGCAACGTCCCAGGTGGGATGATCCCAGCTAAGACGTCCCTGGGACGTCCCCTGGACGTTAGAAAGGTCCCAAATTGGTCCCAAAGTGACGTCCTACGGACGTCTCATGTTGCCGTCCCAAGGACGTCAGCAATGGGATGTAAAAAAAATCAATTTGGTAAAATTTCTGTATAAAGTGTAAAAATAACATCCTGTTGGAATCTTTATTGTATTTATGATTCCATATTATAATGACTTTATATTACCCCAAAATGCGTTTTTTTTGTGTCAGTACTAGGACTGTTTGGAATTGCTAAGGTCCTAATTGGATCATCCCAGATACATCCCGACCTGTTCCAAACGGACGTCCCAGGGACGTCGCGTCGTTGCGATCTTATGGGACATTCCGGGACGTCCTTGGGACGTCCCAGGAACGGCTTTTTGTTGGCTGGGTACTATAGTTCCCTACTGCGACTGAACTCATTGCAAATTCCACAGACTTCGTGAGAATCGTCAGGCCTGCCGGCGGCGTTAGTAAAATCTTCGAAACTGATCTACGTCATCTTGATCGTCGTCATCACAAAGATCGTTGCTTAGGTTAGATTCATCACTTGATTCTGGTTGTAGTTCATTCTTTCTCTTTTTTAATACTCTTTTTATTCTTTTCTTGCTTTTTAGGATCGGAAATGGTTAAATTTCTTTTAACAGCCCTAACAGTTTCTTTTTCTGCTGCTTTTTTTCTTTTCTCCTCTTCTAACTCCAACTGCTCTTTAAGGGGAGTTCCTGTTAGTATTTCGGAGCTCTGTTTATCACGAGACTTTCTCTTCATAGCTTCTGACTTTACCTTTTTCTTTGGGATTGGAGCAAAGCTAAAGAACGAGTTTTCCAGCGTGTAAAGACTTTGCATTGGAGAATGCAAGTGTTCCTTGGAGTACTTTGCGTGATGTAGAAGGTAAAAGATAGGGTACTGAAGGTCGATGTTCGGGTGTTGAAGGTCTATCAGGCGACGGCTCTGCAGACTGGCCAACCAACGCAGATGCTACGTCATTTTCTTCACTGCTGTTTTGACTGCCAAAATCAAGGTCGTCGCCTGCAACTGATTCAACCACTAACGGCCTTGTTTCATTTGCAGCTGCAAAATCATCCTCGTTAAATATGTCTGGGTTTAAAGGATATATTCCAGCAGTCCTAAAGCCAGGGACAGCTTTCTCTACACAGACAGCGTACCTACTTTTAAAAATGCGTTACTCAAAAGCTCAGCTACATCGTATTCTGTAATCCTTTCATGAGCTGTGTTGGTAAGATGAAGGTCATACTCTGTATAGAGCTTACTTTTCAGAGGACCAAAAATTGTTAAGTCGAGAGGCTGTAAATGGTCGGACGTATGTGGTGGGAGAGAGACCATTTCAATAAAATTAGTTCTGCAGAATCTGTACGCCTTCAATGAAATGTGGCTAGGATAGTTGTCTAAAATAAAAAAAAGGGGGGCTGGTTTCAGAAGCTTTCACGTTTTTGTTTTTTTGAAAATGTTTCAACCATTCAATGAAAATATCTTAATTAATCCACTCATTTTTAGAACAAGTATAAAGGGCTCAAATTGGTCCATTGTTTTGCAGCGCTGGGGCCATTCGTTTTCGTAGATATATCAACATTGGTGGGCAATAGTTACTTGCAGCACTAACGGAAAATACAGCTGTTATTGTTCGCCTTCGCTCTACCGACGTAACCGCCCCCATTTTCTTAGTACTTTTAGGTCCATAAAGTTTTGGACACTTCTTCTGCACTACGGTAATTCCGGTTTCATCCATATTAAGTATCCTATTTGGAGGAAACTTATAAATGTCCATTAGAACCCTTAGATTTGCGAAAAACTTTTTGGTTGACTCAGAGTTGAAAGAAGCAATTCTGTTTATGCTGGTGCCTTCTGGCTGCCTAAGCCTTATTTCGGGGTTTCTTTTTAGGAAATCGTAGAGCCAGTCTTTGCTAGCTGTCTGTTTTTCAATTGATAATCCATGCTCGATTTTATGTTCTTCAGGATATTTAAATGCCAACCGACGAAAGTCTGTCGGTGTCAAACCATAAAAGAGTTTAGCGAGAGTCAGGACGTACTCTATTAGTTGTAGCTCGATTTCAGGGGAAAATACTGACTTCCGACCAAGTCGTGTTGCTTGTAAGTTTTCTGAATTTTTTTCTTTTCTTAATGTCGACTCTGGTATATTAAAAGCTGGACTAACGTCTCCTGTTTTTCCACCTTTTGCTATTTCGCTTAATGCTATTTTCATTTTTGCAGGATCCCAGGAATATTTTGTGTCTTACCTTTGTAGTTTCGTGGCATCTGCAAACAAAATGAATATTTTATTTTTATTAAAAATACTTCTAATTTAAATCTGTGGCGGGTAATTTTGCGCATACTGCGCACAATTTCCCACACCACATTACAAGCAGAAAAACAGTCGTTGCAAAGAAAAAACTAGAATCAGTTTTCTTAGATCAAAAGACGCCTTAAACCATACTGATTATGGCTATACATGCAGAGAGATAATAAAGTAAATAGCCAGCTTACCTTCTTATTTTCACCACCTACCGAACTATAACGAAACAACCACCTGCACGATATGTCGACAGCGTTCGTACAATAACTGAAATGGAGTCGATGGCGTCCTCCGCCGCTACTTCACAGAACATCCGCTGGATGACAGCCCTTGTCGGACTCGTTAATATTCTATATTTGGGCGGAAAACGTTATGCGTACAATTACCCACTGCGCCGCTGCGCACAATTCCCCCACTCTCCCTTGCATTTGTATTTATAAAAAACTGTAAAATTATATTTTTAGCGACTGCTGTCACGAACTGCTTGGTCATATGCCACTTTTAGCCGTTCCAAGCTTTGCTCAGTTTTCCCAAGAACTTGGATTGGCTAGTCTAGGAGCTTCTGATGACGATGTCTCCAAACTGGCTACGGTAATCTTATTTTTTATGCATTTATAATATAAGGTGCTTTCATGGAGTAAACCACAAAGCAACATTCTAACTGAAAAAATTTGAAATAGAATCATTTTACTTAGTGGTTTTGAAATTATCAACTTGGGGCAGGATAACTAAATACTTTTTCCTTTGATATTACCAGAGACTATAAAGAATATAGACAAACACTCGAATACACCGAAAAGCCGGTCCCCCTTGCTTGGTGGTTTTACTGGTTTATGGTTTAAGAGTCTGTTTGTCCCCATTATATACATGTAGATTGTAGATACATAGTATCCATATTTATATAACGCTGCGACTAGAGTCCTGACTCGGGACCCAACTCCAGTCCCGAATAACGTCATCAAATTACGTCATTAGTGGTTTTGTCGGGACGGGTGTTACGCCCCCACTCGGAACCCACATTCAGTCCCGAATAACGTCATCAAATGACGTCATTAGTAGATTTGCCTAGACTAGTGTTCCGCGCCCTGACTCGGGACCCACATCCGGTCCCGAATTTATAAGACGAATCGTACATTCACCTAAATCACCAGTTACAAACAAGATATACACAGCTACAGTATCTATGTCTACTTAAGTTGGCTACATAGGAAAAACTTTTCTATTAGTAATTTTTAGGAAAAAAACTTGCCCCCTATAAAAAGTTCTGCATGGTTAAAATATAAAATCATCAGTCATCAAAATTTATCAGTCATATACGAGGTGTGTAATAAAATATGAATTTGACGTAAGAGTAAACAACCTTGTTTTTAAAATTTAAAAAACTCTTACAAAAGAAAATTGTTTGGAATTAGAAACTATGTTCAAATATGCAGTCAAGTTTATCTATTAATTTTTTATTTTAGTATTTATTTGTTTATTATTTCGCTTTTAAATGGGCGTTTGGTGTTGGTGTAATTTGACGATATAGGTTTAGCACCACGTTTCCAAAACTTAGTATATACATATACTGTTTTCTTATTGATGGATACAATTCTTTACATCAGTATCCGATAAGTGCTAAAGTTTTTTTTCCAATTTCTCACCTATAAATTAGCATTAGCAGAAATTAAAGACACACTTGCGTATACATTTCAAGTTGTGTCATCTAAACGTCCTACTACTAATTTATCAAGTAAAGTAAACCCCAAACATTCGAACATAACCCCAAAAGCCTTCTATTAAACTATTAAGTCGGGACCGGATGCGGTCCCGAGTCGGGGCGGAACACCAGTCCCGACAAATGACAAAACTACTAATGACGTAATTTGATGACGGTATTCGGGACTGAAGTTGGGTTCCGAGTCGGGACTCTAGTCACAGCGTTTATATAATGGTAGACAAACAAACTTTTAAACCATAAACCACTAAACCCACCTAATGTCTCAAGGGAACCGCTTTTCGTTGAACGGCAGTGTTCGTCTACGGATTATTTAGTCTATGATAAAATATTACTCTGGGAGAGCGTTTCGAGTAAACGTGGATTCGTAAGTTCCTAAATATCATTGGCTACATTAGCGCTTTTTAAATTCCTTATTGGTCAGTGAGGAAAAAAGGATGATGTCTATTGGCCAGCGTTAGAAACACAATAATCTGTCAGCACAGCATATCAATTAGTAATCGCTAAATGTTAATTCTGCCTGGCTAATTGTTTAAAATTGTACAGGAGTAAATTATTGAAACAAAACCAGGGTTGCGCGAATTCTGTTTTAAAATGTAAAATTCATTAATAATAAATTCAGTATAATATACCAATAGGAAGATAATATATTTTTTAAATTTTCGTAGATTTTTAAGTAAACAGGTGCATGTCATGTCTTAACCTACTTTACGGAACATTCTTAATTTTTTTTTGGATGATAACCAATGTTACATAACGACAGACATACTTTATATTTTTCAGCTATACTTTTTCACTGTGGAATTTGGTCTCTGCAAACAAGATGGCGAACTAAAAGTCTACGGTGCAGGACTTCTGAGCAGCGTGGCTGAGTTAAAACACGCAATAGAAAATACTGCTACGAAAGTTAAAAGATTCGACCCTGATTTGACTTGCAAACAGGAATGTATTATCACCGATTACCAACTTGGGTACTGGTATACGGACACTTTTGAGGAGGCAAAAGAAAAAATGAGGTATCAGTTTTACGTAGTAATATGTACCTAAGCGTGGCGAGTTATTTTTATTTATTTATTTTTATTTATTTCAAATAGGAAACCTAGTTACAATGTAAACCACAAATACAAATTATACTAACAAAGGTATTGTCAAAAACTTAAATAACACATTATGTTCCTGTCACAAACAATTAAAATATATCTTGGGTCTCAATCTAATATATACTTTTTCAAAGCCGCCTTAAAACCTACCACACTATTCTTGCTTTTAATTTCCCCAGGTAGTTGATTAAATTCACTCATACCCCTATAGAACAGAGAGGCCATTGCAGCTGTTGTTTTAGTTCTATTTATATTAAAATTATTTGCTCCTCTAGTGTCGTGCGAATGAATTTCCGCTCTTATGGTTATAAACTCGTCAAAATGAGTAGGCAACATACCCCTACTGAGCTTAAAAAGAAATATCATAGTTAAATAATACAATCTTTGCACTACTGATAACAAACCCAATGTACCAAGCATTAATGCAATTGGTGTATATCTGTTGCATCTCAGTATAATTCTCACACCTCTATTATATAATATCTGTAGCGACTGTATGGATCCTTGTTGAGCTAAATATACCAATGAGGCACAATAGTCGAAGTGTGGCTGTATAATTGTTTTAAAGATTGTTATTCTAGCAAATAGTGACAGATTTTTTGACACCCTAGAGAAAAAAAATAATTTTTTTGAAATTTTTTTATTAAGATATTCACAGTGCTGTTTAAATGTCAATGCGCTGTCCAATATAAATCCCAAATATTTAATCTCAACCACCCATTCAACAATATCATTATCTATCTTTATTTGAAAAACCTAGTGATCAATATTATTAAGTTTAGATCGACTGGAAATTACCATCGCCTTAGTTTTACTTGTGTTAAGCTTTAATTCATTAATCGCAAAAAATACTTGCAGGTTACTAAGTAGTTGATTGACTTTTCCCATTACAATTTCAAGGCTATCGCCAGTACATGATATAAGGGTATCGTCTGCAAATAGATTAATGAATTCTAACCCCTCTATATGATTTATATCATTCAAATAGATTATAAAAAGTATTGCACCTAGAACACTACCCTGAGGCACGCCTATATTATTTTCAATAAGAGTTGATAACCTATTACCAAAATATACACTTTGTTTTCTCTCTGATAAGTAATCTCTGAACCATTCTAACACCTATTCCTATTCCTATACCTATTCCCACCTATTCCATAATAGCTTAACTTCTTCAATAAAATATTTCTGTCTACAGTTTCGAACGCTCGCTTAAGATCGAGAAATACCGCAACAACAATTTTTCCATCATCACCAGACTGTCTCCATTTTGATACAGTCAACTGTATCGCTGTCTCACATGAGTGTCCTCTTCGGAACCCTGACTGGTTGCCAAGAAACAATTTATTTTGATTAAAATATTCTAATACTTGCTCATATACAGCTATTTCTATAACTTTTTCCATACACGGTAGAGTATTTATAGGTCTAAAGTCGGTAAATTGTTTAGCATTTTTTATTTTTGGGATAGGTGTAATGCAGCTATTTTTAAGGTTCTTTGGTATCTTTCCGGTTTTTAGGGACATATTTACTATATTTAAAATGCGGTAGCCTATCGTATCGACGGTCTGTTTTAATAATGCTGAATTTAAAGTAATGTTGTCATTCTTACATGTCTTTAATGATGTTATTATGTCTTTTAAAGATCGTATTGTGATGGGCTGAAATTCGTCAAACTTACAGTTTATCTCAGGCAACCCTAGACAGGACCATCCATATGGTGCATCAATATTATCAGATATTTCCTTAATACTACTTACAAAACATACATTAAACATACATGCTGCCTCATATTCATTCACCACTGTTCTAGGCTTATTATTCATTACAAAGACCACATTTTCAAAGCTTTCCGTTTCCAATGGTTTGTTTATAAGGTTCTTCAGGCATTTCCACATTTCTTTATTATTATATTTATTTCTATCAATCGCACATTCATAGTATTCACATTTTTTTTGTTTTAGTAGATTAACAACATCATTTCTCTTATCTGCATATTCTCTCCATAATATATTCTTGTTTATTTCATTACTGTAATTCAGATATATTCTATACGCTTCATCACGCTCTTTTACTTTCATTCTTATTTCCCAATCATACCAAGGGTGATGATCAGTTTTGTTTTTAAATTCTCTCAAAGGGTAGAATGCATTTACAATATTTTCACAAGTTTTGTTAAGTTCATCATACACACAATCAACATCACATTTATCATTCTCCCAGTCAGACTCTATAAGCTTTAAATTAATTTGACAATATGCTTGATCATCCAAACAGCGTGCAAAGAATGTATTTGTTGCATTAGTGCTACGCCCATCCCTGAATCTAACCCCTAGCCTAATCCCAATCACCGAGTGATCTGTTATCTTCGGAGTAGAGAAAACATGAGACTCAACATTATTTACATTTGTCAATACATAATCAATAAGTGTATCACTGTTATTGGTACATCTAGTATTATCGTAAACAATTTGTTCTATTCCTAACCTTTGAATAATATTTTTAATCTTTTTTGTATAGAAATTATCATGGTCATTGAAATTTAAGTTAAAGTCCCCTACCAGTACATATTTCTTGTCTGAAGCAAAGTCATCTTCCAGTATTTCTTCAAGTCTTTCAGCAAAAGCAGCCAATCCACCACTTGGGGACCTATAGACACATGCCATGTTCCAAATATCTCCTTCAATGTTTAACATAACATACTTATACCATAATTTGTCTTCCTCAATATAGAGATGGTCTCGTACTATACTGATATCCCTCCTTACAAAAACCAACACGCCTCCTGTATACCGATTATGACTATCACAACGCAATACCCTATAACCCATTACACTAAGTTCTGTATCGTCAATGTCAGGAGTTGTTCGAGTCTCACTTAACATTACAACACACGGATGTACATAGAATATTTGACATATAATTTCATCCCTATTGGCCAAAAAACTTCGGGCGTTTAAGTATAGTATCTGGCATTGATTCATTCGTATCTTCTGGTTCGTTGCCTGTGCCGAAAAAAATTTCTTTGATTGTTGGCAGCACTTCTATTGCGATCAAAATCTCTTTGAGGTGCTCTCTGGAAATTGAAATGCCTGCAACTAACATATTCCGGCCAAAATCCTTCTGCCTCAAGTTCATTTCCATATTTAGCTAAGACACCCACCTTATAAGACTTGACATTTCCCTTTACAGATAGTTGGCTCACAATAATTGGTTCATCATCGTTCATTTTTGTTTTATCTCTTATGTATTTAATCACAGCTTTACATGTTGAAGAGGCAGGTGCCTGCCCCACGTAAAACCATCTTTTATTCGGAACCCCCATCAGCTGCATCCCATCAGTTTTTTCGCCCTGATTTCCCACTCCACAAAACTCCGTGATTTAATTTACATCATCATTGACGTTTCTAGTTTCAGTCTGTAGCAAGGTACCCTCTTCATCCCGATTTTGCAATTGCACTGCCGATATAACGGCTCTATTAACTTGGCTTAGTGTTATAGTTCCAGCTTCCACATCACCATACTTCTCATTCTTTTTAGTAGCATTTTTGTCTTTACTTGGGATAGTTTTGTTCACCAATATATGGTCCATCGAAGACACCTTGATTTCTACACTCTCCACTTTCGACATTATTGTTTTATTATCAGTTCTCAGGTTATTTACTGTTTTGGTCAGAAGTTCCATACCTTTGTACACTTTATCTATTTTATCATTATTTGCTATTGATGCTTTAAAGCCATCAAGTTCTTTTTGAATAAAATTCATTATGTCGTTTTTAAATTCATTAAGTGTACTTTTATCTGCAAGGTTTCTTAGATCCGTCTGTTGGATGCAACTTCTACAGTAAAATCTCACACAAGGTGATCGTTTTTTTAAAGCAACTCCTTTGTGTTCAGAAGCCGATAAAGTAGTACATTTGGTACATAAAATATTCCCGCAACTGTCGCATTTAGCATGTGCGTAAGTGTCGGTTTCTTCCGCGTTACATTTGCAACATAACGCCATGGTCACAATTTTTATTCTAAAATCCGCTGAGGGTCGCGCGTCGCATTTGATAGTCGAACGTGTGTTTTCCTAACAACTGCTTTCGTAAACTCAATTGGATCGGCGCGCCTTGCGAAGTCCATGTGTAGTTGCCGGGTCATGCTTGTTTACCACATATTATGTGAATTTGTTTTTCTGCGCTTGAGTGTTTTCAAACATTTTTTTGAACACTTTTTTTAATAGATCATGTCTCTTATCACGATCTTACTGTCATAAGTATGACCTGCTAATCGTCCGCGAGGGTGTATATAACATTAGTAAGAAATGCTATCAGTTATGATGTGTTTCGTTTGAGGTTAGTTGGGCAGTTACTTTATGTTTTAAAATTAAAAGAGATACAGTTTTATTGTCAGTTGGGTCATTTTTTGCGTATTAGCTTTTTAAGCGCAAGGGCGGATTTAGAATTTCGATTGGGGGGGGGGGGGCAACGTCACCTCAAGCTGCACAGAAAAAAACGGGCAAGTTCACGTGCGACAATATTTTGTTATTGCTTAGGGCTCTCAGAAATGAACACTATTTTATAATGGACGAAAAATCAAACCTGTTCTTGCGAAAACAGAACGGTTGATCAGTTTAACTTAAAATATTCTAGCATTTTTCTATTTATACATTCTGTCCATTTCGACTGATATACAAAATTTTTTCGAAAACACAGGAAGATATATTTTCTCGAATATATATATATATATATATATATATATATATATATATATATATATATATATATATATATATATATATATATATATTTTCGAAAATTAGTTATTCGAATAGTTATTCGAAAACTGGGGGTGTTCTCCAATTTTTTTGGGAGCCTACTTTCTATTTTTTTTTAACAGTACTTCTCGAAACTACATTTTTTTGAGAAAACATGTTTGTTAAAGGTACATTTTTTCATTGTTTCGAAAATAACTTCGAATATTCATATTAAAAAAAAAGATTTTTTGCTGAACTAAATTAAGTTCCAGCAGACACAAAAAACAAACCTGACCGAACACAAAAACGGTGCGTTCATGTTAGTTCAGGATCTTTTTACTGACATTTTCTTCGCTAGTAGAGTTCAAAATTTCATATTTGAAAAATTATGTTTTCGGAAAACTTAATTTTGAAACATTAAAAAAAAATTGTGAAAAAATGTTGAAATTTTTTTTCCGAATAAGGCTTTCGATAAAGCTGTTTTTCGACAAAATTTACTTCATTTAACTAGGAAAAAATGATTTTTGAAAAAACAAAAAAACTGTAGTTACACGCGACAGGACCTATTGTTTGATTACCTAATATGAAAGTGTAAAAAGGGTAGCGGGTACAATCATTGGCCACTTAAGGATTTATCAGTTGAGTTTTTAATGTACAGTGTAATTTATACTAACCAAATATTTTTCTTATATTTTTTATGGTAATTAAACATTAATATTTCGAAAAAATATTTTTATTTTCCAACATGTGCTGTGCTGTTTTCTATTTATACTGCTTTTTTCCACAAGTTTATTAGGAACTGTACTACTCTAATGTATGCAGACGATACACAACTACTATATTCCTTTCCACTAAATAATATTGATCTAAGTTGCGAATTAATTAATCTCGATTTAAATAATATTTATAGTATATCTATGGAACATTCCTTATCGCTTAACCCTAATAAATGTACTGCCATGTTGTTCTGTAAGTCAAAGAATCGGAACAATTTGAGAAATCAATTGAAGTTAAATATTAATAACGTAGAGGTAGTGTTTAGTGACCATGTTCGTAATCTGGGGTTGTGGATGGATAGTGACTTGAGATTTGGCCGGCACGTCTCAGAGTGTATAAAAAAATCAGTATGTAAGTTAAAATTGTTGTATGGCTCTAGGCATGTGCTTGATCTTGAGACTAAACGTCTGCTTTGTGACTCTTTGATATTATCTACCTTTAATTACTGCGACACGGTGTATGGCCCATGCTTAACAGCACTGGATTCTCAAAGAATTCAAAAAATTCAAAACAGTTGTATTCGTCTAGTCTGTGGTATTCGTAGGAGAAACCCAGTGAGCCATAAGCTGAGGGAGTTACGATGGTTAAATATGAAAACAAGGAGAAAACTACACTGCGCAGCTTTTTACCATAAAGTTATGATCACAAAAACACCCTCTCAGCTATACAGAAAAATTGTTTTTAGGTCGGACGTGCATAACATTAATATTAGGCATAGAAACACCATAACCCCACCGTTTCACAGAACTAAATTGTTCGAACGGAGTTTTACCTATAATGTCCCAGCTGTTTATAATTCGATACCTGAAACTCTAAAGACATCTTCTTTGAAGGCTTTCTATAAAAAGTACAAACGTTATTTAACTGAAGTTTAATATTTTTGTTTTTTCTACTCATTTAATTTGTACAAGTCCTTTGCTTAGCAATTGCTTAAGGTGGCATTAATTTCATTGTTTCTTATTGAGTAATTTTTGGGGAGATTTATTTATTTTTTTTTTATTTTATGGTTTGTTATGCCATAATATAGATTATTTTTATTTATATTCCGATTATGATTATTAATAGGTTGAGGGAGGTGACTACGCTGCAGGATTTCCTAGTCATCAAACTAAACACCTAAACTTATTGCTGTGTCGATGCAGTTAGTCACCTCTCTTTTTGGTTAAGTGTAAGATCAACCTTTATGCGAGTGAAGGATGAACTTCGCCATTTTGAAGGATTGTGTTATTTAATAATTAACTATGTAGTTTTCCTTGTAAAATCCTTTCAAATAAAGCTTTTATTTATTTATTATTTATTTATAACATTTAGGCAACATAGATTAAAAATTAACCATATTTTGAAAACATACATAATTACATAGTTATTGGCCATATGAATACAGTTATTGGCACATTCGTTTATAGTCATTGCCCCCCCCCCCCCAATAAATATTTGCATATTCAACATCCTAAATCCCTTCGAGGTTGGTATTTTTTTATCCTTGCAACTATAGCACAAAAAATATCAAAATTTTCTGTTTGCTAAGGGGTTACACGTAATATGGTAGCATCTGAGACAAAACTGACACCTAACCCCAATTTTTGATGTAGATATGTTGAACACACAGGAATAGCATATTCCTCAACTAACCCTGTTCTTAATAAACAAATTTGTTTTTTTATCAGAGTTAATCAAAATATCTGAGACAAGAAAAACCTTCTTACATTCTGGATAGGCTTGATTCTCAGAAAATAACTTTCTTTTAGTGGACTTCGGTACACTTTTTTTGCCGGTGTTTGCACTAAGATATCTTTGTTAACAGATTTATTCTCTGAAGTTTTATTTATTTATTTATTTATTTACTCATTCCCAACTAACACTAGTGGTTCATTACAGGGAATGTTGAAATAATAAATTGTCAAAAGTTATAACTCTAAACAAAAAAGTAAATGAAATATATGAAAAAATACATATATTAATAAAAAATTAATATTATTTTACTATAAATAAAAAAATTAAAAATTAACAAATCGAAACTGTAATATACTATATACATATAGAGATATGCATACGTATACATACATTATACAACATATACATTTAAAATTTGAAGTTTCTTAGTTATATTCATTTTAATAAAAATTTCTTTACTGCTTTTTTAAATTTAGGTATTGAGGTAATTTTTTTGATGGAATTTGGTAAATCGTTGTACATTATAATTTCTTCATGAATGAGAGATTTTTTTCCAGAATTACTTCTTACTAATGCAATCTGTAAATTTTCGCAATGCCTGGTATTATGGGAATGAAAGGTATTAACTTTTATTAATGTCATGTTAGATTTTTTTTGAGAAATATTGATTGAGTGTATTAATATAATTACTTTTAATTTATAAAGGTGTTGAAGATCAAAAAGTTGTTTAGGTTTATACAATTTTGCTGTGGGTTCCAAATGTGGTAATTTATAAATACATTTTATTACTTTATTTTGTAATTTTTTAAGTTGTTTTAGTATACTTGAACACGCAGATCCCCAAATCAAAATCAAATACTGAAATTTTGAGTAAATTAAATCATAATAAATATTCATCAATATTTTTCTGTTAACAAAATGTCTAATTTTATATAATACTCCTACTACTGGTGATATATTATTTCTTAAATTATTAATATGGGCTTTCCAACTCAAATTTTCATCCAAGATTAACCCCAGAAATTTGATAGTTGATGAATATTTTACGATGTTACCATTAAAAACTAAATTATGTATGTTATTTCCTACAGTTTTATTTTTAGTAATGAACATGAAAGATGATTTTTGGAAATTTAATGATAATTTGTATGCATTTAACCAATTAAAAGTCAAAGCTAAATCGCTTTTAATGTCACTATAAATTTCTGAAATGTTATCTTCAAAATAAATAAGGGTGGTATCATCAGCAAATAATTTTATTTTACCTTTTAAATTTAAATTTGAGATCGAATTTATGTAAATTAGAAATAAAGTAGGTCCAAAAACGGACCCTTGAGGAACCCCACACAAAATATTTTTGTAAGAGCTTTTGATGTATTCTATTTGAACATACTGTTGTCGGTTATACAAATAATTTTGAAACCAGTTATAAAGTGAGCCCTTAATACCAATGTTGTACAAATTTATCAACAAAAGATTATGGTCAACCGTGTCAAATGCCTTGCACAGATCGAGAGACACCAAGCAGCAAATATTTTTGTTATCAACATGATGCTGAATATCAGTAACAACATCAGCAACAGTCACTTCAGTGTCCCTAGACCTGCGAAAACCATACTGACCAGAAAACAACAACCCTTTGTCTCCAAGAAGGTTTTTAATTTTATATTAATAATTTTTTCAAAAATTTTTTACATTACAGGCAACACAGATATTGGTCGATAATTGTTGCAATTATTTCGATCCCCACTTTTAAATATGGGTGAAATTTTAGCAATTTTCATTTTATGTGGAAAAATCTTGGTTTTCAAAGATAATTTAATTAGATAATGAAAAATTGGAGTTAATTCACTTTTGACAATTTTTACAATTTTAACAGAAATATTATCAAAACCAGTTGTTTTCTTTGTATTTAGGGCATTAATAATTTCTTCTATATCATTGGTGAATAATTCTTCTACGTCAAAAAAGAAAGATTTTGAATTTTCGGTATAGTGCTCAGTCATTGGTACTACTGGAATTTTACTAGCTAAATTATTTCCAACTTGTACAAAATGATCATTTATTGCTTCGCAAATGTCTGTCTTATTTTCTATTTTCTTTCCATTAATTAAGAGATTATTTATACTGCTTTTTTTATCCCTAGATTTATTGCTGAGTACGAAGTTGATGTTCTTCCATATGGTTTTTTGGTCTTTTTTAAGAAATTTATCTTCATAATATGCTTTTTTAGCCATTTTTATTTCATATTTCACTAATTTGTTGTAATTTTGATATATTATTTCATGAGATACCACGTTAGGGTTTCTTTTTTTCTTGTAGTAATATCCATCGCGGATTCTTATCATTTCAGCTAAGTCTTCTGTAAACCATGGTTTTGAGTCTTCTTTAACTTTAATTGTGGTTTCTACTGAACAAATACTAAAAATTTTCAATATTTCTTCATAAAGGCTATTTGGATTTTTGTATAGGTTTTTCCTATTATTTAATAATAATAATAATAATAATAATAATAAGTTTATTTTCATAAATAAATTTACAAATTTATATATATATATATATATATATATATATATATATATATATATATATATATATATATATATATATATATATATTATATTAAATAAATAAAATTTGAAAATAAACTAAAAAAACCCAAGAAGAAACAATACAGCTTTTGTTTCTTGTATTGGGACGCTATTCATCTATAAATTTTATTTTTATTTAAACATCTATGAATATTTGCATACAAATATTTTAGAATAAATCATAAAAGAAATCCCTAGGCGTTTCTAATATCCATTTTTTTATTTCTTTTTTATGTCTATGAACTGACGTGATTGTTTTTATTTCTTTGGGCAACTTGTCATATAGTATTAAAGATAAATTATTTACATTTCTTGTACATATATTTTTAGTCATTTTTTGTTTAATAGTATTTTCTTTAAATCTTGTATTGTATAGATGCTGATTAAAGTGAATATTCTTTTGGTTTTTAAATATATGCAATAAAGCATTATAAGAATAGAGTTGTCTTATGTCCATTTTTTTTTGTCTCCTTATAAAGTTTTTCAGTTGGATACCTAACATTTTTGTTGTAAATAACTTAAGTATTTTTGAATTATTTCTATATTTTTTAAAATATTTCTACTTAATCCTCCCCATCCTAATATCCCATAATTAATACGTGTTTGAATAAATGAATAATAAAGCATTTCTAAATGTTTTATTTCTAAAAATGTTTTAAGGTGTCTAAATTTATACATATAAGTTCTTAATTTTTTAATTAGGTAATCTATATGAGAATTCCATTTTAAATTTTGATCTATGATTATTCCTAAATATTTAATTCTTTCGGCTCTTAGAAGTTTTATATTCTTGTTTATTTCTATATAACTCTCTTCATTTGAGATAAGAGAATTTGATGAGAAGGTTAAATATTTAGTTTTATCAAAGTTGATCGTTAGTAAGTTAGAATCAAACCAGTTTTTAATAATATGAAAATCCAATATAATATTTTCTTTTAGTTTGGTCCAAGTCTCTGCATTATAAAAAATTACAGTATCGTCTGCAAAACTATGTATTTTTCCTTTATAATCTAAATTAAATAAATCATTTATATAAATTATAAAAAATAAAGGACCTAAAACTGTTCCTTGTGGAACCCCGTAATTAAATATTTTTGGATTACTTAGGGAGTTATTTATCTTAACATATTGAGGTCTATTAGATAAATAGTTTTTTATCAGTTCTAGTGTAATACCTCGAAATCCCATGTTTTCTAGTTTAATTAAAAGTTTATCATGACTAACAGAGTCAAAAGCTTTAGCTAAGTCCAAAAATACTGCAATACATGGACTGTTGTCATTTATGGAATTATATATATTATCAAGCAAAAAACATATAGAATCTTGAGTAGATTTATTTTTTTGAAATCCAAACTGATACTCAGACATGTAATTATGTTTATTTAAAAAAATTTCTATTCTCTCTTTAAAAATCTTTTCAAATACTTTAGCTAAAGAGGATATTAAACTAACTGGTCTGTAATTTTTAACTTCTGTTTTACCACCGTTTTTAAATATTGGTTTAATGATACCTATTTTAAAACTATTAGGATAAATGCCAGTTTTAAATATGTGATTAATTAGATAACATAAAGGTTCAGATATATAACATTTTATTACTTTTAAAATTTCACTTGTTATGTTATCAAATCCCGGAGATTTTCTTAACTTTAAGGATTCAATAAAACTTTCAACTTCTGTCTGATTAGTTTCTCTTAGATAGAATGATCTGTTGTTTATTTTTTCTTTGTGACAGTTGACTTGATCAATTAGGTTTTTCTTGATATTATTTGCTAAATTTTCACCTACTTTCGAATAATAATTAATAAAGGTATTTGCAATAATTTCTTCATTAGTACTTTCTTTAGTTTCTTCTATTTCGATTTTTTTAATTTTGTTAGATTTTTTGTTATTGCATAATTTATTTATACATTTTCATAAATCTTTAGAAGAATTAGAATTTTTTTCGATTTCAGATCGAAAGTATTGTTTTTTGGCTTTTTTAATAAGTAATTTTAATTTGTTTTTTAAAAATTTATACTGATTTTCAATATTTTGATTATCATGGTTATTATATTTGATTATCATTGATTATCATGGATTATTATGGATTTGTATTTTTTTATAAGGATCATTTTTTAGTTTAACGTATTTTAATAAAGTGTCAGTTATTCATTCTTTTCTTTTTCTATTTTTAATACGTTTTCTTATAATGCACTGATCTATACAACTCCGAACTGAGTTAATTAAATAATCTGCTAGAGTATGAGATGTTTGAAGTGAATAAAATTCATCCCATTTAATTTTACTGAAATTTTCTTTTAATTTTTTGTAGTCAATAAATTCTTTGTATTTTGGTAAATTGTCGTATTCGTTATTAGGTAAGTCTAAAGACTGTTCCAGTATAATTGGGTAATGATCAGTAATTTTGTATTTAAATACGATTGACTGAAATGCGTTTAAGTCTTCTTTTGTTCTGACAAAAATATGATCTAAACAAGATTTCTGCAAATTAATTTCTCTTGTAACTGAATTAATAAATGACACAAATCCGTATTTACTTAAAATATTACAATATTCGTTTGTATAATTTTTGTCTGAAAGAGTGTTGATATTAATATCTCCTACTAATATTGTTGTCTCGTTTTTACTTAATTTTTGAAAAAAAGCGTCCATATTTCTACAAAACCTTTAATTATTCATGGACGGAGGCTTATAAATACAAACGACATTAATTTTTTTATCGAATGAAACGCTGACTTTTATAACCAATATTTTTAATTGATCAAAGGAGACTACTTCGTGGTCATAATCATAATTATTTTTAATAAATACAATTACACCGTCATTTTTATTTATATTACTCTCATTATATATTAAGTCATAATTCTGAATTTTAAATAAACTTGTGTCATTTATTTTAAAAGTTTCAGTAAAAACAATCAAGTCAAAATCGTTATTTAAACTATGTAAAAACAATTTTTCTTCATCAAAATTTTTTGCAATACTTCTAATATTATTGTGAAATACTGAGAATTTTTTTGATTTTAATGAAACGCCTTTATATTCTTCCAGGTCTTGCACTATATGCACCTGTGTATTATTTTCAAATGATCTGTTATCTATCCTTTTTAAGAAAAATTTTTCATTTTTATTTTACGAAAATTGTCATAATTATCCTTATTAATAAAATATAAAATAAATTAAAAATGAAAAAAAATTAATAAATAGAAAACTATAAAAACTTGAATAAAATTTTTACTTTTTTGTTTTATTTGGTTTTCCTGCCTCATAAAAAAGTTGTATTGTTTCCTCGTTTTTTATAGAAGTTATTTTGCTGTTTTCATTCTGTCTAACAAAAATTTGACCATTTTTGAACCATATGAATTTGAAATAATTTTTCAATTTTTCTTTAGCAACTTTAAGCAAGTACTTATTTCTTCCTGTAAGTTCTTCGTTGATATAAATCAATTTTGGTTTTCCCTGGATCTTAATGTCTTTGGTTGATAACTTCCCTTTATTTTTAAAGTACAATTTCTACAATTTTGTTTTTAATATCTTCATTTTGTAGTTCTATTCTGATTTGGTCTTGAATTTTGTTGTCTGACTTCTTGGTATCATTTCTTTCAATAGTTATAATATTATTTTTTAATATTTTAACTCCTATATGGTTCATTATATTTTCAAATAATTCATTGTCAGATATATTCTCTTGTTTTGGAATTCCCTGAATTTCTATATTTTTATAGCATTTGCTGTTCACGTATATTTTTTTCATCTTTAATGGTACTTAGTTCATTTTTTAAAACATTTATTTCTGAATAAAGTAGTTCATTTTTTATTTTCATTTCTTCTTTTTCTTTTGTGATATTTTTTATTTTTGAAATAATTTCTTTGTTCTCTCTTGCTACCTTATCGTACTGATTTGAAATAAATTCCATACTCTTTTTGAGATCATCTATAATTACTCTGAATTCATCCAAAACATTTTCATTTCCCTTGTTTTTTAAATTCGCTTTATCTTGCGTTGAAAAAATAAAATCCTTTTCGGTCTTACTACTTTCATTTAAAGCTGACATTTCATCTGATTCCAACATTAATATTTCAATAGAGTCAGTTCAGTTTTTAGGTTTTTTACATCGAATTTTGTATATTTTATTGTTTTAAATTTGGGTTTATTTACTTTTCTGTCAAACGGTATTTCTATAAATTGTAACTTATGATCACTTAGTGTACTCTTCCGGAAACGTATAGTAATATTTTCCTGTGAATTTGTTAAAATGTGGTCAATTAAGGAAGCAGTATTGTTAAATTCCCTTGTAGGTGTATCTTCATTGCACATTTTGAAGTTATTAGAAAAATAAATATCCATTAATTTTCTTGTCCCTTCATTAATTTTGAGTGCATCGACGTTCATGTCTCCCATAAGAAAACACTTTAATTTAAAAGTGTTTAAATAATCCAGTTTCTCATCTAATAAATTTAAAAATGTTTTTAAATTAAAAGAGGGAGGTCTGTAAATTCCACAAATGAGAATTTGACTTGATTTAATTCTTAGTACAATATAGGACCATTGACTCTCAAATTTTTCAACAATTTCATATTCTAAGTAATCTCTGATATAGATACCCAAACCTCCACCTCTTTTTTCTCTTGTTGCATAAATAGCGTTGTAGTGTGGAAGATTATAGTATTTTTCTTCATTTTTCTGTACCCAAGTTTCAGCTGCAATTATAATATCCAATTTTTCACTTTCAGCCATTACTTCAATTTGTTCCATCTTGTTTTTAATTGAACGACAATTTATATATAAAACATTTATCTTCTGAATATTCAAGAAGTTCATTTTTTCGAATAATCAGTGCGTGCTTTGGCTTCTTTAATTTTTTGTAGATGGATATAGCAGTTTTTACCGTGAGCTTCGTGATTAGTATTAAAATTTTTTTAAAATTTTTGATTATACTCTGAGCAATTAATACACTGTGGATTTTGCTGTTTACAATTCCAATATGAATGTGGCCCAGAGCAAAACGAACAGATCTGATTTTTTGTACAATTTTTTGTAGTATGACCATAGCTGCAGCATTTATAGCATATAAAAATATTATAATTTTCTCTGAATTTGCACGTATTCCATCCAATAGAAATGTCTTGATTTACTAATTTTGAAAAAGTTCGTCCAGATGTTTCTATGTATAGTATAAATTTTTTTATAATTTTAGAATACCTTTTATGCTTTATTTTTAAAGTGTCATTTAAGTCTAGATAATTTAATATTCTTAGTTCTTCTAAAAGCTCCTCATCTTGGTATTTCTTTATGGTACCTATTAATACCAGTTGGGGAGACCTCATCTTTGAAACTTCTACATTATAATCTTGTTCCAGCTGTTCTTTTGACAAATCTTTAATTTTCTCTATTTCTTCCTTGGAATTAGCCTCAATAATAATGCCACCATTTCTTATCTCTTTGATTCCACGAATTTTTGCTTTTATACTAACTGGGTTAACCTTTTTCTGGACTTCTAATTTTGTTTCTTTACTACTCTGATTTTTCTTTGGTTTTATTATTAAAACAGGTAGGTTTTCACAGATTTCTGGTTTTGGAAGAGTTTGTACAATATCAGAATATGTTTTTTTATTACACTGGTTTTCTTTAAAGAGGGTCATAATTTTCTCAAAATTTTCATTGAAAGTAGAAGGAAAATTAAATTTTTCAAACACTTCCATTTTTTTCAATAAAAATTATATTTTTTCATTCATTGCAAATAACTGCGCCTTCAGATATTTATTTTCTTCTGTTAGGGTATCTACATTATTTTTAAAAAATGTATTTTCTTCTTTTAAGTTTATATCATCTGATTTTTCCTTATTATTATTTTCATAACAAGTCGAACATTACCACTTCCTTTTAAGTTTTTTCAAATTATCAGCCTCCTTTTTTGATAACAGAGAACAATTTAAGCAGAACCATCTGTTACAATTCCAACAGTAAATAAAATAAGTCTTTTTATTAAATTTAATAGAACACGATGCACATTTTTTCGTAACATCCTGTCCTGACGTACCTGCTTCTTTTCTATCTTGGGTATTAATTTCAAAATTTTTTAAAAATTTTTGGTATTGGTTATCAGTTGGATATTTAGGAGAAACATAAAAACTTTCATCTTCGGAATTCGTATGGTTAACCTCTTCTGGATTGTCTTTTTGATTTTCTGTGTCAAATAAGGTTGACATTGATGTTGACAGTATAGACTTTTTACACTTTTTATTCCTCATTTTTCTTATTAATACCGCAGCTACACTTCTATCTTCATTTCCACTAGCTCAGTATATCTTCCTTAACAGTTTCTGATTTGTTTATGAAATATAGTTTTAAAAAAATATGACAAAAATAGTATTTGTGTAACTAGTGCAAAAAGTATATATTTGTTGCACGATGCATGAAGTTTGCAGCTCGAGACGAAGTCGAGAGCTGCAATCATGCTGAGTGCAACAAATATACTTTTTGCACATGTTACACACAATATTTTTTCTACGATCGGTTTATTTTTTATTACAATATTTTACAATTTAAGAAATATTTTACAATGCAAGGAATATTAAAATAGTTCTAACAAAAACATAAACAGTTTAAACTAACGTGATTTTTACAATACTTGTTGTTTACTTTTTTCGAGTTAATTTCAATTTTAATATCGCAGTTAGAGCAATTTACTATGGTAACTGATGGACAAACTTCATTTCCAGTAATTTTTTGAATTTTGTTTTCGTTTTTGCTTGTAGAGGTCTCAGGTTCTTCATTTAAAACTCTTTTTCGAATTGTTGTGAAATTTCCGGTATTGGTACTTGGTTCACCTTCCAAAATTTGAGTCGCTATTTCAGTTTTCTTAGAAATTGATTCCTCAATGTAGCCCTCAGCTACAGTTGAAGATTTCCATCCTCCATGTCGTTTTAATGTTAACATGTCTGCCCCCGATTCCACAAGCAATGTTGCAGAAGATCTGCGAAAACAGTGTCCCGTATATTGCATTGGATTTTCAATATTCAAGTATTTTGCAATATCACTTGGAATTTTGCCAAAAGTATTTACACCAACAGGTTGAACTGAACATTTTCCGTTGAAATATCTTATAAAAAATCTAGTGTGATTTGTAGACTGGGGACGAAGGGATGCATATTTACGATACATTTCAACAAAATTAAAACATCTAATTTTACCGCTTATTACGAATGATCGGGGTTTGTTTGTCTTGGAATCGGGAATTTTTACTGTTATTATAGAGCCCATGTCATTAATATCATTTAATGTTAGTTTTTGCAACTCGTCCCTGCGGCATGCTCCTGCAATGCCAAATACTGCAACTATCTATAAGAAAACATAAGTAAGTATAAAGTTAAAAATTAACATTTATTTTGTATGTGTTACCTTCATCATTAGATATTTATTATCCGGAGCTTCAACCAAAAATTTGTCAAATTCCTCTCTGGTAAAAATTTTTGATTTTTTGGGACGAAATCCTACTGACTTTTTCTTTAAAAATGGGATTAATTTGGTAAAATTTCGAATATCCACATTTTTATTGATGATAAGTGTAGCCTTTAACATTGAATATTCTGACCATAAGGTCGATGGCTTTAGTATCTCAGATTTTTCTTTTAAATACGCTAGAAGCATGTTTTCAGTAACGTTTTTAACAAACTTTGTGTCGCACCAGTCTGTAAACCGTCTATAACAAATTTCATAGACTTTTTTAGATTTTTCTGGTAATAAATCTGCTGCAGCTTCATTTGCTGTCTCAATTATATCTGGAGGAGTACAAATAGTTTCTTCCTCACCATCACTGTCCGAACTCGACATTTTTACGATTTAAATTCACACTAGCTCGTATTTTATTTATGCATTAAATTTAAGTTTTAAACTGACAACTTGAAATTAATTACGGAAATTGTCACTGTCAAACACCATCCATAGGTTACTATGAATAATATGGTTTTGTTAGTGGCACAATTTGGATTACTTAAAATTGGAGTAAAGCTTCTTTATCTTTTTAATATTAAACACTGGTGTTTTGAGGAATATTAAATAGTACCTATGTGTCTATAGTTGCCACGTTGATACGTATACTCAAATATACAAGAAAAAATTTTTATCTTTAATATACTCGTATTCATTAGGGTATCAAAGTGTTTTTTGCACTAGTGCAAAAAATAAGTTACTTTTTGCACTAGTGCAAAAAATTAAGCTTTTGGCACAGTAAATAGTGCAAAAAGTACTAACTTTTTGCACGATCGTAGAAAATAGTTATTTTTCTACGATCGTGCAAAAAGTTAGTACTTTTTGCACTATTTACTGTGCCAAAAGCTTAATTTTTTGCACTAGTGCAAAAAGTAACTTATTTTTTGCACTAGTGCAAAAAACACTTTGATACCCTAATGAATACGAGTATATTAAAGATAAAAATTTTTTCTTGTATATTTGAGTATACGTATCAACGTGGCAACTATAGACACATAGGTACTATTTAATATTCCTCAAAACACCAGTGTTTAATATTAAAAAGATAAAAAAGCTTTACTCCAATTTTAAGTAATCCAAATTGTGCCACTAACAAAACCATATTATTCATAGTAACCTATGGATGGTGTTTGACAGTGACAATTTCCGTAATTAATTTCAAGTTGTCAGTTTAAAACTTAAATTTAATGCATAAATAAAATACGAGCTAGTGTGAATTTAAATCGTAAAAATGTCGAGTTCGGACAGTGATGGTGAGGAAGAAACTATTTGTACTCCTCCAGATATAATTGAGACAGCAAATGAAGCTGCAGCAGATTTATTACCAGAAAAATCTAAAAAAGTCTATGAAATTTGTTATAGACGGTTTACAGACTGGTGCGACACAAAGTTTGTTAAAAACGTTACTGAAAACGTGCTTCTAGCGTATTTAAAAGAAAAATCTGAGATACTAAAGCCATCGACCTTATGGTCAGAATATTCAATGTTAAAGGCTACACTTATCATCAATAAAAATGTGGATATTCGAAATTTTACCAAATTAATCCCATTTTTAAAGAAAAAGTCAGTAGGATTTCGTCCCAAAAAATCAAAAATTTTTACCAGAGAGGAATTTGACAAATTTTTGGTTGAAGCTCCGGATAATAAATATCTACTGATGAAGGTAACACATACAAAATAAATGTTAATTTTTAACTTTATACTTACTTATGTTTTCTTATAGATAGTTGCAGTATTTGGCATTGCAGGAGCATGCCGCAGGGACGAGTTGCAAAAACTAACATTAAATGATATTAATGACATGGGCTCTATAATAACAGTAAAAATTCCCGATTCCAAGACAAACAAACCCCGATCATTCGTAATAAGCGGTAAAATTAGATGTTTTAATTTTGTTGAAATGTATCGTAAATATGCATCCCTTCGTCCCCAGTCTACAAATCACACTAGATTTTTTATAAGATATTTCAACGGAAAATGTTCAGTTCAACCTGTTGGTGTAAATACTTTTGGCAAAATTCCAAGTGATATTGCAAAATACTTGAATATTGAAAATCCAATGCAATATACGGGACACTGTTTTCGCAGATCTTCTGCAACATTGCTTGTGGAATCGGGGGCAGACATGTTAACATTAAAACGACATGGAGGATGGAAATCTTCAACTGTAGCTGAGGGCTACATTGAGGAATCAATTTCTAAGAAAACTGAAATAGCGACTCAAATTTTGGAAGGTGAACCAAGTACCAATACGGGAAATTTCACAACAATTCGAAAAAGAGTTTTAAATGAAGAACCTGAGACCTCTACAAGCAAAAACGAAAACAAAATTCAAAAAATTACTGGAAATGAAGTTTGTCCATCAGTTACCATAGTAAATTGCTCTAACTGCGATATTAAAATTGAAATTAACTCGAAAAAAGTAAACAACTAGTTTTGTAAAAATCACGTTAGTTTAAACTGTTTATGTTTTTGTTAGAACTATTTTAATATTCCTTGCATTGTAAAATATTTCTTAAATTGTAAAATACTGTAATAAAAAATAAACCGATCGTAGAAAAAATATTGTGTGTAACATGTGCAAAAAGTATATTTGTTGCACTCAGCATGATTGCAGCTCTCGACTTCGTCTCGAGCTGCAAACTTCATGCATCGTGCAACAAATATATACTTTTTGCACTAGTTACACAAATAACTATTTTTAAACTGACAATAATTCGAAATGTTAACCTGTTTGTTGAAAAATTTGTTTTGTTGTGATTATCAAAAATACATTGGAAGAAGAATTAATGACATCTTCCGAAATGTAAACATCTTTTTCAGCAAAATCTAAAACTTGCCCATTGAAAATAGCTTCTTTTTCTTTTGAAATATTTACTTTTGGAATGTGTACTCTGACTCCACTTTTAAACTAGTGCTTTCAATGTCATCAGCTGCCAGTATGTTTTCTTCAAAAATCTTTTCATCGTCAGCATCGCGTATATTTATTTTTTCTAGGTGTCGAGAATCATCATCTAGATCATAATAGAATTTTTCTTCGGTATCATTTTTATTTTTGTTTGTTTCTTGGACAGTAGTTTTCTTTGGAGGTTTAGCATTCTTATTTGAATTAGTGTGGTTTGCATTACCTTCAGTTTTTTCTCCTGTGTCTTTATTCTTGGTTATATTCACTTTTCTTTGCTTTATCTTCTTAGCAGTTTTCGCGGATTTATTTTCCATTCGCTGTTTTTTTTCTCTTCTTTTAATCTTTCGCTTTTCTTGTTCTAGTTTTTCCTGGACTTTACGCCTTTCAGCATTTTGACGATCCGAAGAGGTAAGCACGAAGGGTAATCTTTCCGTTTGTTTTTTATCTTTTCTTTCCGGCGTTTTGGACCAAAAGAAGAACTTATCAATAGACGTGTTAACTTTACCAGATGCATCAGTGTCCTGGCAAAAGTTGTATTTCGGGATCTGTTCAAATGAATTTACTTGTATTGGAGACGCAATATTAGTTGTCGGTGGAATATCTAAACGTATGTTAACTTCTGTAAGAATGGGAATATCCGTTATGTCGTAGGTGATTTCATCGTTCTCTGTGGGCTGAACTGTCGGTAAAATAACGGTACAGGGTTTGTTTTGAAATGATTTAAATAGATCGTAAAGCAATAGTGAATCTCCCATTCCCTTCGGAATTATTTACATTCTCAAATTCCAATATCTTTGCGGCCCCAACTATTTGTACAAAACCATGATATGATATTACATTTTCCTCGTAAGTAGTTTTCTTTATATAATTATTTTGATCATTGGCCTTTCCTAAACATCTTGAATAATCGATGGCCGAAGCATCCCATGGAAAGAGTCCAGATGCTTTGAAGCCATTAACGATGGATTCTAACTTTAATGCACTAGTTGCATTATTTAACACAACAGCAAAGTTTTCTTTGGTAACCACAGAGTTTGGGTTTTCCCATCTAAATTTTAAAACTTACAATAATTCCAATTGATTTTTAAAGGTTTAAATGCCGCAACATCAGCTGGCTGCATAATTCTAGTGGCGTTAGGATATAACGCCACTAAAATTACACAGCTCCACAAAAAAAATTCGATAAATTACCCCTGGAATATGACTATATCTGCCATATGCTTTTGGGGTCGCTGAATCCAAATTTGGGGTCGATTTATCCCCATCTCGTCAGGATTTTTCATAACCTCAAAAGAACAACCCGAATCATCAAAAAATCCTCTATCCATTGATCACATAATCCTAATAACCTCTTTATTCCTTCATCCCTTAAACTCTTAATTCCTGAAACCCATATCCCCCGAAACCCATAAACCCCAAAACCCATAAACCCATAAACCTCAAAACTCTATAACCCCGAAACCCCATAACCCAGCAAGATAGAAACTTATGCGCGTTGAAACACAGTATGTTCGAGCCATGCATGCTTGTTGAGCCTTAAACTCATATTCTTTAATAACTTCACAAGCCCATAACCCCTAAATTCCTGTAACCCATAACCCTTTAACCTCATAGACTCCAAATGCTATACCCCTAAAACCCCATAACCCCGTAAGAAAAAGACTTTGGTGCGTTAAAGCACTGAAACACATATGTTCAAGCCATTCATGCTTTTTGAGCCTTAACCCCATATTCTGTACTAACCACACAACTCAATAACCCAGCAAAGGATAGCTTCATGCACGAAATCTTATAAGTTAAATCTTTGGACATCATTGCTACTTGCATGTGCTACTTATTCGGTTTTGGGGTTTATGGGTTATGGGGTCTATGGGATTTGGGGGTTATGGGTTTCAGGAATTAAGAGTTTAAGAGATGAAGGAATAAAGAGATTATGGGGTTATTGGGATTAAGTGATCAATGGATAGAGGATTTTTTGAGGATTCGGGTTTTTCTTTTGAGGTTATGAAAAATCCTAACGTGATGGGGATAAATGGACCCCAAATTTGGATTCAGCGACCCCAAAAGCATATGGTAGATATGGTCATATTCCAGGGGTAATTTATCGAATTTTTTTTGTGGAGCTGTGTTATCTTTAGCTTTAAACACAATTCGCTGGTTTGAAGAGTTAGATTGGTCTTCTGTCCGTCGACGAATAAAATGATGGGAAATTTAGTATTTTTAGCAACAAGATGTTTATAAAAGATGTTCCCTATAAATTCATAAAAATTCTCACTGTTCATCCACCCGGTCTCACCGCATCCTATACTCCACTCTTTTGGTACTGATCTTACAACATCAGATGGTATTCTTTTGTATGGGTAAATGATCATTGGTGGTGTTATGTCTCCAGATGCTGCAAATGTAAACATAACTGTTAAATTAACTTTCGGGTGATGTTATATCTCATAAACATTTTTGCTTCCCCCTACAGTCAACACTCTTTTATTTTTGGGCACAAGAAAAAAGAGGTCTCATCATCATTATAAACTCGTGTTGGGTCGTAAAGGACATTACTATAACCTTTACGATCTAAGTAGTTCTGAACACCGGTAAACCATTTTCTGATATCGTTTTCCGAAATCACTGAACTAGCTGCTGTTATTGCTTCTGGTGTTCTTAGACTTAAATCTGGGTGTCGTTTAAGAAAAGATCTGTACCAACCTCTTCCAGGCCTATTTTCGATAAACGGATTTTCACGTGGATTTTTGTCTAAAAAACCTTTGACTGACTCTTGTACATCATCTACTCTCACTGGAAAACCTTTTTTCTGGCATGTAAAAATCCAGTTTTTGAGGCGATTCTCTTCTTCCAAAGACAGAATTGGTTTAGGTCCAAGTGTAGTTTTCTTTTTAAATTTTTCGCTTGCTCTAAGTTGGAGTGTTGCTCTGGGAACTTTGAATTGCTAGGCAGCTTTTCTCTGGCCCATGCCGTTCTCAATAATTTTAAAAGCTAGTTGGACATCTTCCTCTCTGTACTTTTTTTCCTTCTGAACATTTGGCATTTTTTTATCTAAAAGGAAAAAATACCTAGGTAGGTCTGCCGTTGTGCACAGATGAAAAGGGAATTTAAGTGTAAGTTACAGTTATTGGCCGCCTTATGGATTAGTGATTGGCCACTGGCCAACAACTGATAAATCTCAGAAACAAATAAAAAAAACACTAGAAAGAATTAATTTAACTTACACCTAACTTAAAAACATCAAATTTAATAAGATTACTTTATTTTATAAATTGGCCCGGTAGGCCAATCATTGTTAGATGGATATATTTTTGTTACAGTTGTTGGCCTCCTAAAATTACCGCCAAAAATTGTAACTTAACCTATAAACCCTCTTGATATGTAACGATTAACTTAATAAATCACCATAAAATAACTGTATGCTAAACTATAATAATATCTTAAGCAAAATAGCTTACCTTGTCAATGAAGTTTCTTAAGGAGTTTCTTACACTGTAAATTGCCTATAACTTGGGAGACGCCTAATGACACCCACCATACTTATGTTCGATGGTAACTGATACAACGACCGTTGGAGAAGGATACATGTAAGGTTGCCAGAGTTCAATACAGAGAGATTTATTTCCTTAATTTCTCTGGAAATCTTAATATTTTAGATTAATTTTAAAGTGGTCAATAACTAGGTGGTGGCCAATGACTGTACCCGTTACCCTATTCTAGCATTTTTTTATTTATGCCGTCGGCTTATTTGGAGGAATATAGGTACTTGCAATTTTTTGAAAACCAATTTTTCAATTTTTTCGCACTTTTCAAAAATACATTTTTTCAGAAAACGTCTTTTTCGAAATTAAATTTTTTCGAAAAACACTTTTTGAATATTAATTTTTTCTAGCAGCGGCTTTTGGAAAAAGTAATTTATGAGAAAGTAACGTATCAAACCTAAGGAAACCTGATCAAACTCAAAAAAGGTTTGTTTAGGTTTGTTCAGGGTCGTTTTTCGTCTTTTTTTATTTAACATTTTCCAAGCTAGTAGGGTTCATAGTCTAATACCCCATTATCTTTTGAAGAAGCTGTTAAGATGTTTTTAAAAAAAGGTACTTGCGAAATAGGTTTTCGAGAAAATATTTCCGAAAAAGTCCGTAAAACCGTTTTCGAAAAAGCTGTTTACTAAAAAATTTGCTCCCAACAAAGATGTTTTTCGAAAAAAACACCTATTTGGTTATTTGTCTCCTTTAGTAAGGAATGTTTTCAGAAACCATTTAAGAGAATGTAAATTAAAAATGCCGAAAAGGGCTTGGGTTTTTTATAACATATAGATCTGTTATTCATATTTTTGTGATACAATTTATGTAGACGGCAAAGTAAATGTTTGTTTTTGTTTAAAATATTTTGTAGAACATGTATGAATTGTATGGGGGCGCTCCCTGCGCCCCCCTTGCGTCGTGCGTCAGATGACAGAAAAAACAATTCAACAAGAATTCGCCTTATTGGTCAATTCCATGGAGAGTTTACATAAGAATATATTTTAGCATTCGCAATATTCTTTTCTTTCCTGATAATCACCGAAGGAATCAAATTTCCTTTTAACCTTGTAAACAAAAAGTGCATTAGAAAAAGACAAATACATTTGTCAATAAAAAAGATTATGTTCGATTTTTTATTATAGGTCCTTATTGTGAAAATATTCCTGCTTGTCTACTTTAAAAGATTAGCCATCGCAATACTCGATTCTTCCCTGATAAAATGACTAAAGGAATCAGATTTCTTTCTATTCTTGATGCTATGTTGATGTTTCTCATAACCTAACTTTCTGTTAATTGGCAAATTATCAAAATATGAAAGAGAAAGAAGATGATAGACATGCAGAGACATACTTTATTTCTCCGTAGTAAAATTAGTTTCTGTTATAATTCTTAATTAAAATTGGATAGACCATGAACGGCGCAGAAAAATCGTTTTCTAGTTATTCACACATCTTCACAAAACCACCGGTTGACCGAAATCGACGTGTAGGGCTTCTTAATGATGTCGTCTCATACCTAAACTATTAATTGATAAACTAAATTTTATATTACAGAGTGACCGAAAAGTCTTAGTATGGGCAAATGTCTTTGCTATTCGTAAAGATAGAGTACCCAACCCAACCAAATTTTAGGTTTGTTACCTTATTGGTTTATAAATCTACTTTTTTATGTAATTTAACTGTTTCGACCCCCTTGACTCTAGAGAGTTGAGGTCAAAATATTTTAAAAAACAAACATTATACTGCAAACCCGAGGTCCGTATTTTAATTCGTATTAAAATGGCAAGCCTTTAAAAATTAAAAATCGTGAAATAAAATAAAAATTTAAATACCTTTATTTCTCTTTATTATTCTTAAAGTTGTTCAAAATGATCACCGTGAACTTCTTGGCAGTAATAAAGTCGATTATGGATCTCGCACTTCTCACACTTTCCAGAATGGCAGTTGATATTTTTTGGCAGTTGCAAAATCGACTTCATTATGGCAAGAAGTTAAGAGCGGTCATTTTGAGCAACTTATAAAATAATAATAGAAATAAAGGTATTTAAATTTTTAATTTTTTTACGATTTTTCATTTAAGGGCTTGTCATTTAAAAACGAATTAAAGTACGGCCCTCGGATTTGAGGTTAAATGTTTCTTTTTTGAGGACCTTTAAAATGTGATATCATACGGAATAGGGTTGCGTTTCATTTTAAATTTTTGACCTCAATTCCCTAGCATCACCCCTCAGGGGGGATGAAAATTTTAAATTACATAAAAAAGTAGATTTATTGACCAATAGGATACACCTATAATTTGGTGTCACTATATTTACTAATAGTAAAGATATTTGGCCATACCAAGACTTTTCGGATACCTTGTATATTAGATCAGAGAACTAGCAAAATAATTTTTCGATTATGCTTCAGTATTAAGTTCTCATCTTTAATATTACGTGTTTTGATTTCTCTAACTTCGCGAATAAGGATTTATCGAATAATCTTTATGCTAATTTTATTTTTAACTTCAAATTTTAACCGTAACTACTTTTTTCAGAACCTTCGCCGAGCAGATTCAGCGTCCTTTTGGTCTTCGCTATAACCCTTACACTCAGGGTGTAGAAGTTCTAAGCAACGCTCAAAAAATCACCGCTGTAGTATCAGAGTTGAGGGGTGATCTGTGCATAGTTAATAGCGCGCTGAAGAAAATTAGCGCCCGAGATTCCACGCTGGACATTAACAGGATTGCCAACTTGCTTCAAACTGGGTTAATCGGGAACGAAGATTCTACTGGAGATGAAAATGGGGTGGCAGCGGAAAATGGAGATGCCAACGTTGTAGAAAATGGAACCAAACAATAAATTAATGGAAGCTTGATTTTTTACGAGAATTATGTTTTGTTATGAACTATGGCTAATCCAAATAAATCTGAAATGCACACATGGAAAAAAGTTAGGGATATTAAAGAAAAGTTACAAAAGTTATGTTTTGCAAACAAAATATACTATTATTTCTAATAGTAATAATTAAAAATGGACCCCTAAAATATAAACAATAATTCGCAATTCAATAGATATAAAAATAACATTGTCCCATTCTGCATTCAAATCTGTTATTTTACGACACCAGGCTAAGCGATTTCGGCGATGTTGAATATCGAGAGGAACAGAGCGCCACGGTCTTCATGTCCTTAACCTTTCGTTGTTAACATGCCACATTGTAACAAGAAGGTTAACGTCGCGTCGGTCTGAGAGACCGAAAACTGTCCAACCAAATGTATGTTAAAATTAAATTTGTAGATGTAAGCCACTGCTTTAAGATGTATATATATATATATATATATATATATATATATATATATATATATATATATTAAGTATTAAAGCAGTTTTCCTGAAAGTAGGATTCATACAATTTTCACTGTTAAAGCTTTAACTTTATTATGAAAACAACAAAAAACGAATTTGTATTTTCTAAAAAAGAATTGTCGCAAATCTTAAAACATAAAATAATTACTTTTAGTACAAACAACAACACCTTAATTAAACATATCTATACTAAAAATATATATATATATATATATATATATATATATATATATATATATATATATATATATATATATAATAGGCAGTGAAACTTTAATATCAAACATTGCCTTCATTTCATGCATGTTTTCGGTATTCATGTCGATCTCTTGAACATCATTTTCATCAATATCCTGCTCACTGTCTGTGTTAATGTCCTATACTTCGACCATATCTTCTTCCAAGCTTTGATTATCATCATCATCGCATTCGAATGCTTTATCCGCATTGCCGTCAGATTGCATGTCTTCATGAAGACGCTTAAGTCACTTGCTCTTTTTTGTAACTCATGTTATTCATAAAAAAAAATAATAACCTATTTTTCATGACAAAATTCTGGTGTTACAAACGAAAAAATACATCTTTTGTAGCAATAAACTTACCGGTGGAAATCGCAGACTCCAAGATAGAAAACTTACACAAAGTATAACATCGGTCTCTGAGACCGAAATCCGTAATATTAAAAAAATTATGGGCCGTTAGTCAATGATTTTCTCGCACTGAATTTGTGGGCCAAAAAAATGAAGCTATTGAGCAGGACAAGCGCTTAAACCGATACGTTTGGTAATTATCGGCCGAAGTTGGCCGAGTCGGTCTGAGAGACCGGGCGTTAACAAAAGAAGGTTAAGTTCACCCTATGTAGGCGATTTACAATCGTTCGGTATAGGTGACCCGAACTCCGCTAGCTCTTCTCAAATCATCAGCTATCCTCGAATCTGTTCACATTTCTTCGTGCGGTTGTAACAATGAAGCGGTCTTGTTTTCTGGTAGTAGAGTTTTGCCCACCAGTCCGAGGCCTTTCAGAAACATCACCTGTTTCCGAAATCTACTGTTCAACCAACCAATAAAAACAATAAAAAACAAACTAGTTTTAAGCTATGCAATGCAATTCTTTTACACCTTGAATGGACTCCAGAACAATAGCTACATAATCATCCTGCAGTCCTTAAAGCCAACACCAACTCCCAGTTTACTGGACTATTTGTGGGTAGGGATGCTCATGCAACAAGCCCACGAAAACACAATTTTGTTATAGTATATGTACCTATATAGTATAGTTATTGTATATGTATGTAAAAAATATTGACCAAATGAGTTGTGACCGTTGTATTAAGTTAATAAATAAATTTGAAAGTACTAATCACACTTTGGGACACATCGAATGCATTTGCAACATCATGTTGGTTCATGCCTGCAGCATACCAACACCTCTATTGGCGTTTTCGATGAACCAGTGCCTTCTTTCCATTTCGCAAAATTAGCAATACGCACCATTCAACATCAAAACTTAATGATAACTGCCTTTACAAGGATAAAAGTCAATGAAGAAAGAATAAAAACAAACATCTCACAAAAAACGGATAAATTTAAACACAAAAGTAAGATAAATGCAACTTTTTGTGGTGTATGGCATGATTCAGTGGTGTACAATCTTGGTACGTCCTTTTAACAAACAACATATTTTGTCATAAGTTCATAATTTACGAATATCCCTAACTTTGATCCATATGTGTTGTTTTTTTTTGCCTACATAAATTAAATATATATGGCGGTTAAATCATTTATTCTGATTTTTATTAAGCAATAATTTTTTTTACAAATTTTCATACAAAATTCAAAACTTGCCAGACGTGATCCTATTGGTCGTGACGTCACATGTGATCTAAATAAAAGTGCTATTATGGCTGGTATACTGTAAATTCGAGTGTTAATTTATTTTCTTGATTATTCCCCGAAGATTAGGAGATTTCGTGGAAAATAAACATTACATTTGATTAAAAAGATTGATCGACAATGACCACAAACACAATCGGATAATCTACGGGCTAACAAATCTCTTCTATTCTGTTCGTTGCCGACAGTTGATTCATTTATGATGACTGCTTATTTTTCTACAAATTCTGACTTTACCTACATCTGCAGAAATCAGAGGAGTAAAAGCTTAAAGGTATTTGTTTAAGAAATACAATTGTTATGCAGTGGCGTATTCAGGGATGTTTGGGTGTTACCCCCCCCCCCCCCCCCCAAAACCTAAAGTTTATACAACCTTTATGTCCAAAAGAGAAAAAGAAAATAAAAGTTTTTGTATTTTTGTTGCCCCCCCCCCCGAGCCAATCCCTCGCTACGCCCCTGCTGTTATGTGCTTATAAGCTCCAAATATGTTGATTGCTTATCATTTACCTTACTCTGTACTTTAGCAGTTGTAAATCATAACGTCAACATTTGTCTTTAACCTTTTGTTATGATTTATTATACAATAAAAATAAATAAATAGCAAAATATGCGGTCGCAATCAAATCCTACACATTAGAGGTCGCAATGTATCTTAGGGATACTAGTATATCTTTCTCATAATTTTTAGTAATAAAAGACAAACACTTGTGTGTGAAACACTTTATTACTTTATTTTAAACACTTTTTAACCAAAAAAAAAACATATTAACTTACATTATAAGTCTAAAGAAAATTATAATCGTTGACCGAGTCATTCATTTAGTTTTCTGAATTTACGCACTTTTCGCATAGCTATCATTTTGCAATGCTGAAGGCATAAAAATTGTTTGCTACTGTATGTTTACTGAGCCTGGCTATTTTATTTGCATAACTTTGCATAAATCATAAATCTGTAAAAAGTATTATTTATGAACGGAAAATCATGCAAAACTGGGGAAGATTTATTTCAAATTTGAAACCTTAGAATACTTACAATCTAGGTCGCTTGGTATCTCTCAGATACATAAAGCTTTTTTGTCGTACTACAGGGGCACCCCGCTGATTTCATCAAACTGATCGCCAGACTATATGATTGCAGACAATTAGATGCAGTGGCGCTCCCATATTCAGAGAAATGTTTAAGTGGGGGGCAAAACAAAACGACGTGTATCTCACAGATCGGTTGCGACCGTTGGAGTGTTAAATTTGGCGATACTAGGTAGCATTTAACATAAATGATATTTATGTAAAATTTTTAAATAATTTGACAGTGCTTTCTTCTAATTAGTGTTCGGGGCACTTGAAGTGGTATTTTTGCATATTGGCACCGTTTTAAAGAAATCTCATTCTTTATTAAAAAAATACACAAATTACACTATTATCAAAAACCCAACTCTACGCAAACAACACATCACAGATAACCGATTCGGGTTCGAGTAAAAAGATATAATGGGTTAAATTAAAGAAAGTAGCACGAAACAGCGACGCGTGCTTCAGACAATATCTGTCGTCACTTGTAGGAGCGCCCAAATGGCTGCTTTTTATATTGTAATAACTTCTACCGAGAAGTACATTTTTTTGGTTAAGTTATCCTAGTAATTTTCTTCAAAACAACATTTTTGGGTTTGTAATGACCAGCTTGAACAATTGAGGCAATAAAAACATACAGCATATTCCCTATTCAGATTTTTAAAGTTTTTAAATGCAATTAAAGATCTTGTTTAGTAATAACTGTATTTTTTATCGTTTCTGTCAAGGTAGCCAATCTGCGAAAGGGGTGGAGCAAATACACCTTCAGTCCCCTTCAATTTGCTGTCATATATGTGTTACACCCATCGCGGTAATTTTTCCAATGTTTAGTTTGTAGTTTGTAGATTCGTGCAAAAAATGGTTTATCTAATTCATAGTCTTGGAGAAAAATCCCTAGAAATAAAAAAACTAGGAGGCATTTATAACGTGATTTAAATAAACGATTTTTTGAAGGTTGCGCAAGGCTTTTTTTTAAATATACCTACCTATATCACATATTTATATATTGTATGTGTACTATAAAAATTATAATGTAATTATATGTACATAAAAAATACCAATATATTATATAATGCAACGATAACAATAAAATGTTAAATCAAATTAAACCAACGATGTTTTATTTACGATCATGTTCTTCATTATTTCTACCTGTCGTCGATCGGTCGTAATAACTCAATTTTGACCAAAAGTGGAGATACCACCTTTAAGCTTAGCTTAGCATGGCACTATATTGATTCAATGGTGGCAATGGTGTCACACACTAATATTCCTTTTTAATATTAAATGCTTTTAGAACCTTCAGGAGCACACTTGAGACGGATTTTCCTCCATTCATGTTTCTTATTTTCGCCCTCGTTGAGTGCCTGATGAGATGGATCTCTAGATTTCTATGGGTAGGTTGGTGGAATGAAACTAAGAAACTGGTGGGCGGAAGCTAACTTAATGTCTTAGATTTTCTTGATGTAGGTAATTACAATTTCGCTGAAAATATATGTTACAATTAATACAAAATATTTGATTAAAAATATTTCACCCTTTACCTGACACTACGTCGGCACTGACAAAATAATACTTATAAAAATATATTGTAGTGTTCAATCGAAAAGCTGCCAGCGAAACCAGTAAGTAAAATTAAAAACAAGATAATACACTGGTTTCAGGTACGATAGAAAAAAGTCCGCTAGTTTTTAGGGTACCCACAAAACATTCGGTATGTCGCTGAAAAAGTTTATACATACGTGCAGATGAATAAGCATCCAAGGTGAAAAATGAGTTTATTATAGTCCAGCAAAATTAGTTCCGTTTCACACTTTTGTTGTGGGAATTTTCGATATATATAATAATATTATGTTTATTCTCTAACAAACAGGGTGTTATGAAATTCACTGCATCGCGTCCCAGAATTTTCTTAAAAAGCAATATCTATCTCAGTTATTATAAAAGCTAAAAAAGTGATCTGAGCGGGATTGGTTAGGATATCGAATGGACTTCCACAAAATATCCTCGACAGCAGTTTTCATTATGTCAACCTCCAAAAATCCACTCTCGCCCCTAACGTTTCAAATTA
The DNA here is from genome assembly GCA_963971165.1 of Philopedon plagiatum. Taxonomy (NCBI): domain Eukaryota; kingdom Metazoa; phylum Arthropoda; class Insecta; order Coleoptera; family Curculionidae; genus Philopedon; species Philopedon plagiatum. The sequence continues at coordinate 24,582,364 of OZ020193.1, read as the reverse complement.
GACCCCAATTTTTTTCACAAAAGTACTTTTTATTTATATCTGGTAATAAGGTTATTTGGGATATTTATTTCTATCTTTTGTGAAAATTTCATGAAAATATCAGGCAACGAATAAGAAATTATTTTTTAAAAGTATTATATCACCGTTTTAATTTTTATTTTTATGATACATATTCTAAGCCATTTTCTTTCGTACTAACCTAAAATTATCGTTTTCAGTTTTAGCACGTTATTATTAATTTGAATTGATGTTCGTCATTCTATTATAGGTAATTCAGAGTGGTAATACTTATTTTACAAAATTTAATTTTTCCAACTTTTGTATCGGGAACCTCAAAAATAAGACACTGCATGTTGTAAAATGAAATAAGGATTCTATTTTTGCAGAAAAAAATAGGAGGTGCCATTTGGAAATAAAGGGGTGAAAGTAAATTTTTGTGGGTTGATTGATAGCCATCGATGTATGGCAATGATTCCATCACCTCGAACCTTTGTTTCGGCTGTACCTCTTGGATTTTTCACAAACAATTTCTCTGGCGAAAAAATACAATTACGAGGAATTCTGTTTTTCATAATCGTACCTGTTGCATGAAAACCTCTTTCAAGTAAAACATGCATCGGCGAGTTTTATTGTGGTAAAATAACGATCAAAGTAAAGATGGTGACCGGGAACAAGAGTGTCACATAAACTGATGATTGCCGATTCACCCAAGGTAAACTTTTGTTCAGTAAGATCTGCAGGGAATGTTGAATCGCCCTGATATACTGTCATATCGCATACTACTCCATTAGGATTAGCAAGCACAAAAATCTTAATACCCACAGGATTTGGTTTACCTGGGCAGAACTGACGAATTCCACAAAGATCAGTGAAGGGTATTATCATTTCATCAATACTGATCTTATCAGTTCTTATCTGATCTTGACAGCCACGTAATGTACTTCTAAATAGAGGCATTACTTTCCAGATTTTGTTTGCTTTTTCTGCGTCACCGACTTCAGGGTCATAAACGACTTTTAGAGATGTTCTTATATTAAAAAATCGGGTTCTCGTCGTACCATTTTTGATTATTGGAACTCCATATTTTTTCGACCAAAACATTCTAATTTGAGGTAAATCTATAGTACTCATAACGAACAGAACACCAATAAATACTTTTAACTCTCTAGTTGTCAATCTGAGCTCTGAGCCTTTCCTTTCCATATATGTTCTATTTGATGCTACAACCATAATTTCCAGCATTTCGTCATTGATGTATTGCTTAAAAAATCATCAGGTGTCCACAACTGACAGTCCTCCTTTTTATACCTTGGCTGATAAAGGGGCTTCCCTATGGGTGTGAAATTACCTGTCCATTCATCATTTACTAGGTGTGCTGGAGTACTACTACTACGAACTGAAGTATTTCTTACTCTTGTTGCAGCACGACGACCACGACGTCCATGACCACCTCTAGTAGGTCTAATTGATCGGGGTATAAGGGATGATGAGAGTGATATTTCAGAAACTGGGCAATCCCTTTCAATGTGTTCTGTGTGTTCTGAATCTGAGGAATCTGAGGAGGCATCATTATGGTCACTTTCTAAGTTTGGCTGTATATACTGAGGATCATCTGCATCAGAAAGACTGATATCAGATTCGTAAACCTCAAGTTCCTTTTGGGTTAGTGCTGTAATAAAAAATGAAAACCCCATGTAATATCATCGCAAGACTAGAACCTCATGTAATACTAATATGACATAATACTCCTAAGACTAAGAACTCATGTAATACTAATATGACATAAAACTATTAACTTTTATCTTCGGATAAAGTATGCATTGGTAGATTCAAAAAATTCACATTTAGTAGCATATCCTGTTCCTCAAGCTACATTACAATTATCAAAATGTAAACAAAAAACCTAAGATGTTCTTTATATTTTAAGATTACTTACGACGTTACCGGGAGCGGTCGGCCATGTTCTCACACTATGTCATTGCATACTAACCCCTTTTGCACTAATCTCTGTTACCACCGAAATATACAAAGTAAAATAGTTTTCCTATCATACCGATATAGTAATTCGCGTTCATTATATAAGATGGCGCTGCCAGGAAGGAAGGTGTTTTATGTTGTATATATATATATATATATATATATATATATATATATATATATATATATATATATATATATATATATATATATATATATATACGCTAGGGGGGCTGCAGCCCGGCTGCCCCCCCTTCGATGCACCATTGGTCATAAAGGGCGCTTCGCGATAATAAGTTAGATATCCACCCTCAAAAAAAAATTACCGTTGCGCAACGCTGATAATAAACACATTGCCATATTGTGACAGTTCGTTTTTGCCACAGCGGCAGGCTTAGTTTTAAGGGTTTATGTTATTCACGACTGCCTGTTTAGTTTTTACATAATAATTACCTTGATTAAGAAGCTGAATCTCCACTCTTACACTGGGTGGGCTCGCATTGCGTTGCTTACCAGGCTACCCCTGGGAGTGTTGATGGCCTTTTATATTGTCCTAATTAGCTGTCCTTCGTTCGAAGCTTGTAGTTTGTTTTAATATCTCTCTCTTTTGTTGGGCCCAGAATTTTGCTTTCCTTCGCCCTGCTTAAAGTCCACCCTGTGTGTATAGACAAGTCGCCCTTAGTCTATTTATGTCAACATGTTTTAGAGAATAAATTTTAAAAGACTACCTACATTTTGGATTGGATTTAATCCCGGTATTTCCCACATGCACTGTCCTGGGTTCTGCCGTATTTTTGGGCGTTCTGTATTGTTTAAACAGCATACGTTATTTTCAAATTTTGTTTTGACATTTGTAGATTTTCTGGGGTTAGATTCTTCTTCTCTTTTTGGACTGACGGCTGTCACTGCAGGGTTTTCCAGTGTTGCCAAACCGTAGGGTTTAAAGTGTGTTCTGTAGCATTAGGCATTTTCGCGTGGGTAGGACGGTTATTTGTCGCTTTGTCGTTAAGGCCACAGGTTTGTAGCGGAAGATTTTCATTAGGGTTGTCCGCCCAGGACGGAAATTCTTGGGCCCCATTTTGTTATGTGTCGGTAGTGGGGTAGCAATGTCATTTCCTTCGTACGAGCCAGGAGTCGCCACTTAGATCCTGCCTTTCGACGAAGTTGCCTTGCAGTGTTGGATTTGAATGCTTCAGTTTGGAGGCTCATGTTTCATGTCAATCAAGCTAGCAGAGCCACAACGCCTTTTCAAATTTTTTCTTGTGTCATAATTTTTGGCTATTTTATTGCTAATTTATTACCACATTTTTAATTTTTTTGCTCTTCGTTTTTTTAAAAAAACCTGTGGCTCTGCTGGCTTGAGTTCAAGCTAGCAGAGCCACGCTGAAAAACCATAAAGCAAAATTCTTTTCCAAAATGTTTTTATACAGGAATTTTTGGCCAATTAATTGCCCCTGAAATATGTACAGAGACTGAGAAAAAAATAAACTGTTAGAAAAAAAACAGCGATTTTCTGTTTCGTCCATAGAGAATAAAATACTATTACTTATTATGGCGAAATAATAACTTTATAACCTGTGGGTATCGACCAGGTTTTAAGACTAATTTATTGCTAATTTATTACCACATTTTTAATTTTTTTGCTCTTCGTTTTTTAAAAAAATCCTGTGGCTCTGCTGGCTTGAGTTTCAAGCTAGCAGAGCCACGCTGAAAAACCACAAAACAAAATTCTCTTCCAAAATGTTTTTATACAGGAATTTTTGGCCAATTAATTGCCCCTGAAATATGAACAGGGACTGAGAAAAAGATAAACTGTTAGAAAAAAACAGCGATTTTCTGTTTCGTCCATAGAGAATACGATACTATTACTTAAGATCGCGAAATAATATCTTTATAACCTGAGGGTATCTACCGGGTTTTAAGACTAATTTATTGCTAATTTATTACCACATTTTGAATTTTTTTGCTCTTCGTTTTTTAAAAAAAACCTGTGGCTCTGCTGGCTTGAGTTCAAGCTAGCAGAGCCACACTGAAAAACCACAAAACAAAATTCTCTTCCAAAATGTTTTTATACAGGAATTTTTGGCCAATTAATTGCCCCTGAACTATGAACAGGGACTGAGAAAAAGATAAACTGTTAGAAAAAAACAGCGATTTTCTGTTTCGTCCATAGAGAATACGATACTATTACTTAAGATCGCGAAATAATAACTTTATAACCTGAGGGTATTTACCGGGTTTTAAGACTAATTTTTTGCTAATTTATTACCACATTTTTAATTTTTTTGCTCTTCATTTTTTTAAAAAAACCTGTGGCTCTGCTGGCTTGAGTTGAAGCTAGCAGAGCCACGCTGAAAAACCATAAAACAAAATTATTTTCCAAAATGTTTTTATACAGGAATTTTTGGCCAATTAATTGCCCCTGAAATATGTACAGAGACTGAGAAAAAAATAAACTGTTAGAAAAAAAACAGCGATTTTCTGTTTCGTCTATAGAGAATACAATACTATTATTTATTATCGCGAAATAACAACTTTATAACCTGTGGGTACCGACCAGGTTTTAAGACTAATTTATTGCTAATTTATTACCACATTTTTAATTTGTTTGCTCTTCCTTTTTTTTTAAAAAACCTGTGGCTCTGCTGGCTTGAGTTCAAGCTAGCAGATCCACGCTGAAAAACCACAAAACAAAATTATTTTCCAAAATGTTTTTATACAGGAATTTTTGGCCAATTAATTGCCCCTGAAATATGTACAGAGACTGAGAAAAAAATAAACTGTTAGAAGAAAAAAACAGCGATTTTCTGTTTCGTCCATAGAGAATAAAATACTATTACTTATTATGGCGAAATAATAACTTTATAACCTGTGGGTATCGACCAGGTTTTAAGACTAATTTATTGCTAATTTATTACCACATTTTTAATTTTTTTGCTCTTCGTTTTTTAAAAAAAACCTGTGGCTCTGCTGGCTTGAGTTTCAAACTTGCAGAGCCACGCTGAAAAACCACAAAACAAAATTCTCTTCCAAAATGTTTTTATACAGGAATTTTTGGCCAATTAATTGCCCCTGAAATATGTACAGGGACTGAGAAAAAGATAAACTGTTAGAAAAAAACAGCGATTTTCTGTTTCGTCCATAGAGAATACGATACTATTACTTAAGATCGCGAAATAATAACTTTATAACCTGAGGGTATCTACCGGGTTTTAAGACTAATTTATTGCTAATTTATTACCACATTTTTAATTTTTTTGCTCTTCGTTTTTTTTCAAAAACCTGTGGCTCTGGTGGGTTGAGTTCAAGCTACACCTGCCACCGGGCGCGATCTTAAGTAATAGTATCGAATTCTCTATAGACGAAACAGAAAATCGCAGTTTTTTTCTAACAGTTTATTTTTTTCTCAGTCCCTGTACATATTGTAGGGGCAATTAATTGGCCAAAAATTCCTGTATAAAAACGTTTTGGAAAAGAATTTTGTTTTAAGGTTTTTCAGTGTGGCTCTGCTAGCTTGAACTCAAGCCAGCAGAGCCACAGGTTTTTAAAAAACAAACGAAGAGCAAAAAAATTAAAAATGTGGTAATAAATTAGCAATAAATTAGTCTTAAAACCTGGTATATACCCACATGTTATAAAGATATTATTTCGCGATCTTAAGTAATAGTATCGTATTCTCTATAGACGAAACAGAAAATCGCAGTTTTTTTCTAACAGTTTATTTTTTTCTCAGTCCCTGTACATATTTCAGCGGCAATTAATTGGCCAAAAATTCCTGTATAAAAACATTTTGGAAAAGAATTTTGTTTTATGGTTTTTCAGTGTGGCTCTGCCAGCTTGAACTCAAGCCAGCAGAGCCACAGGTTTTTTTAAAAAAACGAAGAGCAAAAAAATTAAAAATGTGGTAATAAATTAGCAATAAATTAGTCTTAAAACCTGGTATATACCCACAAGTTATAAAGATATTATTTCGCGATCTTAAGTAATAGTATCGTATTCTCTATAGACGAAACAGAAAATCGCAGTTTTTTTCTAACAGTTTATTTTTTTCTCAGTCCATGTACATATTTCAGGGGAAATTAATTGGCCAAAAATTCCTGTATAAAAACATTTTGGAAAAGAATTTTGTTTTGTGGTTTTTCAGCGTGGCTCTGCTAGCTTGAACTCAAGCCAGCAGAGCCACAGGTTTAAAAAAAAAAAAGAAGGGCAAAAAAATTAAAAATGTGGTAATAAATTAGCAATAAATTAGTCTTAAAACCTGGTATATACCCACAAATTATAGAGATATTATTTCGCGATCTTAAGTAATAGTATCGTATTCTCTATAGACGAAACAGAAAATCGCAGTTTTTTTCTAACAGTTTATTTTTTTCTCAGTCCCTGTACATATTTCAGCGGCAATTAATTGGCCAAAAATTCCTGTATAAAACATTTTGGAAAAGATTTTTGTTTTATGGTTTTTCAGTGTGGCTCTGCCAGCTTGAACTCAAGCCAGCAGAGCCACAGGTTTTTTTAAAAAAACGAAGAGCAAAAAAATTAAAAATGTGGTAATAAATTAGCAATAAATTAGTCTTAAAACCTGGTATATACCCACAAGTTATAAAGATATTATTTCGCGATCTTAAGTAATAGTATCGTATTCTCTATAGACGAAACAGAAAATCGCAGTTTTTTTCTAACAGTTTATTTTTTTCTCAGTCCATGTACATATTTCAGGGGCAATTAATTGGCCAAAAATTCCTGCATAAAAACATTTTGGAAAAGAATTTTGTTTTATGGTTTTTCAGTGTGGCTCTGCTAGCTTGAACTCAAGCTAGCAGAGCCACAGGTTTAAAAAAAAAACGAAGGGCAAAAAAATTAAAAATGTGGTAATAAATTAGCAATAAATTAGTCTTAAAACCTGGTAGATACCCACAAGTTATAAAGTTATTATTTCGCGATCTTAAGTAATAGTATCGTATTCTCTATAGACGAAACAGAAAATCGCTGTTTTTTTTCTAACAGTTTATTTTTTTCTCAGTCTCTGTACATATTTCAGGGGCAATTAATTGGCCAAAAATTCCTGCATAAAAACATTTTGGAAAAGAATTTTGTTGTGTGGTTTTTCAGTGTGGCTCTGCTAGCTTGAACTCAAGCTAGCAGAGCCACAGGTTTTTTTAAAAAAACGAAGAGCAAAAAAATTAAAAATGTGGTAATAAATTAGCAATAAAATAGCCAAAAATTATGACACAAGAAAAAATTTAAAAAGGCATTGTGGCTCTGCTAGCTTGATAGACATTCAAGTTTCTTGGATTAAAGTTCCTTGACTGCGATTTAATTCTTTTGATGAATTTTTGCCTGCTAAGAGCAGCGTTTTTGTTTTGCAACTTCGTTCGTTAATATATCAGCCACGAACATCGGCACGACGTTTAGACGCCCAAACCGCTGGTGGTTGCCCCCTTTTTGGTGTTTTGTCTGTGGAGTTTTGAATATCGAGCCCTCTTTGTTAGGAGGGTCTTTGGTAGGGGCTACGAACCATCTCTACTGCTTCCGAGGGGCTACACAGCACCCCTATTACTTTGTCTTCCGTAGGGGCTACGAAGCATCCCTAATTTCTACCTTCGGTGGGTGCTAAGGGGTCACCCCAGGATTTTTGTATATGAGGATAGACTTCCTCACGAAGTTTTAGTTTATTTTATTTGATTTGCGGGGCAAAATCGCCCAATTTTCTAATTTTGTGTATAAACACTATTTGATTTGCGGAGCAAAATCGCCCAACTTTCTGATGTTGTGTATAAACACTTGTAACACTTTTTCATCTCAGGTATAAATAAATTTATATAGGGTTATAATTTATTACGTTGTTTTATTCAGCTCACTGCGCCCTATGTTTTGATTTTAAAGTATGAATAACAGGCTTGTTGTATGAGAAGCAGGTTCCTAAACCACCTAGGCGACTTCCAGTCTGTGTCGGTGTAAAAAAACTGGTGGCGTCCAATCGAACCTATCCGGCTGAGCTGAGGGCTAATTTGCACTCGCTCTACTACAACCTGCTTCACTCAGAACACCCTGTTGTTTCAGTTTCCTTTTTTTGAGTACCTTCCAGAATTATTTTAATGTTCTTTTCAAGTTTTAAGCGGTAAGTATTTGGTCAATGATACTCATCATAGTATCTTTGACAGTTTATCACCAAACACTTTTCCTTTAACAAAGTGCGTCGCAATATAGAAAATAGTGAGCTAGGTTGTTGTGTTGCCAAGTCTCTCAACAATAATTCTATGTAATAAATTTAAAGAAATTATATTTTTGATACCTTTAAAGCAATAAATCCTACTACCTAACATCTAACTCTTCCAAAATGCTCAAATAAAAGTTAAAATACTATTACACAAATAACTATAACAATTCGGAAGTTTCCATTTTTTTTATTTTCTGTTAATAAATAGTCCTCGGAATGTACAAAATGTCTGTATTTTTCTTTTTTAATTATCTGTAGAAATACAAATGTTATCGTCCTCCAAAGCTTGAGATGCCACACTCTCGTTGGCTGAGGCTCGATGACGTCACAACACACGACTCGGTCGACAGCGGAATAGGCTCTGTATTATTCTTACCGGACAGGACACTGCGTATCGTCGTTGTAGTTTTTGCTGGTTTAACATTTTAATCATCTGAAAAACAAAGTTATGCCTAAGATAACTGGTTCGTATAAGTACTGCATTGTCCCTAAATGCACCATACCAGTGTAACTAGTCCCAATAAACATTTTTGATAAATCATATATATATATATATATATATATATATATATATATATATATATATATATATATATATATATATATATATATATATATATATATATATATATGTATGTATATACAGGGTGGTCTGTAATGAATGCGCCAAAAAGCAATCCTAGATTAATCTCGTGAAAATAATGATATTGAGCCAAATATGCCTTAATAAAATGTCGCTCATTAATGAGATACAGGGTGTTAAAATTCAGTTCTCAGAATTGTCATTTCTTTATAGCTGAAGTCGTTTTTGAGGTAACGACATGAAAACTGGGAATCGGGGGTTTTCAGGGATGGGGAATACGATGGTATTTCATTTATTGACATAATATGTAGAGGGCGCTATTTACACCTTATACACTCAATATTTCATGCCATAACTTTCTTATTAGTACCGTTCTTTTATTTTTTATTGAAAATTTTGAAAGAGTGACGTTTTTTAAGAAAAAAAGGTATACTACATTTATTTCGATTAAATAAGCCGTTTTCGAAATATTTGCATTTATTCGTTCTATTGCATAGTCAAAAAATATTAAACATTAAAACTGAGATAACAGACTTGACTAACGAATAATGAATTGATCATGAACAAATAACAAAAAATCACTTCAACAAATGCGAAAAATGTCCACCATTCACTTCTATGCATATTCTTAATCCCTTCACCAAATAGCGTCGTAGTTGGAATAAAGTTCCTTGCTTATTCCTGATAACATTCGTGGAACCATGAATTTTTTGCAAAAGTTTCTCACGGGTACAGATTTCTTCTGTGTACTCTAAGGATTTGATAAACCCCAAAGGGAGAAATCCAAAGGATTAAGATCCGGGCTACGCGGCGGCCATGGAATTTCACTGCACGACCAAACCATCTATGAGGCAGCCATTCATCTAAATAGTTGCGAACTGCAACTGGATAATGTGGTGGAGCACCATCGTGCATAAACCATATGATTTGTCGTAAATTTAAGGGTATATCATCGAGTAGACCCCGCAAAACATTTTGAAGAAACTGCAAGTACTGGTTACCATTAACCAGTTGCAGTTCGCAACTATCTAGATGACAACAACAACATTTGACCCTCTTAGAAACACTCAAGCCCTACGCCAATGATTACCAAAAACTAATCAGCTTCATGCTCCATACATGTACACCAACAAATATTCCTGAAAGTTCAGTGAAAATAATAATTGTTTATGAGGGTCATTATCCATACACCACAACCAACAATAATAAACAAATAAATTAATTAATAAATTGACACAATTAATGAATTTTCCTAGTGTCAAAAGTGGGTATAACAACGGCTACAACATAGGTCAAAACTTTGGAAGCTTAGCTCTTCGGATCCCGGCACGACCGTATGACGGATTATTCGCAAAAAAATCCATTATCATATCAATAATATCAACTTTGGGTAGGTTTGTTGAATCCCCACGAACAAAACTTCTTCCATTTTCACAATATCATGTTGCAAAACAAAACGAGAAATGTAGACCTCACTCAATAAACATCACAATGAACTTAAAATAATACCTAAATGTAAAGTAAACACGCGAAAATCGAAAAGCAGGCAGCTAGCCCGGTGACAGTGTTGTGTGGTCTGACGTCACGAGTTTACACATGCCGCACAGTGGGCCCAAATTGGATTTTGTCGATCGAAATTCTGAAACTTCTTATATTTGCTTATGGTATTAAAATACTCAAGAAGAAATTGTCATAAAAAATTGGCACCCCCTAGGGGTGCGGTTTAGGGTGTGGAAAATATAAACACAGCCTGATTTTTGGTATTAAGCCTTTATGGCGTTAAAGTAATAAGGGGGAAAATTATGAAAAAACATTGACACCCCTTGGGGGTGAGATACAGGGGTGAAAAATATTATCTTTGTATGATTTTTCAAGACAGCATATATATTCGTAAGTACTTGAGGAGAACACAGTTAAAAAATTGGAACTTACCTCCTGAGAATAAGATACATATGGATGGAAAATATAACCATATAAGATTTTGTTAATAACCATATACATGTTTTTGAAATATATCCATATAAGAAGTATATCGATACACACAGGCTTACGATTTTTAGGTATGAACTCGAATTTCTGAATGTATCAACATGCAACAGTTGAAAAGAACTGGATATTCATTATTAGAATTATTGTAACATAATAGTACCAGAAATGACAGTAACCTGAAAAATAGTAATATGATAATAAAGAACGCCAACGACGCGACGTCTATATAGTATTAGTGTAGTCAATTAATTTTATTCTGAACCAGAATCAACAACATCACTCTCCGAAAATGCTTCCCAATCTTCTGGAATTTTAATTAGATTAAGTATTTCAGGGTCACTTAGCGTTCTTTTCTCCTTTGTTGTTGTTTTAGAAAATGCACTAATCCAAGGATCGGAACTTAAGATCAGTCTCAAGAAGAGATCTTCGTTGGTTTTTTGTCGAGACACTTTTCTGGTGTGGTACTTCCGATATCTTTTGATGTCTTTGTTTTTTGCTTCTTGGGCTTCTTCTGATAATTCTCCTATTGGAATAATAGATTCTTTGATAACAGAGGGTCCACTAATGACAGGGTTTATTCTGGATTAAATGGTTTCTGAGGCTAGTCAGAATAATAATAATAATAATAATAATAAAGATGTTTATTTATGGCAATAAAACAATTAAAAATATAAATATAAAAATGATAAAGTAAAAAAGAAAACCAAAAAATGACAGTAGTATACTAGTTGGCATAAATAGGTAGGGTTTTGATTTATAAAAAATCATTCTTCCAATCCTACCCTTACTAAATAATTTTTTATATTTTTTTGAAAGTTATATAGCTTAAGCCCCTCAGACTAGAAGGAATATTATTATAAATTACAGAAGAGTTATATTTAAACGAAGACTTATATTTTTCAGTATGATGTTTAGGTATTTCTATTGCGTTCTGATTTCTAGTATTAACATTATGAATATTATTCCTGAATTCAATTTTTTCAAATAAATATCTTGGTTTCTGAGTTAAAATTATTTTATAAATAAAACAGGATATGTGGATTTCGCGTCTTTTTTCTAATTTAATTAAATTATGTTGGTCAAAACTAGGTGATACGTGATCATACTTTTTTAGCCCTACTGAAAAACGAACACAGTTATTTTGAAGAATTTGTAATTTCTGTTTATCTTCGTTACTGATATTTTTGTGATAAATGATATCACAGTAATCTAATCCAATTAGAATAATTGAATCAACCAGTCTAAGTTTAGTATCGGTATTTAAGTAGTCCTTAAAGTTATATAAAATTCTTAGTTTGTAGTATGCTTTTTTAATTATATTTTTTATATGTTCATGAAAATTAAGATGCTGATCAAAAATTACGCCAAGATTTTTGCCAAATTCGATTGACGGTATCTTAAAACTATTGTTTAGAACAATTTTGAAATCAGAATTATTTTTTATTTTAGTGATTAGTGTTTTAGGACCAGTTAAAATTAAGTTAGTTTTATTTTCATTTATTTTTAATCCGTGATCAGAAGCCTTCCACTTTTCCAGAATCCGCTGGCCCCTCGTAGGCGTTGTCGTACTACTTTCTATAAGTAATTTTGCAGCTGCATGTTTGCCTTCTTTGCGAAGATTCATCGCTGTAGCATAGATTAATTTTTCCAATGGTTCGGATGTTCGAAGTTTTTCTGTTTTCCTTCTTTTAATTATATCAGAACATTCTGAGAACTCTTTTTCAGGCCGACCCATTTTAACTAAAGTTTTAAGCATTCAGTACAATACAATAAACTAAAAAAATAACCACAACTTACCTTCTGCCACAGGTGAATCGGATGCAGTACCTGGCAGACAACGGTAAACTATTGGCGGAAACTCAATTACGTGGCTCAACCAAGTTTCATATTTTTCTAGAAAATTTTTCTCCACTCTGGAACACGCTCTCCAAAAACGAATGTAAGGTGAGAAAAAATTTTCTCTCAAGTATTTTTCCAACTCCTTAGTCGCACTCTTGTCACCATTAGTATATAAAATATTTTTTAGGTAGTCTAAATCTGCATTTTTCTTAATTTCCAAAACGTCACTTTTACACTCCCGAATTTTTTTGTGAAGCATAAGCCGCGTAATTTTGATAGCTGACATTTTTATAATCTAAATACGCTTCGCTATTAACTTTGTAAAGCCGTACACTCGACAAATGAAATAAAATGCGGGACAACGCAATTTACCGTTTACTTTTTTTATGTTCTGACAGCCCACGAAGACCGAAGTCTAAGTACTATGTACGGTGGGTGTACTGGGGAAATCCGACTCACACATCCACAGCTGGAAACATCCGTACGGACTTCACCAGTCCTTGTGGATGTATGGGGTGGTAGCACCTCGGTCGAGGAAGAAATCCTCTACCACCTTAAAACAATCACAAAATATCCATGGTCGAAGCGGGATTCAAACCCGCGCCTTTCGGTTGCGAAGCTCATTTCAAACATATTTATTCATTCTTATTTAATAATTCACAATACATCTTACTGACTAATTTTTTTACAATGTATTTCACAGTACGAAAAATATTAAATATTGATCCACTGAGAAAACGCAGCCAGGCCATGGCTGGGGCTGTTGTTAGCCCTTGTGGTAAGGGTGGTATCGCGTACAAAATGGATACAGCTCTTTCCGAGTGATCTTTAAGGGCTATGAACAAATTTAGGCTTTTTGTTGAATAAAGTTAATATATACAGTTGTTATTTACATAGATTTTGATTTATTTTTACGGAAAAAATTTAAAAAAAAAACAGTTTTCAGAGTTCAGGTACACTGTAGCTCATTATTACGTCTGACGTTATGTTTTAAAATTATGTTTCCATTCATTCGTTTCCATTCATTCTCACTCATGCATTCATTTCATTCTTATTTACAACTCATACATACTATTTAATTTTTAGGTATTTATTTACAGGCTACATCCATCATTCTTTGTACATATTTATAAGATTGTATTTATTATTTGCTTAGATTATTCGATCTTTCCAATATTTTAGTTTTATTATTTACGTAAGATGAAATTTGGCGTTCTCCTACGCTGGCAGGGGGTCTACTGGTGCTGTCTTTTTTTTGCGAGGAGAATCTTCAAAAGACACCCTGTGAAGCAGGGTAGTGTTGGATTCATCCCTGAGGGGGATGCCTACCAACTAAACTCCCCGTGTTCCTTCGGTTTCCGCGCCTGCGGCGTATAAAACCTCCAGACTTCTTACTTGGGTATTTCTGCTCCGCGCACTAGTGCGCATTGCGTCGTACCTCGCCTGTGCCCCGGTCCCGTAGGGCCGGGTGCAGGTTTTGTCATCTTGTAGTGAGCGTGTGGTATGTGTGATGTGTGTAGATGTGCGTGGGTTGGTGTGTGTTAGTTGTGTTAAGTGTTTCTATGCCTATGTTAGTATTTTTTTCCCTCCCACGCTTACCTGTCTAACAACAGTTGACTCTTAAGGCGCTTGTAGTACGCCCTTCTACCTGCGGCGAATCCCCTCCTTTCTGCGGCGTCCTCGAATGGATCATAGTCTGTTAGCCTCCTGAGTTCTTCGTTGGGATGAGTTCCTGCTGTGGCGAACGTTTTCTCTGCTTTCCTTCTCATGAAGGTGGGTAATGGTTCCCACTGAACGGCTCTGTGGATTTGCGTGTTTTTTACAAACCAAGGAGCTCCTACTGCTTTTCTAACGTAGCCGTTTTCTGTCGACGTCAGACGTTTAATGTGGCTGTCTGCTGCATAGCCCCATGCTGTAGACCCGTAGGTCAGCTGTGGTCTGGCTATTGTTTTTATCATTGTTAGCTTAGTTTTTAGGCTCATCGAGCTCCTTGGTCTTAAGAGAGGGAATAGCCTGTCCATTCCTGCTTTCGTTTTTTTATAGCTAAATCTATATGTTTTTTCCAAGTGAGGCCCGGGTCTAATGTTATTCCTAGGTACTTGGCCTCGGTGGTCCACTCTACCTCGACTCCGTCTACGTTTAAGTTCCTAGGCGGGACAAGTCTCCTTTTTTGCAGTATAATGGCTTGGCTCTTTTAACCATTGATTTTTATTTTCCAGGATATACACCATTGGATTATGTTGTCTATTTCCTCTTGCAGTCTTCTGCAGATGACGCCTATATTTCTGTGGCTTTTGGTTATCGCTATATCATCGGCGAATAACACTAGAAGCGTGCCTGGTACTTTTGGTATGTCTTGTCATATGAGGTAAAGCTGAGGCCCTAGTACTGAACCCTGGGGAACTCCTGCTTCTGTCGTTCTCGGTGCAGATGTTTGCTGCCCTATTTTAACACTGAAGGATCTGTCCTTTAGGTAGCTCGCTATTGTTTTGCAGAGTTTTTCCGAGTACACTGCCGTCGCCATTTTGAATATTAGACCATCGTGCCATACTCTGTCAAAGGCTCTTGTTGAGTCAAGTAGGATCGCATCAGTTGCTTTACCTTCCTGAAACCCTTTGGTGGCTGTTTCCACTAGTCTTAGCGCCTGCAGCTCAGAGGAGTGTTGTTTTCTGAATCCAAACTGCTCTGCTGGCATTATTCCCAGCAACTCGGTCTCGTCTTTAAGTCTGGTGTTGATGATTCTTTCAATCGCCTTGCTGAGTGCTGAAAGTAAGCTAATGGGACGGTAATTTTGCGGGAACTTTTTTTCCTTGACAGGTTTGTTTAGAACTAAAACTTCTGCGTGTTTCCATCTGGTTGGGTAATGTTCTGTCCTCATTACTCCATTGGCTATGTTGGTGATGGCGGCTATCCCTTTTCTACCTAGATTTTTCAGCATTTGGTTGCCGATGCCGTCTTTACCTGGCGCTTTTCTCTTTTTTAGGCTCTTGAGGATTTCCTTTACCTCCCCTGGGGAGGCAGGGTGCGGTATTTCCTGGGCCCCTTGCCTCTCACTTAGGTTTTCAACTAAGTTTTCTACCGCTTCCTCGTGATCATCGTCCTCCTCGGGGTGGTTGTTCAATCTGCCTTCCATTTCTATGGTAATGGCTAACGCTTCTGCTTTTTCGGCGTCCGTGTATGCCTTCCCGTTGGCCCCCTGTAACGGTGGAATCGTTGTTCTTTCACCCCTTAGCTGTTTCTGCAGTTTCCATGCTGAGTTATCAGCTATGTTTAATTTCTGGAGCTTTTGGTTCCATCTGGTGTTTCTTAGCTCCCTTAGGGCTTCCCTAAGTTGGAGGTTATGTCCGTTTAGTGTGGCTTTATTATATTCGGTAGGTGCTAGCCTATAGATTCGCCTCAGTCTTCTATTTGCTGTTATAAGCTCTTTTACCTCCCTGGGGGTTTCCCCGTGGGGATGCCTAGGGGCAGGCATTGTTGAAGTCTGGGTGCTTTCTTCGAAAGCTTCGAGCATGATCCTTTCTTGGTTTTCTACTGCCGTTTCCAGGTTTTCTATAGTGTTGGTTGGGATTGTTAGGATCTTCCTTTCCAATTCTATGCTGTATTCACTCCATCTGGTGAATTTTTTTGGTTAGCGATTCTCTTGGTCTGTTTCCTACCCCTATAGTGAGCTCTATTGGGTTATGATCTGAAATTTCTATTTCCAGGGTTTCGAGTTGTATTTCCAGGTTAATGTTCTGCAATATTACTATGTCCATATCGTCCGGAAGTCCGCGCGCGCTGGGGATATATGTTGGTACATCAGGCCCTATTACTTGTACTCCATGCGGTTCTGAGTAGCGTGCCAGCCTCGTGCCGTTTGCATTTTCGCTCCTGCTGTTCCATTGCTGGGATTTGCTGTTTAGGTCACCTATGATTATTTTGGGAGTAGCCCCTGCTAGCAGGTCATCTATGTCCTCTTGTACCAGGATTTCCGTTGGTGGTAGATACACCGACGAGATTTTGATCTTACCTCTGCTGGTACTGATTTCTATGGAAATTGCCTCTATCTCTACGTCATCTATTCCAATTAGATGGTGTTGTAGGCTTTTCTTTACTAGTAGAGCTACCCCTCCACCGTTGTTGTTGGGGCGGTCATGTTTGTAGATCTCATAGCCTTGGAATGAGATCCTTCCTTCCCGAGACAACCTGGTTTCCTGCAGTGCCAGGATGTCTGGTTGTTTGTCGGCTAACAGGTCTTCGATTTCAGATCTTCTGGCCCTGATCCCGTTCACGTTCCATGACATGACCGACAGGGGAATTTGGTGCCTAGCATTGTTGTTGGGCATTTTTAGTTTGATTGTTTAGTAAAAGCGCCAGTGCTTTTTGCATCTGGTGCATATACGCTGATTGGTCCAGCAGGTGTTTTAAAATTCGCTCTTCCATGTTGGTTGGAGCCCCGGCTGCAGGTGCCGGCTCCTCTGGGGTGGTTTTGGCCGCCTTTGCGTAAGACGCATGCGTCTGGGGGGGGGGGCCTTTAGCAGGATCTCTTGTCCTGCTTATTGGCTTTGGAAATTCTTTACATCCCTTATAGTTAGCCGGGTGGACTCCCCCGCACAGTACGCAGTTGGCGTTTCTGCCTTCGCCTTCTTTAGGTTTGTCCAGGGTGCATTCTCTGGAGGGGTGCGGGCCTGCGCATTTGACGCACCTATGCGGGAAGGTGCATCTAGATTGACCGTGCCCGTAGCGTTGGCAGCGGTAGCACTGGTTAGGATCCCTTGGTTTCCTAACTGCTTCGACCGTGATTGTGAGATCGTACAGTCTGTTTAGTTTGTAGATGTTCTTATTGTTTGTCTTCACTATATATAATGAAAGCTCCTTTTTCGTTCTTTTGGAGACCATCCTGGTTAATTCCACATCGGGAAAACCAGCCTCCATGAGCTCTTCTTTGACTTCTTTTAGGTCAGCGTCAATTGGCAGACCTTTTACCACTACGTGGGTCTTCTTGTCCTCCGGGAGGGTGTAAGTGTAGTAACCTCTTTTTTCCTCGTCAATCAGCTTTGTGAGCTGACGGAAATCATTTGCCGTCTTAGGAACGATTTTTATACCGTCTTTTACGGTTCTTGCTTTGGCGTATTCGATGTTCTTGCTGCGCATCTTTTTGCAGACAGTTTGCCAGCCTGCAGTGCCGTCGATGATAACTGGCGGTATTCTGGGTTCCTTTGAGACTTCGCTTGGTTCATTTTGCTCCGAAATTTCCATTTCAGTGTCGTCTTCTATTATTGTTTCTGCCGGGGCAGTTTTCTTCTTTTTGGTGCCCCCTCCTCCTGGGCCGGCGCCGCTGCTTTCCTGGCCTTCTTTGGTGGAAGCGCAGGAAATTCGCGGTCTTTGACCGCTTGTTCGACAGATTTTTCCGTTTTTTGGACGTTTTGCGCTTCTGAGGCTTTGCGCATTAGCTTTATCTCTTCCAGTAGCTCGCCAATCTTCTCGGTTAGAGAGTCCACTTTTGCTCTCATTGCCTCGTTTTGCTCCTGCAGCGAGTCCATTTTCTCCTGCAGACGAGCATTCTCTTGTTTAGCCTCCTTAAGGGCTTTCCTCATCTTTTTTTCTTCGCAGCCATCAGTGTTTTCATCTTGCTGGAGCAAGATGCCTTTCCCGTTGTGGGTCTTTTTGTTGCACTCGCGATCACTCCACTGTACTTAACTGCACTCCTTGCTTTTAGAGCTTTTGCCCTCACTTCACTGTATTTCTAACATGCACACTTTGCCTGCAAGAGAACACTGTTATGCGCTATAGCTAGCATGCACACTTGCTGCACGGCACTTTTTTCTGAAAGAAAATTTGAACCATGCACTGCGGGGAATCTTATGGATTCCGCGCTTGGATAGCCGACGCGACGATCTCCCGTCGCCTTGTTTTGAAATTTGTTCAAAAACTTACCATTTGCTCATGGGTGGCTGCTATTTCTATGAAACTATAAGCTTTGATCAGTTACCATTACTTTTAGTTCTAGTCGAAAAAAGTATGGGTAACTATTGTTTTTTTATCCTAACTTCAACGCACTTGAAGCATTCACGATGCGATTTCGCGATCACTCAGTTCCCATTACTTGTTTTCAAACAATTAAGGATGGCTGGCTCCTTGCTGCACTGACACTCAGTTACCATCACTTTGTTTTTTGAAGAGGCACTTTGTGTCCTCAACTACGCTCAGTTACCCTTACTTTTGCTTCCTAAGAAACAAAGTGTGGGTAACTGCTTTTTTATGGCCGAAACTTCACTGATCACAACACTTTAGCACTACGGCATCGCCGAACTATCACTTTAAACTATCCGGATCGACTTTCACTCTCCACGACTCAATAATGAATGAATGAGCATAATGAATGAGGAATGAATGATGGTGCTTTCATCCGACTTTCAGACTGTATATCCAGTCCCGACCCCCTTCACAAGCCCCGCCCACCAACTGGGCGGGTCTTGTCAAGGGAGTCAGGAAAATATTTTTGAAAATTTGTTAATATTTTGTGATAATTTGATAAATATTATTAAAATTTTTTGGCTATCATTGACTTTTATGTCAAAGTTCGTGTATTTTGTGACTTTTTGTGACGTATTTCTGCATATTCTCACGGTGGCAGGGTGTTTGCTGCTGCTCAACCTGCTACGCGGACTTTATGTATTTCGGAGTTCCTCTAACAAGCCCCGCCCATTTGCATGTGCGGTTCTTGCTAAGAGAGTCGGGAAGGATTTGGATTTAGGTTGTTTTGTGGAAGCTTGAGTGTGTTTATGTATGTTGGATGAGATGGATCGGTTATATGGATAGAAAGGAATGCTTGTTATGGATCTCTCTCCTCAAAAGATATTGGTAGTCTACTGTACAGCGGCTTATGCGTAACCCCGTCATCCCGTCTTATCTATGTTAAGTTTTGCGTCAGTATAGAAGAGTCTGTCTTAGTTTTGTAGAATTTATCTGATTGGGTTGGGTTTCATTTCATATATGTAATCTTTGAATAGTGGTGCATTAGCTGTTCTGTGTAAGTCTCCTATAACTGTACGTCTAGGTGACGAGGTTACACATCTTAATATTTTGTTTTGTATGCGCTGCAACCGTGCCATTTGTGTGTCTGACATGCTGCACCATATCGGTGCAGCATATGTCATAACAGGCTTTATGATCTGATTGTATATTGTCAGTTTATTGCGAGGAGAGAGCGGGGAACGTGGACAGAGGATAGAGTATAGGTTTTACATAGCAATAAAGGATTTTTGGATGGTATAGGACGTATGGTTGTGGAAACGGAGTCGTGAATCAATAACAACACCCAGATATTTTAGTTTTTTGGACGGCAATATCCGGGCGATCTTTATACTTATAGGAATGTTTATTTGCTTGTTTGTAAATTTCTTAGTTATTATAAGACATTCGCATTTTGTCTCATTTATCCCAAGCTTCCACTTGGAATACCATATATTTTCTAGCTCTTCGATTGTGTTTATAAATATTGTTGTTAATAACAGTGCGTTGGTTCATGATGTTTCTAAAGAGTCTCCAGTCTGCGTTTCCGTAGAACCAGGAAGAAGGAAAATCTTCATCCTTTTTTATGTTGGTTTCCCAGTCCAGTAGAACTGGCAGGTGGTCCGATGACAGCTCATCGACTACAAGCAAATCTGGCAGGTTCAAGACGTTCTTATTCAAGAGCAGGTCGATGTAGGAAGGCGTCATCCCATTTGCCGGGTAATGCGTTGGTGATGTGGTACTTTTGACCTGAACGTCGTTGTCTATTGAGTAATCTCGGATGAAGTTACCATTACGGATGTTTCTCCGATTTCCCCAATAGACGTGTCTTGCGTTCAGGTCACCAAGCACAAGAACTTTATTGGAAAGATTGAATAACTCATCAACATTAGTATTAGTGTGGTGAAAATTACCTTATACCTGTTGCTTATTTGTATGATTACTCTTACCTTACAACTTTCTCATAAGTTTAGTATTGTCAAACTATATGTCAACTTTTTGCCTAATAAAGCCTAAGTTTCTCACAAGGTTTTGTTCAATTAGTAAACCTAAGCATAGGGCGTGCATATGCACCTACTATTACTACATCATTTGCTAGTTTTATAGCTACATGTTCTATAATACTATTTGTCTGTGTAATTGAAATATGCGTGAAGGATTGTTTAACTAGTAAAGCCACGCCTCCTCCACGCACATTTCTGTCTTGTCTGTATATGTTATAGTTTCTTATTTTGAGTTTGTCGTTGTTTGTCAGTTTTGTTTCTGTAATTATTATTATGTCGATTTTGTGTTTTTGGAGAAAGTAGATCAGTTCTCCTATTTTATTAATGAGCTTGTTCGCATTCCACATTGCTATCTTTACAGAATTTATATTACATATTTGCCTTGACAGTTTTGTATGAACTGGACAACAGCTATTGCTTTAGACATCTGATCTTTATGTTTGTCCATTTCGTCAGCGAAATCAGTGAGGAAGCGAACAAGCTCTCCTAAGTTTACTGCCTTATTAAATTTGTTCATAGCACTGATTAGATCACTCACCTGGGTGTTTCCTGCGATGTTTTGACTCGATGCGTGCTCATTGGCCTGCCTGCGTGTTCCTGGTAGTGGCGGGTAGTCTTTTTCTTGTTGGTCTTCGTCCTGGACTTGTTGCTGTCTTATGTACAGGCCTCTTCCGACGGCCTCCGCTGGGCCACTTGCCCTGGCCTTCCAGGCGTTGACTCTTGGTTGAGGTGCTGGGATAAAATCTGTGTTTGTTTGAGTTTTGTTTTTGTTGAGTTGATCCACCCTGTATTTATAAACTTCACGGGACGTGCTACTGGCTTTGTGATCTTTGCCGCAGTCGCTACATTTGATTGGATTGTTTCCTGGGCAAGAAGTAGTTAAGTGGCAGTCGCCACAGTTGGCACATTTTGGTGACCTATGACAATTTGTAGTTGCATGGTCCCACTGGCAGCATCTCTTGCACTGTATAACGTCTGTTTGCTGGCGTCTCCGCTCCCATCTGATTCTTGCTCTGTTCAAAAATTGTATTTTTTCTAGTTGGGTTAGCTTGTAGTCAGCCGACGTAACTATTAAATATAGCGGTCTAAATTGCGTTTGCATAATATGAATACTCTTAATGGGAATTTTATGCGTCATCTCTAGTTCATTTTTCAAATCTTCTGTGTCTGGCATATAATCAAGGCCACGGATGCGTGAGTTTTTCTGCTTGTGTCGAGTATGTGTGCCACTCTAGGCTGTCGATTTTTGATATGTGGTTCTTATATAACTTGTACTCTTCCAAGTCGTTTATTTGGATGATCGTGTTCCTTTTTGTGGTTTTTACATGACAACCCTTGTGAATGTATTTGTCTAGTTCTTTGAAGAATTCTGCATATTTTGATTTATCTAGTATTACTCCTTTCATAATTATCGGGGGTGGTTTTTGTGATTGTTGTTGCTTTTGTTGTTGTTGCTGATCTTGTTGTTTGTTTTGTGGTGCTTTTGGTCGTTGTGTTTGGTTACTTGTACTTGGCCTTGTAGTGTCTTCTATGTCGGTATGTTCCATTGCTTCATCTTCTGAGTCATCACTCAGGACTTGGAATCTGTTTCTTAACTTTATTGGTCGTGGCGCTAGTATTCTGGCATATTTTGCTGCGTTGTCTGGGCTTTGTCTTGACTCAGGACTGCTCCTTGGCCTTTTTTCTGCCTGTTTTGCTGCTTTTTCTGCCTCTTTCATTTGCTGAAATGATATTTTTTCCAGCTCTTCTGTTCTTTTCCTGTTCTCTTCGTCTAGTTGCATTTGTTTTTGAAGTTGTAGCCTCATTTCCTCAGCTTTTCTTATTTCTTCTTCCTCTTTTTCTTTGGCTGCTCTTTCTTCAGCTTTTCTTTTTTCTTCTACTTCCTTAGCTTTTGCTGCTCTCTCTTGTTTTTCTTTATTTCTTATTTCGCTTTTCAGACGGTATTGTTCTGCCATTCTTAGGCCTTGTTCGGCTACTCTTTTTTCCACTGCCCTTTCCATTTCTGCCTGTTTTTCTGGGCTTATTTGTTCGTTCTGGGGACTTTGTTTCTCCATTTGTTTTTGCGGGATTTGGGGCATTGGGAATTCGTAGTCACTTTTGAAGTTGTCGGCATTTTCTGTAGATTGAGGCTTTATGGGCGGCGTTCTTATTAAATTATTTGGCCTAATTATCTGAAAAGTTTGGGGAAAAGATTAAAACACGTTCTAGCTTTTCGCTTGTACTTCAGACTTCCTTTTTATTGATTTTTCTAACCTGGTAGTTCCATCTATCAGATTAACATATGTATGTAATACAGATTTCTAGAGTAGTCGGTATTACAGATTCCTACATGAAATGGTATACTAAATATGCAGATTTCTCTAAACAATATTCAACACCCCCCTTCAATTTAAACAACCTAAGTTTCAAATTGCATATACATAATACAAAGTAAGTAAAATACAGAATGAACGAAATGAACTAAGAACTAAACTGTTTAACTTCTGCCTAAAATATTGAAATTTATCTTTAGCAAGAGATTTTGTAAACATATCGGCTACATTTTCATTTGTTGATACATATACCAATTTTATGAGTCCTTTGGCAACCACATCTTTTATAAAAGGAGCTTTAATATCTATATGTTTTGACCTCTTACTATTTTCAAAACTTTCTATGGCACATAAGGCACTTTGATTGTCCAACATTAGTTTTGTCTCTATGTTTTTGGCACAAAAGTCACTATAAATACCTTGGAGGTAAAGTATTTCAGAAGCTGCTACTGCACTGGCCAGATATTCTGAGTCAAAGCTTGATTGTGCTACAACACTTTGCTTTCTTGAGATCCATGACACTAAATTTTTATTGTAAACGACCGCACAACCACTTATACTTTTTCTGTCTAGGTCGTCACTTCCCCAGTCTGCATCGGTGAATCCCAAAAGTTCGGGTTCTTCTAAATCGTTAATGTCATAGGTCAAAGTTATGTTAATGGTATATTTTAAGTACCGTAGCACTCTCTTGGCTGCCAACCAGAGTTGTTGTGTGGGTTTATCCAAAAATCTACTTAAGAATATTACAGAATGTGATATATCAGGTCTGCTAATAGTAGCAACGTATAATAATGATCCTATCAATTCTCTGTAGGGAATATTCTTTAATATTTCTCCATTTTCAACTTTAAAGTTTGTCTCCATCGGTGTTAATGCAGGTTTACTATTTTGTAGATTAAATTTTTCCAACATCTCGTTTATCAAAGTTGTTTGGGTTATAAATCTGGTTTCGTTAACGGATTTTATTTCCATACCTAGGAAATTTTTAAGTTCTCCCAAATTTTTAGCATTAAATTCTTCTTCTAGTTTTGTCAGAATAAAAGAACTGTTTGGCCCTGTTAGTATGATGTCATCTACCCATATCAAAAGCCACACATTTTCACCTATATAGAGACAAAAATCATTTCCAGATCTTTTTAGGTTATATTTGTCTGCAAATTGTTGAAACCTCTCGTTCCACATTCTGGGTGCTTCACGGAGACCATATAAAGCCTTTCTTAGTTTTAGCGAGTCACAGTCTTGATCAGTTTTCACACCATCTGGTATTTTTATTAGATGTCCATTTTCAGCCCACCATTTAAGAAAGCTGAAGGAATATCCAGTTGGAGTATTGTCCAATTTTTGTGCAATGCATGTACAATAGACATTCTTATTGTTTGGTACCTAGCCACTGGTGCATAATTATTGTATCCTGTTTCTACTTGGTAGCCCTTGGCTACAAGCCATGCTTTTTTTAATCCATTTTGCTTTGTTGTAAAAACCCAACGTGGGTCAATTGCGAATTTGCCCTCAGGCAACATTGCTGGTTCCCACGTTCCATACTTTTCATGCGCCTCTATTTCCTTTTCAATGGCATCATTCCATCCTTCTCCTGCGCTCACTGCTTGTTTATAATTTTCGGGATCTTCTCCTTGATTAGTCAAAAGGCAGCATGCATAATATAGTTCATAGTCTGTAAATTTTTGAGGTACTTTTCTTTGTCTTTGTTGACCCGGTTCGTCTACTTTTTCTTTTTCGTGTTCTGTCTCTGCTTTCTTAATTTCTGTGTCTTTTTCATCATCACTTTCTTTATTTGTTTCATGCTTTTCTTCTTGTTTGTTGTCCACCATTCCATAAACATAGTCTCTTTCATCGAATTTCACATCACGTGACACCAATACCTCATCATTCTCTGGGTTCCATAGTCTGTATCCATTTGTACTGTATCCAACCATACGAACAAGTATCGCTCTTATTTCTAGCTTATCACCCGAGTGAGGAAATTTCAGTGCCCAAGCTCTACTGCCAAAAATTCTTAATTTGCTCAGATCTGTTTTGCCATAATACATATTTGTTGGTACATCTCCTTTTAAGGCATTGGTGGGTGATCTATTGAGTTGATAAGCTGCACTACGAAGAGCTTCACCCCATAAGTGTCTTGGGAGGTTCGTTTCTGCAAACATAGTTCGTACTTTGTCTAAGAGTGATCTGTTGAATCTCTCACTCACTCCATTTTGTTGTGGAGTGTAAGGCAGTGTGTATTCACATTTTATTCCTTTTTGTCTACAAAAATTCTTAAATTCTGATGAGTTGTACTCACCATCATTGTCCATTCTTAATCGAGAACACTTTTGACCTTTTGCTTTTAGCTCTCTTATATAATTCATCAGGTTATCTTGTGCTTCACTCTTTCTCTTCAGCAAATAAACTGATATAAAGTGTGAGTAATCATCTATGATCGTTTGATAATATTTTTCCTCATTTTTTGTTGATGTACGAATAGGTCCTCCTACATCTGAATGAAGGAACTCTCCAACAGCTCGAGATCTTGGTAAATCTTGATTTTCAAAAGGTAATCTTGTCGCTTTCCCTTCTTTGCATGGGCTGCATACTGTAGTTGGTGTTGGTAAATTTAACTTTTTCATATATTGTTCACAAAGATGTCCTAACCTCTTATGCCAAATATCCCCTGTTACTGTCAAATTGCACAGAATCTCTGAAAGGTTAAAACTTGCAATATATAAATTTCCCACTGCCATGCATTCTATTATATTGTTATCCTTTGTTTTAATTTCAGCTTTTTCTTTGTTAAATGTTATTGTATTTTCCTTTTCATTTATTTTCTTTACAGAGAGTAGATTGTATGTTAGTTTATTAACAATCAATGCAGCAAATTTTATTTTTACCTTTCCATACTCTACTTCCAATTTTCCTTTCTTACTTGCAATAAGAAAATTGCCATTTGCTACTCTAATCCGTATTTCTTTTTCCAATTTTTCAACACTTGTCATATATTTTTCAATATTTTCATTCACTAAATGATCTGTCGCTCCACTATCTAGTATAAAATTAACTTTTGAGTCACTAGATTTTATGTTTGGCTCTCCTGTGCTTAAAACTTCTGTGACAAATGATATTTCTTCTTCTCTGCTGTTACTTTCTTCATCTTTTGTGTAGTTTGCTTGTCTTCTTCCACCTCTTCGATACCCATGACCTCTACTTCTTCTCGCATAGCCCCTGTATGTCCCTCTATTTGAATTATCCCTTTTCTTATTAGTCTTTGGACAATCTCTTTGGAAATGACCAGTTTCATTGCATCCATAACACTTCAAACCTGGATATTTACTTGTATTAAATGCACTTGACTCTGTATCTAGCTGTTGTGGACTTTCTTGCGAATCTTTAAACTTTAATTCTGCATCTAGAAGTCTTCCTTTCACAAATTCTAAGGTTATGGCTATAGTAACTGTTTCTATGGCTGTTATCACATTGTCATACTTTTCAGGCATAGTAAGTAGTAAATAACATGCCTTATCTGATTCATCGAGAGTGGCCCCTGTTGATTCTAGTTCTCGTAACAAGCTTTCCACTTTCATGAAGTGATCTTGCAGATCATATGATGTGCATTTTAGTTTTAATAACTTTTTCATGATATATAACTTAGAAAAGGTACTTTTTCTCAAAAACATTTTTTAAAGAGATAAGCATTTCTTTTGCAGTTTTTGCATCTTTAATATATTCTAAATGTTTGTCTGTCATACTCTGTACAATGATACATCTTGCCCTTGTATCATCCTTGTCATGCTTTGCCTTCTTCTCGGACGTCAAAGCTGCATATTCCGTTTCTGACAGGTCAATGACATATTTTACTCCTTCTTTCTCTAATATAATTTCCACTCGAAATTTCCAGTTTGAGTAATTCGTGTTTGTCAACTGAGGAAACGGTAATAACGATGAAGCCATTTTCACTATTTTTGTCCAAGTCTTTCACTCTTTTTAGTCCTTTCGTGTTTTTTTATACTTTCGCGCCCGACATTCCTCCACCTAACCTCAAAACTTTTCTCTACCAAATTTTTTAAGCACTCTCTCAAAATTTTTCCGAACACTACTACTTCTTCACGATTTCTTAACTTTTACCTGGCATGGACTGGGCCCATAACTATAATTGTCTTCCTTAGACACTAAACGAGATGACCATCAGCAATTTATAAATTCATGGTGGTTCCTTTGTATTGCAAGGCCGATTCTCTTTTTAATACAGCCGCTAGCAGTAGTTCTGTATTAATTAAAAGGTCCCCGAGATAGCTTAAGTGCATTGTGTTTCTTGATGTTAATATTATTGTTTTTTCTTTGTTACCACACAAGAATATGGTCACTTTAGTTTTTATAAAATTACTAGACATCGAGTAGTAAAAAAATAACCAACACTGAACAAAAAAATTAATTTTCTGCTATGCTTACCTATTTTACAACTTCTTTCATTTAACAAAGTTAACTACATTCATTAGTTGCTCTCTGACTATAACATAATTCGCCTCCCTGACTATAACATAATAATTCTTTAACACACCGTGATCGTGGTGATCGCCTTATTTTGCCAGTTCGCGCCGTGCCGGTAGCGAGAAATAATAAATCGATTTATTATTATTATTATTATTATTATTATTATTATTATTATTATTATTATTATTATTATTAAATTATATTCTTCAATATGGTGATTTGTTTTGGCCTGAAGTTGAACTTCTATATAGTGCAGGAGAATATCAGACTAACCTATCACAATCCCATATATGTATATTTAGTTCATCTTTATGTACCTCCATGTACATATGTAGGATGTCGTATGCAGGGAAAATGACATGTGAAAATATTTTTATGTAATAATTGTTTTAAAAGAGAGTTAGATTTAGACAGGTTACAAAACCATGATATAGAGGAAGCAGATACTCGAATGATGTTGCATACAATGCACGCATCAAATAAAGGACACGAGCAAATTTACTTCCTGTCTTCAGACACTGACATAGTTGTTATGGCGTTATATCATCTACAAACCTCTAAAGCCAGTGGACTAAAGGTATAATTTAGGAACTTTGGATAAGAGCAGGATCAAGAGCTATAAAAGGAGATGTTCCAGTTCTACTATATATTATTGCTGCCCGTCACGGTGCAGCATTGTGCTCAGTTCTTGCTGCACTTTATCGCCTATCTGAAGCTGACTATATCTGACTAGGTGAATCTGAATTCGACGTCGAAAATTCAGTTAGGTGCGAAGATGAGTATTTGATACAAGTGATACAAAAGGATAATCCTTCCAAAACTTTCGACGACTTAAGGTATTGGAAGTTTCATCATGGGAAGATGACCTCCTTATTAGAGCTTACACCTACGACTGCATCTATTATTGGACTACATATTTTGAGAACACTGTATATTGTTTATACCCAAAATAACTGTTTAGCAAAAAAATGGTACCCCTTGATCCTCTTTTATTTGGGTACAAAGAAGCCAGAGGATATCTGGCACCAACATTTTCTCCTCTACTGAAGAATTAGTACCAAGCTGCAACTGTGTCAAATGCTCTCGAAAAAACTCCTGTTGCTGCCGCGTCGCGGGCCTACCATGTATCTCTTTTTGTAACTGTCATACTGCAGACCAGTGCCAAAATCCCTGGTGAAATAAAGTGTACGTAAACAAATATAATTTTTTAAAATATGTTTTACATGTATATTTTTATTCATTTATTACAAACCCTGATGTAAATATTGTTTTCGAAACTTGGATGACTTCAGACCTTTAGTGTCATACCATGGTAAATTAAACCGATAAAAATAGTTTACTTAACTTTAAAATACGAACATAATATACGGGTTATATGAGGAAGTAGAAGCAAAATTTACGAATATACAGTGTGTCTGCTTAAGTTCGCAGCATATGGGAAACTTTTCTATTATTCATTTTACGAAAAAAAGGTATTCTTCATAAAAAGTTCTACATGGCCCAAAACCTAAAATTCACCCATCAGATATCGAAATTTCCCATATACGAGATCTGTTAGAAAATATGAATTTTAACAGTAAAATACTTTTATTTTTGACAATATCGAAAACTTTTATGAAGAAAATTTATTTAGAATTGTAAACTAATTTCTAATAAATAGTTATCTCTTTATTCATTAAAAATTTGATAACATTTATGTTTCTTAACCTCTGTCTTGCAGTATTTTGATGATGCATTAAAATAATTGATACATAACAAAATAATTTATTTTACAATTATCAACTTGAATACAGTACTAATATTGTAATAATTACGTAAGAAGTTAATAATATTTGACGTTTAATGGCAAGTATGTAAATATCATGGCAAGCCAATTAGAAATGCATTCATATCAATGTGTTCACTTTGTAGGGTAGAGAATGGAAAAATGTACACAATCATAACAATTTTTATTTTTATGAAATTTTTAATGAAAAAGAGATAACTGTTTATTAGAAATTACTTTACAATTCTAAATAAATTTTCTTCATAAGAGTTTTCGATATCGTCAAAAATAAAAGTATTTTACTGTCGGGTCAAATTCATATTTTCTGACAGACCTCGTATATGACTGGATAATTTCGATATCTGATGGTTGCATTTTAGGTTTTGGACTATGCAGAACTTTTTATGAAGAATAACTTTTTTTCGTAAAATTAATAATAAAAAAGTTTCCCATATGCTGCATAAGCAGACACACTGTATCAATGTATATGTTGAAAAGCCTTTAAAAACATAACTGACCATTTTTCAGCCTGGTAACAAAAAGAATATGTTTTCTTAAACTTATTAAAATGATTTGCAAAAGAAATATATCGGGGACCTAAAAAAAATACAGGATCGTACCTAGCGTATGGATTATTTACATTTATTGTAATCTGTAGGATTTTCTACGATGACGTATTTTATAACTGCATATACAAAAAGGAGCAAAAAGTAAATATGCATTTTGTAGCCCAAAGAATGCTTTATAAGGTAATTTATACACCAACAGTGAGTTTGTGAATATAAAATAAAAGAAAAGAAAAATATACTTGCTTTAATTTGTGTATTATTACAAGTTCTTAATTTGTTCGCACTTCGCGCGTAAAGCATGAAATTGGAATGCATATGCTGATGTTAAATACTAGTAAAATAAGTAATTTACAGTTATTACTAGATTTCCATGCAATTTTAACTAAATTGGTTAAGATAAAAAAAATGATTTTCGATCGCGTTTTCTTAAATCAGTGTGTGCCGGGCGCATAGTAATTAAAAATTTAACATTGAAATTGAATAAGTTCGTCAATTTTGAAGATATCGAGATGAGTTTTTTTTGACAAGTTAAGTGAAAGACAATTACATGATGTTGAAGTAACTCGATATTACTGAAACAGGAAACTTCCTAATTCACACAACAGCTGTTCAAACCAAGAGTAAAATAATATCGCTTAACTAAAATCCCGAAAATGTTGAATTTGACTTACTTATCTTATAATGCACACCACTAGGCACCACGCGTACGATATTTTGTTAATACCAATAGCATTATTAAAGGACTGAAAACAATTTTCATTCACTAATTAATAAACAAACAGCAAAAATTTAGATGACATTAATAATCTCATCAATAGTCATCCATAATACTTTCTTCACTTCTGTCACCTGAACAACTGGCAGCACGTGTTCAGGTGGAGACCGGATGCACGGTGGCAGATTAAAAGGTAACCTACCTCTTGGCACATTTTTTATTTAACAAAATAACGATTTTTTTGGCAAAATTTCTTGCTGCAATCAAGGCCTTTGACCAAGTATGGCATGCCGCACTCCTCAACAAACTACCTTCTTACGGTCTTCCTACCAAACTATGTACCTGGATGGGCAGCTTCCTCTCTAATCGGCGCATATCTGTTGTAGTTGACGGTCACTCATCTAACTTCCATCCTATCAATGCTGGTGTCCCCCAAGGTTCAGTCCTGGCACCAACCCTATTTCTTCTTCACATTAATGACCTACTCTCTTCAACTACCAATCCCATCCATAGTTATGCTGACCATAGTACCCTTCACTCCAATATTCCAGACAAGTTTCGAATCAGGAGTTGAATAATAGACGCAGATCTATGTACCTATCCCTTTCCCAAGATCTTCAATTACTCTTAGATTGGGGTGCCAAGAACCTTGTTCAGTTCAACGCCTCCAAAACCCAGTCTTGCTCCCTCTCACGCAAAAAATCTGGCAACGCTTACCCCATCCACATGAATGGCCAAGCCCTACAAAACAACGAAACATTCGATCTCGTTGGCGTTGCTTTCGAACATGATCTCAGCTGGCACAAACACGTTACTTCAGTAGCCACATCGGCAGCTAAAGAGCTTGGTTTTCTCTTTCGAGCCAGAAAATACTTCTCCCCTTCCAACTTATACACTCTATATGTTTCCCAAATAAGACCTAACCTAGAGTACTGCTCCCCATCTGGGGAGTGGAATCACCATCGACACTTAAGATCCTTGATTCTATCCAAAAGAGAGTCATTCGACTTATGAATGACCCAGCCCTCACGAGAAAACTCCCTTCTCTCGCTGATCGCCGCGCTGTTGGGGATTTATCCCTTTTCTACCGCTACTTCCGCGGATTTTGCTCTGAAGAACTAGCCGGTATTATTCCCCCCTTGAATATCCCTAACAGAACAACAAGAGGCGCGTTACTTATACATCCCTTTACTGTCCAGCTACAAAAGCCTAGAACAGACCACTTCTCTCGCTCATTCATACCTAGGGTCTCCAGATTATGGAACAAATTGCCTGCAGATGTTTTCCCTTCCCGTCCCAACCTCCACTCCTTCAAATCCCGTGTCAATAGACTACATTTCCCTTCTCTTCAGACACCCACGGTACGTTAGTACTTAGGGTTGAAGTCTACGTGGGATGTCTTAAATAAAAAAAAAACGATTTTCGGTTATAAGTTTAAAATATTGTGTTGTTGTGCTCAATTAGTGTGATAACAATTAGTGTTATAAAATATTATGTAAATTATGTGAAGCTCTAATGTTACCTTTTGATTTTTAATCTTTTTTTAAAGGCAGAAGGTTTAAGCTAGTAGGAATATCTAATGCTTATCCCATTATTAACGTAATAATTAAGTCATAATTCTTTGTGTTAAAACATATCCTGTGCCGTTCTACTTACAATTTCAATCTAATTTCACGACTGATCTGATATTTTGATATTTTCCCATATTAAGTAAAAAAAATGCTACTAAAGTAAAATACACATTTTTAGTAAAATAAGTCTGTGGAATTAAAAATGTTTTGAATTATTTTCGGTTTTTACTAAAACTGACAAAAAATTGAGATGTCAAGGTAATTTTTAAGTTTGGAAACGCCGCAGCTGGAAGCGTCGGATATGGGGTGCTTTAGGGTATTTTTTTAGTAAGTAAAGAAATGTGCGACCTGTGGAAAAAAAGTATTAAGAATGTCTGTAGACTACTCCAGGAGTTACCCATTCCAATATATTAAACCATTTTCATAACCTCCTGTATGACAGCGCTTAAAGTGATTATTCGCTAAATATTATGCGGTTAGACGTTGTTAAATCTGTTACTAGGCTTTTTCTCAAACAGTATATCTTTGAGTTATTTCCATTTCGAACTAAGATAGCGATATGCCTACTCAATGTTTAATAATTTCCCGCCCTTCGCCAAAGCCCGCACAGACTCACTGAGCGCCTACCGCCAGCCCCGATTTATTGACTTAACTACGCTCCATCCCCTTACCTTACCCTACAACCGGAAAATCAATCCTGCAAGGGTGAATGTAACATGGCGGATTTCGAGTTCGAGCAATTCGGGCAGAAATTCGACAAAAATTACAAAAACAGTGCAAATAATAGTTCACCTTTTTACTCGTAAGTAGAGAAAAATTATAAAAAGTGCATGTGTTAGTTGTAAAAATGGCTCATGTGTGTTTCTGTTTGCTGAGCCTGCAGTAGAGGTCAAAATAAATTGCAATTTGATGCATATTTTATAAGATTTTAGAAAAAAATCTGATGTAGTTTCCATAAAAAGAATATTTTCTTTCGAACCTAAAAAAATTCTATTCAATCTATTGCCTAATCACAAATTTCACAAATAAATTAAGAAGATAACGTTTTACTAGTGGGATTTTCCTAATTGCTGTACAGGGTGTTCTGAAACACGTTGTTAAATATTTTAGGGTGTGTTTCGTTAGCTGATTTCAGATGAGAAAATTTATTAAGTCGAATATAAGATGCATCAAATTAAATTCAAGTATTTTAATTTTTTTTTTCTATATTTCTCTTAAACCTAAGAAAACCTGAACTAATATACGCTAAATTTGTGCGCTGCGAATAAATACTTTTATAGTTAAAGGAGCCGAAATTCAAGCTTGATTTCTAGATTACAAAATTATTTTTTATGGAAATATTCTATATCATAGCAAGATTATTGGGTCTGGCTATTTCAGTAGCCGCCCGTGTTTGGAACCGACTTGCATAGCTAACCTGAACCACATAACACCTAAAATATAAAGGTAACTTCTATTCATTCACTTGACGAAAAGTTTTTTGCGCATCCTACGGTTACTATTTTCCTACCTTCTCAATTTTTAAAGGGAATTCTTATGTAGAACTTTTCCTGGAAAACACCTGGGAAAGCATAATATTAAAAAAGTAGGTATATATATTTTTACTATGTTTAATATGACGTATCCTTCTAAACAATATAAAATTACTAAATCTACATTATCCGGCTCTTCTTCAGGTTTCAACCCCTTTTATTATTATTATTAGGCTCATTCAATTAATCATTTTTTCCACTACCGTACTCTAATATGCAAATTGTCTTTAATATATTTCATACTAATGTTCAGGGTGTCCCATTTTCGGCACTTTTGCGGGGTATCTCCCTTATTTTTAAAGATAGAGGGTTGCGGTTTTCGCGACAGTCAGCTACTTTTTGATGAAACGAAAGATGGCATAAAAATATTTTTAATGGCCCCCTTCGTTTTTGACATACAGGGCGAAATTGATTTTTTTCCATTTTCGGACCCCCCTCGCATTTCAGTTATCTTGTAACTTATAAAAAAAGTAAAAATGGATCCTATTAGAGTTTTCTACGTAGAATCGAGTGGCGTGGTTAGATTTTCATCAGATGTGCTATTTTTCGAGATATTAACCAAATAAATGTTTTTTTAAATGGAACACCCTGTATATTTCTTAACCATTAAGTTTCCCCTTTCGAGAGCTTTTCAAAAATATATAACACTTTATAGTTCTTTTTTATTTTTAGCCCTTAAATCGAACTATTTAATTTTAAACTTTAATTTTGCGTAGTTGGCCGTGTCTAACAAGTGGTTTAACGTCAATTCAGGTATTTAGATTTAAAAAAGAATCTGGTTAAATCCTGTATTTTCATGAATTTATTAAAATTGGTATTATTTTTTAAACTACAACACTACTTGATATCTATATAAACTCCCCTGCAAAAAAAACCGCCACTCTGAAATTTGGGCAAAGTTTGATGCTTCATAATTTTTTTATTTCTTATCCGATTTTTATGATTTTTTTGCAGATTTGTAGAATATTTTCTTGAGATTATACTGTACTGCTCTAAAAATAAGTTTCTTTTACGGAAAACATATTATACAGGGATGAAAAGATTTGTGTTTTTCTATACTAAGTTTAAAACACCCTGTAGATGATCCAAGCCATTTTTTTTTCATCCAATTTTTTTGTACCAAAGTCTCATGAATTCCTAACCATCGGGGTTTTGAATGATCTCGATATCTAAATTTTTAAAAGAGATATTCAAGTTTTTAATAAAACTCCCAAGTTTGTATATTTTTTTATTTAGTCGTTAACAAAAAAAAATACATAAAAGTATACAAAATGGTGGACATCTGTTCTGTCAATAGCGTGTATGTCCTCCTCTAGCTACAACGAGAGCGCGTATTCTTCGAGGCATCGAATGAATAAGATGGGTTATTCGCTCTTGGGGAATATTCAGGTACTCCTCAGTAAGAGCTACCCTCAGCTCTTGAAGAGTACTTGGTTGTAAGGGACGACGGCGAACAGCTCTTTTTAATTCATCCCACAGATGCTCGATGGGATTCATGTCGGGGCTACAAGCAGGCCAATCCAATGTCCTAACACCAACTTCCTCCAAGTACTGTGTCACCACATGTGCTACATGAGGCCTTGCATTATCCTGCATTAGAATAAAATTTTCTCCGATTAAAGGTGCGAATGTTCTTCAAGAACGTCTTCAATATATCTACGTGCATTCATAGCCCCATTCTCCACAAATACCAGATCAGTCCGCGCTGCGGTAGAAATTCCTGCCCACACCATAACAGAGCCACCTTGATAAGATATGCGTTCTGTTATAGTACATTCAGCAAATCTCTCATTTGGTCTTCTGTACACTCGCTCACGACCATCTGGTGACCAAAGACATACCCTCGATTCGTCTGTGAACAAAACATTGCTCCACTGTTCCACAGTCCAATTTACATGTAACCTTGCAAATCTTAATCGGTCTCGTCGATGTCTTCGAAGAAGTCGTTGTTTTTTTGCTGGCCTAAGCGAACGAAGCCCAGCTTCATTCAACCTTCTTCGAACCGTATCCTCACTTATTCTAACTCTTCTTACCATCTGTAGGTCATTTTTCAATGAAACGGAGGTTGTTCGCCGATCTCTTAAAGATCTAATCAGAAGAAAACGGTTGTCAGCCACTGTTGTTATTCTTGGTCTTCCAGACCATCGCCGTCTGTTAAAATTGCCTCTCTCTATATACCTATCCCAGGTGTCTCGGACCGTAGACCGGGGAAATCCCAATGTTCGGGACACATAACTTTTATTGTGCCCATCCTCTAATAAGGCAACAATTCTTGCTTTATCTGTAATACTTAGCACCATGGTGAAAACAAGAAATTATTTTATTACTGTCAGATATGCTGTCAGAACATTACTAACAATCACCTAAGCCTACTTGCTTTCAAAATTACTGCATTAAATCATAGCTGCAAACTTGGGAGTTTTATTAAAAACTTGAATATCTCTTTTAAAAATTTAGATATCGAGATCATTCAAAACCCCGATGGTTAGGAATTCATGAGACTTTCGTACAAAAAAATTGGATGAAAAAAAAATGGCTTGGATCATCTACAGGGTGTTTTAAACTTAGTATAGAAAAACACAAATCTTTTCATCCCTGTATAATATGTTTTCCGTAAAAGAAACTTATTTTTAGAGCAGTACAGTATAATCTCAAGAAAATATTCTACAAATCTGCAAAAAAATCATAAAAATCGGATAAGAAATAAAAAAATTATGAAGCATCATACTTTGCCCAAATTTCAGGGTGGCGGTTTTTTTTGCAGGGGAGTTTATATAGAAAATCCTAACCAGAACTAAAACTGCTTAGTTTTTAATCACTTGAAAATTAAATTAGTTGTCTTGAATTATTAATAGCAAATAAAAGTAAAATTTAAAAACAAAACATACAAAACTTTAGGTAACGAAAAGAGTTAGTCCATTTAATCCATTCTAGCTCTTTTCGTTACCTAAAGTTTTATATGTTTTGTTTTTAAATTTGACTTTTATTTGCTATTAATAATTCAAGACAACTAATTTAATCTTTAAGTGATTAAAAACCAAACAGTTTTAGTTCTGGATAGGATTTTCTATATATCTAGATAACAAGTAGTGTTGTAGGTTAAAAATAATACAAATTTTAATAAATTAATGAAAATACAGGATTTAGCCAGTTTCTTTTTTAAATCGAAATGCCTGAATTGACGTTAAACCACTTGTTAAACACGGCCAACTACGCAAAATTAAAGTTTAAAATTAAATAGTTCGATTTAAGCGCTAAAAATAAAAAAATACTATAAAGTGTTATATATTTTTGAAAAGCTCTCGCAAGGGGAAACTTAATGGTTAAGAAATATACAGGGTGTTCCATTTAAAAAAACATTTATTTGGTTAATATCTCGAAAAATAGCACATCTGATGAAAATCTAACCACGCCACTCGATTCTACGTAGAAAACTCTAATAGGATCCATTTTTACTTTTTTTATAAGTTACAAGATAACTGAAATGCGAGGGGAGTCCGAAAATGGAAAAAAATCAATTTCGCCCTGTATGTCAAAAACGAAGGGGGCCATGAAAAATATTTTTATGCCATCTTTCGTTTCATCAAAAAGTAGCACACTGTCGCGAAAACCGCAACCCTCTATCTTTAAAAATAAGGGAGATACCCCGCAAAAGTGCCGAAAATGGGACACCCTGTTCATTATGGTACAAATTTTTATAATGGAACTGCATTATTAGCCCTTTTGAAACCCATGCTTTTTTAATCAAGTGGCATTTTAAAATATAAATGAATCTGATTTTGACAGTCCTCTTACTAAATTTTACATTTTCATTAAAACTTTTAAGAATATTTGAATTAGAAATTATATCAGAACATGGTATTAGTGATAGTAAAGAATTTAATTTGGTTAACTGTTGCTAAATTAAATAAATGTTGTTCGGTTTAATATTTATTAATAAATGGTCCTAGAAAAAATAGTGTAATGGCCATGTAATACACTCGTATTGGTAACGACACTCGTTAAGGCTCGTGCTGTTACTTTATAGTCGTGTGTAAATAGCCATCATTACGTAATGGTTGCATTTTATACCATTATTCTATTAGTACAATAATAAGTCACTTTATGGCCGCAAAATTGTACCTAAAACAGTACTTTATAATTAAATCGTACGTAAAACTATATTATATAATAATGACATTAGAAAGCTGTATAATATCTGTATAATAACAATATAGGATTTTCAACTAAGCTTATAGAAAATATGATAAGTTCTCCAGTTTTTAGCCAATATATCTCGATACATCTACAAAACGAGACGAGAAATTCGCATGACGTGTTTTATATAGATTGTCGTCAACCTGTGTACTTATACGACAAAAATGAGAACAAAAGATGTTAAATATACCTTCATAAATACTAGAAATCTAAACAATTTAGGAATACCAACTTATTACAGTAAAAAATAGAAATTTTCTTTTAGATATAATGGTTCTGTTATTTACAATAATAGACCATTTTTTAAGTACATACCACTAGAAGCTTTTTTCGACTTTGAACCTTTTTTTGGGAAAATTATGAATATCCTAGATATACAGGGTGATTTTTAATACTTCGAAATGCTTTTAGGAGCAATTCCTTGTCAAAAAATAAGGGGGTCTTCCATATAAACTTATTTTCAAAAGGTTTTCTATCTGAGTTACACCCCTTTAAAGGGGTAGGTTAAAATCCAATTTTTGTCGTAATCCTTAAATTTGGAGGAACATAAAAGAATGAAATTTGGAATATAATTTTACGTTTTCGAAGGCTTTCCTACACCAATATTTTTAATCATCGTCTGCCCTCGGAAGGAGTTGACAATTGCAACCCTCAACGGTTTGATCATTGTATTTTTTTACGGGGTTGGAAGTTTAAAAGCTTGCCTTACTTATAAACTTTTTTGTTTCTTGCATTTTTTCGTAAAATATACCGCTTTTTAGTAAAAAAATTAAATTGTTTTTTTTTTACAATTTATATACTGATGCACAATAACAACTGATTAAAACACTATTACGAAAAAAATGCAAAAAACAAAACGTTTATAAGTAAGTCAAGCTTTTAAATGACTTTTCTTATATGAAAAGCCATTGAGGGTTGCAATTTTCAACCCCTTCCGAGGATAGCTGATTAAATATATTGGCGTAGGAAAGCCCTTGAAACCGTAAAATTATATCCCAAATTTCATTCTTCTATGGTTCTCTAAATTTAGGAAATACAATAAAAACTGAATTTTAACCTACCTCTTTAAAGAGGCGTAATTACGATAGAAGATCCTTTTGAAAATAGGCTACTATGGAAGACCCCCTTTAATTATTGACAAGGAATCGTTCCTTGAAGTTTTTCGCAACATGATAGAAACACTCCGTATATGACATGCTGGATGTCTCAATTTTACTTTCTTATATTTACAGGCTGGTGCAAGTGGACGATGATTCGCCCAGCACTTCCCCTTCCCCTGAAAATGAACTGAATGACTGTGATATAATAA
This sequence comes from Philopedon plagiatum, assembly GCA_963971165.1. Classification (NCBI taxonomy): domain Eukaryota; kingdom Metazoa; phylum Arthropoda; class Insecta; order Coleoptera; family Curculionidae; genus Philopedon; species Philopedon plagiatum. The sequence goes on along the minus strand of OZ020193.1, from coordinate 24,543,310 downwards.
GGGAATGTCGCCCTAATGTGCAGCAACGAGAGAGTCCTCCTTTAGGTAAGGAAAATACAGTGCAAATTTAGAGTGTCGTCCTTTCCCCTCCCGGTTTTATTTCTTGAATTATTCGGGATTGATCATAGAATTTTGCCATGGTGGTTTGGTATAAATGCCATAGCGATGGCAAAAATCAAGATGACATTTTGTTTTGGGTTCGACCACCTTTAATTTTAGAATTTTTTTTAGAGATGGCGCTTTGACGCACTGTTGATTTTTACAATGGTGATATTCACGTCATAATTGTAGTTTTTAAAGGGTTTCACTCCTCCTTAAGTGGATTAAGCCTAAACCAAGAATGACTTCTCCGACCATGCGCATTGACACAGGAACGCAAAAATGCCATTTGCAGACCCATTTTTGGTACCTAATAACTCGAAAACGAATCGTCGGATCGGAAAACGAATGCACACGTGAAACTTTTTAACCTTAAATACTTCTTTTTTGTAATACATCTTTCTATACCTTAAATTCTTGAAATTGGGAAAATTTGAGAAAAACTGAAAATTACGTTTTTTCACGGTTCTAATTTTTTTTAAGGGATGGGTTCAAATCAAAATTCTATTTACATTGTAGGAGGAACCTCATCGAAATACGTTATATCCATATTTTTTAAACTTCACTCTTTATAGAAAGGAAGCACTGACAATGAAATGTACACTTTATGACTTATTTTTACCCATGACATCGGTACATTTGACACACTCTGTATTTTTTCTTTTTAATTTTCTTAATACTTATGTAAATGGGTGAAAAGAAATATTAAACTCACTAAAATACTTTTCTGCAGCAGTTTTGCAGGAGAATTCCAAATATATTTCACACAGTTCGCCTTATAATCTTCTCCATTCTTTTTTTTTTTCATGTTAAATGCCCAATCCTCAAGTATTTTTGCAAGTTCCCATACTGGTGTGGTTACTAGCAACTATAGATAATTTCTTTCGTCACAAAAGCCATAAATTGATGCCATATAGGGTTCTTCGCCTTTACTGTATTAATGGGAACCGTTTTTTGCACAGCTTCTTCCATTTTATCCAAAGAATCTTAACCAAATCGCGATATTTTAAATGCCGGCCGATTGACAATAAGGCGGCTCTCACATTGAAGCAACAAGCAACCAGCAATAGGTAACTAGCAGCGCGAAATATGTATCGCATAATGAAAAAGCACGGCATTTAAAGTAACCTCTCACACTATGGCAACAGCGATATCGGCTTCAAAAATATTGCAAATTTCAAGCAATACCTGTTGCTCGGTGATATCGTAAAGTGAATAAGGAATATGCGCAATTTTTTTATTGCATAAATCGTTTAAGGAAGTCATTACAAACCCAAAAAAAAACATTTTGAAAATAATTACTAGGATAATTTAGCTACAAAAAATGTTCACTTTTCGGTATAATTTATTACAATTTAAAAAGCAGCCATTTGTCCTTAGTGAAAAGTGACGTCAGGAGAAGTCAAACAGGTGTGTTTTTCTCGGACACAGTCAGAGGCAGAGAAATCGAATTTTTTGAGTTGATAGAGGAATAGTTCAACTAGCTTCGGTAAAAAAATCAGTTATACAGGATGTTTCGTTTCGGAGCTATTAAACTTCAAAAAAACGTCACAAATTTCGGCGATTTCCGGTGAAATCGGGTACAGGTCGCAAATGTGAATTAAATCGATGTAAATTTTCGGAGATTGTAGGGAACCCGGAGCTTAAGAACTCCACTGAAACTGGTGAGGATCCGAAAATGGCAAGTAATTCTTTTGAATTTTTTTAGGTCGAAAAATGCCATTTCCAGACCCCTCTTTGATACGTAATAACTCGAAAACAAAACGTTCGATCGAAAAACGGACTCATAAGTGAAACTTTAAAATCTCAAATACTTTTTTTGCAGTACATTTACCTAAACCTGAAATCACTGGACAATGGAAATGTTAGGAAAAAACTGGAAATTTAGATTTTTGACCCAAATATTTCACGGTTTTTAATTTTTTGTGGGGTCAAAATAGTTCAAATTAAAATCCCATATACGTCATCGGAAAGAGCTCATCAAAGTATGTGTTATCCATATTTTTTAGTTTCTTCATCCTCTATAGGAAGGGAGCAATCGCCGATTATATTTCGATTTTTTTACTTTTTTTGCCCTCGACAACGGACATTTGAATCACTCTGTATTTTTTCCTATCTATTTTTTCCACAATTCTTCAACACTATCTTATAAATGAATAATCACACTGTAAAATCAATACCGAATGGGCCATCCAGGAGCGTATTTAAGGGGTACAATTATTCGGAATTTCTTGATATTTTCCGACAAATCCTATTTTTAACCGACATTATTCCACACTATTTACCCTATTTAGTGATTCTTTTTGGGTTTATTTTATCCGATAATGATCTAGGAATACCTCCCACTAATTTAAATCGCTTATTTTTTCGGTAAAGTTATAAATAAATAGGTTTATTTGCATCGGGGACATCTAAAATTTGAAAATTTTTGAATTTTCGAAGATTGCCATGAAAATAAAGAATTGCAGTTTATTTACTCGAAATTATTAAGATGACATGTCAAAATCTCGCAGAAATGCCAATTTTTGTTGCAAAATTGAAAGGTTCCTGGACCGATTTCGGCTTGAAGTATACATGAATAAGATTTTAGGAACCTTCTACTTTAAGTGCAGGGATATTTCACTGGATGAGTTACGCATTAAATACCATTTTTATTGAGTTGTCGATGACTCTACAATATTGGAATTCGCCATATACTCATGGTGAGTCATAAGTTCAGTTTTGTCGACACAGTCAATGGGATCACGTTTTACAAGTTTCGAAATCCGCGCGAAAATTTGCAGCTTTAAATCCTTTTTTTTTTGTTAATAAAGACCAAAATAAATGAATAACAGCAACCGCCATAAACATTTAATTCATATAAAGAATATAAGTATAAAAAAAATATATTTCAGATTTATTTGGGTTATATGCATATCTATTGTGTTGCGAGTTGTTGCGAATACGTGTTGCACGATTGCTGCGAATACGTGTGAGACGCGGTCAAAATAATATTGTGTGTTGCGTATTGACAGTTGGTAGTTGCTTATTGCTGGTTGCTTCAGTGTGAGGGCCGCCTAACGTGATATGTACTAGCTTCTGGATTAGTTACTTTTTGACAATAATTAAAACCATAATAACCAAATTTATTTAATTTAGAATAGGATTCCTTTGAGAGTTCTTATTGGCTTAGAAAGCCGACAAGAGTTTATCTTTCATAATTCTCTCGATGAAAGACAGGTAAAACTCTATTGATTTTATATTTTGACTGGCTATATATATAGCAAATACGAGTGGAATAGTCACTGTGAATCCTAGTTTTTTGGCATACAACAACTTTTATTAAAAATCTTTAAAATCTTTATAATGTTCGTCCATTTTTATCCTCTTGTTAATCCCATCCGTGGATATACAGTAACATGATGATGATAATAACCGTATATTTTGTAAAATTATGATCAAGTCAAATTAGGAAGTTTCCTATTTCAGATATTGAGATACTTCAACATCATTTAATAGTCTTTCACTTAACTAGTCAAAAAAAAATAATCTCCATATCTTCAAAATTGACGAACTGATTCAATTTCTCATATTATTATGTTAAATTTTTAATTAGTACGCGCCGGACTTGTGTCAACTGGTGAGGTCAGAATACATAACACTGTCGCCGGGCTAGCTGCCTGCTGCTGCTTTCGCGTGTTACTTGACATTTAGGTATTATTTTAGTATGTTCATGTTCATTGTGATGTTTATTGAGTGAGGTCTGCATTTCTCGTTTTTTTGCAATATGATATCGTGAAAATGGAAGAAGGTTTTGTTCGTGGGGATTCAACAAACCTACCCAAAGTTGATATTGATATGATAACGGATTTTTTGCGAATAAATCCGTCATACAGTAGGTAGTGCCGGGATCCGAGGAGCTAAGCTTTCAAAGTATGTTTGACCTAGGTTGTAGCCGTTCTTATACCCTCTTTTGACACTAGCACAATCCATTAATTCTTTTAATTTATTTGCTTGTTATTGTTAGTTGTGGTGTATGAATAATGACCCTTATAAACAATTATTTTCACTGAACTTTGAGGAATATTTGTTGGTGTACTGTACATGTATGGAGCATGGAGCTGATTAGTTTTTGGTACTCATTGGCGTAGGGCTTGAGGGTTTTTAAGAGGGTCAAATGTTGAAAAATATTCTTAAAATTTAAAAAAACTGTTTAATTTTCAGTAAACTTTTAAAAATATTTTGTCGGGGTACAGTCTGTAATTAGTTTTTGGATTTTGGTACTGATTGCCGTAAAGCTTTAAATTTTTAGTGGATTCAATTTTGAAAAAAATTAAAAACAGTTCTATTTTATTAAAATGTTGTTTGAGAGTTTTTGTCCGTTTACCATTTATAAAAACATTACACTTTCTGAAACATTCAAAATAGTGGATTGAATATTGCAACTGAACATAAAAGTCTTTTAATTCCGTTGGAATTTAGAATGTCTGGATTTATTCGCAAAGTTTAAATAGGAAGTCTGTTTTAAATGGCTAAAAATGAAGTTTATTATATTGATTGATTGATTGTGTGTATGATTAAGTTTTATGGATCTGGTTTAAACCAATTGACCAGCAGCTTTTTTAAAGAATAATATAGATTTAATTCTTTTCTTAAAAATATTCCAAAAAATAAGTTACTTCTTCAGCGCACCCCGTACATCGTGTAACCTATAGAAAAAGTAAATAATGGAAAATTAGTTACTTATGATACCCTTTTTGTATTGCATATCTATAATAAATATCTTCTAACATAGCCTTACGTTTAATTATATTCGAAAATATGTCAGATTTATGTAAAATGTTTATTGGGACTAGTTACACTGGTATTGGTGCATTTTGGAACACTACAGTACTTATAAGAACCTGTTAGCTTAGGCATGACTTTGTTTTTCAAACGATTAAAATGTTAAACAAGCAAAAACTACAACGACGTTACGCAGTGTCCTGTCCGGTAAGAATAATACTAAACATTAAACGGGCGCCTATTCAGCTGTTGACGGAGTCGTGTGTTGTGACGTCATCGAGCCTCAACCAACGTGAGCGTGGCATCTCAAACTTTGGAGGACGATAATATTTTTATTTCTACAGATAATTAAAAAAGAAAAATACAGACATTTTTTACATTTTAAGAACTATTTATTAAGAGAAAATGAAAAAAATGAAAACTTCCTAATTGTATTTTTTTACAACGCCAAAATAGTCTCTGATGTCGATGCGGCTTTGAATCTAAATTTTCCGTGTTTCTGTAATTTTGTTCTTGTTGGTAGAGATCATTGACGTAAGATGGCATTTTTATTACTAGTAAAAAGTAATAACTTTTATTATGTCATACAAATGAAATATTTTATTTTCTTGTGGCTGCGACGCACCGTAGCAAAGTCATAAAATAAGACCTGACTGAAATTGTCCGATGAGTTATGAGACGTGTAATAGTTGTTATCGGATATTCTTTTACTACATTGGAATAAAAATAAATAATTTGTTTTATTTATATTTTCAGTAAAAGAAGAACAATCTAAATCCGTAGAATGCTTTTCGAGAGGAGTACTTACACCACCTTGGAGTGGGGAGAGGCGAAGAAGAAAATTACCAGAAATTCCTAAAAATAAGAAATGTAAGTATCAAAAAACAATGTATTTATACAGTGTGTCTACTTAAGTTAGAACCATTTGGAAAACTTTTTTATGATTAGTTTTATGAAAAAAAGCCATTCCTCATAAAAAGTTTTGCATGATTTAAAACCTAAAATGCAGCCATCAGATATCAAAATTTTTTAGTCATATACGAGGTTTATCAGAAAATATGAATTTTGCCAATCAGTAAAGTACCTTGATTTTTGACAATACCGGTAATTATTATAAAGGAAAGTTTATCAGAATTAAAAACTATGTTCCAATATGCAATTACATTTATCTACCTTAAAAAAATCAGCCAGATTCTCCAACGCTAGTCCGGTCTAATTTGACAATCAAAAGTTTTAAACTGACAAGTGATCGCTCAGAAAAATCTGAAAAAAATCATGAACATTAAGAATTAGGTGTAGATTGAAGGAAAATCCATTTAAAAGTTCTAGCGCGATTAATTGTTATAAACAATTTAATTGTTTAATTCCTTAAAACTGCTGAACCATTGATTATAGGGAAAAAGCTTTTTGGCAAAAATATTTTTCACGATGTAAGGAACAACTTTTGTCCTTACACGTTTTGAAAATTTTTTAATTTGGCTCAGTCGAGACGCTCCCTACTCAGTTCCGCGCATACGCGATGTGATACGGCGTTGGTGTGATCGGCGGCGGGTAGCGCGACAGATGGGCGGAGATCGGGCGGCCGAGGTTTGCTCAGGTTAAGGTTAACTGATGGCACGGAACACTAATTGTGCAAGCATTGCTTGCACTTGTTCGATTTTTAGGGTAGATGGATGTAATTGCATATTTAAACAGAGTCTTTAATTCTGATAAACTTTGCTTTACAACAATTACCGATATTGTCAAAAATAAAGGTACTTTACACTACTTTACAGTTGGGCAAAAATCATATTTTCTGACAAACCTCGTAAATGACTGAAAAATTTTGATATCTGATGGTTGCATTTTAGGTTTCAGACCATGCAGAACGTTTTATGAAGAATAGTTTCGTAAAACTAATAATAAAAAAGTTTTCCATTTCTGTTAACTTAAGTAGACACACTGTATACAGTGCATTCTTTCAAGCGGACCATAGGGTTGTACATGTTAAAGTTTTAACCCCACGTTAGGCCCTGTCGCCCTGTTCTAATAGAAGTATAGAGATCAAACTTGACGTAGTATCAAAGTCTTAAGATTATGTTAATTTCCCAAGTATGCCTAAGGAAACTTCAAAAAATATCTGAAAAATATTTTTTGAAAAAACAATAATTTTTCACACCCTTGTATCATGTTTTTTACTTTTTTGTACCGAGTGAAGGTGACACACATTTTATGATATTTTAAACTTTATTGTCACGATTTCAAATATATTTTTTTTTTTAGTTTTTTTGGCATATTTGTAAAATTAACATAGGTAATCTTAAGACTCTGAAGTTTAATTAAATTCTAATAAATCAAGGGGTTAAAAATTTAACATCTAAAAACGCTTTAAAATGAATTCACTGTATAATTTTCAGATTAGATATTTATTGGCGACTCAAAAAGTCCAATTTACACAGTTCCAGTAGCTAAAGCAAGTCACTAAAGCAAGTTACTAAAAGACGTTTTTTTCTTATTTAGACTATTTGCTTTAGTACTAAATCGAGTTGTCCACACAGTGCGGGTTAACTAAATTTAACTAAATTTGCAGTGACTCGCTTTAGCTACTGGAATCGTGTAAATTCGAGTTTTAAGGAAGCCACCTGCAATCCATTTTACTTTACGTTTAAATTGGCAAAGATGCCAAGTAACACGCTATTCTTTCCCTTCTCGCTTCTTTCTTTGTGACTTCTAATCCTACTCTCTTCTAACTGTCCACCTTTTCAAAAACAAAACAAATTTGAAAATGATGATGGCGCTCCCAGGGATAAAACAATTCCGGAGGTAAACTACACAGCCATTCGGATCTCTAAGCGAGGGGTACTCAAGGGGGCTCACCATCGAAGAATTCCAAAAGCATAGTAACCGTTGCCAGCATCTGCGGGCTTAATTCCAATGTGAACTCTGTCCACCACTATCTCCAGTCATGCAAACCCCACATTCTTTTTTTGACCGTAACCCAAATGAGTTCCAAACCCTCAACCAATCATCTCCTGTTTTCAGGCCATGAACTTCTGTCATCTTTTCGTCTTCATGATGAGTTATGTGCCAACATTCGCAGCAGTATTTCATCCACCAGACTCCCGAATCTGAAATTAAGCAAGCCCGATATACTCTACCTAAAACTTGTTCTTAAATCTTTTACTAAATTTATCTATTGCATCTACCGCTTCCCATCAGACAACTCCTACAACGAGTTCTTTGATTTTCTCTCGGCAAAAATTCACCATCGTATCTCTGAATTTCCCTCCGCTGAAGTTATCGTCCTAGGCGACTTCAACGTCCATAGCAAGGAATGGCTAGGATCTACAAAAACCGACCCAGAAGGCAAAGCGGCAGAAAGCTTGGCAATCAGCAACTCGCTCACCAATTTAATCAGAGAGCCAACATACTTTCCCCGCGTTTCTACCCATAATCCAAATTTACTAGATCTTTTTCTTACCACCCATCCTGAGCCATACTTAACATCTTTATGCGCTTCCCTTGGTCGTTCAGATCATGGCCTCATTACCGTCTCTTGCCCCATACATCTCGAGTTCGTTGAAATCATGCCAGAATGCACGATCTGGCACTACAACAAGAGTCCAAAAATGCTTTTACCAACAGCATTAAAAGATAAAGTGCTTTCCTGTCCCAACGGCAGAAAATCTTTCTGATCGCTTGCCAAAAACATTAGTCAAAACTTCTGTAGAAGCACTTTCCCTCCCCTGACTTCTGGCAACGAAATTATCTCCACCTCTAAAGGGAAAGCTGAACTATTTGCCAAACAATTCACTGCCGGTTCCACACTAATCCCTCCCGCCAATTCGCTCTTCCAACCGCTACGTCTGTACCCCACAAAATGCTCGATATAATACTTAAGGTCAAAGAAGTTCAAAAAATTCTTCTATCCATTGAATCCAAAAGGTCCTCCGGTCTGGTTGGCATACCAGGAATTGTTCTAAAAAATGCGCTCCAGAACTTGCACCCATCTTAACTCGTCTTCTCCAGATCTCTTATGGCAAGGGTATCTTCCCAGATAGCTTGAAGACTGCTCGTGTGCAGCCTGTCTCAAAGAAAGGTTCCAAGTCCCTTCCATCCAATTATAGACCTATCTCTCTTCTCTCTATTGTCAGCAAAGTTATGGAGAGAGCGATCAACTTGCAAATTCCAAACTATCTATATCATCCACTATTTATCATCCATGATAAACAGTACGGATTTAGCCACCAAAGATCCACAGATGATCTCCTTAGCTTTGCCACACATAACTGGAACAAGTATCTCGAATTTCATGCCGAATCACAGATTGTTGCTGCTGACATTATCAAGGCCTTTGACCAAGTATGGCATGCCGCACTCCTTAAAAACTACCTTCTTACGGCCTTCCTACCAAACTATGTACCTGGACCGGAAGCTTCCTCTCTAATCGGCACATATCTGTCGTGATTGTCGGTCACTCATCTAACTTCCATCCTATCAATGCTGGCGTCCCCCAAGGTTCAATCCCGGCACCAATCCTATTTCTTCTTCACATTAATGACCTACTCTCTTCAACTACCAATCCCATCCACAGTTATGCTGACGATAGTACTCTTCACTCCAATATTCATTTTTCCAGACAAGTCTCGAATCAAAAGCTGGATAATAGACGCGATCTATGCACTTATCCCTTTTCCAAAATCTTCAATTAATCTTAGACTGGGGCGCCAAGAACCTTGTTCAGTTCAACGCCTCCAACACCCAGTCTTGCTCCCTGTCACGCAAAAAATCTGGCAAAGCTTACCATATCAACATGAATGGTCCAGCCCTATAGAACAATGAAACGTTCGATCTTGTTGGCATCGCTTTCGAACATGATCTCAGCTGGCACAAACACATTACTTTAGTAGCCACATCGGCAGCTAAAAAGCTTGGTTTTCTCTTTCGAGCCAGAAAATATTTCTCTCCTTCTAACTTATACACTAACCTAGAGTACTGCTCCCACACCTGTGGAGCGGCATCACCTTCGACATTTAACATCTTTGATTCTATCCAAAAGAGGGCCATTCGACTCATTAATGCTCCAGTCCTCACAAGAAAACTCCCTTGTCTCGCTGATCGCGGCGCTGTTGGGGATTTATCACTTTTCTACAGGTATCTACTTCCACGGATTCTGCTCTGAAGAACTAGCCGGCATTATTCCCCCCTTGACTGTCCTTAACAGAACAACAAGAGGCTCGTTACGTCTGCATCCCTTTACTATCCAGCTACAAAAGCCTAGAACAGACCACTCCTCTCGCTTATTCGTACCTAGGGTCTCCAGATTATGGAACAAATTGCCTGCAGGTGTTTTCCCTTCCCGTCCTAACCTCCACTCCTTCAAATCCCGTGTCCATAGACTATATTTCCCTTCTCTTCAGACGCCTCGTGCCTGTGCCTCCAAGAGAATGGAAGACATGTTAAACATAAATTCTAGTAGGTAATTAATTTTGGAAATGCTTATTTATGTTATGATATGTTATTATGAAATGTTATTACTAAAATTTAATATTTTCACGATGTGTAATTGGTTTAGGCGAATATATTTTGTGAAACCTTTAAGACTTTTGAGATAAGTTTAATTACAAAACTTGTTATATCAATAAATTGTTTTTCAAAGCCATCTTCGATTTTTATTCATTAAAATTGCTATTGGAATAGTTGACAAAACGAGTTTTCGGCAAATAATTAATATTTTAGAAATAAGGAATATGCACATTTTTTTTTTATTGCATAAATCGTTTAAGGAGGTCATTACAACCCCAAAACTGCTATTTTGAGGAAAATTACTGCGTTAATTTAGCTAAAAAAAATTTTACTTTTCGGTATAATTTATTACAATTTCAAAAGGAGCCATTTGCCGGCTCAAAAAAGTTACGTCACAAGGATAAGTGGCAATCTACATGTTAACGTAAAGCTGAACCGAGGGCTGCCTACCTACAAACGTCTAGAAAATCAAGAATTTCTGTGATAGTCCGAAAGCAAGTCAGTATTTTCTCGAATGATTGTACCCCTATGCTCTATCAATTGATTTACCAAACTGATTGTTAATATTGTAAAGTTATATGCTTAGGAATAGAAAAATGTCAGTCGACAAGACCTAAAGTCAAAAAGGTGATTTTTTAAAATAATTATAGAACATTTTTCTGGGAGAGGAAACACAAGATGATTACCGACTCTCGGACTAAGACAAGAAGGCAGCTGACAGCTACAGTACAGAGTTATATGGAGACCGGCATTAGTTTCCCAGCTGATTTAGTTGTTTATGCTGGTAGCGGTTGTGATTTTATTACAGTGCTATTTGTGTATAATTCTTTTTATTAAACGTTAAAATGTATTAAAAATATAAACTACAAATATTGTAGTATGCCAATGTGCAAAAGTATCACTGTGTGTGCACTGCAAACCTCCTTTTTCATGTGCCCAAAAAACCGATGTCGAAGAAAGTACCTAGTGCAAATTTAATCAAAAATTTTACATTAAGAGGTATCTGTAAAGGTTAGTATCGCTAAATTCAAGTAACCATATGTTGCTGTACATTTATTTTTATAGTATAATAAACAATAAGTGTTTTTAACTAAATTGTAAAGGCAAATCCACCAGCACTAACTTCCAGCCAATTTTCCGATTTTCTTTGCACAAATTCCGTTTTGGTCATTTATAACCAGTCTGTTTAATAAAACAAAAGGTTTTCTATCGACTAAATATTCTAGTCTTTGGGAAAAACTCAAGAAAAGGGATTTACACTGAAATTTACATTACACTAGCCGTGACTAGCCATTATAAAACGTTGACGTAATAAAAAAAATGACGTCACAAACAAAAGAAGTCCGTTTTACGAGATGTTGGATTTTGCAGGAAAATTTGCAAAATAAAACCTTGTTTTTTGTTAATAAAACCCAAAATAAAGAGATAACAGCAACTGCCATAAACATTTAATTTATGTAGAGAATACAAAAAAAAATATTTCAGGATTTTTTGGATTACATGCATATTCCCTATTGCGATAGAGTTGTTATTAGAAAAATGTTTGCTTTGTAATTCCGCATCGAATGACAAAAATATACACGGACTCCAATTGAAAATAAGAAAATAAAATATTTTAAAGTTTAAAAAGTTTGACATTAAATTTTGGTCACCCTGTATAATTCGGATCAATCAAACTTGGTTGTACCTTGTATAATTATATTAACAAGGCACTATTTCTGTTTGTCATTAATTTTTAACACCAGTGGTGCAAAACTGATTTTTTTTTTAGTTTTTATTATTTTTTGCTGATATCACCGAACCTATTTCAATAAAGTTTTAGTGGTATGTAGGTAACCATAAGAGGCACCCAAATAAGCAACAAAATATATGGCATGCAAACTAAAAATATATATCATCATGAGGTCACACTTTTTTGGAACACCATGTATAATCCAAAATTTTTCCTGAAATGCGCTCTAGGATACAGGTAAAGTCTGCAAAATATCAAAATCCTAACTTAATTGATAACTGAGCTACTGAAGACGGGAGGTTAGCTGCAGAACCCTCTGTTGTTTAGTGCCCATAGCAACAACTTTTCAAACTTCACTTTAAACAATTTAAAACACAAAGCGTAATGTTGTTGAATCGAGCGTCAAGTACAGACACGTGCGTATTAAACATCGATGGACAAAGTATTAGAAAAATTCAATTTGAAAGACTTCTGACGAAGTTTGTATTTTTTACTTCTGGCGCGTTTTTGAGGTCAAATACTCTTCTGTGCGTCGATAGGGAGGTATAAAAATTGGAAGTAACGTTATACGTAAGCTCTTATGCTTTTACGGGAACCTATTCCCGTTTTCGTTATTTTGATTAAGATACTAACTGCGGGTACTTTGGGCATTGGTTAACGCTGATTATTTTAGTCAGACGTTTATCACGTGTCAGCAGATATTTGGTATTCTGTTAGATGAAACAGTCAAAACTTTGATACATGGTCAAATTGGTTAATCAGAGCCAAAAGTACCCGCACCTAATATATCTAACTAACCTATTTTCTGTCAACATGACACCGCGATATTTGGATGTCATTTCCATCTTTTCTTTCTTCCATGATTTTGGCTGATAGTGTATTTTTTAGCTGCTGTAGTAACAATGTATAACGCACATCAGCTGTCACGCGAACTGTCACTAGCAGAAGAAATGGGTGGCGGTGTGGGGTCCAGCAGCAGTGGACCGAGCTCAATTTTGGTCCTCAAATGTGGATATTTGTGGGACGACTCGCCTGAGTCTGACAGGTAAAGTAGCAACTGATTTTACATAAGTCTGATAACAAAATCAATTCGCCATACATTTTCTTTGAACTATCTAGGAAACTTACCCTAAGACAAATTCTCATTTTTTAATAGAGCTGTAGGTGGCTGTTTTGAATGTTATGTCTTTTTAGGTATCAGTGCTTCAGATACATGGTAATCCACACTTTCCTCCTCATGATGAACACTGATTCTGATAATATCCTACGCATTGCATTTTAAAGTTTCCTCATGGTCTCATTTAATTTCTTGCATTTTATTGCGATGTTGGAAACATATCTTCTATGACAAGGGTATTCTCCCCGACAACTGGAAGACTGCTCTAAAATATCTAGAAAAACACAAAATCAACCATGACAGACAGTATAGATTTCGTCACCAAAGATCCACAGCTGATCTCCTTAGCTTTGTCACACATAACTGGAACAAGTCCTTCGAATTTCATGGCGAATCAAAGATTGTTGCTCTTGATAATATGTCCAATGCCTTTGACTAGACCCAACCTGAGCATGCAGCACTCCTAAACAAACTACCTTCTTACGATCTTCCTTCCAAACTATGTACCATGATCGGTAGCTTTCTCTCTAATCGGCGCATATCTGGCGTGGTGGACGATCACTCTTCTAACTTCTCTCCTATCAATGCTGGCTTAGGCTCAGTCCAGCACTAACCCTATATTTTCTTCACAATAATATTCTGCCCTCTTCAACTACCAATCCCATCCACAGTTACGCTGCCATGTAAAGTAGACATCTATAATATTTACAGGTAGACATCACACAATTTAAAACAACCTTTAAGTGTTTAATAACACAAGTTGCTGAGCAAGAGACGACAACAATCGGTATAACAACAGCGTTTCGGTACAATAATTCACCCATTCAAATACTTAAATGAATAATAGGACCCTTCGGTAAGATAAAGTCTTACTTTTTTTGAATTTCTCATAGCAAGTTAGTATTTCTAGTTCTGTTGGTAGACTGTTACAAAAAGAAATAAAGTTATATTGCGGATATTTTTTGAAGAATGCTGTCCTTATGTTTCGGTGTATCTAAAGTATGTATCTCGATTGTACACTTTTAATACAAATTACAACCTCATTTTTTAACCAGCCCCACAAATAAAAATCTAGCGGCGTAAGACCTTGGCGACCACCTAACAGGACCCCCGCGACCCGCGATATTTTAATTTGTATTAAAAGTGTACAATAGAGATGCATTAATTCAGCGTATTTTAAATGCTTACGCTTACATAAAAGAAAAAAAACACTCAGGAATGCAACGGGTTAACAAACAAGAATGTGTAGATTTTTTTTGCATATTTCTGGTAAATAAAATAACATTCTTATTTATTTTTATTTTTGCAGTGTTTTATTCCTGATCTCTTTGACTAGATAAACAAAATTCAAATAAATCTGCTTATTGAGTATTAAAGCGGTACCACAAACAATAAAAAAATACTGGTACACCGCTGCCGCTGTGCATACAGTTTTATAATAAAACCATAACTGTCAGATTTGTTCGGTTTATAATGACTAATGACAGATATGACCTTATTTCAGATTATTAACTGACGCCGACAGCGGCCATTCGACAGCACATTCTCCCACAGGAACCGATGGTCCCAAATCTATGTCCCCACTTATGGGAAGTAGCCCCTCCATGGTTGGGGGGATGATCTACAATGATGTGGACATGCTGGAAGCTACACACAGGTAAGTCATGCGAAAGTTCTGAGAATTAGGTATCCTACTCGGATCTACGACAGTTTTTCGAAATTCTTTTTCAAAAATATTTTTTTCGAAAAAATGTGAATTTTTTTTTCTGTCAATATTCATAGATAAAGGCAGTATGCGTTCTATTGATATTATCCTGATATTTTTTTTTACCCAGAGCTTTGCATAAGTTTGTGCCAAGGCATGAAGATGAAATAGAACTGGAAATAGGTGATCCCGTTTATGTACAGAAAGAAGCAGATGACCTTTGGTGTGAAGGTTAGTAAAAAAACGTCCATATTAGGTATAATTCGTAAACGTAAAATTTTGTTTGTTTATTTATCCTGCTAATCAGATCATGTTACCCATCCTTTCCGAACATTTTGGATATAAGGTCTCTCTTTGATTCTGGTCAAAATGTGGTCTGTTCTTCAACCATTCTGGACGTGAGCCGGCCTGGTGAAGGGTAAGGGCCTAGAAATCGCGATAGTAGGAGGGCACCCAGACCAGAATCAAAAAGAATAGTCCTATCATTTTACGGTCTTGTGTTTTGCACTAGCGAAAGGATTAAATATTTTGCATTTTCTGATATATGGATGGAGAAATATGTGTCGTGGTTAATCCGGGAATACATCCGATCGTTTGGTTCGTTTCTAGTTGAAAATTGGAGACGTTTCGCCAAAATATCATTTGGCATCTTCTTATTTTTACCCGCTGGTCGTAGAAAGTAAAGTTTACTTTCTAAACGGGAGTACATCCGTTCGTTCGTTAAATTCCTACTGGCATCTGGCAGACGTTTCGCTAAGGTCTCACTTGGCATCATCAATGCTTCCTAGTTGCTGTCAACTGATCTGTTTGAACTGATCAGTTTATGACTTGACAACCACGAGTAAGCATTGATAATGCCAAAATGCCAAATGAGACCTTGGCCAAACGTCTGCCAGATTCCAATAGGAATTTAACAAACGAACGGATGTACACTCGGATCAATATATATAATGTAAATGTAAAGATTAACTTCTTCGCTAGTGCAGAACAAGAAGACCGTAAAATGGAAAATAAAAATAAAATTACTATTTTTTGATTCTTGTCTGTCGCGATTTCTGGGCCCTTACCCTTCATCAGGCAGGCTCACACCCAGGGTGTCTGAAGAACAGACAACATTTTTACCAGAATCAAAATGAGACCTTATATCCATCGCTTCTAATAAGATGGGTAAGATATAGTGGCTCGCGCCAACTAGTTTACCCAGTATTGCTCCAAAAATTTTCGGGTGCTAACACAAACCAATAAGTAGGTACCTATATGTCGTGTGTGTTATAATATTTATATCTATTTTAGGTGTCAATTTAAGAACAGGAAGAATGGGAATTTTTCCATCTGCCTATGCTGTAGATAGTGATTATAGTGACTGGGATTCCACTACGGAACATGGTCGGAGAGAAAGATATCTTTTAGGTAGGTATCAGTTGCTTTTTTAATAGTAATTTAATAGTAACTGTATTCATAACACATAATTCGAATACAAAAATTTTTTAATTTTGTGCAGGTTATTTAGGTTCAGTAGAGACTTTAGCACACAAAGGCACTTCCGTAGTATGTCAAGCGGTAAGAAGGGTAATCGGCAATAGTGGCGCGGAACCAGAAATACAACCCTGTACATTGGAAGTATCTGATCAAGGACTGAGGATGGTAGATCGGAGAAAACGAAATGTAAGTTTTGTATGTCTTATGGTTTCCTGAAATTTTATCCGTACGAAAAAAATGTATTTAACTTTAAGTATTATTTTGACCTAACTGTGCCCGAGAGATTATTGTAATTTTCAGATATGTACACCCTGTTTAAAAACGTATAGATTTTTATCCCTAAACTAGGCTTTACTGCTACAGATTTTACAGTATAACTGTTTTATTTAAAATATAAACAGTCTGTCCATGTACCGTGTGACACACGAAGTAGTCATACCCCAAATTTTTTCCGTAGTTTTTAAATTTAAACTATAAAAAATGCAGGGTGCTACGAATGGATTAAAATCTTTGTTTTAAAGGGAACCCTATCTTTTTATTCGATATTTGAATTCTCCAGAAAATTTCCTTTTCAGCGATATACGGGGTTTTACAAAAAGATGTTAAGAAATTTTATTATCAGATTCTAAGCAACCTTCTTAATAATATCCACATAAAGGAGGTTGCGTTGATGCCTATGACACGACTTCGTACGGTTGGTATCGAACCAGATGCAGGTTCTGGTGCGGTGAGATGTCGCTTGTGATGTCGAATTAAATGCTTTTCCATTGCTTCAAGCGAGCATGGACGCCATTGCACCGTGATTCATCTTCAACAACCCTTACAGGGTAATGCTAAACACAAGCAAGATATCGCACCAGCAGGTGCTATACACATCTACACTGACGGTTCCAAAACCAAAAAGTGCTCAGGATGTGGAGGCCATAGCCCCGAGCCTGAACATAAAATGGGCTATAAGGTAAAGATGCACGTGTAGTTCAAACAGAACTAACAGGTATCTGTATAGCAGCAGGAGAAATAACCAGTAATAATATTACTGGGCAAAATGTGCACATCCTCACGGACAGCAGACAAGCACCTCTGGCCCTGGACAGACCACGCATCAGGCACAGTATTAGAATGTCACCGAGCACTAGCAGAAGCCTCCAATCATAATGTGGTCACTCTGAGGTGGAGGAAAGGGCACGGCACATCAACAGGAAATCATATTGCTGACTCCTTAGATAGGGGTACGGCCGCCCTAAATATACTCGGGCCTAGCTGCTTCACTGACTTAGCAACATCGGTGGTAGCAGACCTAATTAAAAATTACCCCCAACTTTTTAAAAAAGTATGGGATGAAACTGGTGGCTGCAAACTTGCCAAAAAGCTACTTAGATACCCTAACAGCGAAACAGCTAAATGTACTTGACAATGACAAGGCAGAACCTGCGTCTTACGACTAGTAGTCTGACAGGACCCTGTCAACTACGCTCGCACCTTCACAGAATGGGTCTATGCAGAGGATATGAACATGAAGACGAGACTGTCGAGCATATACTTTGTGACTGCCCGACATTTTCACCGTTAAGGAAATCCATGTTAGGCGAGTATTAGACCACTTTAATCAACATCAGAGAGGCACCTCCCGGCGACGTCATCAACTACTTTAAATCAGTGGGCTGGCTGACGCGCTGAGAGGAAGTGCTATTTCGGGAGGATATACAATGGATCTAATGAGGCCTAAGTGCCGTAGAGCTTCGGTTTCACCCTCCCAACGCTTCAGATCAGAAGGGCAGATTCTGCATCTAAAAACATGAAAATAAGTTTATATAAACATGGTTCCTCAAACGATTCTTTTTCGAGATACAGGGTGTTTAATATTTTCTTTTTTAAATGTTTTTTTTTAATTTCTCGAAAATGCGTTAAGATATTGACATGAAGTTTGGCAAAAAATTATTTTCTAATGTACTTTTAACTGTGGTACTGGTAAGTCTTTATTTTTAGCGAAAAAAATGGCACGCCACTGATTTTTTTGCAAAATTGATATCGTTATCTTAAAGCTCAATTCCTCCTAAACTTTTTCTCCTTGACGCGCCGTTTTCGAGATAAAAATTAATTTATTTCTTACAATAAGCCGCCTTCGATAAATTAAACAAAAATCTGTTTGATAATGTTTATGTCGAAATTAAGCAAAAATAAATAGGTAAGTGCCTAAAGATTTGTTTTTAAAGTGTTTAAGTTAGTTTTTAATAAGTTCACTATACAAAATAAATAATATGGCGAGTTACTTTTTTCAAGAATTAACCGACATGCAGTTTACGTACGGAAGGAGCAACAGAAATGCTGATCGTCGTTTACCTTGTAGGTACAAGCACTTTTGCGAATGTTTAAAGGCATTTGCGAGAAACGGGAAAACTAATAGGTAATTTTGTTGATTGTGGGACGCCAAGAACTGCACAAACTGTACAAATGCAGGAAAATGTTTTAGAATGCGTTGAACAGAATAGTAGAATAAGTACAAGGCGTCTGGCAAATCAATTGGGAAATACAAATCAGTTAATATATGGCGAATAATCCAAGAGCAGCAGCTATATTCTGAGGCAGACTTTCGAGCCAGATTGCAGTATTGTCAGTGGCTAAGCCAAAGAAATGCAGAAGATCGGCAATTTATTTTGTTTATTTTGTTCACGGATAAAGCTTCTTTTACCAGAAATGACATTTTTAACTTCCACAATAAACATTTCTGGGCGTATGAGAATCCACACATTATTCATCAGCCTCGACATCAGCAGCAATTTTCAATTAATGTGTGGGCCGGAATTACTGAAAATTACTTGATTTGTTTCTATTTTACCTAGAAGATTAGATGGTCAAACGTATCTGATTTTTTTACAGGAAAATCTACCCGTTCTTCTGCAAGCTGTTCCTCTTAATGTTCGACAATATGGTTTTTTATTTTGGTTTCATATTAAAGCTTTTTCGATATTGTTTTTAGTATGTAACGAGCTTTTATGAAACCGCTTTTTTATTTTTTAACAGTTGGTAATGCGATGTATAATGTATAATAAAATGGTTTGTTAATTTATCGAGGCTGCTGTGGTAAATAATTTGATAGTATTACCAACATAAAATTTTGACATAAAAATTTTCAAAATTTGTATGTCATATTTTCTTTTTAATATGCATTTCTTTATTGAAAAAAATTCAAAATAGAAAAAATAGTATAAAGTACCTACATGTTTTATAAAGCTATTAGCGCACGTGCGCGACGCGTGCTCTAAAATGATGCTTTATAAAACTTGTACTTTAATATACTATTATTCAATGAGCATCAGCTCATTTTAGTCGCTTTGTAAGGGCCCACTTAATCCGTAGATACGTTCCAAGGAAATTGGATTGGCCGTGGTGGGCCCACCCTTGGCCTCCCCAATCACCAGACTTAAATCCATGCGATCTCTACCTCTGGGGGCATCTAAAGCAGCCAATCCCACAGCGAATGAAGTAACATTAGTGGAACGAGTTACCAATGCTTGTGAATCAATACGCCAAACACTTCAAGTATTCCCACGAGTTAGGAGGAATATGCGAAGACGATTTAGAGAATGTAAGAATGTATTAAAGCACGTGAAAGCCATTTACAGCGTCAGCTATAAGCTTAAATCAAAAAGCACTCTCCTTAACAAAAAATATGTAAAAAAAAATCATTTTCATTATTTGTTTTTATTGTGAGAAATAAATTAATTTTTATTTCGAAAACGGCGCGTCAGAGCGAAAAAGTTTAAGAGACACTTCTCACGCAGAATTAATTGGGCTTTAAGCGAACGATATCACTTTTGCAATTTTTAGATGTAGAATCTGCCCATAAAAATTCTTAACATCTTTTTGTAATATCTTGTTTAGGTACCCTATTAGCATTTGTTTTCAAAATGGCTTCGCAGCTCAGTATTTATCCGATATAGTAAGCTTTTTCTTAGATCTCGCAAGATGGTGGCCAAATCACTTGTCATTTATGGCACCCTGGTAAAGTCTGGTCTATTTTACGTTTAATAATAATAATAATAATAATAATAATAATAATGTGTTTATTTAGCTCTTGGCTAGTAAATACAAAAAAAACATACAAGTACAAAATGCTAATACTAGTTACATTTTTATGAATTCCGTAAATATTCGAAAACGTTTTTACTAAAAACCGCCAAGCTAGAGGCATTTTTCAACGCCTCTGGAAGAGCATTAAAAAGGCGAAGACCTTCGTAAAATAAAGATTTTTGTAAGCTTGCCCTCCGAACCAGCTCAATACTATAATTTTGTCTAGAGCGAATATTTTATTAAACAGAGTTGGATCTTTTTTCAAGAAAAACACTTAAATATGTTGGTAGCTGCCCATGTTCAATTTTGTATATCAAAATTAGGTTGGCCCTCTTAATGCCCTGCTCTATAGACAACCAATTCCAGGTGCGTAACATTCTTCTTATCGGCGTGTTTTTATTACAATTAAGAATTATGCGCATTACTTTATTTTGTTGTATTTGTAATCTATATATATTTTCTTGAGTACATGCTATCAACAAAGCAGACCAGTAATTAAAATGCGGTTGAATAGTGGTATTATAAAGTAGTGTTTTGGCCCATTGAGATAAGCAATTAGAAACACGGCAAAAAAATCCATTTTTTTACCTAATTTTTTACAAAGATAACACTGGTCTGCGACGTTTCTGAGGTCATGGTTTTGTTAGGTGACCTATTTGTATTTTTGCATGGTGAATTCAGAAAAATGTACAATTTCGCTCGATCAGGTCAAGTTTTCATTCTATCGTAAAAAATAATATTTATTTAGTAATAACAAAAATTAAAGGAAATTTCGCAATTACTGGCAACGCCGCGCGAACTGTGTGCTATGATCAAGTGTTTTTATTCTCTCGGTAGTACTCAGTACACACAAGTCGGTCTCAGTCGTTCTTAAGCTATCTGAACTGGAGTACGTGTATTTTTGCGAGTGCTAACGTTACTGATTTCACAATGAACAGAAAAAAATGTAAAAAAGACCCAAACAGGTTTTGTTATATATTATTATGTATGTGGACAAGTCACTTTACATAATCGTAAGTCAAACATCACGAGTTTTGTAAAGAAAACGTACCTAGTCTACTTTGGAATCAAACTCGGTGATCAAGACAAGTCATTCGCACCTCATAATATGCTGCGAAACATGCGTAGAAGGTTTGCGACGTTGGAGCACCAAGAAACAAAAAAGTCTACCAAACTTTTTGGGAAACCACCGAAGTCTAGAGAGTATCAACGAGTGGTCGAAGACCTGTTACAAAGCTTTCAGTCTCTTGGTGCACGAATGTCTGTAAAAATGCATTTCTTAAGTTCGCATTTGCATTATTTTCCAGAAAATTGTGGGGATTTTAGCGAAGAACAAAGTCAAGTCAAAGTCAAAAATAGCTTTATTGTCTGAAGAAATCGATTCTCATTGACAAAGCACTTACTTACTAAAACAGATAAATAATATAGATCAAAGAACAAAAAATAAACTATTATACAAAATTAATGAATACAATAAACAAAAGTCAACCTAAATTAGGAAGGCTTCATTTAATAAGACATTGACAAACATGTCCATAACTGTGAGAGAGAATAGTTAGGACTCCAAAAAGAAAAAAAAAAAAACAGTGTGATAAAACTCATCACTCCCAATATTCAAATGTAAAATTCCTTACAAAACATTGCAATAACAGTGGTAAATTAAACATCATATTAACATATTAAAATCCGAAAAATCCATAAGTCAACCACTGTAATAAAATATATACATACATATACACACACACACACACACCTACATACACACACATACATACACACACACACACATACATACATAAGACAAACCATAACTAACAAACAAAACAAAAATATCACAGAACGTCATTATAAAACTCTTCCAAACTATAATAGGCCTTACCAATCAGTACCTTTCGAGTCCTTCCTTTAAATATTTTCAACGTGGGACAAGATTTCAGTTCGTTTGGAAGGTGATTGTACATTTTTAAGCTTTCATATATAATGGATTTTTTGGTTAATGTTAAGGAGGGGATGGGCAAAGGTAAATTAAGGGATTGTCTAGTACTATAGTGTGAGGGTCCAGAAATAAAATTTTGACGATTTTTGTACACCAGACATACAGTTTCCAAAATGAACAAACTAAAAAGAGTCAGGAGTTTCTGTCCAACAAACAAAAGTCTACATGAATCCCTCCTCTTGGCACGACAAAGATATCTTACAGCACGCTTTTGTATAACAAAAATGGTGTTAAGTAAATAGAGGTTCGACATTCCCCAGAAAGATATTCCATACCTAAGATGAGATTCTATAAGCGCGTAATAGACGGCCCTGCCCATCAAAGGACCCAACTCACTAACGGTGACCCG
Source organism: Philopedon plagiatum (assembly GCA_963971165.1). NCBI lineage: Eukaryota > Metazoa > Arthropoda > Insecta > Coleoptera > Curculionidae > Philopedon > Philopedon plagiatum. Next base: position 24,520,493 of record OZ020193.1, on the reverse strand, counting down.
GACGGCATAGCACCCTGAAGCCACTTTTTTGCCTAGAGCAACTATATGGGAATCAAACTTAAGCTCGTTGTCTATAATTAATCCTAGAAACTTGGTATTTGGGCGGCTTTCAAGAATTGTATTCTCAATAACCAAGCCCTCAAGGTGACATTTAAAGCCAAGAATACTTGTTTTATTAAAGTTAAGCATCAAAAGGTTAGAGTCACACCATGTTTTAATTTTTATAAGATCGCAAGAAATAACATTCTTTAATGCTGCAGAATCAGAACCGTGCCACAATACAGTTGTATCGTCCGCATAAAGAGTAAACTGACCAATAACATCTAAAGTTGCCAAATCGTTTATAAAAAGCAGAAAAAGCAGGGGGCCCAAAACAGACCCCTGAGGCACTCCCCAGTCGATGCCCTGACTCACTGAATAACTATTCCCTACAAAAACCCTCTGATAGCGTCCAGTAAGATATGACTCAAACCATAAGAGCGCCACACCCCTAAAACCGTAATGGTGGAGTTTCTGCAGCAGAATTCCGTGACTGACGCAGTCAAAGGCTTTAGACAAGTCACAAAACACCGCCGCAGCTACGCCACCTCTGTTAATATGTGAGTATAACCTCTCCAACAATCTAAACATTGCATCATTGGTGCCACTGTTCTGTAAAAACCCGAACTGACTGCTACACAGAACAAGGCGAACGTTTTCACCAGGACATTCGTGTAATGGAAGAGAGCTCTCAGGGCCCGGTGGGACATAAATATGCTGGCAGACTACTGCTGGTGCCTAAAAAGGGACGTTCCAGAAGTCAAGCACGCACGAAAGTCTTTGAAAACACCTTTCCTGCCACAATAATTTTTTGTACAGCATTACTTAATCACTTTACATAAAAAAAATAATTTTTATGTTTGTTAAATTCAATTTGTACAAAATATTTGTTTTATATAGCTCAGCTTCTAATTTTCTCAAAATATACGGATAGCAAAAAAACTTGACCTGATATAGAAAAATGCGCTACATTTTTGAAATCAGCACATGGCATTTACCCAAAAACAGTTTTTTTATTTTTATTTATTTTTTTTTTTTATTTATTTAATAAACAGTAAGCGGTTACAACCGATGAAACTGTTGTTACAATTTTAAAGATATCTAACAATCATAAAACTAAATAAACAGTTAATTATTTCATAAATCACATAAACAAGAAATTTTCTAAACTGGATAATGCACCAACTTTCTTTTTCTTTTTTGAAGATCTTCGTCTAGTCGTTTTTTAAAGGTATTCAATGTTTCAGCTTGAATAGTTCTGGGTGACAAGGAATTCCAAGTATATACTACACGACCTGGTAAGAAATTTTTTCTAGGAAGTTTTGCGCACTTTTCCTTCTCTAGTTTCATATGATGTCCTCTCAGGTTAATATTTTGGTTAAAATTAAAGATATCTATGTCCGTTGAAAAATAGTTATTTAGAATTTTGAATGTTGTTATCAAATCTGCTCTCATTCGGCGTTCTTTTAAAGTTTGAAAACCAAAAAAATCAAGTCTTTCTTCATAACTGAGTTCTTTTAAGTTCATTGGAATTTTTGTCACTCTCCGTTGTACTCGTTCAAGGGCTTCAATATCTTTGATATAGTAAGGATTCCAGATAGTCTGGGCATATTCGAGTAGTGGTCTTATATATGATTTATACAATTTAGAAATCATATTTACAGATTGGTCTTTAAATGCTCTTTTGATTAGATATATAATTTTATTACATTTTTTAATTATGTATGAAATATTTATTTCCCATTTTAAATCTTTAGTAATAATAACTCCAAGGTCTTTTTGTTCATTAGTCGACTTTAAATTTTCACCATTAAGCTTAAAGCTTAACTCAGGATTATTTTTGCCTAAATGAAGTATACTGCACTTATTTGTATTTAATGACATCTTCCATGTTTTAGTCCAATATTCTATTTTTAGTAGATCTTCAATAAATTTATCTGATTGCATAATAGGGTTAAAATATAATTTTGTGTCATCAGCAAAAGAGCTAATATTAGTATTTATGATTTCTGGCATATCAGATATATATATTAAAAAAAGAAGTGGGCCAAGTACGGAACCTTGTGGTACTCCGCTAAGAACTTTAAATTCATTTGAGGAATATCCATTAATTCTTACTTTACAGGTGCGATATTTTAAAAAGGCTTTTATCCAATTTAGCAAATTGCTACGTATCCCATAATGTTCCAGTTTATATAACAATCTATTGTGTGGTACTTTATCAAATGCTTTTTCAAAATCTAAATATACAATGTCTGTTGGAAAACCATCATCATGTTGTTTCGTCCAAAAATCCAAACATTTCAGTAAGTTGGTTTCTGTCGATCGCCTTGAAATAAATCCATGTTGTGAATGTGGTATACGATTATTTTCAAAAAGAAAGGTTGTTATTTCTTTAACAATGATTTTTTCCATACATTTACAGAGATTACAGGTAAGGCTTATTGGTCGATAATTGCTTGGTTGCGTTTTGTCTCCATTTTTGTAAATCGGGATTATGTAAGATTTTTTCCATATTGTTGGAAGTGTTGCATTTTCAACTGAGTTATTCATGGCTTCAGCTAATTTATATTTAAGTATATCAGAACATCTTTTTAGAAATATAGGCGGGATTCCATCAGGTCCTGGACTTGCATCTTGTTTTAAATTTTCTATAGCATTTTTTACTTTTTCACTTGTAAAATTAATGTTTGTCAAAGACTGAACAGATCTTGTGAAAATTGGAAGTTTAGGAAATTTATCATTTTCTTCAATAGTATATGTTTTACTAAACTGTTTTGCAAATTCATTAGCTATTAAAGTTGAATCAGAAATGATTTCTTCTGTGTTCTGATTTTTTAAAGTTATTATTGTTACATTGGATTTTAGATTACGTTTAATATAACTATAGAATTTTTTATCAGATACTGTAGCAATTTCATTTTCATATTTCTCCCTTGCATTATATATTATGGACTTAAGTTTATTATTTTGTAATCGGTATGTCGCATAGTTGACAATGTTTTTGTTATTACAATATATATCCCATAATTTTCTTTTCTTTTTTATTTCTTTAAAAATGTTATTACTTAACCATGGTTTTCTTGGATTAACCTTTCTAGTTTTTGGTGGTATAAATTGTTTAACAGCATTATTAATAACTTCATTGCAGTCGTCAAGAGTATTCACTACATCATTTTTCATTACTTCTGATATAAAAGCGTTAACTGAGAGATAATCTGCGGTCCAGTAGTTTTTCTTTTCAACACTATGAGTTGGTTTTCCTTTCATTTGTATTTGTGATAAAGCCTTGATAACAGTATGATCGCTCAGTCCAATTGGTGTGTCATTATATAATTTATATATTAATTTTCTGTCATTTACAAATAACAGGTCTAACAATGAAATCTGATTATTTCTTATTCGTGTAGGAAAGTTAATTAACTGAACAAGGTTGTTTTCTCTATATGATTCTAAGAAATTTGATGCACATTCTAAATTATGTTTCATTGTTAGGTTCTTCCAATCAATTTCAGGATAATTAAAGTCTCCAAAGATATATGTTGGTTTAATAGATGCTGAGTAGGTTTTCATTAAATTTAAAAGCCATGTATTATCTTCTACTGGTACGTGACTTGGGCGATAAATGCATGCCAGTTGTATTCTAATGTCAGCAACTTGAACTTCAATACATAAAGAGTCTATTGTATTTAAAACCTGGTATTCTTCTAACTGTCTAGAATAAACTGTAAAATTATTTATATTATTTTTTATATAAATACAAACTCCTCCGCCTCTTTTATTTAAACGATCTTTACGAAACAGTGTATACCCATCAATATTTATTAAACTATCACTTATATCCATATTCAACCAAGTTTCAGTGAGTAAAATGAACGTTGGATTTTCATTGTTTACCTTAATTTTCAATTCATCTATTTTAGTCATTATAGCATTAAGATTTGTATAAAAGAAAGAAATTTCAATTAAATTGCTAAGTTTTTTTAGTTTTTTGGTTCTTGAATTTTTATTATTTTTGGAATATTGTTTATATATTTTAGTCGAATATTTTGCTCACCATTGCATTTTCTTTCTTCAAGTTCATTTAAAACAGTCTTCAGGTATGTTCGTTCCATGTTAGTTTGGTCATATTTTATATAATATTTAGAATTTTTCAGTTTATTCTTATTTTTAAGTATATTTAAGGAATCGAATTTTTTTGTAAAAATAACTTTGATTGGACGTATCGAGTCATTTTTATACTGACCAAGTCTATAAAATTTAATATTATGTAGTTGTACCTCTTTGGAAACATCTTTTAAAATGTCTTTTATTTTCTGGTTTTCCATTTTTATTCTTTCTTCTTTGTTTTTTAAACTTAATTCTTCAACACCAAATATTAAAACATTGTGTTTTCTGCTTTCTCGATCAGCTAATTCATTAATAGTTGGTTCTATTTTATTTATTTCATTTTCTTTTATTCTTTCTTCTGTTGTGTTTTTTTTTGTTGTGTTAACACTACTTGAAATATTTTTAGAGTTTTCCATTCTGTCTAATCTTTCTTTAACATTGTTTAATTCCTGTGAGATTTTGTTGATATTTTGAAGCAGTGATAAATAGTTTTCTGAGTTCATAAAATTTTTACATGTAGTACAAAACCATGACATAATATTTTTTACATTTTTCATTTTTTTAAACTGAGCAGTATTTATATTTAGACATGAAATATGAAACATCTTTTTACATATTCCTTCACAAAGGATTCCTTTTTCTTTATCTTCCACAATTTTGTTACATTTTGTACATACTTGAACGGTTTCTTTTGATAAATTATAAGTGCTATTTGATGAACTAGCTTCTACACGATCTTGAGTTGATATTTTAAAATTTTGTATAGTATTTTTGAATTTGGAATCTTGGGGATATTTTGGAGGATTATATCCAATATCATTTTCTTCCAAAATATTGCTTTCCCAACTGCTAGGAATATTATTATCTTCAGAAGTATGTTTTTTGTCATAAATCATTTGAATATAATTTGACGTTGACATTTTCAAAGATTTTAATTTAACTTTTTGAACTAGAATGCACGTACTAGTGGCTGAATTTATCTTCAAATACTCCTCCGAATTTCTTCTTTATGAGCATATAAAAATTAGTATAGATATAGTATTATTTTTGATAAATTTTTTAAATATTTGTAGCAGTAAAAATTTTTGTAAAATGACAATACAAGGTTATATATTATTAGAAAACCTTTGACATCAGACAAAAAACATTAAAACGCAGACCAGTGTAATAATCGACATGATTTGTAAAAGTTAACTGAGGATCTAAAAACAATACCCCAGTATTTCATTTCTGAAACAAAGTCTATCGTGATGCCATTAATTTTCAGTGTTAAACCTAAATTTGAATATTTTTTGCAGTTCACTTTCGAACCTACTATCATGCACTTTGTTTTTAAAATATTTAATTTTAATTTATTTTGGCAAAGCCAATTATACAATATTTCAAGTTCATTGTTTAAAATATCAGTAATTTCCCTAAAATTGTTTCCTGCAACACAAATAAGAGTGTCATCGGCAAATAAATTGCCAAAAGAATTTTTTAAAACTGTGTGAATATCGTTCATAAATAACAAACAAAGGAGGGCCCAAAACACTTCCTTGGGGTACACCCCATCTACTTTCCCTGCTATTCGATAGCCTTATATCTACTCTTGTTTTCTGATACCTATTATCTAAATAATCATGTATCCAGTCCAAAGCAATACCATTTATACCATATAACAATAACTTTTCCATAAGAATCTTACGATCAATCGTTTCGAAAGTACGTTTCAAATCAACGAAAACACTGAGCACTATTTTTTCCTCATTTATAAATTTCCTCCATTTTGCACACACATACCGTAGGGCCGATTCACAGGAATGCTGACTTCTAAATCCAGACTGCGCAACAAACAGTAACTCATTAGTCTCAAAATAAGTTTTTAATTGTTGACAAACGATTGTCTCAATAATTTTGTCGACGACAGGGAGTAAATTAATGGGCCTGAATTCGGCGGAACACTTTGGTTGAAACACCTTTGGTATAGGACAATGATACTAGTTTTCAATTCACTAGGTACTTTTCCAGTAGCTAAAGATGTATTTATTAAATACAGAAGGGGATAACCTATTACACAAAACAAATCCTTCACCATTTTAATGTTTAGCAAATCGTCACTCGTACTTTTATTTTTAAACCCATATACAACTTTTTTTAACTCCGAAAGATTAATAGTTTTTAATGTAACCAAGTTGTTATTGCTTCTGTTAATATTAGCCCTTTCGCTGCGGCTATCTGTACGAGCAGCTCCATACCTGATTGCGGCTATTTTTAAAATTTTTTATTTATTTATTTTTTGTTTGAAACTTTCAGGAACGTAATAATAATGAATAAAAACTATTTTATTAAGTTCACAAGAATAAATTTTTAAATAATAAATAAAAAAATAAAAATAATACAACAATACAAAAATAAAATATTATTGGACAAAAAACCATACGCGCTGTGTTTTCAAGGAAATAAAATAAATTTTATTACATTTTTAACAATAAACATATAAAAAAATAAAAACAAAAAAAAAATAAAAACAAAAATAAAGAAAACGAAAATAAGAAGATAGAAATAAAGAAATAAAGAAAAACGAAGAAGAAAGAAATAAAGAAAACGAAATAAAGAACTAAGATACGTTTACAAGATACGTTTAAAAATAAATACACTAACGGTTAAAATCATCATCATAACTTGTCGCGTGTCCGCTTCGCCTTTTCAGGTAGTCGGCCGACGCAACGGCGGCGGAGGGAGAAATATCCTTGAAACGATTGCAAGACCCAATAAATAAATAAAAATATTAAAACAAAAATAAAGAAAACGAAAATAAGAAGAAAGAAATAAAAAAATAACGAAAAACGAAGAAGAAATAAAGAAAACGAAATAAAGAACTAAGATACGTTTAAAATACACTAACGGTTAAAATCATAATCATAACGTGCCGCGTGTCCGCTTCGCCTTTTCAGGTAGTCGGCCAACGAGAAATAACCTTGAAACGATTGCAAGACCGAATAAATACGAATAATATTCAATATACCATTTGGCGTCAACAGCAGTTCACGGTAAATGCAGAAAAACAAAAGGCGTCTTTAGCACTGAGGGCACGAAACATTGGAGACGACAATTGGCGTCAATAGCAGCGAAAGGGTTAGAACCCACTGTCCTTTTTCTATAGTAGCGGAGATTTCGTCAAGACTATCGGAATAAAAATTATTAAAGTTGTCTTCTATTGTCCCATTATATTTTCCAAAGTCGATTGCTGTGAAATCCGTAGTTTGACTATTCTGCCCAACTATGGAGAAAAGCAGTATCTGCAAAAATGAGAAATGGTGGAAAAGCGGCAAATACTTTTGAGCTCTGGTATGATGAATTTTAAAAGCATATCTTGTTATAATATTTATTCTTAGAAGTAGAAACACTTCAAAAAATGCAGTCAGTGAGATTTATTTGAATATTGTTGATTTTCACTAAATAAAAGCAGATACTGCTTTTTTATATTCATATTCTATGATGTAAAAAGTAGTCAGATGGCAGTAAGTGGCACTTACAGCTATTTCACTATTTATTTAGAAGATACTGCTTATTTATATCGGAAAGCAACGCAAAAAAAATACTAGGAAAAAAAGTCGTAATATAATTTATAATGGAAATTTTTCTTTAGGAACATTATTAAACAGAAAAAAAACAAGGACATAATATGTGAAACACGATTAATCTCTAACTGGCAGGTTCAACCAAAAATCTTTTCTATTGTCTTCCATTAAATCGAGAAGATTTTTAATGATGGTTGATTTTCTATCTTCTGATATTCCGGAAGGTTGCTCATAGCAGGTTGGTTCAGGAAAAGCTTTGTTCTTTAAAACATCTTTTTTCAAAATGTCCAGAGACTTTGTCTGTTCGTCCAAAAAACTGGTCTTATATTCTAGCTGAAATGAGCCCCGCACGGTTTTTATGTAAACAATGTCTGAGAGAAATATTTTGGTGTTTCCCTTGCCGTTTCTCTTACTTGCTACCGAAAAGTCTTGAAAGGCATAAAAATCAGCAGGGTTCATTATTTTTGTTGCCATCTTTCCGCTGTTCGCTTTTTGCACTGCAGTCACAAAATCATTGAAATCACATGTTTTCTTCTGACGACGCAAGGACAACTCTATCTGATGGTGCACATAGTCCGCCGACATAAATGTATGACCTGGCTCAAAATAATGTACTTCTACAGATTTAGCGGCTACTTTAGCAGAATTAACTATATACACCAAAAAAGAGATAAAGGCCCAGTTTTTATTTTGCGCCGCGCAGTTGTCGAGCCAGAATATAAAATTTTCCGCATCTCTATTTTGCAAAAAAAAAGCATTAAATGCGCTTATCAACTCCTCTTTTCCTCTACCTCTAATTGCTTCATGCCATAACGCTGCGAAAGGGAGTGATGTTTTCTTTATTGCATTCCCTCCTCCTCCTACTGGTACAAAGGTTTCATTGTAGGCTATAATTCGTGGGGTGAATAGCACTTTTTTGAAATTTTCCATACGAGGCAACATAATAATTTTTTCTAGGTCTGCAGACACACATATTGTTTTTGGATCGAATTTTGTTTCTGCATGTTTTTGGTACAGAGATCTTGCAGTGTTTGCTCTGTCTATATGTTTTATCCATTTCTGACATTGATCGCAATCCGGGTTAGGGTTCTCTTTTCCATGATCAGTATTATGCAAATGCATAACTTCGCAAGTCTCGCATTCTTCATGCCCGAGCTTCGTAAACCTGATGTTCTCCTGAAAAATAATTTTTCGATAGGCTTCGTAAGAACAATTATGTTGGGGAAACTTGTCAATGAAGTCTTTATGCATGAAAGTGACCGAAATATCGCTTGGTAAATACCTTACGCGTGGGGCGTGTTCACGCCTGTAATGAGATATGTTTGGATGGAAGCTGTTTACGTGTGCCATTATTGCTTGTCTATCAATCTTGTTAGGGTTTGGTGCCTTTCCTCTTCCGTCAGATTTCGGGATAATTGCTCCAGGCGCTGATTTATGTAAAACATTAAAGACTACTTTGTGATTTTTTTTGTGATAGCCTAGTGTCGTTAAATAAAATGTTTTACAAACATTTACAAAGTTTCCATTCTCTTCTTTTAACCGGAATAAATAAGTGGCCTTTCTTTGAGATTCAGTTGCCGTGGTTCTTCTTTTTACAGACATGCGAGAACAGGATTTTAATATAAAACTTCTTTGTTCCATCCATGAAAGTGACCAGTATTTTTCATGAATTGCACGTCGTTGTTCTTCAGATATTAGGTTCTTGCATTTTTTAGAACATGTATCTTTACATGGTTGTCTGATGGGATGTTTTGTTCTGGATTTGATTATAGCTTTTTCTTTCCGAGTTATTTTGCTTTTTTTCTTTTTAATTTTTCGTTTATTGCCATTCTTATTAAGTTCCTGTTCAGATGGACAGTCGATCACTTCATTATCGCTCAATGTGTTGACATCTGTAGTAGAGTTTTGCTGATTTTCAAAATGGTCGCTGTTGGTCTCCTCCAACTGAATGTCTCCAGCTTCTCCAGCTTCTGATTCTTCGCCATCCGTCGTGTCTACCGCTTTCTCTTTTTCAAGTATTTCTTCATTCATAATATTTCCTGGCAACTCCTTTAGTACTGAAATTTTCGGTTGTTTTGTACTAAAGGAGTCAACTTCTATTTCCATTACGTTGTCATTATTTTCCATTATAAAGGACACCACTTCCCTGCTATCGCTTATAGTTACCGTCCCAGGACCATTTTCGTAAATTTTAAAACAACCATCTGTATCTTTTGCACTGTTTTGACCAATTGTTTCTAAAGCTGCAACATATTCGGAATTTTCGACCCCTGCAAACGACACATTTTGTAACAATTCCAGTTCATTGCAACTTGTAGATACTGTTTGAATATCCTTAACATTTATTTTAAAAATAGTATCCTGATGTTCTGGAACCAAATCATGCCTTGGAGATTTTGGAGCCTCGGTTCCTAATATCATGTTGGTGTCTGCATTGCCTGAAAAAAAAACACATGGATTTAATAAAAATATTATTTGTTTACAAAGAATATTGTTATTAAATCCATGTGTAATTTTATAAAATAATTTCAGATAATTCATTAAAATTATCTAAAATTATTTTATAAAACAAATCAACACAAAAATCAGTCTTTATGTGTAGAAGAGCTGACTAGATTTTAAGCAACAAAAGAAAAAACTTGTTTAGAGTGAGATGTATGGACGCGTTTTTTGATTAACTAGATTTTTTTCTAAAATCGGTCAAATGAAAACAAAATGGCGGACCAAATTAAAAAAAAAACATATTGAAATCAATTATTAAAATACTTTAATTTTTTTAAGGTATGTTATGTCCCCAAATGTATATTTGTAAAAAAAATAAAAAAAATAAGTAGATTTTTTAAAAAATGGTAAACGAAAAATGTTGCACGTTTTCGTGAATAACTGGGAAACTAAAAATGCTACTTTAATGACAGATGAAAGGTATCAAAAAGCATGTCCTTGCCAACTTTGAAGTCGAACAGCCAGAACCTTATGTTAACAACAAGTTGATATAATTATAGTTAAGAAGATGTAACAGTTTTTGTGAAAATGTCAGAAATTTAAATTTTTTGGTCATTTATTGATTTTCTTTCTTCTTGTGCCATTATTATAATTTTTTATTTTAACTATATGCTCAAATGAGTCGATTTCATTGTTAAACCTTTTTTTAATACGCCTTGTGATTTTCGAGTTAAGAAAATTAAATCTTTATATATAAAAATATGGGATTTTAATGTATTTTAATTTTTTTTCGAATTTACTTTATAGGGAAAAACAATGCGCAATTCTTGGCAGAATTTTTGACATTTTAATTTGTACAATGTAAAACAGATTATTGGAGTCAATAATTTAAAAACTGGGTAACCAACAGAATATTTTATCATTATAAAATGTTATCGAGAATTATAATAATACAATCACTCTCCTAGACTATTACACAATTTCTGTCAATGTACTCACTTATTTCATCTGCAATTATAAAATCATGTTCCAAAGCATCGTCAATAAGTGTCCTCGAGAGTGTCCTAGAATTTTTCTGATCCTGTATGTCTTTTTCTGAGTCGGAATGTTGTTGCCTTCTCGCTATTTGTAACATGAGCTGAGTCCTAGTTAACCTAATGGTATTGAAACAGTATTTGTTAAAAATTTATAAATAAACGAGGTAAGTAGGGGAGCCCGGGGAGGGTCTGGACAATTTTTTCGAAATATTAAATTTTCTCGATATAACAGGAATTAAAAAAAATGTTTTAACGTAGAAGTCCAGAGTAATACTTGGTCTAACTTCACAAAAATTGTAAAGATGTAGTAGTTAGTCATTAAGAAATTATCGGTCAAAAAGTGTTATCATGTCGTCTGTCCAGATGCACCCCATACAGAGGGAGGGTTTGGACGAATAAAAACCAAACTCTAAAACCGATATAAACTAGGTTTTATTACAGAAACAAAACACAGATATTCAACAAAATGTTAACATAATAACGAAAAAAAGGACTACTTTAAATAATCATAAAAAATAAAATATTTTTTGGTTGAGTTGAACGATTTTTTTAGGCTATCAAAAAAGTCCCAAAAAGGAAAATTAAAAAACATCGTTACAAGATATTGTGCAGCTTATTATAAACTTTAAAAAAGACTGTAGTCACTTAGGCTTATATTAAAATAAAACATATTTAGAAATCGAGACCGTGTATCGCAGAGCGGCTTGGGAAGTTTTAACACAACCTCTGAGAAAAATATAGTGGCAGTAGGTTCCTCTGAAATGGAAAATCTGTTGGAAGCTGTGTGTTTCTTTAAGAATTGAACCTCATAGCCCCGCTCCAATAGTACTTCCTCCACTCTAGCAACATAATGCCTAAACGATTTTGCTTTTCCATACACTTTGCAAATGATAAAGTCACCTTTTTCAATGTTCTCAATATTCAGTTCCTCTGCTTCATCGTGATCCATTTCTGAAGAACTGGTGTAAGGAACTTTCTCATCTTCTTCAGATGAAGAAGAGTTTTGCAGTACTTTTCTTTTTACTGAAGCACGTTTGACGAGATTCACATTCACATTCTGAGGTCTAACTTTCTGATTAGCGATATTATCTCTTTCCGGTGTCTCGGTGGCTATTATGGACTTCTTTCTTAGTGGACGCCTGGTTGTATTTTGCGTGGTGGAGCTTTTGGGTATGGTTGCATCTCTTCTGGAGATACAAATACGGAGCGCCTAGCATCATTCAGACCATCAAACTTTTCGTTCTCTAGTTGGTTCTTTCCCTCAATTTGCAAATGTCTGTCAGGTGTGGAATTGCTGGGACCCGCTTTGGCTTCTGGTGGATTTGTACTGTTCAATGAAATTTTAGGCCTATCTGTAACATAGCAAGACAAAAATTCTGCTTCCGAAAATACGTTCCGGTCAAATGGCCAGATACCAGTGCATTTAAAACCAGATTTAATATTTGCAGGTGTAGCGGCTTGGTCCCAAGCTTTAACGCAGATAGCTGGCAAATCATAAATTGTTAGAGTCTCACCAGGATGAGCTAGCAACCACGCATCTGCCCCTTGATTGAAATATGTTTTAAAAGGCCCAAAAACAGATCTGTCTAAAGGTTGTAGCCTATTTGATGTGTGAGGCGGCAGAGTTAGTATGACAATTCCGTTTTCCCTTGCGTAGTCTATGCCTTCCACTGATAAATGGGATTGATGATTGTCCATAATAACGAGTATTTTATTTTCTTTTGAACAATGAACATGTTTAACAATATGTTCCAAAACTTTAATAAAATTTTCAGATATCATCCAACCGGATCGATGCACTAAACCTAAATCCTGAGTTTCGGAAGGGACACCACGCATCATTCTTAAATGATCAAATCTTTTCCTGGGAAACACCCATACTGGTGGGAGAGAATTACCATTAGCAGCAATAATACCCACTTGAGTAATTAATTCTCCCCGCTCTCTAGAAGTGACCTGACCTACTTGATGACGTCCTTTGGCGCTTATAACTTTTTGCACCCTCTGCACTGTAGTTACTCCGGTTTCGTCGAGGTTAAATATAGAATTCGATGAAAACTGATGTTTTTGTATAACCTGTTCCAGCTTATCTTGAAATTCTTTAAGAGTCGTTGGATTAAAGCTGGCAATCCTAGCAAGGCTCGTGGCTTCCGGCGTTCGAATTGATAATTGAGGGTTTCGATGCATAAAGCCTGTAAACCAGTCCGGACCAGCCATATGGTTTTCTTTCCATGATTTTGGATGTGGTATATTATTTTTAGCAGCATATTCAAACGCCAATCTTCTTGTTGCTTTTGGTGTTAAGCCGTAATACATGTTGGAACATTTGATGAGATACTCAGCCAACCTACCAGTAACCCTCCATTTCTTTTGGAAAAACTTGGGTTGTAACATATTTGGGATAGTAACTTATACTGTCAATTCCCTTCTGCCTCGCCTCGTTAACATAATTATCAAGGGCGGATTTGGTGACTCCATGTTTTTGAGCACTTTTACGTAAACTCAATTTTTCGACGATAACTTCTATTACGGCTCGTTTCATTGACTCCTCATCAAACGTTCTGTTCGTTTTCTTCTTGTATACTCGAGGCATTGTTCTAGAAAACAACAAAAAATATATAAGGGAGGGTATGGACACATAGGGAGGGTATGGACATGTCCATACCCTCCCTAATTGACGTTACTTTACAAAATGAAGGTTTGTGTATTAATTAGCATGTGAATAATAACGAAACTCTTCATAAATTAAACACCAGTACACAAGTATTTTACACATAAATAAAACATTTAAATGTTATACGTTATACGCTGAACTACGACCTAATTTTATAACAAATTATTACATCGACAACGTCGAAAACAGAATTTTTGTTCTTACCTTGACAGACGTGCTAGAGGTGGGTCGTTACTGATGTAACGTTATTTTGGAACGGTATTTTTGTGTAACGCTCTGTCGCGGTATTTGTGTGGAACGCTCCAGCGGCTCCAGCGTTCCGCCAAACAGCGAAGTAATTATTATTCACACATGTTGGCACGTTTTACGTAACGCGACTAAGACGACGAGTCAGGCTTGTTGTTTTGGTTTCGGCTTGCGGCGTTGCTTATTCCGTCGCGTCGCGTCGCCTTCGCGCAAATTCAGTTCGTTCCTCGTTACAGCTCGTTCCTCGCTCCAACATCAATTTCCAGTCCAATCAGCTCGCTTCGCTCCAAGGGTACTAAACTAGATTACGGTCTTGGCTTCGCTCTTCGCTCCACTCGAGACTTCCGAGGAAGACGGAATACGGAGACGCTCGACGAAAACGTGGTTATGATCACAGTACACGGAATTTGTTAGCCTATGGTTATGATTGCAAGCGGTTTTTGTTTTTGGGTCTCGCTTTGTGTAGATATTTTTTAGTTGTGTTTTTTAGTTTGTTTTGATTATTTGGCGCCGCGCGGCTACTAGACGTAGTGTCAATTACTTAATGCTAACAATATTAGTTTATTTCTTGTGTTTAAATTAATTTAGTTTACATCATGAGTTTGAAGTCGGCAATCAAACGGTCTGTAATTTGGAATTTTATTCATATATATATATATATATATATATATATATATATATATATATATATATATATATATATATATATATATATATATATATATATATATATATATATATATATATATATATATATATATTTATAGTTTATTGTTTGTTTTTTTATCAAACAATGATGTTATTTTTTCGTTGTATTTTCTGAATAATTTTTTTGTTAATATAAAATATGTATTTGATTTTCTAAGTTTTCGTTTACACGTACCTTAATAATAAAAAAGTTGAAGCGCTGCCGCTGCCGTTATCCTCTTGTTTCGTAGCGTAGCATCTGAAGCATACCCAGCGAAGCATACCTGACGCCTTAATGTTCTGCTGAGAAAATTTCGTTCCAAAGTAACGTTGTTTTGGAACGGTATTTCCTTGGAGCGAGTGCGATTGGAGCGCTACACATACGGAACCGTTCTTCCCATCTCTAAGACGTGCACACACTCCACCGAATTCAAAATGAATACTGAAGTGGCACTGGAAGTTGCCGGCTAACAGCGCGGTAAACGCGTACAGGCAAATTTAGCGGGAAATTTGAACATGTCCAGACGCTCCCTATGTCCATACCCTCCCCGTTCTCCCCTATGTGTTTTTGTGCTTTTTAATCGCAGACATTACTTCTCTTGATGAAATGTTTGTATAAAAAGCAATGCATATCGTGATAAAACTTATTTCAGGAAATTATTAACTGTCCCTGTCTTTTTATTGCAAAAAAAATTGCGACAAAACCACGTTTTAACCGAAAAAAAAAACTAAAATTAACATCAAAATTACGTATCTGCAATGCACAATACGTGGTCGAACGGGCGGTCTTGTCGCTTATCGCGCCCCCAGGGGTTACAAGGAATATTATGGGAGGTGCGAGTGCCCTGAATTATTACAAATTAATACACATTTTTAGCTTTAAAATAACAAAAAAAATTGGCAATTCAAATAAATAGAAGACAATATCTACAATCTGGCAACAACGCCTAGCTGAGGTCAGCTGTTAAATAATTTCAAGTTACAAGAGGGGGTTTTCGTTGATTAATATGCATATATCTCGAATGGAGAGGCGTGCTACTTGAATATACTAATAATATTATACTACACAGTGCTAAATATATTATTGTTAAAGCATATACATACCTTTTTTTATTCATTATAACACAATATTCTAAAGTAATTCTACACAAATCGAACATGAAACTAGTGTTGGGATCACTCGAGTGAAAAATAACCTATCACCCGGTTTTTTCAATAACCTGAATCATCCGGTTATCATCGGCTATAATTCGAGTGACGAAAAATCGGTTTTTATTTTCCAACACGTCTACAATTAGTTGCTGATTTACCTACTACCGAGTTAAATCACTCGAGTCTCGATCGTCGCGTCCTTCAAGGTCGCGTCGCAAGTAGTGTTGGGATCACTCGAGTGAAAAATAACCTATCATCCGGTTTTTCAATAACCTGAATCATCGGTTATAATTCGAGTGACGAAAATTCGGTTTTTACTAAACTACATATACATTTATCAATATAAAAGAACCATTGTTCGGCTCGCCACAAAGCACAACGGAGACTAGACTGACGATAAAGATAAATAAAAATATTGAATTCTAAGAACTTTTATCCCTTTGCTTCAACACCGATGTATGTAAAATGTAAACATTCGCATTCGAATTCGTGTGAAAAACCGACGAGTGATAAATTAGTTTTTAAAATAAAATCATTTGAATTCTCAGTAGTCAGTAATTCTCAATACAAATGCTGTAGATGAACGATGAACCGTCAGTATTAATATTAGTAGTCGAGTGAAAAACCGGTTATCATCCGGTTTTTAAAATCACTTGAATACTCAGTAGTCGGTTATTAAAATAAGTCGGTTATTCCCAACACTACATGAAACGTACCGATCATTAACCATCGATGAACGTTAGAATTCAAATAAACTGTCGAGCTGGCAAATGAAGAAAAGCGAGATTGCGCTAAATGCGATGTGTCGCGTGTTACAAAAATGGACAGCTGCACTGCAAAAAAGCAGCATCTACGACGATTGCAATGAATGAAAGCAGTGACTACTGTCAAGTTTATGGTTACTGCTTATTTTCCTTGAATTTTGCTTCTTGTTTATGATCAATGAGAATATAACAAAGGAGTAACTACAGGTGGTTTCATAGTTGCTGCTTTTTTCCATTGTAAAATACATTTACTGCCATATTAATATGCAAATGAGATTTTTTGTAGGTCTAAAAGCATATTACAAATGAAGTATCTATTGACGCGATATCACATACTGCCTCTATACAGAGTATTGTGCGACTGCTGCCTTTTTTAATTGTGTTCTTAGGAAATTTGATATTGGCAGTAAGTGTTTTATGCATTTTTTATTTATTTCTGTTTAAAGTTACTGCTTTTTTAGGTTGAAAATAGATGCAAAATCATCCCATTAACCCAAAAACATCAAAAAGTAAATTTTCATTTTTTTGTTGGTTACTGCCTTTTTCCATAGTTGGGCAGTATTGTTTCCCACTAGGTTTTTTAGGGTTTTCCACATTTTCTTCCCATCGCCTTTGCATCTGTCTATATTTTGATCATAATATTTTCTTTTTTCACTTCGAATTACGGAAGTCACCCTGTTTCTCTTAATTTGATAGTCTCTCCAATCGTCCATATTCTCTGTTAAACGAAACTTTCTATATGCACTGTTTCTATTCTGTTGTGCTTGTTTTACCGCCACTGATATCCATGGATATTTTGTTACTAAATGTTTTTGTTGTGGAGCGATCTTATCTATTGCCTCTTGAATAATTTTTATAAAATCTAAGTACAGCTTATTTACGTCAGTTGATGTATAATTCCACTTTGCACCTATTAATTCTTCTATTAGGTTACTTATTGCCTCTGCGCTTAAATTACGATAAAATATAAATTTTGATTGTTCCATAGTAGATTCAAACTCCAGTTCAGTGCCAATAATTTCGTGGTCACGTAATATAGAAAAATCTCTTGGAACCTCCTTGGCATTAAAGTCGTTTGTGATTATGTGATCAATTAGAGTGGATGGCATATTGGTAACTCGTGTTTCCTGCATAACAATTCGTTTAAAACCTGCTGCTTTGTCTTTGTAAAGTTTTTCGCACCACTGTCATTTTTTAATAAATCGATATTTAGATCACCCATAAGTACAGTTTTTTGTTTGTGGAGAATGTTTGTGTCATTAAGCATTTGTTCAAGATAATTTAAAAACAGATTAACATTTGAATTTGGGGATCTATAAAGAGCCCCCACCACAAGAAATTCCTTTTTTATTTGGACCCTTATCAAAAGTGCCCACCAACAATAATTGACATCCTCATTACGGATCACTGTAAAATTTAAATATTTTTTTAAGTAAATAATGGTTCCGCCGGTATGTCTACTATTTGAGTAGCAGATCACTGTAGAATAGTCAGGTATAGAAAGTTCTTCATCATTAATATATGGCGTAATATGCGTCTCAGTTACACAGACAATAAGAGGGTTTCGATCATATAATAACTGTTTTACTTCTGTCATGTTTGACGTAAGTCCTTGAACATTTATATGCAAAAGTAATACTTTTTGTAACGATGGAGAGTCGATGGTTATATCGTTTAGTTGCTATATATATTGTGTCCTGGATTTAACCCTTTCTTGTGCTCTCTGGTAACAGATGCACTGTTTATCAAACACAGTGTGTCTATAATCTATATTTGGGATTTTTAAAACTTCGTGGGCATATTTACAATTTGTACATTCTTTATCGGTTGAAGTACATGCATCACTTTTATGATTTTTATTGCATAACGGACAAACAGCATGCTTTTGTTGACAGTGTGCAGCTCTGTGCCCATATTTCCAGCAGTTGTAACAACGTAACACACCAATGTATTCATAAATAGGGAAACTGTCCCAGTCCATAAACACTTTTTTAGTTTTCATGAGAGGTTTAAAAACCTCTGGTGGTACAACGTTATTTAATTTTTTATTTTTTGACACATACTGCCTAATGACTTTAATACTGGCGTCTCTATCACTTGCTGCAAAACAACTCTGTTGTTTAATCCTTGAGATAAGGTCTTCTTCGTTGTTTAAATATTGTTCCTTCATGCCAATAATGACGATCTTCGGGTTTGCTATTTTCGGAATTTCAATGGTTTAGAGGTTGGCTGAAAGACAGGACCGGACTTGTACTCACCGTTCAACTGAAATAACAAACACCAAGAAAATCTAGTCTCTGAAATCTATAAAGTCCAAAAGTAAAATGTTTAAAATACACACTATACAAAAAAAAAC
Organism: Philopedon plagiatum; assembly: GCA_963971165.1. Lineage (NCBI taxonomy): Eukaryota > Metazoa > Arthropoda > Insecta > Coleoptera > Curculionidae > Philopedon > Philopedon plagiatum. Next base: position 24,501,423 of record OZ020193.1, on the reverse strand, counting down.
ACACATAAACACCAACATCACAAACACAAAACTCCAAAATCTAACGAAAATAAATCCCGCGACTTGTCATGTCAACTTGATACGGCCTACTACTCACCCCGTCTGATCTAGACACTTTCGAAGGAATCAATATCAGCTGCTGATGTCATCTGTGATTGTCAAATGTCTATGCTGAGTTTTGTCATAAATTGAACTCCACCTCTGTACCCCAGAGGCAAACTATGCCAAGTCCAAAAAGTTGATTTTTCATAAATGACGATTTAAAGATTTTTAAACTAGTTTTTCTCTGCTGAACCTACATAAAGAAATTCATCCCAACCAATACAGTTAAATTAGCTTTTTTTTAGGCCTTTATTTAAATAAAAGTAATTCCCATTTTGAAAAAGTATTTAGTTTTTTTGTAAAGTGATTTAGCATAGTTTCGCTTTGGGAAAAATCTTTCCTTTTGGACTTACAATCAGTTCAAGTCCAAGATGGTAGTATTACAAATGGACTTAGTATTTTTTGACGAATATCATATTTTAAATAATACTATCTTTATTGCTCACTCTTCTAATAGTTATTGGTAATTAATTTTGATACAACTAGTGGTCGAATATAATTATTGAAAAAGTAAAAAAAAATCGGTATAAGTACATCCAAAAGAAATCCTTATAAGTTAGAAATAAAAATCGTAAAATAGCGCTACCTAATTTCGGCAATTAAAAGATGGTCAGTGTAGTGTGATCGCGTAAACTTATATAACTAAACAAAAATTTAAAAGTTTGCTTTAACTTTTTTAATCAAAAATAAAAAGGACTAGCTTCCAAAACGTATACTTTAACACATTTTAGCAAACAGTATAATTTATGTAAACAAACAAAAGAATGATTTAGTCAGGCTCTTCGACATTTCCGTGTAGAAGATTTTTATAAAATTCCTCAAATCTACTTGGTACCCACTGCAGAAGTTTCTGAAGGTGCTCATATTTTTTAGTCGATATTGGTTTCGGCCCGTTTCTTATTTGGGGGATACTAATGGGCATAAGACTGGCTCGTCTAGTTTTCCTATTTAAATCAACGGCAGAAAATTCATCGTCAAACTTTGTCTTGTAAAAAAGGATTCCAGGATTTTCTCTTCTTGCTTGTAAATGGACAGCGTGGGAAAGATAAAAATCAGTTCCATCTTCGGATTTTTTTCTTGAAACAAAGGGTGCATTTGCTCCCTCATAAAGCTCCCTAAAGTTTTTAAAGTCGCCCACATCCATGTTTATTACATTTAATTTTTTTTTAGTCCACATAGGCGTACCATCTGTTGCTAATCCCATAGCGTTATGACCTGAACTTGTGGTACCTTTTTTCTTTCGCGTGCAATTAATGAATGATCTGCGTCGGCTTCAAGGTGGGTGTGACCTCTTGCCAAAAATTTATGATTTACCATCTCAATCTCGGGTTTAAGCTTTATTATCCGAAAATAGCACATAGCCAGCATTAGATTACGATTTTGATTGGGGCAGTTGTCAGACCAAAAAGTTAATTCCTTGACGCTATTTCCAACTTCAGATTCAACCCATTTGGCTATACAAGACGCTATCTCATTGCCTCCTCGACCCGAAACACTTTCATCCCACATCATACAAAATTAATTTTGTGCAGTTGCATCGTTGATTGTTAAGTTGTATGTCCAAAGTTTAAGTGAGTAAAAGCTCTGCGAGTTATGGAGATCTGGAGTTGGAAGGCACTTCTGAAGATCGATCATAACAACCTTTTCTGAATTGTTACTAAGCCTGGTCCTGCATTTATCCTCTGATTTTAGCTTATACCTATAATTGGCATCCCTCAAATGCTCGTCATAGCTTTCTTGAAGCCCTTGCCTAAGATCGTAAGAAGCCTCTTGAAGTTGCAACTTAAATTGGTCACATATATCGCATGTATCATTGTGGGGACTTTTAAAGGCATAATTAAATTCATAATTAAATATTTCGACATAAAGTCACTATATCGCTGTATATTTTAGTGGTACCTCATTTGCTTGACAATCTTCTAGGTACAAACCATACATCCGAGAAATATTCAGATGACTGCCCAAATATCTTCTTTTTGTCTTTTCTCGGCTGAAATGGGATTCATAGGCTCGAAATTTGGAGATGTGGGACCTTACACTGTTTCTTACTTCATCGGAAATTTTGTTTGCAGGCTCGTGTTTCCCTCTCTTATCTGGTGTAATTATTCCTCCTTCTTTTTTCTTTTGTACTGCAGTATTGACAGTTTGATGAGAAATGTTTGACGTGTTTAAGAAAAACTTCTTGCAAATTTGTTGTCTGGCTCCATCTACTTCAAAATGGTATTTATTCATGTGTTTTCTCTGGCCGCGTCTTTCTCCCGTTCGTTCTCATAATCTGTTTATCGGTTCTTGTACCACGTGAGACGCCAATAAATTGACGTCTTGTTTCCAATGATTTTTGCTGGCTTCAAAATTGACTATGTATAGTATTTCTTTTATCTTCGGAAATTTTTTCCCTGCATCTAAGTTTGCAAGATTGGCGCATGGTGATTTTACAATTTTGGCTTCAAGGGTTTTATTCATAGTTTTGTACTCTAATCCAGCATGTTTTTTTAGTTTCTTTACATTTCTTTTCCAGGCTTTAGGGCTCCTCTTTTTTTTCTTCCCTTTAATATTTTCAAGTTCTACTTCAGATATAATTTCGCTGTTGTTACTTTCGCCATCAGTACCGGGAAATGTAGGGTCAGCAATATCATCATCGCTATCAAAATCGGAAAACTCTTGATGCCTTTCAGGCGTTTTATGCAAAGGTTCTTGAAAAACTTCGTCTGCAGTAATATGTTGTTTTGTTCGTATTTGATGGTGTTGAGGGATCGATGATGAAGTGGATGGTTCAGCATCTTCCATTTGCCCCGGATTGTCATGCTCCTTTGTTTTGTTTTGTAAAAAGATTGGTTCATCAACGCCACTTTCCTGTGCAGATTGACCTGAAACAAGCCTTTCATGCGTTTTATGCAAAGATTCTTCAAAAACTTCGTCTGCAGTAATATGTTGTTTTTCTGGTATTTGATGGTGTTGAGGGATCGATGATGAAGTGGATAGTTCAGCATCTTCCATTTGCTCCGGATTTTTATGCTTCTTTGTTTCGTATTGTAAAAAGATTGGTTTATCAACGCCACTTTCCTGTGCAGATTAACCTGAAACAAAACAGCGAGTATGACTAGGAGCAGGAAACTTGGCTTCTCTGGGAAATATACTGTATGCTTCGGGTGTCGGCTCGATAGTAAATCACGGATTTATTTACTAGCCAGTAATAGTGTTATATAATAACACGCTTATAAAACGTTTTAATAACTATTCTGATTTTATTTTACTGAAATTTATAAGAAGGTATTTTATGTGCAAGGAAAAAATGAAATAAGATATACTTAGTTTATATAACGATCGTAGAAAAAATATGCTAAGTCCATATTGAGATAGCACCAAAATATGCTGTCCCAATATTATCAATGTTTAACGTGGTTAAAATGAAACATGCAATTGCAAAATTGTCTTGGTAAACATGCAACTATCTAATAATACAAAAATTTAAACCTACCGTTTTCTGGCTCGTCTCTCTGATTACAAGGTTTTATTAAAACACTTTTCCACAATCATCACTAGTTTTCTTTTTCAGTAAACTAAAAATTTTTTCAGTTCTGTTTGACATTTTAATTAGAAACAATATAAATGTAATGCAAAAATATTAAACAATATAAAATATGTATTGTGTTCAATAAATTAACTCCTTAAAGCTTTACACAACCACCTGCAGACACTGTTTAAACTGCACTAGCGCGATGCTACGTATGGACTTGACATCTATCTGGCTCACGATGGCCTTGAGGCAGAATAAGCCAATGGGACTTGGCTTAGTATTGCTCTTGTAAGGTAACGGACTTGACATTGTATATACTTTAATATATTTTTAAGTATTATTCTAACTGACGTGAAGGAAGCACCAATCGATTTATAATTAAAATACAAAGGACTCGACATATTTATCTTAATTTTAAAGATTTTGGACTTGGCATAGTTTGCCTCTGATGGGGTACAGACAGGCCATGAATTCGTTAAAGCAAAACAACTGGTGGATAGTAGACCATGGAGTTGATATAATATAATCTGTTTTATAATTAGAAATCAACTTGGTACAGGATCATAATAAAAGTAACAGGTTTTCATTTGAAAAAACTGAGTAATGACACTTTATTTTTAAAAAATCAGAAAGTCGATAAAATAGCCCTAATCGATATTTATGTTCCTGAAGCAAGTTGATTGATATTATTCAACGGACTAAAATAAATCATTTTTTTCTACTTCCGTACCCTAATATTCAAATTAAATGTCTTCGATATATTGTTTCATAATAATGTTCATTATGATACCAGTTTTCGTTATGAAACCGCGTTATTAGCCTATTTGAAATCCATACTTTTTTAATCAAGAGGCCTCTTCTTACAGGATCATAATAAAAGTAACAGGTTTTCATTTGAAAAAACTGAGTAATGACACTTTATTTTAAAAAAATCAGAAAGTAGATAAAATAGCCCTAATCGATATTTATGTTCCTGAAGCAAGTTGATTGATATTATTCAACGGACTAAAATAAATCATTTTTTTCTACTTCCGTACCCTAATATTCAAATTAAATGTCTTCGATATATTGTTTCATAATAATGTTCATTATGATACCAGTTTTCGTTATGAAACCGCGTTATTAGCCTATTTGAAATCCATACTTTTTTAATCAAGAGGCCTCTTTTCAATACAAATGATCTAACTTTGACAGTTCTTTTCTTGCATTTTTATTAAAACTCTTAAGAGTATTTAACTTACAAATTATGTCAGTTTATGGTATTACCAGAGTAGAGAAATGGGGGAGTAGCGACACTCAGCAAAAATCGTTTGAAGTTTCTGCATCAAAGCAAAACGCCGATGCACACTGCGTTCTCCGGGCAGCGTATTACGGGGACGTTCGATAAGTATTAGTCGAAAAAATATTTGGTCGGTTATTTGATACATACAAATTTAAAAGGCGGTACGTATCTCTTTAGTATTTCGATTCATTAGTATTAATGGCTTTATTAGACACTTATTCCGAGGGCATGAAACGAGGACTAAACCACTACGAGATATCCATGGATATTCTCGTTCATACACTTCCCAAGGACATCTCATGGATACTTCAGGTTATTAGTAGGAAGTCTTGACGATATCTTGGAGACCTCTGTATTCTTGAAGGATCAGTGGTTTGCTCCCTCGGCATGAAACTGCCTTATAAAGATATAATAAATAATAAGAGATATTTTTCTAGGCAGTTAACGAAGCCTTGCGTTGTTTCCTAAACATGCTAAATAAAGCACATAACAGTCTGAATGAAACATATTTACTTCGCATCTGTTTAAGTGGTTTGAGCACAAGAGTCTGAGCTAAAAATATATTTTTGACAGTTGTTTCAATTTTGGGTTTAAGGGCAATCGTACGCTACACCACCTTTTTAGCATGCTCCGGCGCGTCGCAGTGCCTTTAAAGGGCTCTAGCTTCTTTATTTTAAAAGATTAGTCTAACAGTAGTCGACAGAAAATGTAGCATAATAAATTCGGCAATTTTCTGTGAAAGAAAAAATATGATATCTTGTTTCGTGAGCGAGTTAAGACAGGGTTAACAAGAATTTCCCTGGTTGTAAAATCACGCGTTTTGGGCTAATTTGCTGGAAGATATCTTGACTTCAAAAGGGAACATTTTTAAAATTTGTTTTAAAAATGTGTGAATTGCAGTAAAAGATCTAAATTTCATTTAAAACTAAAATTTACTACAGCCACAAAAAAGCCGTTAAAATTTTTATCCGAATTTTAACGGATTTTCATGGTTCGTAGTAAATTTTAGTTTCAAATAAAATTTAGGTTATTCTTCCCTTCATACATTTTTAACAGAAATTCATACATTTTTAACAGAAATTTTGAAAATATTCACTTTGGAAGTCGGGATTTCTTTCAGCAAATATCGCGCAAACGCATGATTTTTTAACCGTATTTTTCTAACCAACCTCGTCATAACTTGCTTACGAATCATGGTATATTTTTTTTTCACAGGAAGTTTCCAGAGCTATCAGGGTTCATTTCATCTGCATTACTCCGTAGTACGTTACTACAATTTTCTACGTGGCAATAACACACCATCGCGATCTCGACTGTATTCAATCAGACTAATTTTCTGACTGTCTCCGTAAAGACGCCACGAGTTGCCAGCAACCGGATAAAACTAGTTTATCGAAGAGTCGGCAAAACCAGGAATAAGTGGCGAGTGTCGCTACCGTCTAATAATTCTACCGTGGTATTACTGATATCTAAATTCTATTCACATTTCGAATACGCCCGATATAAACAAAAGCACGCGAACGCTGCGGCAGATTGATAGTCTGTCGTCTAATAGCGTTGCGTAAATTGCCGATCACGAGGCTAGCATGTTGTTTATTTTGGGCGTATTTGAAAGGCGAATAGACTATAGTAGAGAATAGAATAGAATAGAATAGAGTAAAGAATTTAATTTGTTTAACTGTTGTTAAATTAAATAAGTGTTTTCCAGTTTAATATTTATCACTGAATAGTCGTAAAAAAATAGTTTACGCAACTCTTATGTAATGACCATTAATACACTTTATACTTTATGCTCGTGTATTATTAGCATCACTACATACTCATTGCATAATATACTATTATCATGTCCATGGCCTATTATTTACCAGTTGTCTTATTTTAACGCATTCATGACCATCTTACATCTTACGTATTGGACAAAACTGAGCAAGGAGGCCATTTTGAAAACAAATACGCTATTTTGTGATATGTCGCTGAAAGGGAGATTTTCTGGAGAATAATATCGAATAAAAACAATAGGTTGTCATGTAAAATAAAAACGTTTCGGATAAATTGGAAGTTATTTTAAAGGTCTGGTTTTACTAAAAAATGGCAATTAATAAGCTGGTAGTACACTGAGAATGTTTTACTTTTATTTGAAAAACTACGGAAATAATTACGGGGATAACTACTTCCTGTGTCACCCGGTATTTTAAAATGTTACTAATACATTTGTGTTCCACAGCAAAGCGAACCGTGTATAGACTACTTTTACTCCCTAAAAAACGTAAGTTTTTGCGCTTTCCACCCCAGAGATCATCGGTATTTAGGCTTCATTACCAAACACCCAACGCTGCAGAGGTTCGCATGTCACGTATTTCGAGGTCAAGATTCGACGAGGCCTGTGGCTGAGGCAGTAGGGTAAGTAAAATTCTTGGGTACGTAAATAATAGCTTTAAATCATATCTCTCTAAAAATATCGAAAATAGGATACCCACTTCACAATGTCCTCATTCCCACCTATGCAATGAAAGCGGTCCTAAGGCTTGAGGGGATGTACTATCTTTTTCACTAAAACAGACGTTGGTAATATTGCCACATGAAGTTCCTCTAACAACTAACAGACTAACTGTTGGTTTGTAGTTTCACAACATTCAAATGCGTTAGCATATCTGTATAGTGTTTGCTCAGGTTTGCTGGGGTTTGTTCAGGTTTTACCTACTTTTACTTATTCTTTTTTTTATATTGCATTGTTTTGGTAGTGCGATTGATTATTTGTTTCGTAATTTATGAATAGTCACTAACGACTCATCAAATCGACAATCGTTCGGTAAAATTCGGGACAGATATTCTCTGTACCGGCTAGACGCTAATACATAAATTCCGGTGCAAAATAGAACAGTCCAGCACGTATTGGCGTATGAGTTACAAAAATTATGCGCCCGGAATTTCTTTACATAATCTTGTCTGATACATACTTCTTATTATACAGGGTGTAATGAAATTCAATGCATATAATGAAACCGGTAAATCTTGGTATGAATGAATTGAATTTTTTTAAACCTAAAATATACTTTTAAAAAAAATTCAAATAACTGTACCTTTCTATTAACTCATTTTTTTCTCTTAAAATTTAAGAACTGTCGCTAAAATGATGAGAAATTTGTTTATAAAAAATAATAAATAATATACCTAAGCGTGTTAGTTTTTTTCCCAGGTGGGTCAATTCAAAAATTCAACTTTGTTTCGCAAATTATAAAATTTTTTTTTTACCAAAACATTCCTAGTAGGCTCATTATTAAAAAACCTAAACTTCGCATGGGCCCTATATCTATATTGTATCCAATTTCATGTGAGAATGATGACAGAAAAAAACAATTGAACAAGAATTCACCCTATTGGTCAGTTCCATGGATAGTTTACACCAGAACACATTTTAGTGATCACAATATTCATCTTTTCTTTCCTGATAATCACGGAGGAATCAGATTTCTTTCTATCCGTGTTAGCGAAAGTGCATTAGACAAAGACAAATAAAAAAGAATTTGTTCAATTTTTTATCGTACATTCTTTGCTTGTGGAAGTATTGCTGGTTATATACTTCGAAAGATTAGTCATCGCAAAATTCTGTTTTTCCGTATAAAATCCCAACGGAATCCGATTTCTTTCCATCCTTGTTAGCAAAAGGGGCATTAGTAATAGACAAGTAAAAACGATGTTTCTGCCAATAAAAAAGAATAATCAAACATTTTATCACAGGCGGCTTTATTTTTGCAAGTATTTCTGGTTGTCTACTGTGAAAGTTTAATCGGAATTGTCATAAAAAATAAATTTCTAACCTGACAAAATTCTTACGTAAGTTTTATGATTTTATAGCAAAAGACCTTTGTTTTTACTGAACACAAACAGCATTTGCAAAAATCCCGTTTTTATTAACCAAAAACAGTGTCATCATAGCCACATTAACATTCTTATTTTATACTACTTTAAATTATTTCCTACCCATTTAACAATACTCCATCTAACCAATAATTTGCAATAAAAGGATCGGAATAAAAGTTTTTAAATAAATAAAGAAAAAATAGCAAAAACGAGTAAATATTTTTATTAAGATAAACAATTTATAATAAGACTAAAAAATATTCCCTACTCTCCGATATATAATGAAAATGGATCTATAATACAGCCTACCTGCGAACCGTGACGCTTGTGTAAGTCAAAGATAGGATAAAAATTGTTTAATCGAATATACCACGTAGTTTCACAATTATTTTTAACTGTAAATGTTGAGTCTTAGTTCCAGAAGGATAGATACACTTTGTAATGGCACTGTGACTTCAGCTTTAAACTGAAACCACACATTTCTAGGGTGCAATTTTTACTACTTTTTCAATAACTAAAGAAATCTTCTGTAATGCCCACAATTCTCAACTTTATATCGGGTCGGCGTTCCTGTTATTCATTCCCATAACGCCCGGTCCAAGTAATGTAAAGGAGAACAAATATGTACCTTGCGTAGGTAATATTTCAATTGTTGTTAGTCAGTCCCAGCTTCATAAAACACAGGAATTCAAGCTGCTAATACTTTAGATAAACTTTTTAAGTATATTTTATACTGCAAAAACAACTTATATCATGGGACAGGCTTCAAATAATATGTCATGTTTATCTTTTACATAACCTAACTTTCTACCAGCTGTAAACATTTTACGAGTATGAGAGAGAAAGAAGACGAGAGAGAAAAAACTGAGAGAGAAAGAACATGAGAGAGAGAGAGAGAGAGAGAGAGAGAGAGAGAGAGAGAGAGAGACATAATTGATCTCTGTTATAAAATGGGTTTCTGTCATCATTCTCAAAATTAAATGGATACGGTATAGCAACAGAGATATACAACTTTAGAATTTCATGGGCCGCGCCTGGGCAACAGTACTTCAATTCCAGTCTTTGGAATTAAAAATGCTTTGGATTATTTTCAGTTTTTACTAACACTGCTAAAACAATGAGATGTCAATGTAATTTTTATGTTAAGTAACGCTGCGACTGTGTTGGATATGGGGTGCTTTAGGGTATTTTTTAAAATAAAAAAAAAGTGCGATTTCAGGGGAAAAAGTGTTTGGTAGACTAGCTCAGGAGTTACCCATTCCAATATATTAAACCATTTCCATAACAATCCGATGATGCGAGGCGACAACGGGGTTAGATATTGTTTAAAAAGAAATGGTTTAAATAAAAGGAAAAAATAAACAGTTTTTTATGTTCTAAATTTTTTCCTCGATTTTTTCCTTCCGGAAACGCTTCTTTTCCGAGATACAGGGTAATAAAATTTTAAAGATATTTGAGTTTTTCTTAGTTATTTTACCTATTTCTATCTCGGAAACAAATCGCTTTGGGAACTTTTTTTCTTGCCTCTAGTCAAAGACCCACCTGTAAAGTTTTGTATGTGAAGTTTTGCAATACCCTGTATTTACAGCGAGTTGAATTTACTCAAAATCGTCATTTTTTCAGCATTCAAAATTAACAACTTTAAAAATATTAATTTTAGAGTGAAAAGTCGAAAGACATTTTTTTGTTAGTACATAATTCATCAAAGAATATGAAAAAAATTTGGAACATGCAAAAATGTTCATTTTTTCCTTTTGTTTGTGTTAAACCCAAACCCTTTCGGTTTAAACAATATCTGACCGAGTTACCGTCCAGCAATATGCGTTTATATAATGAGTACTACCTATGTATTAAACAAGGTTATGTAAAAAAATTTCAGGCGAATAGTTGTCCAGCTGATTTACTCGTCGCCCTCATAGTTACTAACAATCGGACTTAGAAACAAATATAACGTTGGCCATTCCTTCTATTTTGCCCACTTTTTGCAAGTAATTTTTTCTCTAAATTTTACCACTGTTTACGAAATCCGCAACTATTTTTGGAAAACGAATCTACACTAAGCTGCAATAATAATTGTTGCAGCTCAATCACAGGAGCTGTAAAACGTGTACATACTTTTTTCATTGAATGCAGCTGCACTAGTCCAAACGAACAGCGTTATGTTGAAACGCTGTAACGAGCAGCGTTACCACATTTCGCCAATGAATATTTGAGAGTGAAAAGTGTAAGTAGTGCATCTCCAATAACAACCCTGCTTATGACCGATTTGTTGTCTCACGTATAAGCTTTTTGTGATTATTAAAAAAATTGTGCAATTGTGTGATCAAAAAGTATTTGAAATTATAAAAATATTTATTTTTACTGCAAGTTAACAATGCCTTTATGTTCTATTCTACGAGAGGGTATTTATAAGTACTTAAGCCTACCAAATATGACGACATAATATTTCAAAACAAAATTTTATTTATTCAACATAATCTCCTTTAAGACTTACACATTTAGCAGAAGGTTCATAAAATAATTTTAAGCCTTTTAAGAAAAAATCTTTGTCTTGCTCTGCAAACCACTCCTCAATGGCACTTATGGTTCGTTATTTGTCGAACATCTTTTACCTTTCAAATATTTTTTGAGTTCCGGGAACAAATAATAGTCTGACGGTGCTAAATCCGGAGAAGAGGGCGGGTGGTCAACCAATTGAAAGCCAGTTTAATCCATTTTTTGCAGTGCAATCAATGACTTGTGAGCAGAAGTGTTGTGGCAAAAAGAGCACACCTTTGGCAAGTTTTCCGCGGCGTTTTTCCACAATTTTCTTACCTAATTTATACTCCCGTGATACTTCAACCCTGTTACAAATAATCTATTAGAATTATCCCATCTTCGTCATAGTGATGAACCTACATTTCATCCATAGTAAGCCGATCCAAAAACTTTGAGGAATCTTCTTCAAAACGGCAGCAGATTTCCTTCGACGTTGTCAATCGAACGCACTTCTGATCAGCATTCAATCCTCTCGGAATCCATTTGGCCGAAAACTTTCTCATATCCAAGTCGTGATGAACGATGTGAAACACACATTCATAGGAAATGCTATACGTTTGAGCCCAGTTCGTCGAATTTTTAAAATCATATCAAGGACAGAATCAATGTTTTCCAGAGGGGTCATAGAAATGGATCTTCCGGAGCGGTGCTAATCTTTGACATCTGATCTTTCTGTTTTAAAATCCGCAATCCAGTTTTTAACAGTAGCGTATGAAGGACACTGGTCACCTAAGGTTTCTGACAGATCAGCAAAAATTTCTTTGCCCGATAACCCTTTCAAAAATAAATACTTAATAACTGACCGAATCTCGATTTTTTCAAAATCTAGCTTTTTCTCAGACCTTTTCAGACCTCAGGCCTTTTCAAAAATTCATAGTTTTGTCACTGTTCAACTCATGTTACAATAAAAGGAAGGTATGATTTCAGACCGTGTCAAAATGTCGCTGTGAGATATTTTTGGAATTTATAACGCGCAATATAGAGTTTACGTTGTTAAAGGCGATTTTATGTAAATTCTATCGGCAATATACTTTGCCTCCTGCTTATAATACAAATTTTAAAGTATATAACTTAAAATACCCATGTAAATAAAGGCATAAATTAATTTAAAATAATATATATTGGTAAATTGCCTGCCAATTGCGTTCTATGTATTTATTTACGTGAAAAGAAAATGTAAATAATTTTATAAAATAAAACTATGCCTAATAATTAAGATAATAAATTTTATTTAGAGGCACATTCTTATTAAAATATATATACTTATCTACAGAGTCTTCCGAAAATATGTTACAAATAAGAATTTTGTTTGTTCCTATAATTTGTCAAATATTTTTTGCGGTGCATAAGATCTGTATGTTTGTGACGGAAACATGTTTTTAGGGTAGTTTTTTTGTTTTTTTACACTTTAAATAGTAGGTAATTTATTAAAAATTATTGTATTTTTGTATTCTTTGATTTTTCAAATTAAAAAATCTTAAAATGCCAAAAATTATTCTAAACAAGACAAAAATATCAAAATTTATGAAATTAGGTAAAACAAGAAATTCTTTTTTAAGAAAATAGCCTTTTTTCAGTCTCTTTGTCGAATTTTCTCGATTAAAGTCGATTGATTCGTTACCGTGGAGATTTTTAGCGATGTTTTTGCTTGTCACAGTAAACTTTTTATTCAAGCGGATTTGTGAAAGCATTTGGCATTCATGACATGATACAATTCATGCTTTAAATTACTTTCATAATCACTTTCGTTAAAATGACTAGAAGAGATTCTAGCATTTATCACATTGAACTAATCTTTTCGTTTGCACAGACGCTTCCAAACACTTTTTGTTTCTTTGTCTTTGGGGGAGCTAAGAACTTTAATACCGGCATAAAGCCCTTGCATTGATTATCCACATCACAACCATACACAACACACCTCATTTTAAACTTTTAAACTCTTAAAAGTGCTCTAAAAACACCAAAAAATAACTTTAAAACACAACCCGATCTGAACAAAGACGTGTTTCGTTTACAAAATATGGCGGAATTACTCACAGCGTGACGTTTATGGTCACGCCTACCTGCGCGGTGTCATGTCTTCTTTTATTTGTATCATGATTGTAACCCTAGCAACTATATTCAATTTTGTCACCAGAACTTTTCCAGGCTAACTAGATGTCAATCAATACCCCCTCGTACATAACTGTTTTAACAATAACTAAAACTATGTGTAGGTACTTTAAAAATATTTTAAAGTAGTCGCTCATTAATCTCTGTGAAATTAGCAGCTGGCAGAATTATGTTATGAACATGTAAAAGCAGAATCCTTCATATGTGCCTTCCTTCATGCTTACGCCATTTTTAAAATATATTATTCCACTTATTTTTAATCTAGCTATAAATTCTTTTTCTTAGAATATTAGATATATTTTTAACACTTAAAATACATTAGGTATTGGAATTAAATTATCACGGCAAATGGCTGCTGATTGCCTACATATTTCTTTCTACAAATAACGTTTTTTTCAGGCGTGCTTTCCAAAGATTTTACCAGAAATTCATAGAGACTGCGTATCCTGTGGAAGATATCTACATAGAATAAAAACTACATTAGTTTTAAGTATAGCAACTTCAAAAGTTGTCTTTTACCTACATAATAAAAACTGTAAATAGCAACCAATAAAGAATACTGCTATAAAATGTCATTAGAACACTTGGCATAGGACGTTTTAATAAAAAATGATAGTTATTATTGGCGAACTGATATTAGAAAAGGCTACTATGATATTAAACGCTAACTCTGTATTGTAAATATTTTGGCTTGTAAGTACGGATGAGCACTACACCTAGTGGTCGCTACGTGACTTAAATTTTCACGGAACAAGTTTGCTCAAAAATCTTTATTTTAGAACCCTGAAATCTGACTTGAGCAAATGTAGATCGCAAGAACCACGCGCCAAAGAAATCGCGGTGCGTGCTCAGCTTTAGTGGACTCTTATATACTTGTGTTCCGCAATTCACTCTCGAGCGCTTGGAGCACATTAATTCCAGGTGGTCAGGTGACTATAAACAGCTTATTAAATTACAGATCAAGTGATCAATTTGCAGCAAGCGCTAGCAGTGTGAAATGGAACACTAGGATTTAGTTACAAAATTTAAGAATGTGGTATTGTAAAAAGAGACAGAATATTCTTTATTATTGCACATAATTTTAAAAATGCTGTTTCCTCTGATATGTTGTGGATTTTAAACGTTAATATAGCTCAATAAGGCTACGAAGCGGCTATATCTTGGAAACCAGTCATGCTACTATTTTAGGGTAAATTTCTTTTTGCCAAATATGGTCCAACGAGTTTGGTTACAAATATTTTTAAGTTTCTTACTTCGCCACTGGAGGTCGCATTTAATGCATGGGCGCCCGCAGGGGGGCCAGGGGGCGTGCCCCCCCTGAGATTGTGAGATTGTCATACTTTTTAATTATTAGTAATAAAATCTTTAAAATATATTTTTTATATATTTTGCCCCCCCCCTGAAAAAAAAGGTCTGCGGGCGCTCATGATCTAATGTATAATGTAGGTCAGAAATTAACTTTTAAGAATGTTTAGTTCTCTACATATTTTGCTTTAACTACTTATCTCTCGTTAGTATTTACCATGACAACGGCAGGGTAGAAAGAAATTCTAAGATGCAGTAACTAGGGTTCGCCTTAGCTTAGCTTCTGCCTTACCCCAAGAAAACCCAGACAAAAAAGGTTCGTTAGGTTAGTTTTGGATCTTTTCGACATTTCTTCATTGACACTTTCTAAGCTTAGAAAAAATATGTTTTCTAAAAAATATATTTTCGAAAGATTCTTTTAAAAAATACTATTTTCAAAAAAATTTTGTAAATCCATTTACAAAAAAGGATATTTCGAAAAAGAAATCTTAATTCAACATCAAAAAAGATGTTTTGGGTTCGTTAAACGACAGATCAGATGATCACCTTAGCTTATATACGGCAGGAAAAATTGTTTGATTAATATGAAAGTGCAAATATTGTAGCATTTTTTATTTATCACTTCTGCTCATTTGGGGGGATATGCGAGTACTCACGAAAGTATAATTTTTCTAAAACCAATTTTTCAAATTTATTTTAAAGCACTTTTCAAAATTACCGTTTTTCAGAGAACATATTTTAATAAATTAATTTTTTTGGAACATTAATTTTTTCAAGCAACTGCTTTGTGAAAAAGTAATTTACGAGAAAGTAACGTACTAACTTTAGGTTTGGTAGCAAACCTGATCAAACCCAAAAAAGGTTCGTTTAGGCTTGTTCAGGATCTTTTTTCGTCTTTTTTCATTAAGATTTTCCAAGCTATTAGAGTTCATAATTTAATTTTCGAAATACTGTTTTCGAAAACGTATATTTTCGGAAAATATATTTATTTTTTTAAATTATTTTAAAGAAATGTACTTTCGGTATTAGTGTTTTTGCGAAAATATTTGCATAACATTGCATAAATCCCTTTTCCAAAAAGCATCTGTGAAAAAGCTGTCAGGACATTTTTGAAAAAATGTACTTTCGAAATATGAAATAATTGTTGATTTTTTTTCGAAAAAGCTGTTTTTTCGAAAAAAATTACTTTCATAGAGATTTTTAAAAAATCATTTTGGTTATTTGTTCCCTTCAGAAGCCGAAACGATCCGACACAAATTTTGATAAGATCGCAGTACCTAAGATGTGTAAGGAATGCTTTTAGAAACAATCTATATATAAGAGCGTGTAAATCAAAAATGCCAATAAAGGCTTGCATTTTTTATATAACATATTAGTAATGATATATTATTCATATTTTTGTGGTATAATTCATTTCAAAGACCTTACATAGACGGCAAATGTTTGATTTTGTTTATGATATTTTGTAGAATATGTAGGAATGGTTAGTGTTTAGAATGTAATATTTATTTTTATAAAATTGAAGTTATTTTTATACAAAGCTTCAGGAACTGATCAACTAGAAGATTTTAATTTTATCCTTAGCTAAATCTTAAACCTTTTTTGTGAATCTGAACGTGTATGTTTTAAATTTTGTTCAATAATCTGTATATTTAAAACGCAAAGATTATTCTTTGTCTCCCTTGTTTTGCAGCTTTAACAAAACATGGCTTGATAGTGTTTTTCTCAAGGGAATGACTCTTCTTCCCATTGAGCCATCACTAAGAATTTTATGTCCAAATAAGACATAAAGTACCAAAAAAGTTCAATTAATTTCGACGTAATATATAATTGTTGACACTATGGCGAATGACCTCTAATGTTGTTTTCAAAGATACCCTGTAACTTACATATTCTTTACAATATCTGTATGATTCAAACCAATAATCTGATATATCAAAAGTAGCTATATATATTTCCGTCGAATCTCGTCGGGTTAAACTCCAATAATAATATTCTGTCTCTTGTCACAAGATTCCGACCTCAAGAACGATACACGATGCACTTTTTATTAAAACCTCCTGTGCATCTTACTATTTCTACAATGACTTTGTAAATTTGTTGCATGTCATATCATTTTATTCTAATTTAACTAGTTTTAATTTATTTATTCATTTCATATTACTTGCTTTATAAGCAAAAATTTTTCGAATATTTATATCTAAGGACCTTATTATACAATGTGTATAACTGTTACCTAGAATGTTTTTTGTATTATGCTTTTTACAAGAATATTTTTATATGTAGAGGCAATGGAAACTCATTTGATAATGGAAGGTTTATGTTGAGACAGCTCAAAATCTGTCAATTATTTTTAAGATGAATATTCAGCGTCCATTTTTGCTTTCTTTTTTTATTTTGCTGTTGGCTCAGTTATTTGCTATCGAGAACCAATCACTCTCCGGTGTAGATACGTAACAAAGATATACAGTTCAATAAATAGATTGAAATGTTATCTTGCACCTTCGCTTTAAAAACGTGCCTGGTAAGAATTCGATAAGCCTGTCGAATTTTTGCGGCAGACGATTTTAAACGAAAAGTAGATACAAATAAAAATTCTGGTTCATTTAATGAATTCGCTTTTATTAATTTGGCAGAACTTTGCATTCCAATATAAAAAATTGAAAGAAAAACTTTTCTTCGGTATTTTATAAATAAAACCATTATTCCTACTGTGGTATAATAGTATATTACATAATAAGTGTTGAAAGTGACATTTTTCACAGGAGTGAGAATGTTGTCGCCGAGTGCGATAATATCACGGGTGTACGAAAATTACTTTCCCACGAGTAATGTACAATATTTATCCTAAGACCACAAAAATATTTACTCAAAAACCACAATTTCTGTCCTTATTTAATACCCTCACTTTCAACACTAATATTTTCAAGACTTGGTGATGAAAATAAAAAAAAAAAAAATTGGCACCATCTATTCAAATATTATGTTGACAAGTACTTTTCAACACATGTGTGACACAGTAATTTACCTAACAAGTGCGGAAAGTTGTACGAATGACAATTCGTGCAAGCCGTCAATGGCGGAAAAGACACTTTCCGTATGTGTTAGGTCCAAAATCGACTTTATTACTGCCAAAAAGTTCATGGTGGTGATTTCGAACAACTAATATGAGAAATAAAGGTATTTAAATTTTTAATTTTCTTTCACGGTTTTTAATTTTTATTGGTTTGCCATTTAAAACGAATTAAAATACGGACCTCGGGTAAAATCATTCTTTTTTGAAGACCTTTAAAATGAGGTAGGTACCACACACGCATAGGGTTGCATTTAAAATTTTTGACCTCAACCCTCTAGCGTCGCCCCTTTAGGGGGTTGAAAAACTTATGTTGCATAAAAAAATAGACTTATTAACGAGTAAGATACACCTAAAATTTGCTGTCTCTATGTTTACTCATTGTAAAGATATTTGCCCATACTAAGACTTTTTGGACACCCTGTATCCTTTATTATTATTTTACGCATCTAACGTAGTGTCAGGTACATTGTTAATTGGTTTTATATTTAAATATTGTTGCTAACTTTTTATTATTTCTTTCAGCAAAATCTAATAAGAATAAAATTCTGTGTTCGCCCTTTACATTGTCTAAAAGTTATTTACCACCCAAACTTTAAAAAAAGACGAGTCTTATCTCAAACCTGAATAAAGTATGTTTATTTTTGTTAATAAAAATAAAGAATTACCTTCCTATGATTTTCAGCAACAGAACTTTTCCTTTTCAGTGTAATTGCAGGGTCTGTCCCTTTGTTTTTTTTTTTTCATAATTAATATTCGTCCAAAAGCACACAATTACTCTTTAAAACAAACACAAGAGGTTAGGTACAACTCTTTACGCTGGGCAGCTACACACCGTTTCCGATTGCCCGACCGCCGATGTTACTTAAGTCAATCGCGTTAATCAAGTAGAGGTGACACTCATTTTTTGATATTTAGAACGTTATTGTCACAGCTTTAAATGAATGTTGGGTATTTTTTGAGTTTGATTGGCATATTTGGCAAATAATCTTCAGACTGTGAAATTTACTTACGTCAAGTTTTATCATCATACCTACTTCTAATATATCATGAAGTTAATGAAATTTAACGTAAAATCACTTTAAAAAAATATATATAGTGCACTGGAAATTAGGTAACTATTTCTTTATAGCAAATAACTGAGCAATAACAATGGTTATAAAAACAAAATACTATTGTTGAGGATTAAAGACTGCTCCTAGAAAACGGCGATAATGTTTATAACGCTATTTGCATATCAGTAATCACAAAAAAAAATTAGTCAATCCAGTATCCTTGAACACCCGTTATGCTAAGTGACATAAAAAGCTCCACCAGATGGAAGGAGTTCTATTTAAATCATTTTTTGGACAATCGTGTTTTTTTGTCACTTACTATGCATATTGACACAACCAGTAAGTTGATTTTACTGAACGATTATTTTTCGTAGTAACCAAGGTACACAAGACGTATCTATCTAGATCGGTAAGTGCAACTTACCGCACTAGCGCAGTAAGTTATTAATCGGGTACACTTTGAGTTGTCAATGTTATCTTTCAAATTGTTGTCCTTAGCAATGAATAATGGCTAGTAATTATTTCTGCTGCGATTTAAATAAGTAGGTAGGTAAGCCCAACCGGCAAAAAAATTACTCGGGTGGTATAATAATTTTCTGTCAATACTTTTTAAGGGGTTATATACAGTTAGGAGGCCGAAAAAAAGCGATTTTTCAAGAATTGTTCCTGAGAAGACGGTTAAATTCAGTAATGTAAAAATTTGTACACTTATTATGGTAACGTTTAGCTGTATTTTAAGATTTTTGTATTTGTAAAAATAAATTATGGAAAGCTGCTATAGCTGATCTCCAGGAGGTCCTCTCAAAAAAGGCATCTTGCGGTGACCACTATATCTCTGGACTAGATCATCTAAAATGACAAAACCAAACGGATTTCATTAAAGTAATGTATAATCCTCTAATTAATCGAAGGAATAAGCAAAATAAAATTTTTTGACAAAATGGCGGCTTCTCAAACAAAAAAAAACGGTTTTTGACCAAAATTTTGACCTTAAATTGTTTATACAAAAACAAATATTTATCGGTGAGATAAAACCTTCGATTAATTACTAAAAAATATACTTAAGAAGCTTGTGGTAAAATTTGAGACTGATCGGTTCAGTCGTTTCCGAGAAATCTTGGTCACCGACTTTAAGAACACAGTTTTGAGAAAAACGCGTTTAAAGTTTCAAAAGCACTTTACATAGCGTACACTCGCTCTGACACGTCTTTACAAATATGCGTCTAACTTCGAAAATTGTCGCCGGATTGCCTTGAAATTTTCTGTGTGTGTACTTGAATATATGTACATTACGAAAATGAGATTAAAAAAAAATCGATTTTGTGAAAATTCTAACTGTATGTAACCCCTTAAATAAACTGCCTGTGAAACAATGATGGGCAAAATATAGTTCATGTGGTCGGCATAATAAAACTTTAAGTAACAAATAACTATCCCGTTGGGCAGTCCGAAATCTATTCGAGCAGTAAAATTATTAATTGGGCGGTGAAATTATTAGTCGGCGGGTGACAAAATAAATTAGGCTGTGAATAAAACGTGCTCGGTATTTAAATATCGTTCAGCTGTTTTTAAGCAGCGTTTCGTTTTCTGCAAAATATTTACTTTAGAAGCCAGAAAGTCAAATGACCTGTATTTAATATTTTTAGTTGGCAAGGGTTTGAAGATAGCGGCGAGATTCGTTAGTTCGATCGGTTTCTTTAATTCGTCTGTTGAACTTTTGATCATCACTAAGATTGGCCACTTTTGGTCTGTTATCAGAGGCGTCGATGCCGAAAATTAAGTACGTATGTATATTCACGTGAAATAAAAAAAGACGGTCAGGTGCGAGTTCAACTCGCTCGTAGGGGGTACCGGACGGCGTGCCGCGTGACCCGGCGGCGTACCGTAATTTTAAAGAATTCCAAAAATTGAACTGCTGCTGCGGCCGAGTTCCCCGCGATGTAATGCTACTGGAGCGGCACCAACGGTGGGCAGCATGGGCGCCCACAGGAATTTTAAAGTTGTATATCTCTGTTGCTACATACGGGACCCATACCAAATTCAGGTGAGCCTACTAGGAATGTTTTGGTAAAGAAAAAAAGTATTTTGTAATTTGCGAAAAAAAGTTAAATTTTTGCTTGGCCCCCTTTGAGAAAAAAATGAACACGTTTAGGTATTTTATTTATTATTTTTTCTAAACAAATTTTACACCATTTCGTCGAAAATTTTTAAAATTTAAGAGAAAAAATGTGTTAGTTGAAAGTTAAAGTTATTTGAATTTTTTTAAACTTAAAACGTAATTTAAAAAAAAATCAAATGACTATAACTTTCTACTAACACATTTTTTTCTCTTAAAATTTAAAAATTGTCGACGAAATGATGTAAAATTTGTTTAGAAAAATTAATGAATAAAATACCTAAACGTGTTCATTTTTTTCTCAGGGGGGGCCAAGCAAAAATTTAACTTTTTTTCTTTACCAAAACATTCCCAGTAGGCTCACCTGAATTTGGTATGGGTCCCGTATGTAGCAACAGAGATATACAACTTTAAAATTCCTGTGGGCGCTCATGGTGGGCAGCCTTACTAATAATACCATGAAATGTATGTGCTTTTACATTAATCAATATTTGGAGTTTTCTAATTAAATGCTTTATTTTTTACCTAATTAATTACCCCTTATTACACGCTAAGTTAATTTTAGAGCAGTCAGAACAGTATTAGATTACCCATCAATTTGTAATGTTACAATATTTTTTCAGCAGTCAACTTGATTTTGGAGCAGGCAAAAAAAATGAAATGTAATTTATTTCGCACAGACCAAATATTTATTTAGTTGCAACTTATTTTTTTTTACTGCATAAAAGATTTTGAAGCTGCTGGTTCAAATCTAAAACGCAGACCAATTTTTGTTTTATTACCTGATCAAGCTTCATCGCCCAATCCATCATTTCGCCGGCCAATCGTATATTACGATGTGTCAAAATTGTAAAATTTCGCTGCCCGTTTAAATCACACCCTTGAATAATTAACTCACAACTTTGCAGGTGAGCTTCTCATTACAAAATTTCCCATTAATTACACTGTTTTCCTCGTGTAATCAGTTTGTAAAACCTTTATATGCACATTCGTCCCTTTCACATAATTTTAGTGGGATTAGGTGTGAAAAACCGGCTCTCCACCCTTCCTCAATTTCAGTATCAACATTTTCCGCTTCACTAACACTTTCTTTCCCAAACATCTTAACATTTAGATTCATTCTGTTACGCTTTATTACAGCATCAAAAACATTGGGGAACACTTGGGGGGAGTTCTTAGTCTCCTGAAATATTTTTGTAATTCTAACCTGTAGATCTTCTAAATTTTAACAAGGGGTTTTGAAAACCGAGTTTTTATTGTGTGACCATAAAAAAAATCGCGCGGCGTGAGATCGCAGAACCGTGGTGGCTACCTAACTGGCATAACTAATGATTTGGTCTTTGAGAAATTCTCCCAAAAAATTTAAATTATCAAGAGTTACGTGGATTGGTGCGCCGTCCTGCTGGAAGTAGCCTTGTCGCATCTCTTCATCGTTTAATGCGTTTACAAAAGTTTCTCAAATTTCATTACGGTATCGCGCCAAATTGAGAGTCCCTTAAAAAATTAACCATCTTTTCGATATGGCCGCCCACACGCCAACTTTCTGTGAATGAATATACTTCTCTATAAAAATATCTGGATTTTCAGAATTCCACATTCATTTGTTGAGAATTTACATAACCATAGAGGTAAAACCATGCCTCGTAATATATCTAGGAACCTAAAGATATGGTTTTTCTGTTTCCAGCTTTTGGAATTTTATTAAGGTCAATAAAAGGCACCAATCCAGCACCCAGACTTAATGTTATTCGAAATTTTAAATAATCCTCCATTAAATTGCTCCGCCTCCATCCTCAATTCATATCAACATTCAATATCAACATTATCCGCTTCATTAACACTTTCTTTCCCAAACATCTCAACACTTAGATTCATTCTGTTACGCTGTATCAAACATTTTTTAAATAATTGGAATCAACAAATTCAAACTGACAGTAACAGCAATTACCACGAACCGTTGAAAAGCAATCGACATAATGACTCCTTATAGTCCATTATAATGCTACGAAGCTCAATATTTCATACAAATTAGACCAGTTATTGTATTTTTTTGTAAAGGTTAATATGACTGTGCAAAAAAGTAGTGCGCAATAGTTGCTCATCGCTCATCGATCTCGATAATTTACAAAACTCGGCCCTGCGGGTCCTGTCTAGCTACAAATTTCCTCGCTCGGTAAAAGACACTTACTATATCCTAATATACAATTCTTTAAATTAATTGGAAAATAGTCAAAAATACAATGAAATGTATACAATAATAGACATTTTTAATAAAAATATTGACTGCTTACCTACATATTAGTTCAAGTTAATACCAAAGTTTACGTATCTCTTGAAAAAATTGGTACACTCGTTTAATATTGCTAAGATATCCGACGTTTTTTGTTTCTGGTCGTAAATCATAAGATGAGTTAGCAGCGCAAGCAACAGGAACCGGACAGGAGGGCGACGCCGCGAAGCGAAGAAAAAAGGATGAGTCGACTTGTTGGAATATGTGGACGATGTTAATATCTAATGTACTGGAAGTTATCCTACCCTACACCTATTTTTTAGAAATTCATAAACTTTTAAATATATGCTTTTAATGATATAGAAGAATAAAATACTTGGATATAGTACTCTTTTAACATATGTATATTATATGTTTAAGCAATATAAAAACTCATAAAATGGTGTTCGTTACCTACCTCGATTCTGTTAAATAAGTAATAATAATATGTGATAATATTAGGTACGTTTATTTCCTTTTCATTGCCTTACTTTCGTATTTACTAATTTTAATTGTTATTTCTTGCATTGTCAAATGAGCTTTCATTGTAGAGTGTTCATACACAGAGTGTGAGCAATAATCTGCCAGGATCATTTACTAGCTATTTGGAAAACAAAGTATCCCTACTTCGACTCGTGGTGTAAGTATGAACTTTATATATACAGGGTTATTGGTTATATTTGGACCAATAGATAACTTTTTATTTGAATAGATAGAAAAATGTTTAAATTAGAGAAATTGTAAATTTGTACAAGAACCATCAGGAAACGTAACTGAACAAACAATTCTAGATCAGTTAAGCGAGTTTTGAACTAACCTTAAGTTTTTTCAAATGACTCGTTATATATATTTTTTTGTTTTTTAAATTCTAACAAACCAGATGCTTCAGTCATTTCAAGAAAGACAATTTATTATTAGTTTATTTATTATGGGCACACCATAAGCAAGAAAAGGTTGGTATATTTATAACAAATATAAAATACATTAAAAATAAGAAGGAAGCAAGGACATTATACAGGGTTCGGTAAAATGAACTACCCAATTTAGACAAGCTTATAAAAATTTATTAACTTGAATAATAAAAAGAATGATTACATATTTTTAAACTATTAGAAAGATGAGAGTTTTTTTATGATTTCAATATAGTGCTTCGTAATGATCGCCATTGTTCTCAATGCACTCTTCTCATTGATTAACAAATTTTTGCTTAACGTTTTGAAGAACGTGACGTGGATAGCATTGATTTCATTTCTAATATTTAATTCCAAATCTCTTAAATTTCTGAGTTTACTTACAAACACCTTAATCTTTAAATAGCCCCAAAGAAAATAATCCGGAGTTGAGAGATCTGGGGATCTTGCTGGCCATGGAATCGTATCATTTCTTGAAATGAGTCTGTTTGGAAAGGACTTGTTGCTCCGTCTTGCTGAAACCAGTAATGTCCTATTTCTTCTTCAATTTGAGGTAAAAAGAATGTCTGCAGGATTGGAACATAACGCGCAGCGGTAACGGTTACCGTTTGACCATTCTCTTCAAAAAAATAAGGCCCAATTATTCTAGACGATGAAAAGGCTCACCATACAGTTACTTTAGGACAATATAAAGGTCGCTGATCAATTTCCCGAGGATTCTCTTGAGCCCAATAATGGCAATTCTGCTTATTTACATCGCGGTTGAGTTAAAAATGTGCTTCGTCACTCATGAAAAGGATATTTTCGACACCTTGGTGATTATCATGAATCAGACGACAAAATTCAAGTCTATTAATCTTATCTTGATCATTTATTTCCTGAGCTATTGCGATCCTATATGACATGGATGAAAATTCATGAGTTTTAATATTCTTCTCGTGCTTCGATCACTCAAACCAAGGACGGAAGCATGTTTAACAGCGGGTTTTTTCGGACTAGCAATAACTGTATTTCTTACCCTTTCTTCGATACGTTCATTGCAGGCAGTTCTTGGCCTTCCACTTGACTTTTTATCTAAATATGTTCCAGCTGTCTCCAGTTATTGCGCCAAGCCAAAATAGTCTCACGCTGAGGACAGCGATGGACATTAAAATGACGTCGAGAACAAATTTGAAGTGCGATTATTGAATTAAATTGAATCAATTTCTCATGTTTTTATGTGTTTGTGTTTTATATTATACATATGTTCGTTCTTGTTTGGAATATGGGTCCATTGTATGGTCACCACAATAT
This sequence comes from Philopedon plagiatum, assembly GCA_963971165.1. Taxonomy (NCBI): domain Eukaryota; kingdom Metazoa; phylum Arthropoda; class Insecta; order Coleoptera; family Curculionidae; genus Philopedon; species Philopedon plagiatum. The sequence goes on along the minus strand of OZ020193.1, from coordinate 24,475,989 downwards.
CAGTCTTGACTCACTCATTGGAGAGAGTTCAGGGAAAAGTTTTAAAGGTTTATGCATTTAGATTGGGCGTTGATGTTTCGGGTCTGTCATATGACGAAAGATGTATGTTACTTGGCATACCCTCTCTGGGATCTCGCAGGAAGTTTCAGGAATTAATGTTTGTACATAAGCTTGTAAATGGCAAAATCATTGCCCCTAAGTTACTTCAACTCCTTAACTTCAATGCTCTCAGCCATGCATACATTGTCAGGAACCAAAGTTTCTTTCGTAGTTCATTTCATCGTACAAATTATAGTTTCCATAGTCCTGTGTCAAGAATGCAGAGAAACTTTAATGCGGTTTGTAATATTTTGGACTTATCGCAACCGTTCAATTCATTTCGAAGAACGAGTATTATGCATTGTTGAATTGACAGTATGTTGATTCGTTATATTATATTTAATTGTGTATTTATTATGTTATTTGTTAGTGTTTAATGCCATCCTTAACTGTCTGTTAATAATTTTATTTGTAACTTATTGTAAAAATGGAGTAATCCGCAAATAAATAAATAAATAAATGTTGTTGTAAAGGTCGTCAAACCTTTAGGATGGAAAGCTTTCAGTGTGGCGTTATTGGCGACAGGGTATATTAGGGTCCATTTTTACGAAGGTTGCATCACTTTCTCACTGAAGAAATGGATAACTTTTAAGATGAATTAACGCTGAATATCCTCAACCAAGCTATTTGGCAACAAGATAGTGCCCCTGCACACAACACGCGAAATGAAACTCAGTTTTTAAATCAAAAGTATCAGACTGGTCGTCTAAACAAGAGTAGTTGGTAAAAATAGACAAAACAATGTGAGAAAATTGAACTGTCACAATACTGAGCTGTTGAGAGGGTTGTAGGCTTTTCGGTAACTTCAAAGGGATTTTGAACCCATTTATATTGTTCAAGGTTCTTTCCCTGGTTCTCTGGGAAGTACTCTATTGCTGAATGGAGCACGACATTTAAATGTTGATGTTTCATTAAAAAGTTGATCGGGTATGTTCTTCTCTAAGTTTTCTTTCCAAAACTGTTTTAAACTTAGAAATGAATCAACGTCGCGTTCCTTAATCGACTCTGCCCAAAACTTGCACTTCTTTTTAAAAGCAGCCACTTTTTCATTTGCAACAAACACTCTAATATTTTTTTCCTGGATGGCAAGATTTACCTCATTTATTTTGAAAAATATGTCAGCTAAATATGCAAGCCTAAATAGCCACTTTTTATCCTCAAATCTAGGGGCTACACTGCCGATACCACAATTAAAACTAACTAAGCCTATTTATTTGAAACATTGCATTAAAATGAGTCGCCGCAAGATGGTGTCCCAATAGTCCTGATCGCACATTGGGGATGGCTTAAAGATCGAGTGCATAACCAGAACATACTTAACACTTTAGGAGAACTAGGTGGAAAATTATGGAAGAAATTAATTTTATGAAAATACACCAGGAGTCGCTGATGGATGCCATCAACCTTTTAAAGACATGTTATCACACTTGCATTGGGTAAAACGGGGATCACTTTGAGCATGTGGTAAAGTAAATATTCATCTTACTTTTTATTTATTCATGTATTTTAGTTTAATGTGAAGGATATTGAACAACACAAGATCAAAATACTAATACTAACTTATAACTTATCAGTTATCAGTTTTTTATAATAAATATTTTTAGCCTGAAAACGTTGGTACGTACGTGTTCCCAATGGGTGCTCCACACCAATTAGGGGCCCCAAATGAGTTTGGTCACGATGCCCCCATGGAGTCGGCCCCTATGAGAGCATCTGTCACTTAGCTAAAGATTGTCGATGTTTCCACAGAAACCCTTATACAACTTTTGTTAACTCATATACGAGGGGTATGGAGGGTTGCTTGAGTTTCGTGTTCTTTTTTAAAACTATGGGAAAATAGTCGAGCATCGGTGTAGGCAACTTAACATAAAATAGAGTAGGCGAGTAGAATTTAAAAAACAAAAAAATAATATGGCGAGCCCTCTGGAAAACCTTAAGGTTAGCTCAAAACTCGATTATTTGATGTTAAATTGTTTTTTCAGTTACGATTCCTAATGGGTCTTGTGCAAATCTACAATTTTTTTATTTGAAACATTTTACTACCTCTTCAAATAAAAAAGATTCTGTGACAAATGGCACTTAAAGCATTGTTCAAATGTCTAAATTAACTTTAAACAATTTTTTGAATACGGTTAATATATTATACAGATAGCGATAACTGTGATATGGCAGAATTTTGACTCACGACTCACCCCATATGCATACAGAGTAATATGAATTTGATGCTTTATTAGGTATGCAGTTTGCCACCAAAAATACGAGAAATAACTCGACATAGTTTATGAATTTTGGTGCCATTCCTAACTTTAATCGAACCTTTCAATTTGAAAAATTGGGTACTGGAAAAGAACATTTTACTGATGTTTTAGAGTTAGTCAAAATCTTTGGCCAAAATCCATTAACAACTCGAAACAGAATTTGCACCGGAAAACGCGATTTTTGTAAAATAATTTCGTAAATAATATACTTGACTTTCTAATTTCTGCGCACACGGCTCTACAGAAGGTACTAGGGATGTCGATCTAAAATCCATCAAAATTGTTTTTTAAATCGATTTTAATCATCCCGATTAATCGAGATATCGATCTACAATAAACAAGATCGAAGAAATGAATCGAATAAAAAAACTATTTCTTCCTTCACCGAACAATCATTGCGCATCTGCTTTTGTATGAATAATAGAGAATTGCCGAACCTCAATAACAGCCATGTTTACTCAGGTTATTTGAATTTTGGAGTGGAGACTAAAGTTTTAGTGGAGGCAGAACATGGTGTTTTATTTGATTTTACTTATTCATATTGTAGTAATGTAGCTTTCCAGCGGGGGCAACTTTGTCTGACAGAGGGAGCAATAGCTTATTTGACAGATGTAAAAAATAATCAGGTTTTTTAACAAGAAATTTGTGGGACGATTTTTTAGTTCAATTTATGCTTCTAAATTAATTTTTGTATAAATTTCATATAACAGGAAATGGTTACGGCTTCGGAATATTTGGATAATATATTTTTCGGGTCGATTTTGTTTATTAATCAATCTTTCGGTATTCGATTTAGATCGATTAAACAAGCGATCATTTTTAAAAAGATCGTCGTCCCTATAAATCAGAATGTATTGAATTTTGTCTAGTCCGCCGAGGGCGAAATAGATTCATCCATATCTTAGAATTTTAGAGCACCGTGAGCATTAATTTTGTAAAACTCTGTAGGGCATGTATACAAAATATATTTTAATTTAATTTATGGAAATATATTTGTAAGTTCGTTTGTTTTTCTTTTGTAAAAAATGGAAATATTATGTGTAAAATAAAGAGAAAAATCCCTGCATGTAGGGAATACATAGAAGTAGTGCAATATTACCAGGGCTGAGATAACGAGATACATACTAAAAATCTAGAAAAGAACTTCGTATATATTTTTGATATGGCTGTCAGATGAAGTGTGATTTTATTATGAATTTTTTTTCTGTTATGTGAAATGTGTTGTCTGTTTCAAATATTTGTTTATGTTTTGTGGACTGTAATGTTTTATTTGCTAAAATAAAGTTATTTTCAACGTCTTAATTTCTTAATTATTCCTATGTACCTATACAAGATTTTGCAGAAATCTACCTGTCACGAATCAGGACCTAGATGAAGAATATGGTAGCGTGAATTAATTAATCCTGTCTGTAACATATAAGATGATATTTCGAACTACCTATATTAATCGCAATTATGAAGGCAAGGCACTCTTGAAGAGTCTTGTAGTCTCGGAGGCAAAAGGGTCAAGTTAATAAAGGGTGTTAGTAAATATAAAACTCTTACCAAATCAAACTTGACCAAATAATGGAGTGTAGACTCGTCAGCAAACTCTGGCAGAACTCGTCAGGAACTGGAATGCGCGACCAATGATTCACGACCAGCGAGTTATCCCGAGATATCAGTTTCGCCTTTAATGAATCTTAGCTCTTAGATAATGCTTGCTATGAATTATAGCCTCTTTTGTTCAGCAAATAAAACACTTGTGTCTCAAAACACTTAAACTCTATTAACAAAAATAAAAATAAGAATTGACTTTACAAAGGTAAACTTAACACTAATGAACAACAAAATAATTAATTTGGATTAAATTAAAGCAGGAGAAGAGATATAGACAGGCGTTTACTTAAATGAATATGAAACAATAAATTTTATCAATGCTAATTAGATAAAATTATAAGTCAACATAAAAGTGAAACTTTAAAGAAAATCTAGGCTTCTTTGATAATCCCCACGAATTATAAAGATTGAAAATCCCCCACTCGGGTTGGTCGGACCCAACATAAATTAATAAATTCTCTTACCCAAAAATATTCACTACACTTTAAAAAGATTATAATATGAAATTTGGAAGAAAATATCCAAGAGCACAATTTTTATAAGAGAAACTGATCAACAGTTAGAAAACTAAAAGAATAATAATAGTTAGAACGAACGCACACTATGAACTGATTTTGAATATCCACATTATCTTAGAGGTAAACTACTGGTACCACCTATTTCTTAATTCATCCCCGTAGGAACTACCCTTTTTACCCTGTGATCAATCAAAGCTCTCGTTATTCCTCTGATGAGTTTCCTTTAGGGGTATGTCCAAAAAGACTAACAGCGGGTTGCACAAAACTTTTAATCAAGTAGTAAATTTAATTGGCGTTTAGAGTCATATTTAGCAATGACTTTAGCATAAGTGCTGTCATATTACAAGTATCTTATTAGTTTAATTCGTGATTAAATTGTTTGTGCAACCCGACGTAAGTGTTAAGTTTCGGTTATTTGGCACAAGATGTCACGATGAGTTTCTGATTTTAATGAAATTACCTAATTATAATATTTTTGCACTCTCTCTCTCCGGTAATAATATATAAAGGTATGAAAGATCTATATTATTAGCTTAACTAAACTTTCAAAATGATGAAAAAAACCTAACCACCGTTACTTAAAACTACTTATCTGTTTTATTTATATATGCATTTTTATGTGTGAAATAGGAAAAAATCACTTTGATCACATATTGTTATGATCATATATATTGCAATTTTCAAGAGATAATCGACATTTTCCTGATTTCTTTACCATTAGAGAAACGCGTCGATAATTACATTTGTAAATGTGGCGGCATAAAACACGGCGGTAGGTATTGCCACATGTTTTCGGCATTTTAAGGTCTAGCAATATGATCCCAAAATTTGTTTTTATTTCCCCTAGTCGTAAAGTGGTTACTGACAATTTTAAATTCTTAAAAGGTCTTAATCTCGCTTTTATGTGATTTTGAAAACAAATATTTATATCTGATATTTAGCCATTTTATTACCCTTTTTCGGGTATTTTAACTCTCCCTTATCCCCAGATGTTGGACCACATGTTCGCTTTCTGTGAGAAACTGAATATCGAGTATTCTGTGTTCAGAATTTTAGACTATTTCAGTAATAATTACTATCGAATAAATTGTAATAGTCCATTTTATTATATACCGACAAAATTTTAAAGAATATTCTTTGACCATTTATAAGCGAAAAGTTCCTTTTAACGTCGGCCCAAAAACACTTCGTTTCCAAGACACGTGAGATACTTAGTAATAACATTTGAATTATATTTTTGTTTTTCTTTAATAAAAAGTTGAGACGATTGTGACTACGTGCACCCTGCACTGAGTGGCGTACCGTGCTGTCAGTGCATGAAAACTGTCAACAACATACTAGAGGTCTGATGTTTCAACATAAGCTCAACAAATAACGTAGTTTTTCGATCTATTCATTAAAGCCGACCACAGACTTCATTCTTTTTCGTCGGTTATCACCGTCGCGATTAAACACGTCGTATTTTAGCGTCAATCTAGTTCCGCCATAGACTACGTGATTTAGCGGCGGTTATGTTCTTCTTTCGTGATGAATAAGATAGAGCTGTCAGCAGTACTCGCCAAAAAAAAAAAAAAAAAAAAGAAAAGAAGCGTGCGGTCTGGACTGAAGACTGACTGCTAAAATGTTAATTTGCTAAATGAGCTAAAATTTGAACAAGGTGATTGGTTTAACTATTTAAGGATGGATGCAGATATAGTAAACTTTTCCTTAAGTCTGGCAATATGGTGGCCAAGTCACTTGTCATTTATGGCACCCTGTTGAAGCCTGGTCTATTTTACGTTTAGAGGTTGGCTGACAGGCGCGGTCCGTGAGTTTTTTTACAGGTGGGTTAAAATTTTGTGGGCAACTAGTGATATGAACGCAACAAGCAAAATACACTTCTTTAATTAAGGAAGGTTTTTTAATAATGTTTTTTAATGTTAGTTTTGCCAAGAAATTACTTACCTAAAAATAAACACCGCAATAATCATAAAATAGGTACTCCTGTATACTGAACATTGCTACTCTAGATGTTTATGACTTTTTCTATGTGTTTTTAGTACTCTAGATTATTAGCGGCTTCCCGTTTTAATACGTTTAGCGTCTCCTCAATAGAGGTCGCGCCTTCTATTAAGAGCCCAGAATAAATGGATGGTGTTGTTTATTCTGAACTACAAGTATGATTATTCGTAAATTAAAATTAGGAACGCTCCCGAAACTCCGTTGTCTTTAATAAACACGATACCTACTGGCGACTAGACATAGTAATACGATCTTTGTCTACGCACGTGCAGACTGCCAGCTGTAGTAGGTATTAGATTGCCAATAATTTTGAAAATATTTTATTGAGGAACAAGTGCTAACTTGTTGCCTATACACCTTTTAGAGCCGATCTAATTTTTTAAATATCACAAATTTAAAAAAAGTCTACCCTAACACAGCGAACAACGAACCACGACCTCTTGGTCAACTCGCTGAGATTCTATCTCTGGACTAAGCTGGTAATGTAATAAAACAGGGTTCGATGCCGTTATATTTGATGACTAGCGCTGGCGTGACTAAGATCGTATTTACAATTTTTATGTTTAGCCCCTAATTAATAATACATTAATACAATGCGCATATTAGCTACCTAATTAGATTTTCTTTTTCCAAACTAAATGTTTTGAAAGAGTATATTTTACGGGGTATTTCCATAGTGGGCGTGGCGCGATATTATTGGTGGGTCATCGACAAATTGTGTCTCTTTTTAACTCCCTAAAGCGCGTATGTCTGTTTCGCTCTTAGTTTTAATGAATTTATATCGTCCATTTATACCTATGAGGCCACTTTAAAATACGATCTAGCCAGGAGCAAGCTTGGATATCTTTCGACGATGGCTTGGCTTGATTCTTTCTTGCGGAGTTTTCGCATGGAACTTGCACTTTTTGAAAGAAAAGTTTGGTTTCAAAAAATAAATTATTAGGTGGATCATTGAAAATAAATTTAGGTGGGTCATTGACCAAATGCCTTATGGACGGGCCGCGCCTGTTGGCTGAAAAGACCGGACTTATACAGGGTGTTCCAAAAAGATGTTAAGAAGTTTTAAGCGCAGATTCTACATCTAAAAATATGAAAATAAGTTTATATAAACATGGATCCTTAAACGATTCTTTTTCGAGACATAAGGTGTTTAATATTTTCTTTTTTAAATGAGTCTTTTTAATTTCTCGAAAATGCGTTAAGATAGTGACATGAATTTTGGTACACGCCAATATGTAATCAAAGGGTACCTTTACGTGCTAAAATGTATGTTCTAGAGTACTTACATCAGTTGCGTGCGTGCGGGTACGTCTTTATTTTTAGCGAAAAAATAGCACGCCAATGATTTTTTGCAAAATTGATATCGTTTTCTTTAAGCCCAATTAATTCTGCGTGAAAAGTATCTCTTGAGCTTTTTTGTTCTGACGCACCGTTTTCGAGATAAAAATTAATTTATTTCTTACAATAAAAAGAAATAATGAAAATGATTTTTTTTTAAATATATTTATAGTAGATGCTGGAAATGGCTTCTCCGTGTTTCAATACTTGCTCTAAATCGTCTTCACATATTTCTCCTAACTCTTCGGAATACCTAAGGTGTAAAAATATTAAACACCCTGTATCCCGAAAAAGAAGCGCTTGAGGATGAAACTTATTTTCATATTTTTAGATGTAGAATCTGCCCTTAAAATTTCTTAACAACTTTTGGTAACACACTGTATAGTCAATATCGGCTTAAAGTTTAATGGCAGCAGTTGACACATGTCAATCTATTTGCCAACTTTATGATTTAAACGCTCCCTAATTCAGAAAACGCCTCCCGGACACAGACAACCGCTGCATCGAAGAGAAATGGCCATACATTTACATGTGCTCGACGAAGAACAAGAACAAATTTATAACATTAGGTAATAATAACAATAGGATTTCCATTGATTTATTAAAAATGGATACGGGATGATTTAAAATTCTTTGAAGCCAAAACAAACCATTCTAAGCGACACTGTAAACACAATTTGTAAACATTGACCACATCTTATTTTACCTTGTATTTTTGTACAAAAAATACGTTAGAAGCATCACAAGATTTACTAAAACTAATAAAAGGCCTAAAATATTTTATTTTTCTGCTAAATAATAATAAATTTAAGTTATCAAGGTTTTATCATACATATTCATCAGACAAAGATGTACGTGTAACCGAGTGTTCAGACGTATTTCCTAAGCAACCAGCAGAGACAACAACACTTCTGAGCTCCAACACTCCAATGCTATTTTCTCTCTTTCTACTACCATTCTTGATTCAATTACGTATTTCCTTAAAGTTCGTAAACTAGACCTCTAAGGTAAATGTTTTCATAACAAACAACAAATAAACAGGCTTCACGTTCGATACGCTCACAGTATACGGAACACCAAATCCTTTCTAATTCATCCATGAGGATTTGACACTAACTAGATATTTGATAAAGTTTTCTTGTTTAAAAACTTTTTATAAGTATTAGTTTTATAATAATTACTGTTATTTTTGCATCTTCTCTGGATATTCGAACTTGCAACTTGAACAACCATAAGAACTTTCTCGTTTGGATTTGCTTTCTTTGATTAGCTTTTGTTTGTCTGGTACGGCCACTCCTGCTGAGAATCCAAGAGAATTTTTAGCAGGAGGTACTGTAGGTTTGTTCGGTTCAAGAGATATTGCTGCTTGCTTTTGGCTGGGGTATACGTCCAGTCCTACTCAGGGTGAAACAGATTGTGTAGGAGGAGGTATTGTAGGTTAGTTCTGTATAGGAAATATTGCTATGCCTGCTGTTAGTAGATTGGATAATGGGGGCGATAGAGGAGGTAACAAACCTTTTACATTTTCTTTCTCCGGGATTGCAATCTCTTTATAAAGTTGTTTTAGAGGAGAAACAGAAGGTGGAGGAAGGTACTCGTTTAGGGGTTTGCTGGAGCCTAGCGTAAAGCCGACAGTCATAATCTAAAAGAAAAAATAAAACAAAATATCAACCTTTAATCTTTTACTAGAGAACCTGGAAGAAAAATGTATGGAACGACAGTGGAATTGAGTCCAAAATATTTAACAACTTCAAAACCTGTAGTCGTTAGTCGTAAATCTTGTTGTTTTTTCATTCACTGTTTGAGGCAGCCTCAAGGCAAACTTCACCTACATGTTTACATGTTAAAGTTAAAAGCGTCGTTCATAAAACGGCGACTGTGAGAACCGGCAGATAAGACAGTTATCAAGTATCCAGACAGCATAAAAGCATCCTAAAGACGTCCAGAAGATGTCTGGTTTGGATATTTAAGAGGTCTTACAGATGTCCAGTTTCGCCTTAAGTCATCTTACAGACCTCTTTAAGACGTCCAATGTTACAAAACCCAACATCTTTAAGATGTCCTTATCACAACATCTTTAAGACATCTGCTAAAGATATGTAATAAAATACACATAGTTTTTAGAAAACGTTTAATGTATGTTTATACAAAGCTAATTTTTTTTAATGATGACCTGCGGTCAGAGGCCCTTCTCAGTCATGTTTGGACAGCGATTTCACTGTCCTTTTGAGACTTTGCGAGTCCTGACCGCTCAACAGAACCTAAAAAAAAGTGAGATGATAAACGGATAAAACTATAGTCAATTTTCACATTATTATATTTAAAAAGAAATAAGTTTACAGGATCTATAGTAAAACTTCTAACAAAAGAATACTATAATAATTATGAAATTATATTAAGGTATCTATTATGCTCGTTCTCTTGTTCATTGTTTTGCTCATTGTTATGTGTCTTTTTTTTTATTAAAAGGGCCAACGGAATTTCATCTTCTGAATCCCAGTCATTTTCATTAGCATTTAAATTTTCTTGTTCATGCTCATTGTTTTTAATCTGGGGCCGATTGGTTGGCAGGCTTGGAGCAAATGCGTGCTCCGGAATTGCGTGCTTATTAAAGGGGTAAATGCCCGTCGCTCTAAATCCATTGGATATGTTACTAATGGTCATACATTTACCCCAAACTGGAGTAAAGACATCGGCAAATCTTTCCTTATTCAATTTTCTATCAGGATGTTGGTCCCAATAATCTAAAAGTTCTTGGTCCCAATGTGATTCAAATGATCGAAAAACTGACTTATCCATCGGCTGCAACTCGTGCGTGGTGTTGCTTGGTAAGCACAAAAGCTCGATTCCCAAAGATTCAGCCTTATCAGCAATGGTCACATCTAGATGACTGGACGCACCATCGAATATTAAAACTGTGGGCGCAACAGACATAAACTTAGCAAAATGTTCTAACCATTTTAAAAATATTTCGGTGGTCATGCTGCCTTTTTGTGTCATGTTAACAACCGATCCTGCTGGTAGCCCATCAGAATAGATAGGTTTTAACCGCTGACCTTTAAACAATATCATTGGCGGTATCACGTGCCCAAGCGCATTAGCACAAGCAACAACTGTTACATTCTCCGCGTGTTCTGCTGCGACTAGTGCACCCTCTTGGATCCTTTTTCGGCTAAAACACGCTGCTGATGGTGCAACGTGAGTCTGCAGCCCTTTTCGTCCATGTTGTAAATTTTTTCAGGACTATGTTTCAAACCGGTTCTATCCAATAAGCTCTCTAACTTATTAAAGTAATCTCCGACAATAAATGGATTTAATTTTTGTGCACGGGCAGGGTTCATTTGCTGTGCTTTTCGTTGCGATATATTTGGGTGGCGTTTTAAGAATGATCTGTACCATTCCTTACCCGCTAGTTGTTGTTCTCTATTAAATTTATGAGAAACACCAAGACTCTCGCAAAATTTAAAAACGCTACGACGTAAAACTTTAGAAGTAAGCGGAAATCCTTTTTGAGCAAATCTTATGATCTTCTCCTCCAAGTCGTTTTCCTGGTGGTCGTTCAAAATGGGCTTTGCTCCCAGTTTTCGCGTGGTAGAACCAGTTGTTAGATGGTTTCTAAGGGTCCGTCGAGGGATACCACAACGTTGTTCCACCGATTCTTGTGAATGACCCTCTCTTAAAAGTTGTAGTGCTTCCACCATCATCTCTTCAGTCCAGTTAGCTCGAATACCACGATTTCTCTTCCCCATGACTGCAAATTAAAAAATCTAATTTTAAGATTTATTTCATTGCCGGCCTTATTACCTGACATTAATTTGTATAGTCCACTACTTAAAAGTCAGGTAATAAGGCCGTGGCCTTACTGCATGTCTATACTCGATTTGAAATTGGTTGATAGTAATAAATCATTTTTAGCAGCCGATTCCATAGGCGCACCTACCTGACGTGCCGGTTTGAACCCTATTTACTTATCCGAATAATTTAGTAATCATTATTGTCATAACAGGTAAAAATAATTATGCCGAGAATTCCGGGAACAATTAATACACAATGTTACTTTTCAGGTAGTTACGAAAAATTAGGTACCTCTACTTATTGGTATAAAACTGTGAGTCATTTTAAGAGCGAACAAACCTAATGCGAGTATTCTAGGACACACATTTGGGTAATTTTTGAAAATGGAGAGTCTTTCAGGATTTATTCCAGTTAAGCGAGCTGCGAAATCAGCGCTAAGCATTAGTGAAAAGATTATTGTGCTTAATGTATTTAATGCACTTAGATATCAAAAAAGTGCAATAAGTATCGATTCTGCAGTGGAACTTTGTTCAAAGATGACAGGTATTGGAAAAGCAACCATCTACAGGCTGATGCGGGAAGAAAAGACAGGAACCGTGACGCCACCAAAACCATCTCCAGGAAGGCGAACAATACCGATCGATGAGGACGAAAAGGCCATCATAAGACGAAAGGTGCATTCATTCTATTTCAATAAGGAGATCCCTACTTTGGATAGAGTTTTAGGGGCAGTAAAAGAAGACTTTCCTGCAATCAAGAGAGATAAACTATGGAAAGTTCTAAGAGAAATGAATTTTAGATGGGAAAAACATAGTCGGAAGTCTCATTTGCTCGAAAAAGATGAAATAGTATGTTGGAGACGTAATTATTTGAGAAAAATAAGAAAATTTCGCAATGAAAACAAAACAATTTTCTATTTGGACGAAACATGGCTGAACGAAGGCTACACAGTTGGAAAAATATGGACAGACAAAAATGTGACTTCTCACCGGCAAGCATTTTTAGACGGTCTATCAACAGGAATAAATCCGCCCTCTGGAAAAGGAAAACGATTAATTATAACTCACATCGGTAGCTCCAATGGATTTTTAGAAGGTGGACTATTATCATTCCAATCAGTTCGTACAGGCGATTACCACGAGGATATGAATGCTGATGTTTTTGAGGAGTATTTCGAACAAATGATAGAGCTGATTCCACCTGGCTCCGTCATTGTGTTAGATAACGCTCCGTATCACTCCAGAAGATTGGAGAAGATGCCTACAACTGCTTGGCGAAAAGCAAAAATTATCGAGTGGCTTGTGGAGAAACAAATACAATTTGAGGACAATATGGTTAAAAAGGAGTTGCTATCAATTGTAAACACCCATAAACATCGGTTTCAAAAATATGTTGTTGACGAAATGGCCAAAAAACAAAATATAATAGTGCTTCGGCTCCCCCCCTACCATTGCGAATTAAATCCGATCGAACTGGTATGGGCTCATGTGAAAGGTTATGTGGCTAGAAAAAATACCACTTATAAAATGAGTGATGTTCAAAAACTCTTTGAAGAAGCGCTTCAAGAAGTCAACGCGGGGAAGTGGCAAAGATGTATAGAGCATGTACTAAAGGAGGAGGAAAAAATGTGGCAATTGGATAGTTTACTGGAGAAAACGGTCGAACCACTTATTATCAATTTAGGGGAAGAAGACAGTCCCTAGTATAGTATATTTTAACATTTTTAGGTTATCTTTATTTTCCGATCATCTAAAATCACAAAATATTTTATTGAATCTGTGGTTCATATCACCATAAATACATGCAATCAAATATCAACAAAACTCCAATTATTTTAACGTAAAAATAACTTACTTTATTACGGCGTTTTATATAACACTGGAAAAAATATTGCACCAAATTTAAAAACAGGTGTTTGCAGCTAACCGACAACGTTATAAATTTAGCCATTCTGCATTATCCCCACTAGTTTAAGGCTTCTCATTCAGAGATGGCGCTAGGAGTATCATTTCATAATTTGTTTTGCACTAAATCCGATCCCGGCCTTATTACCTGGCCGGCCTTATTACCCGACAGTACCTCATTATGTCTATAAAACAGATTTCTAGAAGTTCCCAAACATGAGAAAAAAGATCAGGTTCCTTATTGCTTAACACAAATTTGAAGAATAAAAATTTGCCAAAAGGAAACAAAGTAGACAGTATAAAAATATAGATACAAATAAGCATATTTTACGTAAGTATGTTTACAATAGTAACCTGAAAGAGGTAAATCCAAAATACAGGGTTTTTCAGGTATCGGGCTGAAAGTCTAACACACCATTGTAGCCATCAATATCTTCTTCTATAGACTCATCTCCAGTAAGGTTTTTATAAAAAGGTTGATCTGCTGAAGGAATAAGATGGAGATAACTACGGATGTCTTTTAGTTTTGGTTCAGCCACTGGCTTTCCATTTGGCCATAACGGTTCGAAAAATGTAGAAAAACTGGGTTGAGAATGTTGTCTTCCCTTCCTTGTCTTTTTTATATTGATCTCTTTGTAATCTTCCTCTTCCTTGTAATGCGTCTTTATAAAAATGCTATAGATTTTTTCTTTAACAAGCTTTATTTCCTTAATCTTTAACCAATTTATTTTTTCGGCTTCGCAACTCTTTTTTCTATTAACGATTTCTTTTTCCAAGTTCTTGGTACTAACAAAATCATTTTTCTCCATTCTGTTTATATTAATGGGCCGCTTTCTTCTGCACGTTCTCATAATGTTGGTGTAATCCTCGGGGGAAAAAATTTTAGTTTGTTTTTTAATCGCGCATTCGAGATCGCCAAAATCGCTGTCGTTATGTAAAAAGCTATGTCCCGAAACTAGGAATCTTAAACGTATACTTTTTAAATTTGGCGATTCTTCTAATACACATTTCAACAAAAGGACCATCTTTATATTTCTATTTTGCCCTCCACAGGAGTCGCTCCATAGAATAACATGCTCCACATTGTCGGGCGTCCTATTTAAAATATATTTTCTTAGGCATGAGCCCACTTCTTGTGCTCCCCGACCTGCTTCCCCCTCCACCCAAATGTTAAATGTGGACTTTTTTTCCTTGGAAGCATAAATGCCACAGTTGTACAGCCAGAGCTGTCTTTTATAAAATATTATGTTTGTAGTTAAACGGGGAAGAGGTAGAGTCTTTTCCATGTCAAACGTAATCGTGTCTGTCTTTTCATCGCTTTCTGCCTTTAACATGTCTATGTTCATTTTATTTCTAGCCGTTTCGGCTTCTTCCAAATGAAGGCTATGTTCATTTTCAGCTCTATTTTTTTCTTCTCCTTCTGGTAAACTTTCTAATTTTGTACTTAAGGCGTCGCACTTATTGCAAGTGTCTTTTTTGGGCTGCTTGTGTTTTACATTGAACTCTGTCAGGAAAACCTTTTTGTAGGAGGAGAAGCTTACTGGTTTGGATTAGGTCACAATTTTGTACAATGTATTAATTCTTTTTGTGGACACCCTTAAAGTTTTAGTAAACATATTTCTACAAACTGCTTTCTTGTTTATCATGTAATTTCGAGAAAACTGTCGCAAGTTGGGATTTTTCGCATTTACAAGCTTTCGTTTTACTGGTTCTTCCCTTACACAGGACGATAGAAATGCTGTTTGGACATTATAGTTTGCTAAATTCCAAAAATGGTTAAAAAATAAACGTCTTTCATCAACCGAGATTTTTTCATGACATTTCGTGGAACATGTACACACGAACTCTAAAAACACTTTAGGTTTTATGAGCTTTCCTCTTGCACTATAATGTTCTTGATTGCTATTCTTTTTTAATTTTCGTATCGCCCTATCCTGTTCCGGAAATTTTCTTTTTCTCCCTTTCTTTGGCCGTCTAGGCGAAGATCTGTTATGAGGTAATACAGCTGGGTTATCACTATGGCTCATAGTTATATCATCTTCATTTTCTGATGACACTTCATCTGAATCGGGTTCATAATTTTTATCTTTAATGGAGTCATCAGAGTCTTCAAGAAATGTGTCATGATTCTCACCTACTTCTTGCAAATCATTCTGAGACTCGCTGACTTTCTTCTGCAAAAAAAGTTATACATATTAGATGAAAATATTATTGAAATCTAATGACATATTTTATTAGGTATTTTTGTAGAATTCTTAGGCTCATGTTGAATATTGATTATATTATTTTGCAAAAACATATATTTACAGCTGTATTCACTAAAGGTAAAACTGGTCTGGCTTAACAATTTAGGTATTTAAAATGACAAGTATTAGAATAGGACAACTAAGTTTTGTATTGTAAATAAATTAGGTTTTTCGCCAAATATTTAAAGCAAAAGGTATTTTAATATTAAAATCGTTGGCTTGATTAGAACAAAACCTATTTCCTTAACAGAAACTGAAAAGTTTTAACACATGTAATATAAAGTTGCCTGGAACTTTTCACTAGCAACTTCTGCTGGTCTCAAAAAACAAGAACTAGTTGACGGATATAAGTCACCACTTTTAGGTAAATTTTGTGTTCCGCTCATATATTTCTGTAAAAACACGGATGTATAGGAACTGAAAGGCTTTCAAGTGTTTAGTAAAATTACCTGACACGGTTCATACGGAACTTCTGTAACTGAATCCAAAAAACATTTACTATCTGAGATATTTAGGTAATTCTCACTAATTTGAGCCAGATCTTCATTCCCAGTGTTGTTTAAATATATCGTTGTGTTGTCTTCAGAAATAGGTATTTCTTCCAGCTGCACATTTTCAGAACCCATATTCTTTGTGAAATTATTAAAGCGATGATCAGTATCAACACATTGAGGCATCTGCTTAGCAGTCACATTTCCAGAAAACTTCTGTAAACAGATTTGCAATAAGGAACCAACTGTCTTAAATAAAATTTCAAGCCTAAATATGATTATTATATTTGCTACACGATATAGATATATTTTAAAATACCTAATAAGCACGATATACGAGAATGTCTGCAAACATATTTATACAAATAAAAACAAAACAAATATTATATTTCTGTAAATTAATGGATTTTGAGGTTAGGTTTTTAAAAATACCTTAAAATATATTTAAAACCTTACCTGCTCATAACCTTCTTGCTCACAAGAAATCTTTACAGTGTCTAACATTTTTTTAACTCTTTGAGATATTACTGGGTTGAACATTTTTTAAAAATACTATTTTTCGCTTAACCAAATCACGACACTACACAGTGCACGAACTGTATGACAAACCTGCTAAACTGATCCAAGTAACACAAGATCGCATTTTTTAAAATTGAGTAAATACGCAAAAGAGAACCATTTAACACTGGTTCTCATATGCGTTAAAAGTAATTACTGGACTTGTGCAATAAGGAACAATTTGCCATTGGATCTTTACAAAAAACTTTCGTCAAAGATATTTATTTTTGCAACACAGTTCTATAGGTTTTCAGGTGGCGCTGAAGCTTAAGCTTGTTGGTTCTTTGTTACATATCGAATAATATGCATATTTTAATGTACGTGAGGGTAATATCTCGATTTTTTAAAAATTGTCGTTTGGTTCCTTGTTGCATAACGGGGTCCAATTGACCTTACGATTTCAGCTGCTTTACTAAACCAATTTATCCTATGTGCGGAGATAGGACTATTTTACTTAGTAATAGCTAGATAGGACGATTTTACTTAGGATATTGTAAATATTTAGCAGTTAGGACAAAGAGAATATGAATATTTTTAGTACTTGCAACTATGTTAGGACTTTCTCTTTTAGCAAATTTGTAGAAAATTGTTATATGGGTACAATGGTATTCTAACCTGAAAAACAACATTTTTGCAGTTAGGACATCTTGTCTTAGCAGGGCAGTATATCCCTATGTAATTTTCGACGCTGAATCCGAATCCGAGGTCAAAAAAAATAGTACACCCCCAAAATCAACCCCTAGCGCTAAAAACGCCTCAGCAGGGTAAAAATGACTTAATGCTCCACGAATAGTCTTAAATCTCAATAAATCGAAGTAAATATAAACATTCAAGTATATAACGCATAAATACAGAGTTACCACTACTTTCCATTGGAAATCGCCCCCATGAGTATGTGAAAACTACCCCTCATACAACAGGAAACTTAAAAAAAATGCAGTGATTGCAAAAAAAAGCTTACGATGCCCAGTTTTTTGCAAGGAGTGAGTAACTGCATTAGTTCCGATGAGATGCTCAAAATCTACCCCCACAGAGGGGCGGAAACCACCCCTAGATTAAAATTGCAAGAAAAATCGGGCAAATTTTTTTTTTATCATCGTGATTTCTATTTTAATCGATGCTAAAATTGGCTAAAGACATGCAGCACTGCAGTTTGGAGGTGAAACTTACACATTGCACCAAAGTCATTCAGTGACATCCCCATGAGAGGGTGAAAATTACTCCTCATATAATTATATAATAAATTCAAAAAGTAGTTGCAGTGCCTTTTAGAAAAGCTCAAAACATCTGCATTTTTTTAGTTGAGAAGAATCTGTCTCTCTTTTCACGGACCAACAGCAACTGAAATTTCAATTTAGGGGTGGTTTCCGCCACTTAATGGTGGTAGATTTTGAGCATCGCATCGAGACTAATTCAGTTACATACTGTTTCTAAAATAACTGAGCATCGTAAGCTTTTTTTGCAATCACTGCAGTTTTCTTAAATTTCCCGTTGTGTGAGGGGTAGTTTTCACTCACTCATGGGGGTGATTTTCAATGGAAAGTGGTGTTAACTCTGTTTATATTTAATTCGATTTATTGAGATTTAAGATTATTCGTGGAGCGTTAAGCCATTTTTACCCGCTTTAGGGAGTGTTTTTTCGCGCTAGGGGTTGATTTTGGGGGTGTATGATTTTATAAAAAAAAATTTTAAAAATTACATAGGGATACAGTTGCCTCGATAGCACGATGACAAAATTTTTTCCCCGATTTTCCTTGCAATTTTAATCTAGGGGTGGTTTCCGCCCCTCTGTGGGGGTAGATTTTGAGCATCGCATTGGAACTAATGCAGTTACTCACTCCTTGCAAAAAAAACTAGGCATCATAAGCTTTTTTGCAATCACTATTTTTTTAAGTTTCCTGTTGTATGAGGGGTAGTTTTCACCCACTCATGGGGGTGATTTTCAATGGAAAGTAGTGTTAACTCTGCATTTATGCGTTATATACTTGAATAAATAATGTCTGTATGATTGTGGCGGATTCATATTTAAAAAATTTATTGTTTGGGCGTTACGCCACTCTACTGTTAAGGAAAATAAATATTTTTTAAAAATAATAAAAGTCACTGCGTTTAAACAAAAAACAAATCCTGAAAAAAGAAATGTTCTGTACACTGTCAGTGACTTTTAATTATAAAAAGTATGCCTGACCCTAATCTATCTCTGTAGTATATATTCGGTCTAAAACCTAATCTGAATAAAATAATTTTTCTGACGTTTCGAGACCTAATATCTAGTCTCGTTATCAAAGAATCTAATAAATTCAAACTAACTAAATTAAAAATGAACTAAGTAATTATAAAAAATAATTAAAAAAGGATACAAGAGTTTTCTGATAGAATTCTTCTGATTTTTTTGAAAATTTTGCTTTGATAATGGTTTCGGGCTTTTCTGTCAGCATGAGTTTTGACATTAGTCAAAATGACAAGACTTCAGGTACTGCAGGAAACATGACTATGTAAGTACCGTAAGAAAAAAAAAATATATAATTACCTATCTATTCAATAATAAAATTATTTTTACTAACTTCCTGTCTAAGTATTGGTGGCCAAATTCTGTTTATATCTACAGAAAAATTAGAAAAACATTTATCGTTATTAAGAATAATAGTAGCGCTACTATTATTCTTAATAACGATAAATGTTTTTTCTAATTTTTCTGTAGATATAAACAGAATTTGGCTACCAATACTTAGACAGGAAGTTAGTAAAAATAATTTTATTATTGAATAGATAGGTAATTATATATTTTTTTTGTCTTACGGTACATAGTCATGTTTCCTGCATTACCTGAAGTCTTGTCATTTTGACTAATGTCAAAACTCATGCTAACAGAAAAGCCCGAAACCATTATCAGAGCAATATTTTCAGAAGAATTCTATCAGAAAACTCTTGTATCCTTTTTTAATTATTTTTTATAATTACTTAGTTCATTTTTAATTTAGTTAGTTTGAGTTTGAATTTATTAGATTCTTTGATAACGAGACTAGATATTAGGTCTCGAAACGCCAGAAAAATTATTTTATTCAGATTAGGTTTTAGACCGAATATATACTACACTAGAGATAGATTAGGGTCAGGCATACTTTTTATATTTTTTTTCCTTAACAGTAGAGTGGCGTAACACCCAAACAATAAATTTTTTAAATATACTTGAATGTTTATATTTACTTCGATTTATTGAGATTTAAGACTATTCGTGCAGCGTTAAGTCATTTTTACCCTGCTGAGGTGTTTTTTAGCGCTAGGGGTTGATTTTGGGGGGGTACTATTTTTTTTGACCTCGGATTCGGATTCAGCGTCGAAAATTACATAGGGATATAGTTGTCTCGATAGGGGTACCAAATGTTTTTTTTTTGTGGGGCTGTGTTATCGATATACTTTTTGGAAAATTTGCCCAAATGCATTTTAAGTTGAAAAAGAGCACAAGTGCACTTTGCTTGTACCGTGGGGACGATAGGTATACGAGAGTAGTCAAACCTGGCTCCTCCGAGGAGTCAAAAATTGTTTATTGTGAGTTTTGTATAGCAAAGCTATAGCGGATTTTATAATAGTTTTATGAATGCAAATTTTCATTTATGGAATAAGAAACTAAATAAAGCAAAAAATTAAACATACTATTTAAAATTAATTTCTACCAATATTTTTTACTGATAATTTTACTACTTATTTGGTGTATGAATATCGCGTAATGTTATTGTGATCAACACTTAAAACTTGTAATTTTAGTGTTAGAATGAGAATGAGATTTTATTTTTACAGGCGGCGCGGCGTTCTGGTTCTGCGTTCAAAGTTGATCGTTTTTTATTTTTATGTGGGAAACGTGGACTTTGTTTTGATATTTTTATAATATTTAAATTGCTTGTTATACGTAACAACATGGACGCACCCGGAATTTTGTCTCGGGGGGGAGGGGGTGGGGGGCTGAATAATGCAATTTGGTGGATTTCTTCAATTAGTAGTGCACTTTTTAAATTTTTGTGTGTCTAGGATGTTGGTCTGGGGGTGCTGCAGCCCTCCAGCCCCTCCCCTGGGTGCGCCACTGCTTAATAATACTAGTTATTACGTTACCATCCTTTTTGTCGTTTAAATTAAAAATATGTTTATTTCAAAAGACATGAATTTGATTACAACAGAAAATTTTATTGCACATATGCAACTAAAAAGATTATTAAGTAACAAAATAGATTATTTACTGCTCTTGAATAATCAAATTAATTAAATTAATTTATTTCATGCTCTTTCCCGGTTATATATACCAATATAAGTATTAAAATAATTTATTCTGTACTTGATATCTTGTGAAAATATCAGAATTAGAAAATAACAGCTGAACAGCGTGACAGAGAGATACGTATAAATAACCGTACCTATTACTTTATGCCAAATATCAAAATACTGAAAATACTCCAAATACCGCGGCAGATATCGGGACCGGCGGCGCTCGCTGCTCCGCTGCTTAACCAAGAGTATTTTAGGTATTTTACGTAAATAATACTTTACACGTATTTCCTCTGCTGAACGGCCGACGCGTGACTCCGACCCGATACTCCATCGAGGCCAAATATCGCGTTCGCGTACATGAGTATTTAAATACTCCCCTAGTATTTTTAGTAAAATCGATAACTGTTACCTGTACCTACCCGTTATGCGGTCATACCTGTTACAAAATACGCGTTCCTAGTATTTTGTATCAACTCTAAAACCAGCGCAGCGCCGCAAGCGATGCGGGTCCTCTCCTAATCAAAGATTTAAGCCGACGTCCCATGTGCGGAATTAAAGACGGAGGCGGAACGGAAAAGGCGATTCTATTGGTCGCTGGGCGGTCAGCTGACAATTCTTGACGTCAAAAATTGTCAGATGACCTCCCAGCGACCAATAGAATCTTAGACAAGGAAAGAGAGGGGACGCGTAACTATTTGACATGAAGTGTGACCATCCGACACCAGACCGATCCGCTCAATGGCGTAACTAGAGGTTTTGTAAATTAATTTAATTTTTTTCCTTCTTGCTGCAAAAACTGTATGAAATAGAATATTTAAAATAGTGCTATAAAATAAAACAATGTTATACCGGATTTTTTTAAAATTATGCATTTATTTTTGTAATTTCATAACAAAAACCATACTGATGTACCAAAGAAAAAATCGAAATACACTTACATATTATTATTAGCTTAGACGAGGAAAGAGAGAGGACGGGTAATACATGCTACGGATATATGAAGCCACCCCGGATCACGCCACATAGAATTCTATTCTACGTGTCAAAGTCACATGACTACTCAAACAAAACAAACAATCCATCACATGGCCACTGTCATTAGTGTCAAAATCGCGTAGAACTCAATGCATCGCGATCCAGCACCAGGCTACGGCGGCGTACCATGAGAGGCGATTGTAGACTTTTACCAAAACGAATAAAACGACTTATAGTAATAATTTATTTTTGGTTTGTTAAATGTGGAGAAAATCAATAGATCCAATGTACTCCTTCAATTTTAATTGTTCTCAAGTATATTTAAAAAAATATATGTAATATAATAATAATAACAATTCTGAAAAGTTATTAAAACTAACTATATAGGTACATAGGCAAACAAATTTAGAAACAATAAATATTAAGTACGCCTAATAAACTGATACAAAAATAAATATTTACATAATACAAAAGTTGTGTAAAGTTATTCTGCTTTTCAAATTCAAATTGAAATAAGCTTTATTGCCAGAAGACTTACATCTTATAGACAAAGCAAGAAGGTAGTTCCTATATGATACATGATCCTACATACTAGTATTTCATTACAAATAAATATATATAAAAAAATATCTAAATAAAGTATATAAGCAGACCAACACTAATAAAAGACAAACTCAACAAGGTATACAAACAATACACATAATTTTAAAACTCGATATAATCATATAGGTGTAAAAAAATTAAAATGAGTCATCATAAAATTCAGCAACAGAATAAGAAGCCCTGTCAGTCAGCAAATGTCTAACTATTCAAAGACCTTATATTGCTTGGAAGGTAGTTGTACTGCTTGGAAAAACCGTCTTCTAAGCTGTTTTTTTCATGGTGTTTCATCTAAGTTTTGTTCCACATTACCGGCCTTACTATCCCTGGCTGGCACAACAGAAACAGAACAGGAACGCCTCCAATTTCTTGCCTACAACAATACATTTAATTAGCTTATTTCTAGCATATGATACCTACACTAGGTACCTATATTACAAAATAATATTACAAAATGTTGTGTAAAGTCTGACTTACTTGCTTTGTTTGTGACATTTCCTGGAGATATTTAGGCAGTTCCTCAAATACTGTAGGTACTGCATCATCTAATAGACAAGTTTTTTCACCAATACTATAAAATAAATTCCAGTCAAAGTGCTTTGAAGAAATTTTATCATTTTTCTAGGACTCCAGTCTGCAACATGCATTTTTTTAACCCAAAGAGCAAGTCTTCTGGGATCGTTCATGAGGAATCTACAACAAAACAAATAAATTATATATTTAAAAAAAAACCTGCTGTACTGACTAATTTACGCACACAAAGTTAATGAAATATTATAATATTTTTTCCGAATAAAAACACCCGCCACTGGAAAAAATCTTGCCATTATCATAATTTATATCTTTAATGAGTTGATAATGAGTAATGAGTGAAAACATTCAAGCACATTGTTCAAATAAACATACATAGTCTGTTTTGAAAATGCCTAAATCATCATATTCGAATTGCGTTGATAAATTATCTCATAACAAAAATATTTCGAAAATTGTTTGTCTTGCAACTATGTAACATTTAACTTTTTACCTGTGAAAGGTAATTCCAGGCTCATTTCTCTCGTTTCGGCTTTTGCAGCCATAAGCAGTACAACCCACCATCATAAATTACTAAAATGTAGTCGTCTTTAATCAAAATTCTGTTCGAAACACCACAAAATATCTTTGATGTCACCGGCAATGTTTGGCACCAAAAAATGGCGTCGTCTCGAATTTTGGTCACACTTGCCATGAGTTAGCTTAAATGAGTGTTACCAGTCCCCTCTCTTTCCTTGTCTAAGAATAGAATCGCCTTTTCCGTTCCGCCTCCGTCTTTAATTCCACATGGGACGTCGGCTTTAATGTTTGTCTGTTGCGGAAACACCCATATGTTATTTTATGTGCTGTGCCCATATCACGCCTTCGGGCTGCTCGGGACCTCCCCTTCAATGTGAAAGGAATACATCGAATTACAGCGAGTACAAAGGCGATTTTAAATCAGTGACCTAGTCATGAGTACGTCACCTTATTTGGCAACGTTGCTCCATATACTCGATGTTTAACCTAAAAAATTAAAATATTAAGATTAAATGAGACAGTGTTGCCCAATGGTCTGACTAGGTCACTGATTTAAAAATGGCTCTAATGAAAGGAATAAACGTATATGGAATAATGGAATAAAGCCGACGTCCCATGTGCGGAATTAAAGACGGAGGCGGAACGGAAAAGGCGATATCTATTGGTCGCTGGGCGGTCATCTGACAATTTTTGACGTCACAAATTGTCAGATGACCCCCCAGCGACCAATAGAATCGCCTTTTCCATTCCACCTCCGTCTTTAATTCCGCACATGGGACGTCGGCTTAATCCGCATCCGCATCGGGTATCTTCCTTTCACCCCAAGGAGGAGCTCCCGTACAGCTCCTGAGCAGCACACAGTTGTTCCATTCAACAGGAGCGGCTAGAACTGCAAAAAATCCGACGTTGCCACATGTGCGCTAGCTCGAAGATTTTAAAATAGTGGATTTTTTCGCACCGATCCCTCTTCGCTTGCGAGGAAAGAGACTGGTCAGGGCCCTAACCAGGTGCTAACCCTGTTCCGACCTTAGGGTGCCCTCCGTGCAACCGTTCGAGCCCTATCCCCACTGCCCTCTCGTGCATTACTTATGACTTGAGGAGCGGCTAGAACTGCAAACAATCCGACGTTGCCACATGTGCGATAGCTCAAAGATTTTAAAATAACGGTATTTTTTCTTCTGTCATTCATACTAGAGTCTAGGGCCTAGGGAATGGGCAGAGGAAGGAACAATAGTGGATTTTTTCGCACCGATCCCTCTTCGCTTGCAAGGAAAGAGACTGGTCAGGGCCCCTAACCAGGTGCTAACCCTGTTCCGACCTTAGGGTGCCCTCCGATCCACCGTTCGCTAGATTTTCTGGACAACAAAACATAATTTTTAGGTTAAGGTACCTAGACACGATTAATTTTTTGCTCGGGACCTTTAAAAAAAGACAAAACAAAATTTTTATCGAGGAAGGAGTGCTAACCCGTTTCCAATACACCTTTTAGAGCCGATTTCTTAATTTTTTATAATATTTTAAGTGACAAAAATTAAAAAAAAAGAAGCGGCCGAGCTCGGATTCGAACCAAGACGTCTGGGTCAATGAGCGGACTCTATACCACTGCACTACGTGCCTGATCTACCGGCAAAGGAAATAAAAGTTTACCGGTGTAAGACAAGGAAAACCGAAACTGGCAACGTCGGATTGTTTGCAGTTCTAGCCGCTCCTTATGACTTGAGCTTAATGTCAAACTTGTCAATTGTTCCTTTCGGAACGGTGTCGAGTGACTCCGGGGCGAGTCGCCCTGGGGTAGTGTTGTAAATATCCGTATTCTTTAGATATCCGGATAATACGGAATCGGAATCAGCTAATATCCGTATCCATTATCCGAATGCATGCAATACTAAAACATTTTCTATCCGGATACACGGCTAGGTAGGTCGATGCGGTATCGGTATCATTCGAAGTCGAAGGTTAGGGCGAGGCCACAACACTGCGGTGCGACGACGCATCGCAAAAACGACGTCGCACCGCCACGCGGTGTGGGGACGCAACGCAAAAATGTCATCGCATACGGCATCGTACGAGAAGACGCTGGTCAGAGCTGCGGTTTTTCTTGAACAATTTGAACATGATTGAATGAAATGTCATTTCAAATCAGTCAATCACAGCTGGAGAAATCAATCAATCTGTTCACGAAAAAACGCAACACTTTTCACTTCTAGTGGGACTTGGACTTACATCACTACTCCGGGGCGTCAGACACCTGAAAGGTCATGCAGCTGTGCATGACAGTTGTTAACATAACCTACCTTCTAGTTGTATTTATTTTTTCTTAACAAAATAGTAAGATGGACAAACCTCGGCCGTGTGGCTGCAAAGGACGTAGAACTTGTCTTATTTGTGAAGAAACTTATAAAATAACTCAAGATAGCTACTTGCTTGATCCGAATTCACCGACTTACGTATACTGCCCATATTGCGATCTATGTTATCCCGAATCTAAGATGAATTCCTACAAAACTCATCCTTTGCATGATGGACAACCCGTGAAATACCAAGGAATTTATATTAAGTTAAATTTTCTTTCTGAACAAGAGCATGATTGTTTAATAAAAGGCATTGATGCAATGCCGTGGGACCTTTCTCAGAGTGGAAGAAGAAAACAAAATTTTGGCCCCAAGTGCAATTTCAAAAAGCGAAAATTACGTTTGGGAGGCTTTGGAGGTTTTCCTAGTTTTACTAAGTTTGTTCAGGATAAATTTAAAACGGTGCCCATTCTTAGAAACTTTCAAACAATCGAACAGTGTTCATTGGAATACGATTCCAAAAATGGTGCATCCATTGACCCTCACGTGGATGATTGTTGGATTTGGGGGGAAAGAGTAGTTACAGTGAACCTCTTAAGTGATTCTTGGTTAACTATTACATATAATAGGAAGCCTGAGAAATATAACTTGGACCTTGTAGCAACGTATCCAAAGGTACTGGACTCTTCTGGTAACTTTTTGGAAAAAAAGTGTTCTGATAGTTATTGTGATACCAGTTATAATCAAGAAAATGACCCATTTATAGTGGATCCTGTTCAACTTGGTGAAATTTATCCAATCATCTGTGTTCCGATGCCGAAAAATTCTTTGCTA
Organism: Philopedon plagiatum; assembly: GCA_963971165.1. NCBI lineage: Eukaryota > Metazoa > Arthropoda > Insecta > Coleoptera > Curculionidae > Philopedon > Philopedon plagiatum. Next base: position 24,449,172 of record OZ020193.1, on the reverse strand, counting down.
GTCATGTATGGTAACGCTAGATATAATTACGAACACAGAGTATTGAGAGAAGATATTAAGGAAAGGAGAGTGTGTCTGGCCTACAGGGAGTTTACTCCCCCCTATTTAAAAGGAGGAGAGTTTTACGAGGAGGGACACAAAATTACACAGAAAGCTATGGAATTCTGGTAAAAAGGCAGTATTTTATAATATTTACTTTTTTCTCAAGTCACTAAGTAATTTACACTGACCAGCAATATTAATGCACCACTAGAAATTTGTAACAATTTTGATGTTATAATAATTCTTGTATTGTCCAATTTGAATAATTTTTTTGCGTATTATAGGCCCATTCTTTAAGAATATTACTGTATAATAATAATCATAATAATAATAATAACAGGTCTCTATGAAGTATGCATATATAATACAATATATGCACAAATGTGTGACACAGCTGTGGTGAAGTTTAGCCAATTGCCATTCTTCCACTTAACCAGCCTTGATCCGTTACATGCTCACAAAATGATACTTAACATGCAACATGCTAGGAACAATAACAATAAAAAGCAATAATCAAAACATATTCTTAAACATTGTAATTTTTGTTAGAAAGTTAATTGTCATTAAGTACTTATATACCGGGTGTAACAAACATATTGAGTTTTTCTCCAAAATTCGCAACACCCTGTGGAATATTCTTGCATTCCTAAAATATTACATTTAAAACCTAACTTAAGCCTCATGTTTTCTTAACATTTTGTTTTTGGTTCACTTAAGGTAAAATACCCAAAGGTTGACACATTAAGGAAAAAATTGACATATTTTTAATATTTTCTGCCATTTTTTTCATTTTTAAATATCTTGTCTGGTGGGAAAAGTAAACTAATTCATGGACATCAGATGTGCTTTTAAAAAAAAATGTAACATTTTGCCTTAAATAAATATTTAAAAAAAATTAACGGCCAGTTTTTTCACTAAAGGTTGACATGCAAAAAAGTAAAAAAACCTAAAGGCTGATACTACTTAGGACTAAAGGTTGACAGAGGCATATTTTTCTTTACTCCATTTACTTTTAGTAATGTTAATATAAATGACTTTGATAGACTAATGTATTAAGAATATAAATTCAATATTTCAAATGACAACAAAACGCCTTTTATGTTAAAAAATTAAACACATTAGCATGTACTTAAAATATCCATATATTGACATGTTTAAGACCAATTGTTGACACCTCTAGAAATAAACAATAAGGTAGAAAACAATCTAATAAAAAACAAATTTTTACCTAAATTTTAATAAACATACAAATACAAATTAAAATTTACATTTTAATCTAAAATTTATATCTCTTATAAAAGCGAGATTAGTGCATATTTTATACATAGCAGCAAAACAGCAACATTGTAAAAATATAACAAAATAAAAACAAATAGGTAAGGTAAACAACCAATTATTGACACTTTAAGAGCCACATGCTACAAATAACCTAGGTTCCCCTCTTTTAATTGATTCTACTTATGTCTGTCTATTCGAAGGCATACTTTCTTGTTTGCTGTAAAGCATAGTATGTGATATATCTTTTTCATGTACCTTTTAAGCTTATTAATTTTTTTTTACATAATTGTGACACACCACCTAATTATTGACAGACCATTTTTTAATTTTTCCAGTAATCGACATCCAGTTATCGTCAGAAAATAAATTGTTAAAAATATTTTTATTTGGGCAGTAGAAAATATTTTACAAACTACTTTAATGAAAGAACAAAGTTGTATGTACTTAAACAATTAAAAACTTAAGGTTAAAGATAAGTACTAAGTACTAAGTACTACTGCTAACTAAAAAATGTAACACAAAATATTTAGTTTAGAACTAATTAGTTTTCAAATACATCTACAGGTGAACAAAATTGGTATTTAATTCTTTCGCCTGTAGCTAACACACAAGGTGTAGGCAGTAAACCTAAAATAGAACTTTTTTTCACGCAAGATATATCTTTTTCATCAAATATAAATACTGTTTTATCATTTGTTATTGATTTCATCGACATCACTTGTATATCATTATTGTCAAGTATATCTTGTACAACACATACATATTTGTACATTGTTGCATTTCTTTTTCCACCATAAAATTTCACTAGGACATAATCTCCAACAGATGCATCTCCTGGAGAAGGAACACAAAACTCTTTTGGCTCTTCTTCGAAAATGTCTACATCATCTGAGCTATTACCACTCTCAACCCATTCTTCCTCTTCGGAACTTTCTGACAATACTACCGCTTTTTTAGAATTTTTTTCTAGGTTTTTCTTCAAAACCTTTTCGTGTTTATTAATTTTTCTTTGTTCCTTTTCCTCCATTTTCTTTTTTTTTTCATTTTCCTTTTTGGTGTGATATTTTCTCCATGCTTCAGAGGTAATTGCAGAAGGAATTCTGTCTTTTAGTTTTCTTTTTCTTGTGGAAGGTTTTGGGTCGGGCCAAAACAAAGCCTTTTTAAATGGTGTAGGTATATTTAAAGGGATGCCAGATGTAGATGCTTCATCTTTAGAAAGTGCCACAACTTTAACAGGCGTAAGTTGAACAGGCATAGTAACTGCTACTTCATTAATATCTACAACTTTAGCAGCACTTTCCTGCAGTGCAGAAGTTGATGCTACATTTGTATTTTCTTTATTATCATCAGCTGCTTTACCACTTCTATGTTGTCGCTTCTTGATTGTCCACTCTTTCCAAATTTTAAAAAGGCTGGTATCTTCAATAGCCCCATTCCATATGATATCTTTTTTTAAAGCTTCTCTAAAGCTGACGAGCTTGTATTCCCCAATATTCTCTTCAAGACACTTTAGCATTGCATCTGTATTACTTATAACCAATTTGGTTGATGGAGGAGAAGTGGATTTAGAAGTGATATTCTTTGTACTAATTTTGGCGAAATTGACATTATCCTTGTTAAAGGGGCACAAACCTGATGACCTAAATCCATTTATAATAGTATCAGCGCAAATGCGCTTTAAGGCTTTTTGAAACACAATTCCAAAATTCTGTTTCAGTAACTTATTGCCAAAATTCTCTATTCTCCAATTTTGGACCTCATTTTTGTAGGCCAGCTTCAATGGTCTAAAGACCGCTAGGTCCATAGGTTGAAGGAGGTGCGTTGAATTAGGATATAAAGATATTAATTCAATGCCATTAGCAACACAAAAATTCGATAAGTGTAAAGTCATGTGGGATACGTGACCATCCACAAAAAAAAGGATAGGTTTTTCTATCTTCTCTCTCTCGAGCCAAGGATTGAATACATTTGTAATGTATTCATAAAATGTGGATGCACACATCCAGCCATTCTCGGATGTGCCCAGTGCCCAGTTTTCCGGTATACTTCTGGCAATCGCGCTTGGAATTCTTTCATATGCAAAGACGAGCATTGGTGGGGCTATTTTCCCAGCCGCATTAGCTGTTAGTAATACGGTTATATTTTCCTTTTCATCCCCACTGGCACAATAAATATTTTTGTCACCTTTTTTCGCCAAAACTTTACCTTCCTTCGGTGAGAGATAAAATGCACTTTCATCCCCATTGAACACCCTGTTAGAGTTATTTGTTATGTCCAACATATTTTTGGTAACCAGATATTCTTTTACTTCATGAAACCAATTTCGTATTTGTTCTTCGGTAACGTTTTCTCGACTCTGTGTCAAATTTTGTGACAGTCTTTCAGCTATTTCTGGGTGTCTTCTTAAAAATAGCAAATACCATTTTTCGCTCGGTCTGGAGTCGTTCGTGACGGTTTTTTCCCTTTTGCTTTCTTTCATTATTTTTTGTACTGAATCAAGAAGTTGATTTTTGGTGACGGGAAAATGCCTTTTGGACAGTTGGAGAATCCATTCTACCAAAATAGCCTCCTCTTCTTTTGTCAAAATTGTTGGTGGTCCCATGGAACATACTTGTGGTGATTTTCCTTGCTTTTTATAAATTAGAGTTGATCTAGGTACTCCGTGAATTTGTGCTGCAATGGATGCTGGAATACCGTTCTTAACATTGTCCAATGCCCTCGCCATCTGCTCAGGGGTGTAGTTCTTTTTAGGAGCCATTTCTAGAATAAAATTTTCAATAAGTTTTTAGCCATCCAATAATTGACAGCTAGAATCCAGTTATTGACATTATTTGTCAAAGATTGGTTATAGAATTTTATAGGAAAAAAGATAATAACTGGCAATATTGCCATAGTCAGAGCTTCATCTTTACATATTTTTTACATAAAAAAGCTTGTAACTAGTTATTGACAAAATGTCAATTATTGGAATAACCCATATTTACTCCAACCAATAATTGACATCAAATATTTTAGACTAAATTTTAGCAATTAATTAGTTTTTCTTTTACAAAAACATAGGTTTAACAGTTTAATTTGAAGTTATTAAAATAATAGCTTTTTAAAATAATAATTTTAGATGTTAACAAAAATCTAAAATGTTACTTACCTTAATTTTTTCTATAAGAAGCACCGCAATATATAACAATTTTGGACACAGCCACACATAAAGAAGAACTGTACAAAAATGGCTGCAATTAAAATTTGGTTAGGATGGTGCACTGTTGCCAAATCTATGACACATTAAAAATTTAAGGGAATGGTATTCTAAATTAGGAGTTTGATCTTATTTTCATGGGATTAAGAAAGAGTGTCAATAAATGGTGGAGTGTCAAAGACTGGTTGTTTACCTTAGTTCAAATCAATACTTAAATACAACAAAAATAAAATTACCCGTCGACGTTTAGTTCTTTATCAAACTGATATTTCAGACGATCCCCAGCAATTATCATTTTGGGAAAGTTGAGCTTTTCTATAATTTGATTTAAATGTATGACACTGACGTCACTTTCGTTTAATCTAAATGATCTTTCATCATCACATTTTTTAAAACCAACAACCTGAGCCTCATTGTTTTGCATTAGTTCTTGGATAATACATATATATATATATATATATATATATATATATATATATATATATATATATATATATATATATATATATATATATGTTAGCGTGAGGGATGGTTCATCCCCAATGAAAGTCTGAATTCTATAAATCCGTTATTTATTATCAATTGTATTGACAAATTATATGGCTCGCTACGTCGCCTTCGACTCATCTGACCAGACTGTCGTCCTGCGCTTGTCGGACTTCCCGCGACTCGTCTATCCTGACTGAGCATGCGTGACCATTCCATTCATGTTGTAAAGGGGTTAAGGTGGATACCCCTAACACGGCTATCCTGCAATCGGAGCGTCCTCGCACCGCATATTAATTTATCTGAAAATCAAAAATATGGAAACAGTATTTCGGTTGCAATTACTTTTACCAACAATTTTTTTATGTGTGACTTTTCTAATGTCATATGTGTGGGGTAAAGGGGTATACTTCTAACATGGATATCCTACAATCGGAGCGTCCTTGCACCGAAAGAAATACTAAAACAAAATCAAATTATAAATACCTATTAATAGTTTGAGATGATATTTGTTTAGTCCCTGTTTTCTTAATAGTCATCTGCGTCGAGTGTTTTACTGGTATGAAACAAAATATCTTGACTAAGACTCTTGTTGTTAAAAGTCGCAGTCATCTATAATACTACTTATTAGTCACTAATCAATTGTTTATTTATACCTTTCAGCTGTTGATTGTTTATTTATACCTTTCAGCTGTTGATAGTAAATGACCTACTGACTGAACATAAAATGTGTTTGTTATGTTTGCGAATACAATAATGAGTAGTATTTTTTTTTTATCTATTGGAATGACCAATAATGTTTGTTTTTAATCTCGTAAGGATTTTCGGTGGGTACGCCACCCAATTTTGTTTTTAATCTCTTGAGAGCTTTCGGTGGGTACGCCACCCATTTTTGCTTTATTCGATGGGACTGCCATCTTCTTATTCTTTCTTTTAAGTTCAGTGGGATTGCCACTTCTCTTTTTGTAAGTTCAGTGGGATTGCCACCTAACTTTATACACGCTTTAGGCTTAGGCATAGTGGTACTGCCACTATCCTTTTTTTTTTAAGTTCAGTGGGATTGCCACATAACTTTATATACGCTTTAGGCTTAGGCATAGTGGTACTGCCACTATCCTTTTTTTTAAGTTCAGTGGGATTGCCACTTACTGGGGACGCCAGTTTTGTTGTTATCTTGTTTATTTATTTGTTTGTCTGTTTCTTAATAATATGATTTAATACGATTTATATGTGTGTGTACACTCAATTTTGTCAAATCAAACTAGCAATTGTACGTTTTATTTTTAACTAACACCTGATTGTGGTTAGTACTTACTATTACAGTTTGCCAAACTACTATAATTGGCAAATTACCAAATATTATCGTAAACCTAAACCACAGTTTCGTTTTTTTTAAAAACAAAATATTGTTCGGTTACCTTCTCTGAAAACCAGTTACAGACGAGACAACAGTTTGTAAGTTTGTTATACTATTATAATTGGTAAGTTAACAAATTTTTGTAAGTGGACTCGCAGTATGGTTTGCTAAAACAAAACATTTTTGTTGCACTCCAATAACAGTATAGTAACAAATAATATTGTAAAATCAACAAGTGTTGTATTTCCAACAACAAAATATTGTTTCACTACCCATTTTAACGGGTCTTAACGCGTAGTAGTTGTTCATCGGTGGTCGTGTGCTGTGCAGTAAATAAACAAACATACCCTTTTATTTTCTTTCCTGTGCAGTTCCATTTCCATGTCGCATCTCTCTCAAGTAGGTATTTGCCCAGATAAGGAAGAATTCTCCCTTAGCAAATCATTTTTCGATTGATATTAATAAAATGTCAATTGAAAAAGGCACTAATGTCATAATGGATAAGAGCTGTAAGTACACGGAGTTAGTAAATTCTCTTATAAACCCCTTAGGAAGTGACCAAAACGTTTATGATTTTGTGAATGACGAAGATATAGCTTTAAGAAATCTGTTAAATAGTTGGGGATTTGGACACCTATATTTTTAAAAATAACCACAGCAAACTTACATTTTTGGAAAGATCAAAGATTCAACTTCACAATATTCAAGAACTATACTATACAGAGTGTTCTATTAAAATAACAAAGTTGTATGTGAAACTCGGACATTTTGTTTTGCATGTAATCAGTTGTTTCAGTAAAATGACAATAAAACTTATCAAACTGCAATACTCTGTATTGACATGTATTGTATATACTGTATTTCACTTTAAAATTGGGTATGCTTTAACGCAGCGTTTCCCAAACTATGGTACATGTATTACCATAGAGGTAAATCCTCTGACATTATTTTTAATGTTTTAGGATCCAAAAGTATGTTTTAAAGCATGTAATATTATGTTCGCTTTTCCCAGAAACTTTTTTTTTTTTTTGTACATACGTATATTTGCGGGCAACACATTGACATTTAGGCTCTAAAATATCTGATTTTGTTTTTGTTTTTATTTTGTTATAAAAACCTTTACATTAATAATTTATTTATATGTCGAAGTCAAAGCGTGGCTGTAAAGTGTCTAATATTGTGTTTGATTTTATATTATAATAAGGTTTTTATTAGTTTAAAAGTGTAAACTAATGACAAATGTTTCAATACTACTAATTGTGTGTTTAGAAGATCTTTACTTAGTTTAGATTTAATTAAATCATTTATTTTAGGTTGCATTTTGTTTGTTGTAAAATTTATCAAAAAATTCAAATCAATATAAACAAACAATAAGCTCTGATAAAATCTGTATTTTATTTTAAGTTGTTAACATCAACAGACCACTAAGTTTGTCACTCGGTTTGCCATAAGTTATATATATATACTAGGTTTGAAAAAAAAAACATTGATGTTGTTACCCAACTAAATATAAACATTGCTGTGGTGAAATTGGGTTAAACTTTAGGTAAAAAGGTACCTTCAAAATCAAACTGTTCAAGTCATTGATTTGAGTTCCATATAATCATCCCTAAGGCCAGGATAACAACAGCTGTTTTGTAAAATTCTAAAGACAAAATTAAAAATGGTTTCATATTTTGGGCCACTCAGACTAGTTTGTACTACGTAAAATAAACAATAAATCTAATAAAATTGAAAGTCAATCTGAATAGGGTTATGGTAAAATTTCTAAATCGTAATGTGACTCTTAAATTTCATGAGTAAACTAAAATTGGATAACATTTTCCAGATGTCCTGAAGATGACCTTAATCTAACGAAACTCAGCATGAAACCCCTTTATTGGATACCCTAAAACAGTTGTAGCTTAAGCAATTTCAATTTTTTTTGCTTTTTCAAGTATTTGCTGTACAGAAAAGTAAATACATAGATCAAAAATTAAACTATTATTAATTTGTTTGTGTGATTAAACCTACATGCTTTGAATTAAAATGATTTAGTATTGTAGATAGAGTATCTCGTAAACGGGGAAATGCTTAGTAAACAACAAAATAGTAAAATACAGAGTTTAATTGTAGGTCAAGCAAAGAAGGGTAAGTGACCAAAAAATGGTTAAAGTACTATCAAGTTTGTTGTTTTACTAAATAATATGGCGACTAATCAAACAAATGGTTGAATACCAAAAAAGAAGATCGGTGTAATATTTAATTTGTTGTTCTACCAAAAATTATGAGCACTGATCCAAAAATGCTTTAATAACAAAAAAGGCGATCAATTTACAATTTTACTTGTTGGTCAACACAATTTGTTTAACTATTCTTTTCTGGTTAATTTGACTACAGAACTAGATAGACGCATTTTTATATGCTCTTTTTAGTTGATTTTACCCACATTTTCTTTGAGTGTATCGATGAAGAAAGATAAATCTACTTACAGTTTATTAATTGATATTGTTTGAGGGCCACCTCCGAAGCTGCTCATAAACAGCTACGGTTGTGCGTTTTCCTTGCTTACCAGGAAGATAACATTCGTTTGGTAAAATTGCTTTAACGGTATATGGACCGCTGTACTTGAGTGTCAACTTGCCCTTGTAGTGGCTTGTAGTAGATACCCCTCGTTCGGAAATATTTTGTAAGTCCTGTAAATTTTGATTTTAATTTTCCTTCGTCAGCCAGCTGAGAATCTTCAACATCAACAAGGTGTCCCACAGTAAACAAGCTGCTGCGATAACGAACTGCGTTAAATTGCTGAGCTCGCATATTTGCAGTATTTGTTTTCGGTCCTGAGCTTTTGCAACGGCCTTGTCAGGGTCAACAAAATTATGCAATGACGGGTCTCCTAAAAACTGCTTAGTAGCTGCTAATCTTGAATTTGTCTCCAGCTGTAACACTGTGTGTACGTTATTGAGTGAATTGTATTTCAATTGTCTTCTATTGAAGGCAATACAGTTGTTTATATTTATTTTATCCAATCTTTTGATAGTTGGCACTTTCGGTAGGTCGAGCAATTCTAGTCCGCCAGCAATTTTCTCGACATGTAAACTAGATCGACTTCTTATCTTATATGGCATTTCATCCAACAATAACATCAATATCGCCTGGGGGATTATCGGGTACAACTGTAAAACTTATTTCTACCTTATGCCACTACCGGCAAAACAATTATTAAGTCACAGGATAAACAACTTGTGTTCCAAATTCCATAAAAGCACGTACGTTTCTTTCCGGTCTAATTATACCATTCAATGTGTTTGCAACGGATTGTTTAATTATTGATATATAAGCACCACTACCAGTAATGTACAGGAATGATTGTCAATTGTCACTTATGTAGTTCATTTTTTAGTTTAGTTGCAGCTTCGCTCGCTTTGGCGATCATTATCGCTCACATTTAACTCTTCTTTTAACTTCGCAGCATCTTCTAGCCACTCATTAACTGCGTATGCGCTGTCGTCCGGATCGTAGCTGGTTGGTTTAAATGTTGTGTACCCATGTCCAGATGCTGGCGCTTGCGTATTGGATCCATCTGCTACGGGAATGTTGGGCGTTGGCGGCAAAGGTGAAGATGACGACATCGCGATCTTTGTCTGTTTTGCTAATTCAGCAATTTGTTGTTATTGAACGGCGACTAAGTTAATTAAAGTTTCTTGCCACTGTACCGTAAAACACTTTGGACTTGTTGAAGCCAAATTTTCAATGTCAGCTTCATCACTTTGATTAGAGACCTCACTGTTCTGACGCGAACGATTTTTTTTCGCCATTTTAACTAGCACTACTACACTGACTAAACTACTTTACTGTCTATTATCTAGGATGTCACGGAGTAATCCCACTTCTGATGTTAGCGTGAGGGATGGTTCATCCCCAATGAAAGTCTGAATTCTATAAATCCGTTATTTATTATCAATTGTATTGACAAATTATATGGCTCGCTACGTCGCCTTCGACTCATCTGACCAGACTGTCGTCCTGCGCTTGTCGGACTTCCCGCGACTCGTCTATCCTGACTGAGCATGCGTGACCATTCCATTCATGTTGTAAAGGGGTTAAGGTGGATACCCCTAACATATATATATATATATATATATATATATATATATATATATATATATATATATATATATATATATATATATATATATATATATATATATGTTCCCTTTTTTGCCAGGAAACTTAACCAACACATACTAATCATTTTCTTTGAAATTACTCTTATCTTGTTTTGTCAATAATTCTGTCTCATTCTCGTCATCATATTGTAAACTGCCTAATGAACTGATTTCATCATCAGTAGTATCAGAAGGTTCCCATTCCTCAGATGTTTCTGAATCGAAATTAGTACTATACCGCCTTTTCTTTTGCTTTTTTTTAATTTGTCTAGCCATTTTCTCTTTAGCTTTTTCTAGTATTACCTTTTTCTTTTGTCTTTCTTCTGCTTTAATTTTTTTCGTAATTTCTTCTTTTTTTTTCTTATTTTCTTTATTTTCGTAATAAACTTGCCATTGCCTTGATGTCACTACTGATGGTATTTTTTCCTTTGATATTTTTCTTTTCTTTAATGGTTTAGGTTCTGGCCATGTCAAAACTCGTTTAAAAGGCGATGGAATAAAATCCTTATTTTGTTCTGTTGTGGTTGCATTTGTAATATCAGTAGCAGCTTTATTGGGTGTTTTTTGAGACATATCTTGTGTATCCTTTGGTGCTATAGTGATATCACTTAATATTTTAATGGGCGTTGTTTCGAAGGATGTTGACGGAATAGGTTCGTGTTCAACTTCTAGAACATTTTTTTCCATCTCTAAGCTTGAACTTCCTGGAATTCCATTTATACTATCAGAGTTTTCCTTGTTGTCAAAGATGATTTCTGTGCGCTTCTTTTCAAAAATTTCTATATCTCGAGTTATCTTTATATAAAGGTTATATAGGGATAAATCTTCAACCTGACCTGTCCACGTATCATAATTTGAATTAAATTTTTTTATCTTTTCTTGATCCACATGCTTTTCCTGTTTTTAATTCAAGTAATTTATCCTGATCAATCTTTTTAGTTGGTACTGTTATATCTTCTCTCTGAATTGGGACAGAAACTTCCTTGGGATTCCAGGGCACCAAACCGCATTTTCTAAACCCATTACTCAAAACTGATGCATCTAGCCGTTCTTCCAAAGTTTTTGCAAGTAACGGACAAAAATCGGTCTTTTTTATTGTCGGGTTATCAGGCCTTTGAAGTCTAAACGCATGAATGCGTTCCTTCCAACCCGCTTTTACGGTTCGAAACACTGCGACATCCATTGGTTGAATAATATGGGTCGCATTGGGATATAGGGCCACAAGAATAATTCCATTTTGGTCGCAAAACCGACTAAGATGCAGTGTTAAATGAGATACATGCCCATCTATAAATAGTATTATTGGTAATTCAACCTTATTTTCTATTAACCATGGGTGGAATATGTTCGTAACAAACTCAAAAAATGTCTCTCTGGTCATCCACCCTGACTCGGACTTTCCAAGTCCCCAATGTTCAGGAACACTCATGGCAATTTCTTTTGGTATTCTTTCATATTTAAATACCACCATGGGTGGTGCCATATTGCCAGCCGCATTTGCTGTGAGCAAAACCGTCAGACATTCTTTTTCATCGCTGTTGATGATCTGATATACATTTTTTTCTCCTGTTCTGGAAAGCACTTTATCTCCTTTTGGGTTTAACAAAAAGGCAGCTTCATCGGCGTTAAACACTCTTTCAGGGTTATTTAAAATGCGTTCACAATTTTGGGATTTTAAATATTCATAAACTTCATAGAACCAACTATTTATTTTCTCCTGGGTAACTGAAGCTCTTGATGAAGTTAAATTTTGAGGAGTTCTTATGGAAATATAAGGATTTCTTTTTAAAAATAACTTGTACCAGCTTTTACCCGGCCGATTATTTTGAAAGGGGTTTTCTCGTTTTAATTCAACCATCAGTCGTTGGACACTGTCCAATAACTGACCCTTTCCCACTGGAAACCCTGCCTTTGCTGCCTGTAGTATCCATTGGCATAATATGTTTTCCTCTTCATTAGATAGGTAAGATTTCAAACCCATTGTGCACCTCCTGGGAATTTTTCCACGCAACTTATAAAGTAATGTTATCCTTGGAACCTTATGTTTTTTTGCTGATGTCGCTAAGGGCAGACCTCTGTCACAATCTTCTAATGCAGCTTCCATGTCTTCAGGTGAATATTTCAGTAATTGACGCTTCTGCCTTGCCATGATGGTATTTGATAAAGCCAAATCTGGAAAGAACCTATGGTTGACACTTCAGTTTCAAAGGTTGACAGGGGGTGTCATCTATTAGTTCCAATTGACAAAGATGAATCAAACTTATATTAAAATAAATAGGAAAACCATTGTATTAAAGAAAGACAGGAAACAACAACACAACAATAAAACCGCCACAGAGCCAAAGGTTGACATCCCCAGTCAATCTTTAGATCTTCCTGCTTTTTTGGAACCAATGATTGACATTAGAGATCGCACGATATGACTTTATTTTGCCGATACGATATATCGGCCAATACCGATATTTACGATGCCGATATACCGATACCGATATATCGTATCGGCAAAGACATTCGTACATGTTTCAATGTTTAATTTTTATCAGGGTTGGAAAAAGTCATGACATAAAAAAGAGTCAAGGCTTAAATCATGTGAATTAATTATTCATGCCAACCAGGGGCGTGCGGTGAAATTTCAGAGCTGTATATCTCTGTTCCTACTTACAGGAACCGTACCAAATTTAGGGGTTTTAGTAGTGAGCCCACTGGGAATGTTTTGGTAAAGAAAAAAAAAACATTTTGTAATTTGCGAAAAAAGTTGAATTTTTGCATTGCTTGTTAAGAACTGTAACTGTTAACTAACACCCCGCGTTTCCGGCTCAGAGGTTTTCCTCAAACTTGCGGAATTTGCGTACCGTAGACTAAATTTTAGTGGACTGTATATTTGACTTTGCTGTAAGCAAGGAAGAAAGCAAACACTGAATTGTGTTTCACTTAACTTTAATTAATCAACAAATACGTGCGATTACATTTTGTTTGAAATTAGAAAATGCTTTCAAGGCTGGAAGCACGAAAACTGCCCGTTGCCGTAGCACCGCGTCGCCTTGCACCTCGACGTACAACATGCTACACGAAAGTCTCAATTCGTACTCCCCGATCCAACCCTCTCCTTCACTCGCTTTTCGACGATGCGGCTTGAATCAAAGAGCTTCCTGTTTACTGACTGGCGTACAACGTTGCCAACTTGTATTGAGCCTTAATTTTAGTTTTAAGGCTAAATGAATAATGAATTTATATTTATTATAAAATTAGTCTTAACATGGCCCCCAACCTTGAAAGGAACTTTCAATATAAAGACTTCAAGCTTATACTAAAACTTAGTTTAAATACATGGGCTGAGGCCAAAGATAAAATATTAACAAAGATTCATCTTAGTAATTAACTTATTCTATCGGAAGCGGTGCTAATTTTACTACTGCGCGTTTAATTACACCTGATGCGGTTTTAACTGAAGCCACGCGCACACGTCCATCAGTACCTGGATGAACCGCACTAACACGCCCGAGACGCCACTTATACGGGGGCAAATCATTGTCATGTACCAACACTAGTTCACCCACAGAAAGATTACGTGAATTAGACTTCCACTTTAGTTTCTGCTGTAACTGCGTGACGTATTCACTCGACCATCTCTTCCAGAATTGTTGCTTTAATTTTTCAAGAAGTTCAAAATGAGATAGCCGATTCGTCGGTGTAGACTCTAAGTCAGGATAAGGAAAAGATATGGATGAACGACCGATCAAAAAATGAGATGGCGTTAAAGCATTTAAATCATTTGGATCCGTCGATAATGAGGTTAACGGTCTTGAATTTAACAAATTTTCTATTTGTGCAACCATGGTATAAAAACTTTCGAATGTCAATGTTACTGGTGAACTAGATAACACCTTTAATAAATGACCCTTTGCTGACCTTATCCCAGCTTCCCAAATCCCCCCGTGATGTGGAGAGTATGCTGCAATAAAGTGCCACTTAATCTCAAGATCATTACCAAGCTGATGCGGGATAGCATTTTTGTTAGTTTTTAAGAATTGCCCTAATTCTTTTAAATGATTATTGGTGCCAATAAAGTTGCTGCCATTATCTGAGTATACGCTCGTTGGCTTGCCTCTTCGCGCAAAAATCTTTGAAATGCTTCTAGGAATGCTGAAGTGCTCAAGTCTGTAACCAATTCAAGATGAACGGCTTTGACAGTTAGGCAAATAAATAGACAAAGGTAACATTTTAGTATTTTACCACCACGACCCTTTCTATCTTTGTAATAAAACGGACCGGCATAATCCACGCCTACGTCTGAAAACGGTGGTCTTGGAGACACTCTGGGCTCAGGTAGATTACCCATTAATGGATTAATAAACCTTGGCTTAAATCGGAAACACACTACACACTCACGAACTATACGTTTAGCTATATTTTTCCCTGAAATTGGCCAATAATTTTCACGAATATTTGACAAAAGCAGTTGTGGGCCACAATGAAACCCTTGAGCATGCTCGTGTTTGAAAATTAGGTATGTTAAATGATGCTTTGGTGATAACAAAGCAGGATGCTTTTTTTCAAATGAATAGCCTGAGTGTTTTAGCCGACCCCCAACTCTTATAATGTCATTTTTTAAGAAAGGAGTTAAGCTCAAAAGATTACTTTTATTAGTAACAAATCCGGTCTTCTGAAGATCTTGAATATCTTCAGGAAATGACTCTAGCTGAGAAAGTATAATTAGTTTATCTGTAGCTTGACGTAGTTCTTCCACTGTTAACTGGTTACATTGTCGTTGATCTTTGGCGCGTTTACAATTTCTTAAAAAGCGTAAACAATAGGCCATTACCCGTTTTATCCGAGTAAATGAAGAAAATCTATTGAATGGAAATAATTCAGGTTTAGTATCCACTTTGCCATGAGCGAAAACTTTCGTATTTTTTCTTATTTCTGGTAGTTCGCCGACTGATAATGAGTTGGAACTAGTAATGTCATTTGGCCAATTTGAAGGTGACTGATTTAACCAAGATGGCCCATTGAACCAATCGTAAAAACCGACAAAGGTTCTTGGTGAAACACCTCTCGAAAGATAGTCCGCCATGTTTTTATCCGTAGGAACGTATCTCCATGCATCAGTTTGAGAGAGCCTTTGAATCTCTGCTACCCGATTTCCCACAAATACTTGAAAATTATTTGGAGACGAACGTATCCAAGCAAGCACTACAGTTGAATCACACCAAAAGTGGATTTTGTCAAATGTAAGTGTTACGGATGACTTCACTTTATCATACAACTGCGCAAGGAGAAGCGCAGCACAAAGCTCCAACCTTGGAATGCTAATGGACTTAAGTGGGGCTACTCGAGTTTTAGAAACGAGAAGATGAACATGAATATTTTGAGCAGCATCAATAGTACGAAGGTAGATGCAAGCTCCATACGCACTCTGAGATGCGTCTGAGAACCCATGCAACTCAACATGAACTAAATCTGGACATGTTGCTTGTCTCGAAATTTGTAAATTATTCAACTCTAGCAGCTCGGACCTAAAAGACACCCATTTGCTAGCAATTTCAGGAGGGATCTCTTCATCCCATCCTATTTTTAAGGACCATAATTTCTGCAACCAAATCTTAGCTCGAACCACTACTGGACTAATCAAACCAAGTGGGTCAAATATTTTTGCTGTTTCTGAAAGAATGGTTCGTTTTGTAACCTTTTTTACAGAAGATGATAGATCAATGTAAAAAGACAAAGTATCGCTGTTACTGGACCAAAGCATGCCCAAAGTTTTACATGCTTCTGAGGAACCAAAATAAAATGTGTCATTTGACGAACTTGAAGATCTAATTTCATTTAAAACATCTGAACTATTTGATTTCCATTTTCTAAAAAAGTAAAACCTGCACTGGCTAATATGGAACTAATTTGATGACACAAATGCACTGCATCTTCGACTGAATTGGCACCAGTTAACAAATCGTCAACGTAAAAGTCTCGTTTAATGATCTCCGAAGCTTGAGGGTGAGATTCTTGGTGGTCTATAGAAAGTTGCAACAAGCACCTTGTTGACAAAAAAGGCGCACTTGCAGTTCCATATACAACAGTATCCAATGAATATGTTTGAAGTTCCTGTTCTGGGCTAGAAGGCCATAATATTAACTGAAGGGGTTTAAATTCATCAGCAATACGAATTTGTCTATACATTTTACAAATATCTGCGGAAATAACATATGAATGTTTTCTAAACCGAAGTAAAATTGATAGCAGGTCTTCCTGAACTGTGGGACCAACCATCTGTATTGAATTATACGAACAACCTGATGACGAAGGAGAAGAACTATTAAAAACAACTCTTAATTTTGTAGTAGCGCTATCCTCACGAAGGACTCCATGGTGAGGTGAATAGAAAAGAGGTTGATCCTCTGAAGGTTCAAATGACGACATATGTCCAAGTTCTTCATATTCATTCATGAAATCTGTATACATTTCCTTTAATTTTGGATTCAAGGACAGTCTTTTCTCCAATGCAAAAAGCTGCCTTGCCGTACTTTGTCTTGATTCACCCAATTCCGAAGATTGCTCCTTTAACGGAATAGACACAACAAATCTTCCTTCCTTACTTCGCCTGAATGTTTCCTGAAAATGTAGTTCTGCTTTCTCTTCTTCATTGGACAGAGGGGTCTTTGAAGATATTTCCTCAATTTCCCAAAACTTAGATATCTGGGACTGAAGGTCTATATTTTTTGAAAGGTAACACGACGTTATCTGTGGAGAATTTGTTGTTAAAGGACCTGAAATATACCAACCAAGTTTGCTTTTTTGCAAGATGGGTTTATTTAAACCTAATTCTTTGGTACCTTTACATAGAAGTTTCCAGAAAATGCCTGCACCTAATAATAGGTCAACCCTGCGAGATTCATAGAACTTTGGATCGGCAAGACGAATGTATGATGGTATGTTTAGAGAGTGTGGATCTAAGGAAACGCTAGGAAGACTGTCTGTAATGCGAGATAAAACTAAACAATGAAGGTTTGTCTTAAAATTAGAATGTAAAGATTTAATTTGAATGTCACATGACCTTGACACCTGAGCTTGTGCCTCGTCAATGCCACTTACAGAAACATTGATGGATTCTTGAGGTAAGTTTAGCTGAACTGCTAGATCCTTTGAAATAAAGTTAGACATCGAAGCACTGTCCAAAAGAGCTCTGCAAACATGAGCGCGACCTTGAGAATCTAAAACTTCAACCAATGATGTTGCTAGCAAAACTTGACCTTGACATGAAGCATTGCATGCTGTTATCTGCGTATTATGTTCTGAAACTGAACTGTTTTGATCCGGTAAACCAGAAGCATTAACAGATATTTTATTGACTGTGTTAGGATGCAGTAATGAATTGTGTTTCTCACTGCAGTATTTACAAGATCCATACCTACATTTATCTGTATCATGACCCTTTTGCAGGCAGTTTGAACACAGTTTTAATAATTTTATTCTTTCTTTTTTATCTTTTAACGATAATGCCACAAAGTCTTCGCACTTATAAATAGAATGAGGCTTTTTACAGTAGTAACATGAAAACTTAGGTTTTTCTTCGTTTGAAGTACTTGAGAAACATTTTTCTTTTGTTTTATCAGAAAGTGACTTATTAGGTTTATATTTATAGTCATTTTTATGCATACGCACCTTTTCTAAAAAATCTGCACGCCCTGACAAGAATGTTTTTAATTCCAAAATTGTGGGTAGCTCATCTTTTAATTCATATTGCTCCCATTCACGAATGGTTTCTGAATCTAATTTACTACTCACTAGATAAATAATTAAAGGATCCCATGACTCAATTTTAAGTCCTAATGCTTCAAGAGATCTTAAGTTTTTTTATAATAAGTCTACTAGATTTCTAAGTGCATTAGAAGAATCAGGTTTTAGTTCAGGTATGCTAAAAAGCGATTTAATATAATTATGAATCATTAAACGTTTATTATCGAATCTTTCACACAGAACATTCCAAGCTAATTCATAATTACTACCCGATAATTCTATACACTGAATGCACTGAGCTGCAGAACCCTCCAATGACGCCCGTAAGTAATGTAGCTTTTGAACTGGATCAAGGTTATCTGCACTGTGAATTAATGAGATGAAAAGTTCCTTAACTTCAAGCCATCGATCGTATTGCCCCGAGAACTTTGGCAACTCAATGACAGGCAACTTAATATTTACGTTTTTAGAAGGATTAAAAGGCAAAGTGCTAGCTCCCATACTATTAGCATTACTTTGAGGAGGCTTAGTTAAAGAAAAAATATAATGTTTAGCATCCGAAATAGTTTTATAATATAAGCTTTCAAAGGAATTTTCTTGATCTTCTTGAAATCTATTAAAATCTATGCCCTCTAACTCAAACTGAACATCATTATATTCAGAATGCAAGCCACTCTAAATATCCTTTAAACGTGTATCTAACTCAATTAATTTTGACTCACTAGGCTCTGAGTTCTTTAAGGTATTCAAAAATGAACTAAATCTAGACAATTTAGATTTTAATGTAAATCTTTTTCGCTCTAAATCTGTTATTTGGTCATCTAATTCATCAGATTTTTTACTAGACGTTTTCTTAGGCGACATTTTTTTCCAAAGTAACTATGTAACTGAAATAATATCTCTTGTAGTCAGTGAAAGTTTTTCTACCAAGATTTATGACTTAAACTACGCAAACAACTACTTGACTACATGTAAATATACCTACAACTACTGTAGTACCTATATGCTTTATCACAATTCAAAAAATAAAACAAAATTTAAACTTGCAACTGATATTCGCCAAGCACCTGTCCTATGAAACAGTTATGCACTGAAGAAAATGCCTTTTTTTTACGTTTAATATCTATGAAAAATGTCTAAATGTACCTTTAAATATGTAACATACACTAAAAATAAATAATTAGCTATTTATTTCTCTGGATTTCCGTCAAAACTGCAAGAACTAAGACCTGCAGCACCTTCTGTTCCGAAGATGACGCCGATAATGGTTTGAACTGCAAACTAGGACCTGGAGCACCTTCCGCTCTGAAGATGACGCCGATTGCAGCTTCCACTGGTTGCTTAAACTAGATATTAAGCTGAGGTTACCTTATACTTGGAACTTGAATACAGTTGTATTTTTCTTTTTCTTTGCTGACTGTGCTGCACTACACTGTCATTCTTGACACCACTTTTTGTCCAAACTCCGTCTCCAATGGCTAAGAAGGAATCCGGAAGACTCGCATCGATAGATCAAAATCCGGATCGAAGAACCAAGAATAGATGTTAAGAACTGTAACTGTTAACTAACACCCCGCGTTTCCGGCTCAGAGGTTTTCCTCAAACTTGCGGAATTTGCGTACCGTAGACTAAATTTTAGTGGACTGTATATTTGACTTTGCTGTAAGCAAGGAAGAAAGCAAACACTGAATTGTGTTTCACTTAACTTTAATTAATCAACAAATACGTGCGATTACATTTTGTTTGAAATTAGAAAATGCTTTCAAGGCTGGAAGCACGAAAACTGCCCGTTGCTGTAGCACCGCGTCGCCTTGCACCTCGACGTACAACATGCTACACGAAAGTCTCAATTCGTACTAGAGATGCGTCGAATCAGGATGATCCGTATAAATTATACGAATCAATGCGATGATTCAAATGGTACGGATCGCCACTTCTGAAAAGATTCGTATCACAATGCGCGATGCGATAGTCAAACGTACGAGACACGAACCCATACAACTCAACATGCGGGTCGAACGCGCACTCGAACTTCGAACCGCCGCGCCGACTCCGACTCCGAGATCGCTGGATACTGGATCGGAATGCGGTTGATTTCGTATTTCGTTATAATTGTACGGATCGGTGCTGTATGCCTGTTTACATGCAATGATGTCGTAGATTGAGACGTTTTGGGCTAATTAAGAATAAATTAACATGAGTAAAATATAATAAATAAATGTTATTTTCTTTGATTTTTAGCTGTTTTATAAGGTAAATTGTAAACATTACGGTGTTCGTAACAAAATAAAGAAAACCCTTCGCAAAAGTCTGCGTAAATATTTTATTAAAAACTGTAAACTATCTAAAAATAAATTAGACTTTGCTAAAATAGCAGTTGGATGTTTTGTGCGAATATGCCGTAATAAGTTTGCAGTGGTTTGAAAGAAAAAACGGAAGAACAATATCCACATTTTGCTGTTGTGTCTGCCACTTTATTGAAATGATCCAATACAACACTTCTGGTCTTCATGATAGAGCTATTTTTAATTAAATTTGTAAAATTTATTTTATAAATAATGTTCATATGATCTTGTACTCCTAACTCTAAGTTTCATTCGAGGCGGGCCACGGCCACTCGGCCAGCGAAACATAAATTTGATATAATAAACAAAGCATAACGAACCCTGCAACTGCTGGATTCGAACTAAATTAAAAAACACGACAACCCACCGGTGACCGTATCCGTATACCTAATCGGGTCGAATCAGGAGATCGGAGTTGGCAACCCGGTGACACTAGATTTTGCCTTTAGTATTTAGTACAGTGATACGAATCATTTGATACGAATCTTTTGGTACGAATCATTTTTTATGAAAATCGAATCGGTACGGATCTTTAAAATGAATCGAATCGCCCATCTCTAATCTATTTTTAATAGATAGAACTTCCATATTCGTTGAGAATTCCTTATATAGTGGTGTATTTGCTGTGAGTGTCAATCTTTAGTACCCTGTCAACATTCGGGTGTTTTACCTTAGTTATGTTTGATAATAAAAGAAGTACCTACTTACTTAGGGACTTTTATCACTTAGCATATTTTTATTAGAATATCATAAGAAGTAACTTTTTAAAAACATTATTAAACTAATAACAATTAATGATTCAAACGCAAGTTACATAAAAAATTCAAATATACATTAGTAACATGTGTTTTCCCCCTACTTCTAATAACCGCTGCACATCGGCGAGGCATACTTACTCGAAGTTAAATTTGCTCTTTGGTTTTTCATTCCAAATTTAAACAACTGTCGTTTCTATGTCTTCCAAAGTTGCAGGAGACTGACACTGTCTTAAGTAATTCTCTGGCAATAATGCCCCACAGATGCTCGAGTGGGTTAAGATCTGGATTGTGAGGTGGCCAATTCAGAGTCTGCATATTTACCTCGTGAACATATTCAGTTACAATGCGCGCTACGTGAGGTCTTGCATTACAGTTATTATCATTATGGTTTGGGGAAGAATTTTCTTAACAGCGCGGACATAAGGTAAGAGCACCAGTAATCGACACTATTAGAACATCTTTTGGCGATTTAATGTAATTTTGGATACACCAGTAATCGACACTCTTTCACCAGTTATCGATGCCCCAGTTATCGACAGTTTCATCAGTTATCGTCGCCCCAGTTATCGGTGGTAATAGCATAAGTGCAAAAAATTACCGATAATTTTGCATGAAAGCGTGTTTTCTAAAAACTAATGGAGGCTCTTTCAAAAAAATATGAAAATAACTGAACGCATTTCTAAAGAAAGCACTCTTAGATACAAAATTATTTGTTTTTTTTTTGTACGAATGCTATTTAGTGGAATATTTCCAGGATACAAATAAAATGCAGAAATAAGATCTCAACAACATTTATTAATTAGAAATCAAATAATCGCAAGCAAAACGGTAGGTACTTAAACTTTCATCCAAAACACAAATGAAAAAATGAAATCTTAATATTCTAAAACATTTAAACTTTTAGGAAAAACATATTTGAGTCTATCCCCAACAGTTTGTATCTGAAGCTGTGGCAATTTCTGCAAAATATCTTCCACTTTGATAACAGAGACGTCACTATCGACCATCCGGAATACCGTCTTATCATCATTAATGCACTTCAAGGACATAATTTCAATTTCTCCTTTTTCAAACTTTTTTTGAACGACACAAGCATATCTATATTGGGTGGTTTTGCGGCTTCCACCCAAAAACTTCACCAGCAAAAAATCACCAATGCTGTAAACATAATTTGTCAATGGCGAAGAGTCGCTGTCTAGATCTTCGTCTACAAGTAAATCTTCGTCCTGGATAGTCTCTATTTCCGAAACATCGTCTAAACTGTCTCCGCTTTCCATCCATTCTTCATCTTCATCACTTGTTTCGTACGAGATTTTTCTTCTTTTCTCTGCTTGTTTCTTTACCAACTCGCATTTCTGATTCCTTTTGGCCTCTCTTGCCTTTGCTCTATTTTCCTTCTCTTCAAGTTTCCTTCTTTTCTCAGCTTCTTTTTTTCGTGGTATTCTTGCCACGCCTTTGACATAATTGCCGACGGGATCTTTTCCTTCCTTCTTTTTTTTTCAGTTTCTGATGTGCTAGGCCAAAATAACGCTTTTTTGAATGGGGTTGGAACATTCTTCTGAAACACTGAGACTGGTGAATTTTTGTAAGAGGAATTTAGACTGGAACTAGAAATTACTTGTTTTTCTGATAATACTGATGCGTTGGAGCTGAGGTTTGAGCTTTTGTTATCGTCAGTTAAATGGAAGGATCCAGATTGAAAAGCATAACTGCAACCAGGATTTTCTTTTTGTGGAGTTTCATGGTTTTTCTGTTCTATTGCATGAACTTTTGTAATGTTTTCAATAGCAGTTGGACTTGTTTGTGAGGTGGGTGACTGCTGATGTCTAGACTCGGGTTTAAATATTTGAACGGAATGGATGAGTAGTTTATTATTTTTTGTTTTTTCTACTCCATTGTCATCAAATTGTTGCCTGGATACTTGCTTTGATTTTTCCTCGGCTTCAGTTTCTATGTAATTTTTAACCTTCCTCCATATATCAAACAAGGACTGGTCTTCAATCTTTCCGTTCCACGCTTCCTTTTCTTCAACTTGTTTAAAAAGGATCAGTTTCTCTTCTGGTATCAATTCTTCTAACATATGTAATTGCTGTTTTTGTTTTATCTTATCGATTTTTTCGGAAGTATTGTTTGAAGATATTTTAGAGAATTTCACGTTTTCCTCGCAAAGTGGAACAAGACCACACGCTTGAAACCCATTTTGCACAGTTTCTTTTGAGACTAATGACAAAGCAGATTCAAATAATTTACGAAAATGCTCTTTTCTTAATTTTGATCCATCGTTATCAACATGGAATTGTCTAACCGATTTTTTCCAGTACGCTTTCAAAGGTTTGAACACTGCAACGTCCATAGGTTGAATAAGATGTGCTGAATTAGGGTATAATGCTATTATGTCTATCTGATGTTTTTTGCAATACTGGGATAAATTATAGGTTAAATGGGAGACATGTCCATCAATAAAGAGTATTATTGGCCTTTGAATCTGTTTTTTATCTAACCAGGGAACAAATACATTAGTTACATATTCATAGAATGTAACACCACACATCCATCCTGTTTCGGAACGGCCAATGCCCCATTCTTTATTTACTGCTGCCGATATGGAACTGGGGATTCTCTCATATTTAAAAATAATCATGGGTGGTGCAAAATCTCCTTGCCCATTAGCTGTAAGAAGGACTGTGAGATTTTTTTTGTCGTCATTTGTTCCAGCTATATAAACAGATTTTTCTCCCTTCCTTGCAAGAACTTTGTCACCTTTTGGTTGCAGAAAAAAGGCACTTTCGTCCGCGTTGAAAACGCGGCTTGGATTTTCTGTAACCTCCAGAAGATTCTCGGAACGCAAATATTCACGAATCTCCCTAAACCATCGCCTTATCTGCTCTTCCGTCACGCTCCCTCTTGCTGGTGTTAAGTTTTGTGCTATTCGAGTTGTTATTTGCGGATTTCTTTTAAGGAACGAGGCAAACCATCTTTTTCCTGGTCGTCCGTCGGTAAAGGGCGAATTTCTCTTGGTTTCTTTAATTATGATTTGGACACTGTCAAGAACTTGCTCCTTTGTTACGGGTCGGTGCTTTTGGGATAAGAGAATTATCCAGTTTACCAATATTTCTTCCTTAGCAGTAGTCAGTATTGAAGGTGGGCCCATTTTTCTAACTATTGGTGACCGCCCTGATGTTTTGTCGAGAAGAGTTGTTCTGGGCACCCCGAATGATCTAGCGGCGGCTGTAACAGACATTCCGTGGGAAATTGCCTCAAGGGCAGATTCCATTTGCTCTTTCGTATAGTTGAATTTAGGCGGCATGATCCTGTAAAGTAAAAAAATATACATGGGTAAGTATAATTTAACTGCAAAGGCAAAGCATTAATAAGTCGAAAACTGGAGCCCCATAATGCCCCAGTAATCGACAAGTGTCGAATACTGGTGAATATAATGCGCCCAACTTGCAACATTTTTTTAATTTACAGGAAAATATCTGAGAAACTAATTGACATATCAAAAAAGTAAAAATACAGGGTAGTTAGTTGCACTATGCACTAAGTGTGCCTGTATTGCATTTAGATAAAGCTGCTACTTTAATCACTAAAAAAAAATAAAAAGTGGGTGTTGCAAGTTAGATGACAAGTGCTCCCATCTTGCAACACCCTTAGTTTTTCATTGAAAAACAAAGCGACAGTTCGTATGACTTGACTTGCAACATAAAATTGTATAACAAAAACATTCTACTATTTTTTTCATGACTTTACGTCAATAATGAGGTATGAAAATGCCATTTTTTAGCAAAAATACTCATTTATTTATAATAATTTGGCACATTTTGAATTTTTATTTGTACAAAATAAAATATATAAAAACGAAATAAAAAATAACTTATCTTAACAACGAAATGCCTTCCTTAGTTATAATAATAAGAATTAAAAACACAAAACCCACATTACAGGTAATAAATACATTTTGCCTTCAGGCTTTTCGTTTTTCTTACCTATCTACTTTAGATTATATTTATTTTTTCCTATATTAAATGTGAAGCGCCCTCTACTTATAACAGGAGGCCCTAATTTTTTTTATTATCATAGATTTTTCAACAATAGAGAAATCATCAACATTTGGAAAAATAAAGGTGTTTTGTGGAGTTTTGAAACCGGTGGATTTTCTCATAAATTGGCAATAATACAAACCGACGTCAATGATTTCATTTACTTTTCCTATGTAATAGTTTTCGAGCATTTTCTTTTGTTGCTTAAATTGAACTATTAGAAAGTCACCAACTGAAAAGTCCTGATCCATACATGATAAAGAATCTCGTTCATTTTCAATTAGTTCTTCGAAATTATCGTAATCAGAAGATGAATCGTGAAGTGAAAATTCGCTGTCGCCTGACTCACTTTCCTCGGATTCATTTTTCGTAATTTTCTTCTTTTTAGGTTTTAAAGTAATTTTTGGGCATATTTTTTGTTGTTCCTTGGGTTTTTGCATATCACATGTATTTACAGCAACTCCCGTTTTTTCGTTCGACGGGCCTGGACGTCCTATTTCATTCTGGATATTATTATTAGTGTCTTCGATACCTTCTGCACTATTTTCGAAGTCAACTCCGATGATGCTTTTTCCAGGAGTTACCGCTAGACGCTTTTTGCGTTGAATTCTCGCTTGTTTGTCATCTGGATATCGCATTTTTTCCAAATATTGCAGGAATGATTCATTAATCTCCTGCGCGTTTTCATTCGTACTAATAGGATTAGATTGTACCCATGATGGCAATCGCTTTAAGACTTGTTCGGAATCACAGGGATAAATGCCGCAAGCACGAAAACCACTAATTAAATTTTGATTTGCATTATGAATTGATTTTAAAGTTACATTTAGTAATAACGGAAACTGGTCCTTTGGTACGCATCCCCTGTTTTTCATTTTCCACTCTGTGTGATGCACGGTGGCAATAGGATGAAGCGGATGTTGTACTTGGCACATTCTTCTATTACTGCTATTGAGATATGGCTAGATAAATTATCCCCAATTAGAACCTTAGGAGTATCATCCAGTTTTTTAACAACTGGGATTACGATGGATCGGAACCAATCTTCAAAAATTTTAATATCGAACCATCCACTTTTTGACCTACTATACCTTGATCCTGTAGGTCCGTGTTTAGTCCAGGTGTCGTAAAGATGTTCACTTTTGTAAACTATGTATGGGGGCAATAAATCCCCTGCCGCAGATCCGGCCATCATAACGGACACTGAAGTTTTGCTGCTGTCTACACATCGTTCGGGATGTTTCGTTCCTCGTTTTACTGACTTGAAATTTACCAGGATCGTCGGTAAAATTCGTTTCGTCATAGTTAAAAATGTGAGTGTCCGGGATCCCTTCAAGTGATTTGGCCAGTTCAGCAAAATATTCTTTAATAACGTGCTCAGAAACTTCAGATAGGGCCCGTTTAATATTTTCGGCATTTCTCTGGGTTAAATCAGCTTTGTGATCCAGCAAAAAACGTTCCATCCATCTACGACCGGGCATGTTGTTTTGAAATTTATTTACTTTTCTCCCTTTCCTATCCAAATAATTTTTTACAATTTGTTTTATGTCATATACGGTAACCGGAAATCCCCAAATGCCAGCTGTCTTTACGCAATTGACAAGTTGTTTTTCTTCAGCTCCAGTAAATACTTTTGGTCCTCCAAAGGACCCATGAAACAAACCTCGTTTTTTCCGGGATAAAGTACAAGCAGGAATTCTAAACACTCTAGATGCTTCTCTAATCGGTACGCCACTATTTATCATGTCTAGGGCCTTTTGTAATGTTTCGTGGCTATAATTACAATACGTTCTGGCACCTAGTACACGTCTTGATTTTCGTGGCATGTTTTGGTGGTGTTGCAAGTTAGGTGCACTGGGTGGCTGCCTATAATAAAAAAAATAAATACGGCCCTGTTCGAAATAGCGTTGCAAACTTTTAGATAGATAGATAGATAGAATCGTCTTTATTTTAAACTCGGCGAAGGTCAGCATTGCTGTTTGCTTAACCGAGCATGCATAATAAGTTTACAAAATATGATAATTATTACAACAAAAAAAAACCTATTCTAAGTTACATTAAGTTAAAATAAATGCGAAAACAAAAATGAATGCAGAATTTATCAAACCTCCAACAAAAAAGGGAATACTTATTTTATCTCAAAATGAATTCTTATGTATATCTGCTCAGCAAAAACTTTCGGTAATTAAATCTAAACGAATGCATACTTAAGCCATCAAACCTATTGCACAAGTCCATATTATAAATTTTAGGAGCCATATAAGAGAAACTTCGTTGAAACAAGGCTGTTCGGTGTTTGGGTAAGTTTAAATAATTGTTATAACGAGTGTTTCGACAGTGCGTCGAATGTC
The DNA here is from genome assembly GCA_963971165.1 of Philopedon plagiatum. Lineage (NCBI taxonomy): Eukaryota > Metazoa > Arthropoda > Insecta > Coleoptera > Curculionidae > Philopedon > Philopedon plagiatum. The sequence goes on along the minus strand of OZ020193.1, from coordinate 24,421,437 downwards.
GAAAATTAAGTTTTTCGCGAAGATATAGGGGAACACCTCGCAGAAGTAATCGATATAAAAAACACGCAAAATGAAATTTTTCTCTGTCCGCCATTGTAAGCCATTTTAACTCCGGCAATTTATATCTAACATGGTCTCTTGCACGCAATCCGTAAATAAAACGAATACAATGACATGAGTTCTGAACCCTTTGTAATCGCTTTTTACATATAACATCTAAACATGGTCCATAAACATAATTACAGTAGTTAGCTTGAGAGAGAACGAGTGCCGCACACAGTGATTTTTTCAGTTCAGGGCGTAATATCTGTTTATTTTTATATAGATTTCTCAAAGAGAGAAAGGACTTTTGGATGACTTTTCCCACCTGGCTTCTAAATCGCAATTTGCTGTCGAAAATAACACCCAGATTTTTACACTCCCTCACAACCGGAATTACGGTACCAGCCATAACCAAGTCCAGGCTCTCTGCTGCCCACTCACTGTCAGGTCCAAAACAAATCGCTAGCGATTTATTAGGATTTAATCTTAAGCCATTACTATGAGAATAATTATAAACTGAATTTAAACACTGTGTGAGCTTATCTCTTGCCTCAATAGCACTGTGCTTGTCAAAACTGATTCGTAGTTGAGTGTCATCAGCATATCTCTGCATGTCGCAATCCTTGACAAAACGGCTCATATCTATTGTGTAGATTACAAAGAACAACGGCCCCAGAATTGAACCCTGCGGCACTCCCATTCCTATAGTTTTACTGCTAGAACGATTGTTTTCTATGTGTACAAATTGAGACCGATCTGCTAAATAATCTTTAAAGAAATTCACCGAGGATTCATCGCAGCCAAAAGAACGAAGCTTGGCACATAACAGCCTATGGTCAAGCGTGTCAAATGCCTTGCTATAATCGAGCAGTACCAGGGCCGAGGTTTCACCTCGATCTGCAGCCGCGATGATATCGTCCAAGACCTTTAGCAAGACAGATGCCGTACTATAACCTCTACGAAAACCGGATTGAGACGGGGAAAACAAGTTATTTTCATTAAAATAATTGACAGTTTGCTCGTAAATAATTTTTTCAAACACCTTAGACAAAACAGATAATAAACTAATAGGTCTCAAATCGGACACGTCCCTTGGATTATTTATTTTAGGCAACGGCACAACCATAGCGACTTTCCAACAACGTGGGAACACAGAACTGTCTAAACACATATTAAAAATATGAACTAAGAACGGCAAAATGACTGGACAGCACAGTTTAATCATTAGGAGTGACAGACCATCGGCCCCGGATGCATTTGATTTTTGTTGGGATATGGCACTCTGAACTTCCGCTTCCGTGACATGCAAAATTTTAAACGTAGAGGCTGCTCGAACCTGTTGATAGGATTTAACTAACTCCTCATCAACAGGTGGCGCTATACTTTTTACCGACTCTATAAAAAAATCATTGATATGTTCAGGACTCTTCAAATTATTAGGCAGGCTTCTAACATTTTTACCCCTGTTGTACACATTTAAATCATTTAAAGCGCGCCACATTTCTTTTTACTGTTATTTTGTGCAACAAAATCCAAGTAGTTTTTCTTTTCATCACGGACAGCACGGGTAAATAAATTTCTCATCTCTTTATAAGCCTCCCAATCCCGAACAGAGCGGGTTTTTTTGTACTTCGACATCAATCTGTTACGCTCCTTTTTCATAATTTTCAAGACGTCGGTAAACCAGGGAGCCTTTGGCTTCGTGACCCGGACCCGATATAAGGGGGCATGTTCATCAAATAATAGTAATATTTTCCCGGTGAGCAATTCTACTTTACTGTGCAAGCACTGCGTATCATAAATGTCAGCCCAATTAGTATTCATCAGATCAGCATTAAACAAATCGACGTCAAAGCACTTGAAACTCCTAAACTCTACCATTTTTGGCGGCTTAGGAGGAGCCCTACAATTAATTTTACAAAATGTAAGCTGATGGTCAGTAACATCATGCATATCTATGTGCACAACATCACCATCTAGCAAAACTTTATTAGACAGGATAATTAAGTCAATAAGGCTACTCTGCCCACCAGAATAGCGGGTTGGAGCGGCAACAACCTGGCACAGGGAGTAAGCAGCAAGAAAAGCATCAAACGTGTTGACGGAACCATTACAGCCCAGAAGATTGATATTCATGTCACCCATCATTATAATTTCATCAGATACTGGGATAACTGAGGACACAGCACTCTCCAAAGAATCAAACACACTAATCAAATTACTTTTAGGAGGGCGATAAAATACACCCAACCCAAGGTTAATACCACCCACTTTTATCGTAAGCCACAACTGCTCAATAGACTCGTTTAGTTCCCCAGTATCCACCTTACCCACAGGCAAATCATCCCTTATATAAACTCCGACTCCGCCTCCTCGTGAACCCCGATCCACTCTGAAAAACTTAAAACCATCCATAGATAAAGCACTGTCGGGTATATCCCGCGAAAGCCACGTTTCTGATACTCCCAAGATGTCCAATTTCAGGTTAAATATTTTATCTTCTAAACTGTTTTTGCTGTGCAAAAGTGAACGTATATTTACATGACCTATTTCTAGATTATTTACGTTAATTGTGTCCTTCATAAAAAAAGAGAAACAAAAACAATACTGTATTAATCTACTCTAAATATGTATATAAAAAAAGAATTAAAAATCACTATCGTAAATAAATATATTTATTTAAGCTAAAAGTTCATTTAGGATATTTTCATTGTTTATGAGGATAGGTTTATCGCCATCATTTTTACGAACCAACACCTTGCCGTGACGATGCCAAACATACTTGTAGCCCACTCCCTTCAGACCTTTTGCCCTCTTGAAAAGACTATAATTTTCTTTAGTTAGCTCTTCATCGATAAAAATTGGTGCTTCAGATGTGCCTAAACCACATAAGGCAGGGGAAATTTTTCCTTTTTTAGAGCGCGCTGTTAAAATACTATCTTTAATTTCGGCATCCTTGCAGGTAACTATTATTTTAATACCATTTTGTGAGTTAAACTGGCGGATGGAATTAAAGTCGTTCGGCGAAACGGGAACGCTTAGAGAAGCACAAAGTTTGACTAAATCGGCTGGAGATGCCTTGCCACTATTGTCGTTCAGTGGAAGACCAGATATACATAAGTTTTCTTTAATTTTGCTAGAATTTTGGTTGTTGAGAACAGTTTCGAGTTTCTGTACTTTTTCCTTCAAAATTTGATTGTCTTTTGATATTTCAGCAAACATCTCGGACATTATCTTGTGGCGTTTTCTGTCGTCCTCGTATTTTTCATTTATGAAGTCCATAGCCCTTCTAACATCCCTTACTTCATTTTGAAGCTCTTTAATCATATCTTTTAGTTCGTTCATATCAACCCCATTAGTTCGGGGCGGCGAAAGAAAGATTGACTGACGCCGTCTAGTACTGACTTGCGCCTCGCAACCCTCGCAAGTCCAAGGAGTTTTCTCCGACTGCATGAGCCGAGCATCTACTTCCGAAACTTTTCCACATTGAGGTTAGCTTACCGGTGCAACAAGTTATCTAACCTAATTGGCACAATTTAAATATCTCTTCTAGAACTTTAGTTATAGACAAAGATTTCTGGCTATACATTTCTACCAAATATTTAATAAAACTAATAATAACTACTATCAATCAACATATTACTTACTTTTGTTAATATCGCAATGAACAACTCACCGATACCACACCAAATCACTCCTACCACGAACCGTGCCATGTGTGTTCATCGATCGCGGCACAGGGCCGCCATAAGAACAAATGTAGTTTGTTGCAAGTTGGATGACTGTTGCAAGTTGGGCGCTTTTACGGTACCCAGTTATCGACACCCCTAAAATTTAGGTTAGAATCAAAGTAAGCAACGAAATTTTACCAAAAACATGTGTTTCAGGGCACAAACATCCCTTACACCAAATTTTAATCACATATTTGAACTATTTAAAAAGCAACAACCTGTTTTATAATGTATAATTATATTAACAAATGTTCTTAGAAAAAATGTAATTCACGTGCTCGACACAACTTGCGGACCGGTAAAGTAAAAAGTATATATAAGTAGAAGTTAACTACAAAGACAGAGCATTAAGAAGTCGAACACTAGACCCCATTATACCCCAGTAATCAACAAAAAGTGTCGAACACTAGAGAATAATATGCGTATGCGTACCCAGTTATCGACACCCCCAAAATTTAGGTTAAAATCCAAGTAAGCAATGAAATTCTACCGAAAACATGTGTTTTAGAACGTACAGATACTTTACACAAAATTGTATTAACATTCCTTATATATTTGAGAAGCAAGACTCTATTTTATAATGTACTTACCTTAACAAATTTAGTTACAAAAAACGAAATTCACGTGCTCGACACAACGTGCGCCATATTTTGCCGGTTAACTAAAACGCTGACCTTCGAGAATTTTCACAGTGTTGCCAGAGACATCAAACTTTCGTTTTAGCAGAGAATTATGTACAAATCTGTACTCGGGAAGCATACGACACTATGTACCATCAGCCCGATTTGTGGAATATCAAGAAACAAAATTTATTTAGCTTATTGTTGAAATTAGTGTTGCTTTATTGATGCATTTTCTTAGTTCAGGTTAGTTGCACTATACAGAATATTCATTATTAAAGTGTTTGTTTGAAGAGAAATTAAAAAAATATTAAAATATTCTAGGATTTGTTTTTTGATGGACATAGTGTTTTATACCTCTAAAGAATTATATGAGGAATGTGTCGATTAGACATGGACATAATGTATTCCTCGGCAAAAGTAAAAGTAAGAATAGACAATATTATAAAATAATAATAAATTATTTATTAAAAATTATACAAAAATAACCTAATCCTCGTCACTACTAGGGTAATCGTTATTGTTAGCTGTTCCATGACGAAGATTTTTGTAGAAATCGTGACAGTAAGAGCTCGTGAATGGCAGCAACGATAAAAGGTCCTTATACTTCTGCTCGGTAATGTCCTTTCCTGTCTCAGAAATAGGTCGAAGTCTTTCTGGTAGTTTTATATCTGATAACCTGACATTTCTTGTCAGATTTGCTTTTCGGAAATCATCTTCAAATTTTGTCTTAAAGTACAAAATTCCGAGCTCACCCTTTCTTACTTGCAGGTGGACGGCATTCGAGATTAATACAGGTTGTTTGTCAGTATCGATTTTCCTTGCAATGAAAGGTGAACCGGGGAGTCTCGTAGAGTTCTTTTAAGTTAAAAAAATCTTCCACGTCCATGTTGTGTACAATGAATTTTGGGGAACATTGCCTAATGAACTGCTGCCAGTCCCAGGGCGTCATTATTTCTAGGCGAAGTACATTTTTTTTCTTCCTTTCAATAATAGCGTGCACTGTATCGGCCTCCATATGAGTATGACCTTTTAATAAAAATTTATGATTAATTACCTCAATTTGTGGATACTTCTCAATAATCCAAAAGAACGCCATTATAACTGCTAAATTTTTGTTTTGCCCGTAGCAATTATCTGACCATATGGTCAGCTCTTTGGTGTCTCTGATGTTATGTGTCACCCACTTAATAAGAGCCGATCCTATCTCGTTACCCCCTCGAGCTGCCTTACTCTCGTCCCACATCATATTGTGGGCTTCGCCCGTAGTTGCGTCGTAAATTGTAAAATTCAGTGTCCATAATTTTCTTTTATAAAAACTAAGACCACAAATAAGAAGGGGAGTGGGCAGGCATTTTTGTAAGTCTACAGTCAGAACTTTCACATTGTTCTCATTTTTAGACCTTGCTATGTCATCATGCTTTATATCATATCGAATCTTGGATTCACGTATGTGTGCTTCATGCTCTCTCTGCAGTTCGCATTTATCAACTTCCGCTATGCTTGATTTAATCTTTGCTGTGAATGTGTCGCAATCATCACATGTATCAACTTCTGGTGACTTAAACGATAACTTAAACTCTGTGTTAAACACTTTATAGTAGAACCACTTTTTGGCAACCATTTCTTGGGAAATACTTTCTTCTTTACACCACTCTAGGTAAAGCTGATACAACTTCTCTATCGTCAGGTCGGAGCTCAGATATTTCCTGCACGTACGTTCTCTTGAGTAATGGCTCTCATAGGCTGGTATGCTTTCAATGTGTCGTTTAACATTTAAACGTATATTTTCTGAAGTTTTATTTCCTGGGATATGTTTACCCCGTTTGTCTTCTTCTACCATGCCTCCGTCTTGACTTTTTTTCAACGTATTAACAACTACTGTATTGGATATTGCTAATGTGTCCAAAAACATTTTCTTACAAACCTTGACTCTCGAACTCTGAACTACAAAACTGTAAACAAGTGTATTATTCTTTTTTCTTACGCCGTCTCTGCTCCTGCTCCGTTGTGTGTCCTTGACTTCAATGCATGAACGAATGTACTGGCGTTTAGTATCCATATTTTTCTCCTTACTCCAGTAAGTTTGGAAAATGTTTTGCCTTTCAGCTTCTGTAATCTTTCCAGAGCATTTCATCCGGCACTTGCACGGTTCCTTTATTTGTCTTGCTGGCACGTTTTTACCTTTTTTACTTGTGTATGCTTGGCCACTAGCATAGCACTCTTTCCGGATTTTTGATTGCCACTTTTCGGTATGGCGCACTCTTTTGCGACCAGTTTGTGCAGTAATAGTTTTTTGCTTCACCTTCCTTTTTTTAGTACTCTTTGGCAGTGAAATATTTCGGTCTAAACCAACTAATGTTGCAGGCAGATCACCCAAATTATCTGCCTCAGATGAACTAGATGTTGGCGTAGAACTGCGCGGTGCATAGTTAGGATCTTTTAAAGAATCATCGCTGTCATAATTTTCTAAAACTTCCCCCTTGAAAGCCACGTTTGAGTTGCTTGAGACCTCTGAAATAATAAATCTCTTATTAGGGGAATTGACGTTGTGACAAAATGACAAAAGATAGTAAATTTGTCCCTAGAATCTTAAACAAATGGGCGATATACATACCTGTAGCTTTAACTTCTACGCTCTCAGTCACTGCTGATGAACTAGGTTCTATGTTAAGGCCATCCATATTATCAATCCCCGTGTTTTGCTGTCCTTCATTGGTAGCATTTGTGGCTCTGTAGTTTGGTAATAGCTGTTCACCTTCGAGTGTCACATTTAAGCTACCTGGAAGCTCTGAAAAAATAATGTCTATCATATCTATAATGGGATTGATATTATGCAAATGTGAAAATCGCAGTTCAGACCACTACAGTCTGAAATAAATTGGTGGCAGACATACCTGTAGGCACAACTTCTACGTTTTCTAGTACCGTTACTGAACAAGATTCTATGCTCAAACCATCCGTGGTACCAAATCCCATGTTTTGCAGCCCTTCATTGTAAGCACTTGTGGTTGCGTAGTTTGGTGTTAGTTCCTCACCTTACCCCTACAGTATGAAATAAATGGGTGACAGACATACCTGTAGGCACAACTTCTATGTTTTCTAACACCGTTAGTGAACAAGATTCTATGTTCAAACCATCCGTGTTATCAAATCCCATGTTTTGCAGCCCTTCATTGTTAGCACTTGTAGTTGTGTAGTTTGGCATTGGTTCTTCACCTTCGAGTGTCACGTTTAAGCTACCTGGAAGCCCTGAAATTATAACGGCTATAATTTGATTGATATTATGCAAATATGACAAATCGCAGTTCAGTAACCCTTACAGTCTGAAATCAATGGGTGGCAGACATACCTGTAGGCACAACTTTTACGTTCTCTAATGATGCTAATGAGTGAGTTTCTATATAGAACCCATCATCTGTATCATTGACGCTGGTGGCTGGTAACCCTCTATTGCTGCCATTGGCTGCTGGTACCAATTCTATAATTAGATGTGGATCATTAGGACATTACTCGTAATAAAATGTAACATTTTGTAATATCTAAGGAATTGACACATTTAGGTTCCAGAAAAATCAAAACTGTAGGTTGAAGTCGATCCAGAGTAGGCCAGAATAGGTCAGATTGATAGAGAGTAGCTCAGCCTAGTTCGGAGTAGGTCGACAGTAGCTTGGGACTAGCTTGAAGTAGGACGGAGTGTCAAGAGTAAGTCTAATTAAATCGACACCAGCTCGGAGTAAGTCGCGGTCGCTCAGAATACATACGTCGAGTATATGTCACGTGATCAAGACCTGAAACATTTAGGGCACTTGACGTTGACGTAGAATCATGAAATTTACAACAAATAAATGACGATCTGACATCAAGTTTTTTTCACCGTGACGTGATTTGTAAAAGGCCTGTAATTTATTGTCATGTTGAGTTAGAAGCTTAAATTTAATATAGTTCCTGAAAAAAAGTGTTTTGACAGACGGACAACGAAATTATCCTTAAGTGTTTTTTTTTTCTTGTGAAGAAGGGAACGCTAAAGAAAAGAAGAGAAAAACTAAACCATCATTGGAGTCGAACACTATGTCATGCTTCCGGACGTACAGAGTTTTTCAACACAACAAAGTTTAGACTTTATAAACAAGTAAGTATATGATGTTCAAAATATTGAACAGAAGAATGGTCTAAAAATTATATTTCGTTTTTATGTAATGTTTACTTTTGTTTTAACTAATAATCAAAATCATAGCGATAAAATTGTTAAATTTAAAATTAATTTAAAAAAAAATAATAAGGGACATTTCAAATATATATATATGACAGATTCATGACGACTGCACAGGTTTAACAAATACCAGGTTTTATACCAGGCCGAAGCCGTAAAAACCTTCAACAATGTTATCAATAGGCCTTTACTGCTGGCAAAAATACGTTTATAACCTCACACTTTTACTAAATACAAGTTTTATAAACTTGAAAGTTATTTGCTTTATTTGGTTTAAAAATAAAAAAGAAAAGTAGGCTTACCTTCTTGTTTATCTTGTGTTTTTACAAGATCGACCATTCTTCTTCCCCTTGATCCCATTTTAGAGACACTTTTTCAAAACTATCTTTTAACAAATATTGTGATAAACACAAGCACTGATTAGAACAAATTGACCGAGACGCCGACAGCGATACTGGCATCATGTATAATCCCCACCTATTATTTTATAGGTTTACTTGGAGGCATATGACACCAAGTGGTTATAGCGTTCTATGCCCCTGAATGAATTTCCCGTTCTATTACTAAAGATTCGCGGCATACCGAGATTATTATATTGGTGTCTTATGCCTCTGAGTAATTCTGTACATGATGTCAAAAACCTATACAATTTCTCAGTTACCTTAATAAACTGGACTTAATCTTATATACCCCTCAAAAGGCCTCTATTTACTTATTAGAAATACATAAATAACCTATTTTTGTAAAAGTTGGACATAGTGTTGTATGCCTTCCGGGTACAGAAATGTGAACACATACCCTAATTAGCAGAGTTTGAAATTTAAAGTGTCGATTACTGGTGCACCGTCGATTACTGGTGCTCTTACCTTATCTTGGTTCTTTACATGGAGGTTCTTTAAGTAGTGAAAGGTCTATTAATGATATTTCATCTGAGCATGTTTGTACTTTTGCTCCTTACATTGGCATTCACTTTTTGTTAATGCACGATGCATGAATTGGTCACCACACAGTCCAGATCTTAACCCGATCAAGTATTTGTTGTACATTATTGGCAGACAATTAAGACAGCGACAGCCTCCTCCTGCAAGACATAGAAGTGGTAGTTGTTTAAATTTGCAATGATACTGATCAAAACCAAATAGCAAATTTAATTACTAGTATGCCTCGCCAATGTTTAGTGGATATTAGAAGTAGAGGCGGAAACACACGCTACTAATGTCTATTTTCATTTTTTATGCAATTTGTGTTGCAATCATTAATTGTTATTAGTTTAGCAATGTTTTTAAAAAGTTTCTTACTTTGATATTCTAATCAAAACATGCCGAATTATAAAAGTTCCTAGTTCCTTTATTATCAAACATAACTACTTAAGTGAACCAAGAACAAAATGTTAAGAAAACATGAGGCTCAAGTTAAGTTTTAAATGTAATATTTTATAAATGCTAGAATATTCCACAGGGTGTTGCGAATTTTGGGGAAAAACACAATATGTTTGTTACACTTGATAGGTATACAATGAGTCATTGTTGACAATGACAATTAACTTTCTAACAAAAATTGCCCAAAGAATTACGAATACAGCAATGTTCTTAAAGAATGAGTCTATAATACATACCTAAAAACAATCATTCAAATCTGACAATAGATTTAGAAGATGTACCTACTTAAGTATGACATCAAAAGTGGGTAGGGGAAAGTGGGGCAAAACCGGGTACGTAAAATATTATTTAACAAAAAAAAATCCTAGAATTTTATAGAAAATCGACAAACTCGGAACTACCTTGTATTATCTTTGTACTTCTGAAAAATAATGGTTTGATTATTTTTTTTAAGGATTGTATGAAATAATTCAACATTTAATAGATCTTGATGAAACCCGGTTTTACCCTACATGGTGGGGTAGAACCGGGTATCATTATAAATTCCTAGAAAGCTTTATATTGTGTATTGGACGATGTTTATTTTTACACATTAATTACAAAAATCACAAATAAATGTATCGTCTGTCTCTTTTGCACCGGAACAAGCCTCGTGAGCCCACCTATGGCACTTAGTACACTGAATCCAGCCGTCATTGAGCCTCGAATCAGCGTAAAGCTCATTACAAAATATGCAAGCTTCGGTGTCTTCATCATTTTCCTCATCTGATGATGAGTCTTCCTCCTTCTTTCGGAGTTTTTTTGGCTGTAGCAATTTATTCTTTTCTTCTGTTTCAAAAACTTTTTTTTTAACCATTTTTTTCCCTCTATTTTTCTTTGGTGTCAGAGAAGACTCCAGCTCTGACTTGTAAGGAGATGATGTCAATATGGCAGTTTTTCCTCTTCTCCTATTGTTTCTTGTTAACTTAATTCTTTCAGCTTCTTGAGGAGGAGGCATTAGAATTTTAGGAGAAATAGTAAAGGAGGATCCTTGCGTGGATATTGACACATGAGCAGGTGATAACTGGGTGGATGTTGATGGTTGATGGATGGATGGATGTAGCTGAGTGGATGTTGATGGTTGATCGATAGATTGATGTAGCTGAGTGGATGTTGTTCGATGGAGGGATGGATGTAGCTGAGTGGACGTTGTTTGATGGATGGATGGATGTAGCTGAGTGGATGTTGATGGTTGATCGATAGATTGATGTAGCTGAGTGGATGTTGTTCGATGGAGGGATGGATGTAGCTGAGTGGACGTTGTTTGATGGATGGATGGATGTAGCTGAGTGGATGTTGATGGTTTATAGATGGATGGATATAGCTGAGTGGATGGTGAGAACTTCTGTGGTTCTGTGTCACTAACAACAGGAATAACGCTGGCGTTCGATATCGGTTTAACTCCTTGTTGTGTAATATCAGTCATAATAGATTCATTATTAAGTAGTCTTTCAGTAGTCTCTGAAGGTCCATATAAGTAATCGGGAAACGCGTCTCTATTTAGCGGATATATGCCCGTTTTCTGAAATCCTTGAATAGCAGTTTGCATAACGGCTGCTTTTGAAAATGCTGCTCCAAAGAGTTTGGCTATCTGATATATTGTCACGCATCGTCCAGGATGAGCAACAAGCCACTTTCTCACCTCTTGTGAATAATATGCACTCAACGGAGCCATAAGGGTTACGTCCAAGGGCTGCATCCGATGAGTACAATGCGGGGGAAAGCACAAAATGACGACATTGTTTAGTCGGGCCAGATTGATTAACTCTAAGCTCTTTGTGTGTGATGCGTGTCCATCAAGAAGTAATAGGACAGGTTTCTCTGGTGAAGGGTTTGAAAATTCAATGAATTTCCGGAACCATAAAATAAACGAGTCCTTTTGAATCCACCCACTGTCGTGATATACGGCAAAGGAGCCAGGCGGAGCATCATCCATCAACATAGGATTTTCTCTTTTTCTAGGAAATACTAACATACTTGGCATATATTTTCCAGAAGCACTCATACAAACCTCGGCTGTGACCAGAACACCTCTTTCCGCAGAGGACAAACAACCCACCTGCTTTTTTCCCCGAAGAGCTAACACTTTGGAAGCCTTGTTTGGCACTGTCATGATACCCGTTTCATCGACATTATATATGTCGTTGGGTGAAAATTTATATCTATCATAAAGAGATTGCAATAAGTCAAAAAATGCTTGAACTGCGGTACGATTAAAACCTTTTGCACGAGCCATAGAAGTTTTTTCAGGATTTCGTAATGAAATGGCTTTATTTCTATTCAGAAAGCCATAAAGCCAATCCTTACCAGCTCTCTTTTTTTCCTTATTGAAAGTATGTGCAATTTCATTCTTTTCTGCCAATTCAAATGCGAACTCACGTAAGTCTGTTAGGGTCAGGCCAAACAGCCTTTGTTCTAAAAGTAGTACGTGCTCTACAATCTCTTTTTCTTGAGCCTCTGAAAAGACTGTGTGAAAACGTCCCAACCTTTTCGTCGCGGCTTCTACTGGAGATAAATTATTTTGCCTTGCCTTCTTTACCCTATCCTCTAAAGTTGACTGGGGAATGTTGAAAGCAAGAGCCGCCCGTTTGTAACCCATCCTTCCCTCAAGAACTTCACTAATTGCTCCAGACATGCTCTCCTCAGACCAGCTTTGCCGTTGAGTCTTTCTTTTGTAGTTGCGAGGCATAATAGTTCTAAAAATAAAATTTAGACTGTTAGCAGGACGCTCATTGAATCACCATAGCCCGCCCGGCGTGGTCCGCAAATTATAATATGTACATAAACACATAGCTATTTTCTTCTTCCTGAGTTACATTTGATTACGTCCAGTTTATAATTTACTAGCCGCGCCGTGCGGACTATGCAGGCCTCCTGCATTAGAGAGAAAACAAATTGCAATATATTGATAAGAAATGTATTTTTTTGTTAATAATAGCAGAGGGGCAATACCGGGTATCCCGGTTTTACCCCTCACTAAGATACCCGATTTTACCCGAACAGAAGATCTTGCGATAAAAATGTGATATATCCCTTAAAGTCTAACAAACGAAGTCATTTTAAACACTAGAATACAGTGCGAAATACGTATGATCTGATGCAATACTTACCAAAACTAATTATCTAGCTAATAAATGCTAACTATAACAATACTGTAAGCGCGAAATCGATAATTTTTGGTAAGAAACCTTTAAATTTTAACGGAATCACAACTAACGTCCGCACAACACTTTTGTTGATACCAACTGTTCTGATGTACGTCTACAACTGACAGATCGCTCGGGGAGTGTCTAACTAAACGTATAACGGAAAAATAAGAGTACCCGGTTTGACCCGCCTACCCGGTTTTGTACAACTTTCCCCTAAGTAGGTACCTATTGCAAATTTCTAGTGGTGCGTAAATATTTCTGGCTAGTGTATTTTTTAAATTGTATAGAATTTAAACTTAGGTTTATTTGTACCTATATTTGTACTGTATAAAGGTTAGGTACTGTGATTTGAAATATATTCAATATTACATAACTTTTTTTTTAATATAGAATAAAAGTTTGCGTTCTTAAATGTTATCAGACCTAACTGCAATTAAAGATAACCCATTCTGCAAGATATTGATATGTGGTGCTTAAAATTTAATTACCTAAATCTATGATGGAAGCACAATTAGGTAAGTCCTTAAAGTTCCTAAAGAGTGCAATTTGCAGAAAAAAGTTTCAAATTCAATTTATAAGTACTTAAAAATCTATGCTTTCGAGATGGTTTTAACAAGGTTGGTAAAAAGTCATGAGGGACCAAAAAAAATTTTTTTGAAGCCCCAGATGCCCTTTTATTTAATGATTTTCCATATCTAACCCTTTCAGACCACATTTATGTAACACTTCCCGTTCATATGCCTAAATCTACTTTGTCAAGAACTGTTGCAAAATTTAGATTAGATTTATTAATATTAAGTTGAGTTAACACTTGTGTAGTTTCTATATTGGGTTTTTGCAGTAGGGAATATGCATATACTGGGTGAGTTTTTAAAGTGTTACAAGGCGATGTCTCGAAAACAGTTTAAAATATTTTCATGAAATTTTGGTGAGTTAATGGTGGGGCATATTTAAACATATTTTTGACCCCCTCTCTATTTTGAAGGTAAGGGTAACTTTGGAATTTTAAATGGGATGATCTCGGGGATGATGTACTTTTGTTTATAAAATTCTATTCTAGGTACCTACGTAAAAAACTACATACTTACTTATTAAGTAGTGCGAATTTTTTTTAGTTGCAGTTTCGTTTACGGAATTATGGTTAACTAAATTTTGATTGAAGTTAAAAAATAAATAAATTTTACTAACAAATCAAGTTCACTTATTATTTCAGAATTATTAGTTCGTTCCCATGAAAATGCCTTATTGTTACTTACGTCAGCTGAGGATTTTCACGTTTTATCGATTATTTCTCAACTGGCCTGCTAGGTCCCCGGATTTGACCATCCTTGATTTTTTTTGTTGGGTTTTATAAACGACAAGTGATGGCGACTGCACCTACAATTTTAGATAATATTGGAGCCCGAATCCGCTTTTCCTGCTTAATAGCGACACCTGAAATGATACAGCAGGTACGAAATTAATGTAGGAAAAGAGTGAAAAAATGTTTGGAAGTTGAAGGGGGACATTTCGAACAACTTCTCAAGCATGACAGATGATAAATAAGTTGAAATTAAATGGTTAATAATTTTTTCTTTTATTACTTAGGTACCTGATAAATCATAATTCCATAACCGAAAGAGCAAATAAAAAAAATTGTACACCTATGTAGTTTTTTATGTACATTCGAATTTTATAAACAAAAGTAAGCACATCATCCCATTTAAAATTCCAAAGTTACTCCCCACCCCTCAAAATAGAGAGAAGGGGTAAATGTCAAAAATATGTTTAGATATGTCCCCCTCGATGTCCCCCTATCTCCCTGTTAACTCACCAAAATTTCATGACAACATTTTAAACCGATTTCGAAATATTGCCTTGTAATACTTTAAAAACTCACCCTGTATCATCCAAATGAACCTGACTTTTTTTGTAATCTCTACATAAAGTAAATATTCATGATGGTTATCCATTTATTTTGGTTTTTATTAACAAAAAAAAAGATTGTCTATTGCTTAGAAATTTTCATACACATTTTGAAACTTGTAAAATGCGATGCTATAATAGGGTGCGACTTGTGACCTCACATTACATGTAAATAAAAGTGTTATTATGGATTAACGTACTGTAAATTTGAGAGTTAATTTATTTTATTGATTATTTCCTGAAGATTTGGTGAAACATTACATTTGATTAAAAAGACTGTTCAACAATAACAATATGATAATTTGCGGGCTGACAAACCTATTTTATTTTCTTCGTTGCTGATAATTGATTCATTTACGATGACTGCGTATTTTTCTACAAATCTTGACTTTACTTATATCTGCAGAAGTTGGAGGGGTAAAGGTTTAAAGGTATTTGTAAGATAATGTTATATGCTCGGTATCCGTTTTTTCTTTTTATCTTGCACTAATATTACTTTGACAGTCGAAAATCATAACCTTAAAACTTCAACTTTCGTTAGCATACAATAAAAACTCTAATAAAAAATAAATAAAAAGTAAAATATGCTTACTTGAATTTGGCGATAGGACTAACATTTAATAATATATTTATGTAAAATTTTTAATTAAGTGATGAAAAGAGAGTTTGTTCGGGGCACTTGCAGTGGTATTTTTGCATATTGGGATTTGCACAAATCAATATTTATGAGGTAGTTTTTTTAAAATTTCATTGTTTAATAATAAGAATTACACACAAATAATTACACTGTTACGCAATCAACAAATTTTTTCAATTTGCATCACGGATGAACAAGTCGGATATACACTCGAGGCCGTGTTTATCACGACTTTGTGAGCAATCTTGTAGGGGAAAGGCAGGCAAGATGATGGCATAGCATCTTTAATTTTTCGAATATTACCTTATCATTAAAGTTCAAGCAACAATTCTTAAATCTGGTGATAGCCAAGGGTATTCGCAAAGTATCTTGACACAAAAATGTTGACTTCTAAAATCCATTTATTACAAAAAAAAAATCGAAAAATATACATGCTAAAATCCATCTTGCCCGACCGGGTCGGGTAAGATGGCATTAGGCAATAACACTACACTAACGACTCGTAATCTTATCTTAACGCTGGTTAAACTTAAAACTGAGGTGTTTTCTAGTATTAACTGCAACTTTATTTTTATTTCCATCTCGACGTCGCAGGGTAGTCGCAGGTACGTTGAAAGTTTTACTTGGTCGAGCCCATCCCATTTATTTTTTCCTAACTGCTTCTATTGCTCTTGCCATATTAGCCTCATCACAGCTTCCTCTATTTGTTTTTCTTGTATATGAGTAAACCATTTAGAAAAAAGAATAAAAATTCTCGTAATCCTTTGTAACACAAACAATAAAAATAAAGGGGCGGGCAAGATGGAGTACCCTGCCATCTTGCCCAGCAGACGGTTAGGCCAACTTGCCCGCCTCTCACATTTTTAAAAATTATTGGCTAAAAGTATGTGGAGAAAAGCTAAAGTAAAAATGTAAGAACGCGAAAATAAAGGTTGTGATCCTACAGTTGCGACAGTGTACACAAATTACATAAAAAATTAAATTATGATTACTTAATCTGCTTCTAAAATAAGACTTACATTAGATCAACTTCACATAAAATCACATAAAAACAAATAGCGCCTGTCTCGCTGCTGCAGCCGACCTACCATTACAAATGAGGGATGTTGCCAACATGTGCGCTAATTTGTCACACATAGAGGACATTTTAGTGGATAGTGTTATTTTATATAGACGATGTGCCATTTTGCCCGCCTATGCTATCTTGCCTGCCTTTCCCCTAGGTATATTTACAACTATCTAGAAATCACAGCTTTTTTAAATCCCTCTACAACTTCTATTTGAGCTCCTTTTCTGGAAATTGCACTGTTTAGGATAGAGCAGGCCATTTACAGATATTCTACACACCCTGTAGGTACATAATAGCAGTTGCAGCCTATGCATATTGTTAAAACAATGGCTGGTAAAAATAAAGACTCAAATATTTGATAAATATATAATTTATTTTCTTTATACATGGTACTTTGGAAAAGTATAAATAATTTAAATTTTTTAACGAAATGAGATAACACTGTGTTTAGAACACTTTTGTTAATTTTTGCTAAGAGAGGGTCATCGAGAAAGAGTTCATTTTAGACACTAAAACAAAGGCAATCAAGTCAGAAAGAAAAAAAAATCAGCACAAAGTTAATCTAAGGGAGACAAGGTGCACCTGTTTCAGTATTATGAAATGATATTAATATATGTAAAAAAATGCTTTTTAAGGTGTTTCTGACCTAATCAACCTTTTTTCATGCCTAGTAATTGTGTTGATTTTAATCTACACAATTAACTACTTGTTGACTAATTTTTGAATAGCCGACGCTAATATATGGGGTGTTATTAAATGAACAGGATACATTTTTATAGTAGCTCCCTTAGGTCAAAATAGAACGATTTAGATCAATTTACAGTAGTAAAATTTACTGTTAGTACAATTTTTGTTAAGCGAAGGTCATTTTTTTATAGTCAATAAAATAAATAAATAAACATTTTATTTATTTATTTAAATAACTATAGGGGTAGAAAGGGTGTGCAGCTGCCCATTCCGATATTGCTATTAAATTATTCTATAAAATGGTAGAAAATCTCTATAAATTCTTATTGTTTTTACTGAAAAATGTCGGAAAACCTAAATATCAGCAAATATTCGTTCTTTGACAACCAGGTATTTGCCTTTTTTAATAAGATTCTCAATTTTTTTTCAGTAAAAAGTAAAAACAATAAGATTATGTAAAAATTTGATACCATTTTAAAAAGTGGACTTAGTTTAATATAAAAATGCCCTTTATTTTTAAATAGACAGCTGCCTACCTTTCTGCCACTAGAAAAAGGAAAAAAGCGATTTTTTACAAGTATTTTTATTAACCGGCTTCAGGAGGTTATTAATTCGACTCGTATTATATTTTTGTATGTAGTATACAGGATGTTTGGAAAATACATCAGGATACTTGAACAGGTGACTTCACGTGGTGAAATAAAGGTAGAAAGTCATGTAACAAACATTCAAAATCTCAATCGTTTCCGAGTTACAGCCTATCAAAGTTTAATTTTTTTTTCTTATTTTTAACAAACTTCGATTAGTCCCTAATTACTCAAATTAATATTTGGCACAGAGCCTCAGCTTAGTGATTCATATCATTCTATTACAAAAATGTTTCTCTACTGTGTCACCAGAGTGCACTTTACCTGAATCCCAAATTTTATTTTTCCCATATATTTTTCGTTTTGACAGATGTTTGCAAAATATTAAACAAAAAAGCTACTCTTCATTCGAGTCGATAAACTTCACCATTTAGTTGCAAATTAGAATTAAATATTTTATTATCATTAAATCAGTTGTTCAAATGGAAGCAAAAAATCAAATTACCATGGAAAATAAATCGAATCGAAATGTTATTTCACAGATAAAGAATAAATAATAGCAAGCACTTTTTTCCTTTTGTGTATGTAATTGTGTTGAAACTTTAATTCATTAAATAAAATTAGAAATAAATAAAAACAAATAAATTGTTATTTAATTGTCCGATAACCTTCTAAATATCTTATAATTTTTAATATCATTTCGATTAGGTTATTGTCAGATTTAAGTCGTATACGTATTACTACTATAGCGAACGACGAAAAAATGTTGAAGCAAAGGCGTAGCCTTTGGAAACAATTGCTAACCACTCATCACGTGACTACTGAACATACCTTTGGGGGGTTTTTGCAGGACGAAACAAAGACGTAGCTTGCGGAAACAATTATTGCTAGCCAGTCACATGACGTATTGAACATCCCTCCTAAACAACCACGTGATTTGCCCAGCTATCTTTACTTTTGAAAGGTAAAAAGACGAAAAGGAATTAAACTGCTGTCAGAACTGACAGTGACAGTTCCGTCAAGTGCTGGCACATCACGTGGTACAAAACAAATGAAAAGGAGATCTTTGCTTCCAATTTTAACAACGGGTAGATTGGATGCCAACAATATAGTAGTAATATGATTTAACTAAATTTGAACCATGGTAACTTGATTTTTTGCTTCCATGTTCGAAAAAGTGATTTAATGATAATAAAATCTTTATTTTATTATCATTTTCAATCAATTTTCAACTAAACGGTAAGGTTTATCGACTCGGATGAAGAGTACCTTTTTTGTTTAGTATTTTATTATCTTTAAAATGACATGCTCGTTTTTGAAATATCTGTCAAAACAAAAAAGATATGGGAAAAATAAAATTTGGGTTCCAGGTATAGTGCCCTCTGGTGGCACAGCAGAGAAACAGTTTTATAACAGAATGACACCAGGCTGAGTCCTTGTGCCAAATATTAATTTAATTAGTTAAGAAATAATCGAAATATGTTAAAAATAAGAAAAAGAAAATTCTAATAGGCTGTAACTAGGAAAATATTGAGATTTCGAATTTTGTTACACGGCTTACTACCCAAGTATCCTGACGCATTTCCGAACACCCTGTATTTTTTTTTGTTTGTTCGGGCATAAATCTTTAACAGATTAACTGATTTTTTTTTGTTTTATAGATATGTTCTTCCAGATGGTCTTAAGGGTTTTTTGCTAAAGTGAGTGAAAACCTAAAAAAATCTGTAAAACTAAAAAACTCGGAAATATCGAGAAAGTTTGCGTCTGTACTTCGGATCAGGTTGGCGGCATCGATTTCAATAATTTTTCTCTGTTGTGTTCAGCATGACGGCTGGTTCTATTGGTATTGGTAGTTAACTTTAAAAAAAAATAATACAGGGGAGAGGGCGAGAGGGGATAAAACCAGAGCGGCTGAAGATCTTTCTGAAAATGTTAACTAATACGTCATTTGCGAGATAATTGAGGTCAGAAAATATGATTTTGTCTAACGGATGTTAAAAGAAAATTATTGGTCGAGGGGAGAGATTAGATAGAGGGAATAAGAAAAATGAGCGGCTGGGAATTTATTGAAAAATGATAGTTTGTCGGGGTTATCGAGCTCAGAAAATCTAATTTGGTCCCAAAAATGTTAAACAAATTAAAGGGGAGCAGTAGCGGCTGGTGAAATTTTAAAGTTGTATATATCTGTTGCTATCTACAGGACCATTGCCAAGTTACATCATTTTGTCGACAATATTTAAACTTTAAGAGAACAAAATATGTATTCAAATGACTATCACTTTCTACTAACACATTTTTTCTCTTAAAAATGGACAAAATGATAAAATTTGTTTGGAAGAAATAATAAATAAAATACCTAAGCGTGTTCAAAATTAAACTTTTTTCGCAAATTCCAAAATATTTTTTTTCTTTACCAAAACATTCTTGGTAGGCTTACCATCAAAAACCCTGAACTTGGCATGGGTCCCGTAAGTAGCAACAGAGATATACAACCGAGTATACAACTTTAAAATTTCACCAGCCGCCACTGACGGGGAGTTGGGATAAAAAGGACCGGCTGGGAATTTCTCCAAAAATGCTACCTAATATGTCCTTTTCAGGACAGATATTAAAAGAAAAAATACCAGTTGGAGAGGGAGATAGAGGGAATGAAAAGGAGTGGCTGGAAATTCTCCAAAAAGTGTTAACTGTTGTGTCATTTTCGGGGTTATTGAGGTCGTAAAATCTAATTTTGTCTAACTGATATTAAAAAAATTAACGATGGGGGTTGCGGGAGGGGAGGGGATAAAACGAAGCGGCTGGAAATTACATACCTATACAACACATATACATACAATATACAACTATGTAATTTTCGATGTTATTGAGGTCAGAAAACCCAATTTTGTCTAATAAATGTTAAAAAAATGTTTAAGGAGAAATGTTAAAGGTTGACCACGCGGTTGACCATGATTTAGATTAGCATTAACCTCAGTAATGAATACGTACAAATAATATTATTTTACACTTTCTCAGTACTTTTGTTTTTGTGAAGTCTGTTCATGAAAAAAAAATTATTCTGCACACTACCCTTGGCAAACAGACATATAGCCTGCACAACAAAAATAACGAGAACTTTGCAATTGAACAATATCGGCTCTTCAAAGTAGTTAAAAACACAGTTATTAAAATTTTTATTAAAAAAATGTTGAAAATATCATCAGTGTTCAGCACCAAATACCAGGACCTTAAGAACGCCAGACAACTAAGACAATTTGGTTTAATTTGTCCCATTTTGACCCAAACAAGCTATTATTTAAATAATGTGTCTCATTCGTTTGCAGACACCCTGTATGCTAAGGATGTAGTATAACCAATTTTAACATAATACTTACTTAAACACAAATGTTAAAATGTATTTTCCAATAAATCTAAGCGATATTTTATATGTACAAAAATCGACCCATGTATCACAAATATTAAGGCGTTTCTTATACACTTACACAGTGGTTTTCTACCTAAAATTTATTGCAAAATTCCATGAATTACCTCTTGTAGGCCTCCCAGTATATAATAAGATATTTTTTGAATGCAGGAGAAAATAAAGTTTTTGCACTCAGTACATTAAAAGTGCTATATAATCTCCCGTCAATTTAATTTCTATTTTCTAAACAATTTTTAAAAAATTCGTATTATAGGTACTCGATTTTCTAGTAAAAACGTTGCCTCTTGCCAACATGAGAGTAAAATCACTAGATATAAGACAGTGGTAAGTGGTAACCTTAAATTTCTTTTGTACTTGTGTTTTATACAGGGTGAGTTTTTTTAAAGTGTTACAAGGTGATATCGCTAAAACGGTTTAAAATATTTTCATGAAATTTTGGTGAGTTAATAGGGAGATGGGGGACATATTTAAACATATTTTTGACATTTACCTTTCCAGGTAGGGGTAACTGTGGAATTTTAAATGGGATGACGTATTTTTGCTTATAAAATTCGAATCTACGTAAAAGACTACATATAGTCCCCGTCAACTATAATTCATATTGGTATAAAAACTGATTTTTTTTTAATATGCCGACTGTCCGAGATATTTAGTCCAGGCGAATAGGTTTTCTGAACCGTTTAGATAAATAATAAAATAAATTTGGTGTTTGTACAAAATTATTATTTAAATTTATTGCAAACAGTGTATTTAAATTAGCTTACACCATTCTTCAGGCCTTTTGAACCTGGAAGGAAAACTAGAACAATACAATAGTTGAAAAATATAACTAATTTAACATATGCGCCTGGACTAAAATTCTTATCTTGGCTGGCGTTTTTTGTTCAGGTACAAAAAATCGCCAGCCATGATAAGAATTTTAGTCCGGGCGCATATATTAAATTAATTATATTTTTTGACTATTGTTTTTTTTGCAAGTTCTGAAAAAAGGTGTAAGCTAATTTACATACACCGTTTGCAACAAATTTAAACAATAATTTTGTCCAAATACCGAATTTATTTTATTATTTATTTAAACCGTTCAGAAAACCTATTCGCCTGGACTAAATACTGGCGATATCTTGGACAGTTGGCATATCCAAAAAAAAAATCAGTTTCTATACGAATATGAATTAGAGTTGACGGGGACTATACAAACATTTTTTAATTTGTTCTTTCGGTTACGGAGTTATGGTTAATAAATTTTGATAGAATTTAAAAAATAAATTCAATTTACCAATAAACCAAGTTCATTTATTTCAGAATTATTATTCGTTTGCACTGGCGCACCCAGGGGGGGGGGGCAGTCTGCGGCGTGAGGTGAGGTATCACAATTCGATGATTTTTTTCAATTTATAGTGCACTTTGTAACTTTTTTTGTGTCTAGTGTCTAGTGCGCCACTGTTTGTTTGCATGGAAATGCGTTATTTTTTACTTAAGCCAGTTGACAATTTTGACGTTTTAATGATTATTTCTCAGTTTATATGGTAGGTCCCCGGAGTTGACCTCCCTTGACTTTTTCTTAAGGGGTTTTATAAAGGACAAAGTGATGGCGACTGCACCTACAACTTTAGATGATATTATGAAGGACCGAATCCGCTTTGCCTGCTTACTAGTGAAACCTGAAATGTTACAGCGGGTACGAAATTAATTTAGAAAAAAAGTGAGAAAGTGCTTTGAAGTTGAAGGAGGGCATTTCGAACTTCTCAAGCATGACAGACGATAAATAAGTTGAAATTAAATGGTAAATAATTTTTTATTTTATAACCTAATAAATCATATTTTCATAACCGAAAGATCAAATAAAAAAAATGTACTAATACGTAGTTTTTTACGTAGATTCGAATTTTATAAACAAAAGTACATCACATTTAAAATTCCAAAGTTACCCTCACCCCTTAAAATAGAAGGAGGGGATACATGTCAAAAATATGTTTTAATATGTCCCCCATCTCCCTATTAATTCACCAAAATTTCATGAAAATACTTTAAAACGTTTTTAAGATATCGTCTTAACACTTTAAAAACCTCACCCTATATATGGCAATTTGCAAATATAAGCCACAAAAGAGGTTAAACTATAATTAACATTTCACAGTTGAAGAATGTGGCTAACACACAAATTTAAGTTGGCAAATGGCAACCACTAAAGAAATTATTACTAAATTTCAGCAACTAGTTGCACTAAAATAGAACATGTTATGTTTCTATGCAACTGTGTTTCTGCTATTGATTGTATAGTATAGTGTGTACGCTTAAAATTGCTGCAATTTGGATGCAGCTGACGAATTGCTGCTACAAAGTTGCACCGTGAATGGCGTGAATCCGCGAAAACCTAGCATTAGAAAAACTTTGAAAGGAACATCTGATATATTATGCATTATGATGTTTTATAAGCATTCAGTGGCGTATCGTGACTATGAAAAGTGGTGGGGGGGTGCTCATGAATGAAGGGGGGGGGGGGGGCATGGGTTTAATATGAGAGAAAATATGAAAATATTATCCGAAGTTATTTTAAAAACCTCAAAAACGTGGGGGGCTGCTTCCACCCCCCCCCCCCCCAGCATACGCCACTGTAAGGATTTACATCTGAGTTGGGCATCATCAACATAACGTACAGGGACGTCCCTGACGCCGCTGCAGCTGCTACAGGTGTGTATATCTAATTTTACGATCTATTTTAGGTAAAAAACTACGATGTATGTTTTTACAGTTGTTATATAGTAAAGTAATAAAATTTACCTAAAAAAGTAGTCTTTTCTATAATTCTAGTTAATTCTAAGAAATATTTTATTCTACCTAGCACTTCTACGACTACAAAGTAAGTATAATATATAATCCAAAATATAGATATGTTTTTTCAACTAGATTTTAAATATAATCACATGAACATGACATTTATACAATTATTTATACCTATGATCGAACACCTTTTTGTGCAAATGATATACAGGGGTATTTAAAAAATATATATTGAGTAAAAACCAGTGTTAAACATTAGTGGGCGAATTGAACTAATTGTATACAATGACTAGAGCTGTGCAAATTCAAACGGCAGCAAACAGCATCAATTCCAGTGGCGTAACCATTTCATTTATTGGTTTGCGGTGACATAAATAAAATAAATATGTAGGAAATTCAAGAGCAATCGGTAGGTACTGGAGACAGTACTGTGGTGTCGCGCCAACCCTTCAGGCCGAATAAGCTACCCCGTTGGAAACTGCCCCTACGCCAACGTGTATACATGTAAGTGCTCATATTGCACCTGTGAAATATAAGTGTTTTGGTAAACTTTACGATATTTTATCAACCCCTACGACCCCGTACATGACATTTTGGTGGAGACCGTGTCTTTAGACGTATGCGTTCCATTTTGGTGAAGGTGCGGGGTGTATGTGACATTTTAGTGGAGGCGGCGGTCACCACGTCACATTTTAGTGGAGGCGCCGGGTATACGTGACATTTTGTTCACAGAAATATCGGCATGCTATTCTAATAATAATTATTAACAAGGTGTTATACAAATATTATCGTTATTTTTATATTTATATTTAAATTCTATTCGAATATAAGGCAAAGTTTCCTATTTTAGTAATATTTTTATCTTATGGGTATATTTTTTACTACCCTTTTAACGCCATTTTGGTGGAGGTGCCGGATATACGTGCCATTTTGGTGTAGGTGCTGGATATACGTAATATTTTGGTGTAGGTGCCGGGTATATGTGACATTTTGGTAGAGGCGCCGGGCACCACGTGACAATATGTTTATTTCATTTATATCATTACAGTACGAACTAATAAATAAAACCCTAACGCCATTGGAATCATGCGCAGTTTGCACAGCTTTAACAATGACTAACAGTTTTATCGAAATCACATCAAGCAAATATTACCAAACAATGTTTAATTAATTAATTAGATTTTTTAAATATAAAATAAATTAAATGCAGATATATAAGTAGGTACTGTCAGAAGACTAAAATTTGAAATCTATAAGTACGTACCTACTTGTAAAAAAATCTTACACCTAATCAACAGTCTAAATGACATCGCAAAAAAGTTTGTTAAAATGCGTTTGGAAATAGTTGTACGATGACATCCATGAATTCTAGAATGGGCATTGTTTTTCAACTTTCGTCTCGTACTATTCCAACAATCTCATTTTAACATACCCTGTATTACTACCACTTTAATGAATAGCCAACGATAATTAAATAGGGTTTTAAAAAGCAAAAAAAAAAGTTTTATTATACTAAAAATGTAACTTTCGTCTAACATTCATTTCTCGATAAGCGCAAAATTCCCCGGTAAAAATAAAAATAAAATACTCTTTTTATAGAATAAATTTTGATATTTTGTTTAATAGGGGCGTGTAATTTTGATTCTTGTTTTAATATTAAGCACATTTCTTTTTTATCTTCGACAGCCCCAGGGACGTACCGAAAGCACTATGTCTGGAGGGGGGGGGGGGAGGTGGGGAAGAAAAAATATCCAAGTATGAGAAGATATAAATTCAAAATTGTCGACCTTTTTTTTGCAAATTCCCTCGAGGAAAACTGTCGATTTTTATAACTGGTCGAACTTTTTTACGTGTACTGGAATTGAACTGTCGACCTTTTTGCAAATTTTCCCAAAATTGACGTTTTTTTTTGGTACGAGGTTCTAATAGCTAGCTCGTACTCTAATTAGCCAACAAATCGAGCATCCACGGGGGGACGCTCCCCCCATACCCCATGAGTAAACCCCTGGATACCTCATGTATAGACTTCAAGTCTAAGTACTAACGTACCGTGGGCGTCTGAAGAGGAGGGAAATGTAAATCGAAAAAAAGTATTAAGAAAAGTTGTTTATAATTCAAAGTTATGACAGACTTTCAGTTTTTAAACAAATCGGCCTACTTTAATTTAGGATAGAGTAGAACTTTGTTTATTACAATACTTTATAATTTGTGATTTATTTCGAAAAAAATTACATGTACTGAAAATAAAAATGATGCGGCCAGATTCTCCTACGCCAGTAGGTCTAATTTGACAACTAAAAGTTTTGAAGTGGCAAGTGTGAGAATAAGACAACTAAGTTTTATACCATGAATTTATTCTCGCAGTTTTTTCGCAAATTTATAAAGAAAATGGAATTGTAGTACGTTCTTTCGACAATAATAGAACTAAAGTCATTCTAGCAAACCGTTCCAAGATGAAAATCATTTGGAAACCAAGCAAATCGGTGAAATACCAAAATAGTTCATACGTTTTTAATGACGACTTATTAACAACGACAGGACAACAACTTCAAAACATAACTGATCAACTAGAACAGTGGTTCTCAACCTTTTTTGGACCAGGGACCACTATAATTTTTTTTGTTCTTAGCAGGGACCACAAGGTTCAAGAACAATAAACTATGTTAATCTTAAGGTGGTATTTTAAAATCGGGTCCATGGTGGCCAACTTAATTTCATTTTGGCATGGTTTTTCGGCTTTAAAATTTTTAGCAAAAATATTACGAGTATATTAAGTATAGATTCATATCCTGCACGCAATTTTCAGTCAATTATTTAAAGTTTCAACGTGTATAATGACTTTCTTCAGAAGATTAATATCTAGAGATCTATGGTGTCATTTTCTCTGTCGCTAGGACCTCAATATTCTTTTTAAATATTGTTTTCTTAAAATAAATCATCAAATATCTTGACACCTTTATTAATACCTGAAAAAATACCCATATAATATGAATCTATGGTTAATATTGTGAAAATAGTCAAACAAATGAAAAATGGAGCACAAAATTATACTAAAATAAAATTAAGTTGGCAATAAATGGGTGTGATCGGCAAATGAAACCTTAAAATAAACTTTAATCAAAACTTTCATCATTGCATTTCCTTTATGTACAAGTTTCTTGGAGCTAATATTTTTGCACAAAGCTACACGCATATCATCACATACTTTTAATCGATTCCGGGAGAAAAATTTCAAGCAAAGCAGAAAATCCTTGTTTACATAAATTTGGAGAAGAGCATGAGATAGCGCAAGGCAATTTTCCGAATTTCAGTATATAAAATTTCTTTTTACACCAAAACTCCTCATGGGAAACAGATTCAAACGTGTCCTCACAGTTCCTCAGCAACCTCTCCAACATTATTACCAAAAGGGTTACGAATCAGCTTTAGATACTTTCCGATTGAAAAACGATTGATCTCCAGTAAAATGAATAAATGTTTCGCGGACCATATTTTAGTTCTCGCGGACCACCGGTTAAGAACCACTGAACTAGATCTTAATTTCAATCAGTACTAAATTTTAAACCTTCTTAGTGAATCTGAACGATAGTGTTTATTGGTTTATTGCTATTTGATTTTACGTAAATTTGTTTTAATGGAAATCGAAGTAATTGGACTTTCAATCAAATTGGCCTAGATAATTTTTTTTATTTCTTTTTGTCTCAACATACTTTTTAGAACGTGACTCCGCTGCCGGCGCCGCGCCGGTTCCCAAAATATTGATGCATGCCATGGATACCGGCACCGGCACCCGAGTACAAAATTTCTCGGGTGCCGGCAGTTCTAACCTAAAATAAAAATAGTTACGCCTTTTAAATGGGATGTTAACATTGTGTTGTTTTAATTTTGCGTAAAAGCTATAAATCATGAAAGTAGGTGATCAATTGTCTTCATATGAAAATTTTAATTGCGTTTTGATGGACTACAAGAAAGCCACAATGTTTTGGTTGCGTAATAGCAGAACAATTGACAATCAAAGACAACAAACTCCTAATAGTGTGGTGGATATTAATCCGGCTCTGAAATACTATTATCTGCGGTTAGCCTGTGTCAAAGGTGGAAGACCATTAAAGACAAAAAATGAAAAGTTAACAAGGAAGTCTTCCACGTATAAGCAAGGCTGCCAGCACATGGGTGAAACTTGAATTGAATAAGTGGAAACACGACCGTTAAACCATTAGTGTGCCAGCGTACACAGAGGTGGCACTGTAGGATAATTCTTCTGCAACCATCATTTCACTTGTTCTTTGAACTTTAAGACAGCTGACACTTGGCTGACACGTTTGTCAAATTTCGCCGCGATCTGTGACAGGTCGGTGCAATAATTATTTTGTTTTAAACAATTTCATTCCCAATTTTTGTATTTTTTGAATTCATTTATAACGTAGAAACTGTTGCGAATTTTAGGATGGTTTTAAGTGAATAGAAGTGAAGTGAAAGTGTATGTTGTGTTGTGTTGAAATACTAAAATGTGTTTAAAGAACAATCGTAAGAAAAGACAATTTTTTGCCTGCAAAGGTATCAAACGTCAAAGATAATAATAGTATTTATAATGGATTTTGACCTGCTGCACAACGTGATGTGATTAGAATTTACTTGATACTAAAGAAAAAGATGTTCCCCGGAATCATCCGGTAATTTTAATTGTGCAATCATGTTCAGCAGGTCAAAATTCACAAGAAATGTCATTTTTGTCACCTGTTTTGATAGACCAAAAAAGCCTTTTTTAACAGTGTTCTTTTTGGTTGTTCTTTAATAATTCTGCTTGTGTTTAAACAATATCTTTAATATCTGTTTTAAATAATTCTGGGTTGCAGTGCAGGCAGAGAAATTACTTAGCCTCGACTCAATGTTGTCTGCTAATTTTTTTAATTTTTCTTCCCTTCACCCCCTAATTTTTTTAGAAATCCTGGTAGACGATGTTTTAATGCTGGTTTTACATTTGTGTAGTTATCTATTCCTACATGAATTTCAGCCTGCTAACATGAATTCGTATAACAATGTGGATTATCTTTTGAGCTCAGGAGTTAACGGTATTTAGTAAAAGATAATATAGTCTCAACTTTATGAAAATTTAGGTACACATTTAGGTACATGGAAAACTACTCATATAAAAGAAACATATCCCATTTATTTGCATTTTGGACTATTTTGTAAATAACAATGTGATAACAATAACTGTTTGGTAAATAAAGCCGACATGTACATACTTTGTAGTTTTATTGTATAATTTATATTTTACATATTATACTGTGTAGGGTTTAGACGTATCAGTATTTGATTGTTAAAGACTATTATTGTTTTTTAGTTTGTTTATAGGTAATTTCCTCTAAAATATAATTTAATCAGTAAAATCATCAATTTATAGCTGGTTTTACTGAATACATAATATTTTATTGTGTCATACGAAAAACAATAAATCGTCTTTAAAACAATCAAATACTAGCTTAAAAATAAATTAATATTATATTGAACATACCATTTAAACTACCCGCCACGGGAAAACGAGCTGGGGCGACATCTGAGAACACGCTGGCATACTAATTTATTGATTTTTATTTAAATTTCGTGTTTCTTCGTTTTACTTAGGAGTTAACATTTCTAACCTCTTATATATTTTTTGGCTGCCAGGCTAGCATTTTCTTGAAAGTAAGTGAACATAAACAATTTCTATGCATCATGGGGCTTGAACAAAATCACGATCATAGTTCATACAAAGCTTATTTCAATTTTCTAGCAAAACAAAGACTAAATTTGCCAGAAAATGTCGAACTTTACTATGCAAGAAGCCTTGAAGGCTGGGGCAAATAAAAAAAAAATCATTTTAGATAACTTAATTAGAGAAACAGGCTGTAACATAACATTGAACCCAACCTCATTAATCTTGGAAATCGTACCAAGACTGAGGCAAAGAATTTTGAAGAATGCATGCATATTTTAAGAAATTCATACCATTGTATTGATATTGAGATTTTAGTTGATTAAAATGGGCTTGTCAAGGGCTCATTTTTCCAAGATGACGGAAATAAAACATAAATGGAATGTTTTCCAAAGATTATTTTTGTTAATCCTTTATAGTCTCTGATGGTACCTATTGCCTGGTAAATCTAAGGTTTGCATAATAATGGTAGAGTTGGAAGCGGCCCGAGTGAGATTGGAGCTATTTGCTTGTTGGTGAACGAGGATGAAGATTATTATAAGTATTATTCGCAGAATAATAACACAACCCCACGAAAAAAAAAGTCATGTCCACTGGACTAGATCCCCATGTCTATATGTTTTCGAGGTCGCTGAATCCGAATCCGACATCCGTTTCACCCCATCAGGTCATTGGACCCCGTAAACCACCCCCTTAATTTCTAGGGTGGCTCAGCATCTGACTCGGGTGTCCTCTGCTCTTCTTCTTTGTTTATTCCACAGTGAGAGGTGGGGAGGGTAGAGGGTTAACATCCGATCCGGAACGCACCCCCTAAGGGGGTGAAACCAGTGTTTTTCTGTTTTCGAAGGATTTTTGTCAGAATCACGACGGAGGAGGGATTTGGATATACATAGACATGTACAAATATGAATTTATATATACACATATATACAGGGTGTTGGAAAAAGGCCGGTACTCCCAAAAAGTTCCCAGGGGGGATGTTTATTTAAGGACGTCTCACTCGTATAGCAAATTTTTATGGGCCATATCGGGCCCAATACTAGCCTATAGCCTATAGTATATATACATATATACAGGGTGTTGGAAAAAGGTCGGTACCCCTAAAAATTTCCTAGAGGAGATGTTTATTTAAGGATGTCCCACGCGTATCGCACAAGAAATTTTCCAGGGAATCGAATGGCGTTGTCATATTTTGGGCCCGATAAGGCCCCTGGGCCCAATCGAAGCGAAGGATTTTAGGGAGCTGGATACTTATTGCTGATTGTAGCCACAACCAGCCAATCGCTATAGATAAGCATGATCGCATGTTTAAATTGCCACGCACTGCTCACCTCCATTCACAAATTCCTTCCATCTGACGGTCCCATGATGATGTCACAGGCCTACCAAAATGGCTCTCTAAAGGCGAAGGCTAGTATTGGGCCCGATATGGCCCATAAAAATTTGAGATCCACGTATCTGAACGCAAAATTTTCGGCTGAATCTGAATCTGCAAAAAACGGGGGTCCCCATATGAAAACTCAAACTTAGGCCTCACAGGGCCCAGACCCTTATCGGGACCAAATCTAACAACGTTATTCGATTCCACGGAAAATTTCCTATGCTATACGAGTGAGACGTCCTTAAATAGACATCCCCCCTGGGAAATTTTTGGGAGTGCCGGCATTTTTCCCACACCCTGTATATATGTCTATATATAGTGTATATATAAATTCATATTTGTACATATATATGTATATACAAATCCCACCTTTGTCGTGATTCTGACAAAAATCCTTCGAAAACAGAAAAAAACTGGTTTTACCCCCTGAAAGGGTGGTTTCACCCCCTCAGGGGGTGGGTTTCGGATCGAATGTTAACCCTCTACCCTCCCCACCTCTCACTTTGGAATAAACAAAGAAGAAGAGCAGAGGACACCCGAGTCAAATGCTGAGCAACCCCAGAAATTAAGGGGGTGGTTTATGGTGTCCAATGACCTGATGGGGTGAAACGGATGTCGGATTCGGATTCAGCGACCTCGAAAACATATAGACATGGGGCTCTAGTCCAGTGGACATGACTTTTTTTTTTCGTGGGGTAGTGTAATTGTTATATTTTTGAAGCAAGATTTAAGTTTCGTTAAAGTTTACACTATGATAAATTATTGTTTTTTGATTGAATTAAGGTATTTTGACATTAATTTTCTAATGTTGCCGTCACCCAGCTCGGCTGCCGGCCCCGGCATCCATGACGGCTGCCGGCGCCGGCCGGCAGGGGAGTCGCTTCCTACTTTTTATCGTTTTATGAACAAATAGTAGTGCGCTCCTCCGATAAAACATATTTTTGTACAAAAATAAAAATAAAAAATCAAAGTAGACCGATTTTTTTGAAAACTGAAAGTTTGTCCTATCTCTTAATTATTATCAGAAAAGTATTATTATCAGAAAACTACGTTTAAGAACAAGCAGGAACGTTTCTCTACTTTTGCTCGCTGCTGTACCTACCTACGGTCCCCATTCTGGGAACAGACATACTCTTATTGGTGTATTACCGATGTTAAAAAGCTTTGCATAAGTTAAATACTTAAATTCCGCAAAAAACCCAATTTAGTTCTCGAACTAAAGGTCCATTAGTGTTCGTCGGTTTTTTCCGTTCGCAAATTTTCGTTTATTATTGGAATTAATGAGTCTATCGATTATAAAACACGTGAGAAAAATATATTTTGGACAGTTTTAGCTTTTGCGAAATAGTTTTTTTATTTGGTGTTAATTATTAGAACATCATGCGAAATGACATTACGCAAACCGTTACAGAAGTACGGATAAAATTCGGAGACATTTTAATTAAATTAAAATAAGTTTTCATCACCAGGTAGTTATGCATATTTCTCCTATGTAAATTTTTTTTAATCGAAGTCTGTATCAATAAGGAAATATATTTGACATACATTAGCTATTGTGGTGGATATCTGTTCTAAAAAATCGGGCAAGTGCAAGCTATAATTACACAATTAATGTTCCGTGCCCCTCTCCCAATTAACCAGGGCAAACCTCGGCCACCCGATCTGCGTCCATCTACCGCACTACCCGCCGCCGATGGCACCAACGCAGTATGCGCGGAGCTGAGTGGGCCAAATTAAAAATTTTGAAAAATGTGTAAGGACAAAAGTTGTTCCTTACATCGTGAGAAATATATTTTGTCGAAAAACTTTTTCTCTAAAACCAATGGTTCAGCAGATATAAGAAAATTATCAATTAGATTGTTTATAACAATTGACTGCGCTAGAATTTTTCAATCCTGATAATTTTCGTTCAATTTGTACCTAATTCTTAATGTTCAGGATTTTTTTCAGATTTTTCTGAGCAATCCTTCTGGTGATAAGGGTGGGGGACAGCAATTTTTAAGCGTTTTTTCCGAAAAATGTCAAAAAAATGCATTAAAAAAATTCATCATATATATCGTTGAATTCTTGCTTCAATAAGCTTTCATTTGATACCCTACACGATGCCCTTGAAAATTTTCCCAATTTACCCCCCCGAAATTAACCCCCGGAATCAAAATTTAACTTTTTATACTTCACGTCTATAATTATGGCACCACACTCTATCTGTGTTCCAAATTTCAAATTTTTACGTTGTGTAGTTTCAGAGAAAATCGCCTGTGGCAGACGGACAAACATAAGTGTTCCGTTTCACGGAACACTAAAAACAATAAAAAATATTAAAAACAAACTTTTTCAACTTTCAAATGAATGGATTTTTGGTCTAATGTTCAAAATTCTTTTTGCGAGAAAGTAAATCAAAGAAAGCACAATAAGGACTTACCCTATGCGCTTACAAAAAGTATGCACTTTTTTGCGTACCTAATTCTGCATGAATTTTTTCTCTTACGCAATTTTTTATACAAATATGTTTTTGAAAATCGAATACTTAAGCACTTTGTTGTCAGTGTTTTGAAATTAGACCAACAAGGAATGATCTATTTCAAAGTTGAGAAAATGTATTAGTAGGATATATAGGGTGTTCGGAAAATGCATCAGGAATTATTTTCTTATTTTTAACATATTTCGATTATTCCTTAACTAC
This sequence comes from Philopedon plagiatum, assembly GCA_963971165.1. Lineage (NCBI taxonomy): Eukaryota > Metazoa > Arthropoda > Insecta > Coleoptera > Curculionidae > Philopedon > Philopedon plagiatum. The sequence continues at coordinate 24,387,412 of OZ020193.1, read as the reverse complement.
TCCAATAAATATTTGGCGCGGAGACTTAGCTTGGTGATTTATATCACTCTGTTACAAAAATGTTTGTCTACTATGTCACCAGAGGGCACTTTACATGAATCCCAAATTTTATTTTTCCCATACAGGGTGTCTAAATTAGGTGATACCACTATTGCTATCTCCGAAACGGTAAAAGATACGAGGTCGGTTAAATTGGAGAAAATGTGCCATTTTTAGTCCCTACTCATATTTCGTTCACGAAGTTGCAAAATTCTCTATAGTTTCTTATCTACAGGGGATTTTTAAAAATAGCCAAAAATTTTATTTTTAAATATCTCGAAAACTATTATAGTTAGGAAAAAATTGTTTCAACAAAAATCACACGATTTTTTACCTTCTCTAAACTAACGTAATTGTTTTGTTTATATCATTTGTTTTTACTCAGTTACTGTTACTAACTTGATTTTTTTTTCAAATACGGACCTGGACTTTTTGCTGCATTTTTTGAAAGAATACTTCATACCCTTTACATCTGTGTATCACTTGATTATGTTTTGCGACGTTTTGGTGAAGAATAGCATCATCAGGATAATCTATCAGTACGGACCTGGCATTTTTCAAGTAAATGCGCCATTTCACAACCACAAAATCCACCAACCATTGCGCTAGATTGTGAATTCTGCCTTAACATGGAAGATCCCAGGTCCGTATTGTTAGAAAATCCTGATGACGTTGCTATTCTTGATCAAAACGTCGGAAAATATTTTCAAGTTATACACAGTTGTAAAGGTATAAAGTATTATTTCAAAAAACGGAGCAACATGTCCAGGTCCGTATTAGAAAAAACAAAGCAATAACGTTACTTTATGGAAGGCCGTCCTGTGATTTTTGTTGAAACATTTTTTTTCTAACGATAATAGCTTTCGAGATATTTAAGAATTAAATTTTTGACTATTTTAAAAAAAATCCCCTGTAGATAAGAATCTATAGAGAATTTGGCAACTTCGTAAACGAAATATGAGTAGGGACTAAAATTGGCACCTTTTCTCTAATTTAACTGACCTCGTATCTTTTACCGTTTCGGAGATAGCAATAGCGGTATCACCTATTTTAGACACCCCGTATATATTTTTTTGACAGATATTGTAAAAACGAGCATGTCATTTTAAAGATAATAAAACACTAAATTAAGAAGATGCTCCTCATCCGAGTCGATAAACCTCACCGTTTAGGCACAAATTAGAGTGGAAGCAGAAAATCAAGTTACCATGGAAAAAAAAACCTAATCGAAATGTTGTTTGACAGATTAAGAATCAATAACAGCAAGCACTTGTTTTCCTTTTTTAAAGTATTAATTTAGTGTTAAAACTTTCATTTACTTAAATAAAATTAGAAATAAATAACAACTAATAAATTGTTATCGTTGTTATTTAATTGCCAGATAACCTTCTAGATGTCTTATTATTTTTTCTACGATCGTGCAAAAAGTTAGTACTTTTTGCACTATTTACTGTGCCAAAAGCTTAATTTTTTGCACTAGTGCAAAAAGTAACTTATTTTTTGCACTAGTGCAAAAAACACTTTGATACCCTAATGAATACGAGTATATTAAAGATAAAAATTTTTTCTTGTATATTTGAGTATACGTATCAACGTGGCAACTATAGACACATAGGTACTATTTAATATTCCTCAAAACACCAGTGTTTAATATTAAAAAGATAAAAAAGCTTTACTCCAATTTTAAGTAATCCAAATTGTGCCACTAACAAAACCATATTATTCATAGTAACCTATGGATGGTGTTTGACAGTGACAATTTCCGTAATTAATTTCAAGTTGTCAGTTTAAAACTTAAATTTAATGCATAAATAAAATACGAGCTAGTGTGAATTTAAATCGTAAAAATGTCGAGTTCGGACAGTGATGGTGAGGAAGAAACTATTTGTACTCCTCCAGATATAATTGAGACAGCAAATGAAGCTGCAGCAGATTTATTACCAGAAAAATCTAAAAAAGTCTATGAAATTTGTTATAGACGGTTTACAGACTGGTGCGACACAAAGTTTGTTAAAAACGTTACTGAAAACGTGCTTCTAGCGTATTTAAAAGAAAAGGTAATTATTGATATTACTGGAAACAGCGAATTTTTTCATGAAATTTTGCACATACCCTAATTTTGGGTCGTAGAACACGAATCCGAAGTCAGCTTTTGGCGGTCTCGTATGGTTTTTCCAAAAAAAAATTGTTTTTGGAAAACTTTTAGGTTAACTTTTAGGTTACCTTTTTGTTATAGATTCCTTTAAGTTTCGACACTTTCACTTCAACATATCTGTAAACTTATAATTTTTATTAGTTTTCGTCACACAAAACACCACATTTAGGCAAAAATAGCTAAGAAAATTGCTGTTTTCTATAGAAAATTCCATTTTATCGCTCTAGACGTCATTATTTTGCCAGCTGTCAATTTTCCGGCGTTGCCACGTTTACAAAGCATTTTTCTCGCAAATTTTAACAATTTCCGGCCATAAATAAATCCAAAAAAAGAGATGGCAATATGAGAGTAAAATAAGACAGATAGCATTTTATTTTCCCTAAAAGGGCAAAAAGATGACCCCAACCAACACCCTGGGGCACCGATCCCTCTTCGCCTGCGAGGAAAGAGACTGGTCAGGGCCCCTAACCAGGTGCTAACCCTGCTCCGACCTTAGGGTGCCCTCCGATCCACCGTTATACCACCGTTATATCGAAAATATTAGATCTGTCACCTAATTCACCGACTTAGAAAAGTTTTTGATACGAACGGTGGATCGGAGGGCACCCTAAGGTCGGAACAGGGTTAGCACCTGGTTAGGGGCCCTGACCAATCTCCTTCCTCGCAGGCGAAGAGGGATCGGTGCCCCAGGGTGTTGGTTGGGGTCATCTTTTTGCCCTTTTAGGGAAAATAAAATGCTATCTGTCTTATTTTACTCTCATATTGCCATCTCTTTTTTGGATTTATTTATGGCCGGAAATTGTTAAAATTTGCGAGAAAAATGCTTTGTAAACGTGGCAACGCCGGAAAATTGACAGCTGGCAAAATAATGACGTCTAGAGCGATAAAATGGAATTTTCTATAGAAAACAGCAATTTTCTTAGCTATTTTTGCCTAAATGTGGTGTTTTGTGTGACGAAAACTAATAAAAATTATAAGTTTACAGATATGTTGAAGTGAAAGTGTCGAAACTTAAAGGAATCTATAACAAAAAGGTAACCTAAAAGTTAACCTAAAAGTTTTCCAAAAACAATTTTTTTTTGGAAAAACCATACGAGACCGCCAAAAGCTGACTTCGGATTCGTGTTCTACGACCCAAAATTAGGGTATGTGCAAAATTTCATGAAAAAATTCGCTGTTTCCAGTAATATCAATAATTACCAAAGAAAAATCTGAGATACTAAAGCCATCGACCTTATGGTCAGAATATTCAATGTTAAAGGCTACACTTATCATCAATAAAAATGTGGATATTCGAAATTTTACCAAATTAATCCCATTTTTAAAGAAAAAGTCAGTAGGATTTCGTCCCAAAAAATCAAAAACTTTTACCAGAGAGGAATTTGACAAATTTTTGGTTGAAGCTCCGGATAATAAATATCTAATGATGAAGGTAACACATACAAAATAAATGTTAATTTTTAACTTTATACTTACTTATGTTTTCTTATAGATAGTTGCAGTATTTGGCATTGCAGGAGCATGCCGCAGGGACGAGTTGCAAAAACTAACATTAAATGATATTAATGACATGGGCTCTATAATAACAGTAAAAATTCCCGATTCCAAGACAAACAAACCCCGATCATTCGTAATAAGCGGTAAAATTAGATGTTTTAATTTTGTTGAAATGTATCGTAAATATGCATCCCTTCGTCCCCAGTCTACAAATCACACTAGATTTTTTATAAGATATTTCAACGGAAAATGTTCAGTTCAACCTGTTGGTGTAAATACTTTTGGCAAAATTCCAAGTGATATTGCAAAATACTTGAATATTGAAAATCCAATGCAATATACGGGACACTGTTTTCGCAGATCTTCTGCAACATTGCTTGTGGAATCGGGGGCAGACATGTTAACATTAAAACGACATGGAGGATGGAAATCTTCAACTGTAGCTGAGGGCTACATTGAGGAATCAATTTCTAAGAAAACTGAAATAGCGACTCAAATTTTGGAAGGTGAACCAAGTACCAATACCGGAAATTTCACAACAATTCGAAAAAGAGTTTTAAATGAAGAACCTGAGACCTCTACAAGCAAAAACGAAAACAAAATTCAAAAAATTACTGGAAATGAAGTTTGTCCATCAGTTACCATAGTAAATTGCTCTAACTGCGATATTAAAATTGAAATTAACTCGAAAAAAGTAAACAACTAGTTTTGTAAAAATCACGTTAGTTTAAACTGTTTATGTTTTTGTTAGAACTATTTTAATATTCCTTGCATTGTAAAATATTTCTTAAATTGTAAAATACTGTAATAAAAAATAAACCGATCGTAGAAAAAATATTGTGTGTAACATGTGCAAAAAGTATATTTGTTGCACTCAGCATGATTGCAGCTCTCGACTTCGTCTCGAGCTGCAAACTTCATGCATCGTGCAACAAATATATACTTTTTGCACTAGTTACACAAATAACTATTTTATAACATTTCGATCAGATTATTGTCAGGTTTAACTAACTTTGAACCATGGTAACTTGATTTTTTGCTTCCATTTCAAAAAACTGATTTAATGATAATAAAACCATTAATTCTAATTTGCGACTAAACAGCGAGGTTGATTGACTCAGATGGTACCTTTTTTTGTTTAGTATTTTATTATCTTGAAAATGGCATGCTCGTTTGTGAAATATTTGCCAAAGCAAAAAGATATTGGAAAAATAAAATTTGAGTTTCAGGTAAAGTGCCATCTGGTGGCACAGTAGAGAAATTTTTTCATAACAGAATGATATAAATCACCAAGCTGAGCTTCTGTACCAAATATCAATTTGATTAGTTAAGAAATAATTCAATAGCTGTAAGTAACTAGGAAGATATTAAGATATCGAATTTTTGTTAAGTACATGGCTCTTTATTAATGCATTTTCAGAATACCCTGTGTAGTTACTTCAAATAGAAATATTGTTAAAAATGTTGTAGGCGTAAAAAGATCACATTTTTTAAATTGTTTATTGTTTCGATTGGTGTTGAAGTAGTCAAAAATAGAACCGTTTATTGACTATAGCTCTAAACTTAACGGCCCCGTGTCGTTGCATGTTTTCAGCTAAGCAAAACTGCCTAATACTAAATTTAAAGTAAAAAAAGGTAACACTTATATAGCAGGCTTGCTTTTCCCATTAAATATTTCTCTTGCCAGTAAGCATACTTCTACTCCTGTATTTCTTACACTACGTGCACGCCATTCTTTACCATTTGTTTTGTTTGGTTTATTAAAATGGACAACCAAACAGTATTTTTAAGCTTTACGAAAAAACGTCGTTAAAATGTTTCTCAAATAAAAACCATGACTGTTAAGCCTGCTAGAAAACCAATGCTTTTCTAGCTACTTCACATGGTCCAATGATTAAGTAGTTTTAATTGCAGTATTTTGCTGCAAAAGATTTATTTTACTTCATAAATTAATTTTTGATTACGTAAATGTTGCAATGTGAAATCGAAACAATTACATAGTTTTGTGTCTGGTGCATGAACCGAAGTCTTCTTTTCGCATTTCGTAGGATCTGAGCCTTCTTCTTACTGTTGGAACGGCTAAATTTCCTGATATGTTGTCTTCTTTTTCTTTATGGACCCTAGAAAAAAAATTGTTTATTTACCTTACTAAAAGTTGTGCCCATATTTAGAGGCTTTTCAAAAAGACCTGGCACAGAATAAACCAAGCAAAAGCTTATTTATTGTACAGTCGGAGCAAACATAAAGTTTAATGTTTAATGCTTTTCCTTATGGAAAATGAAAGTTTACTTTGACCACGACTGTACGTACCTTTCAGATACAATATCACAAAGTTTTGTAACACAAGTTCTGTCCGTTCTTAAGTTACACGTATATTTAACTTTTTTTTTCAATTAGATGAACTAACGTATCTCCCTTTTCCCCAATTTGGAAATATTTTAAATAAAGCACATTTTACATACTTGATAGTTAACATCTATCTATAACAAAAACGGAGTACTTTAACTCAAATCGCTATTTATTAGTACCTACTAAATCGAAAATTGAAACAACTTTAAAACGCTCCCCTGTAAAATTGCAAAAACTGAGTTCCGTCACTGATATCGAAGACGATATCAAACCCAAGTCGATGATGCTATGCTGCTGAATATTATGATCAATAACACAGGCACACAAAAAAAAGTTTTATGTTCTAGTTTGCTCAGGTTTGCTTAAGTTTGCTAGACCCCCCTACCCCCATCTATTTTGAGCAGCTGAACACGAATTTGACATCGGAATTACTCCACGAGGTCAGCATTTTATTCTTACCTCAAAAAATAGATCAAAACAGCGAAAAATTGTGCTTCATTCTGATGCAAAGCTGTATAACTCAAACATAACTTGCTGACATCACGAGAAATAGTGCCATCTAATTTTTTTTCTCTATACAATGTTTGAAACCCTGTTTCACCCCCTTAGGGGTTGAATTGTGAAAAATCCCTTCTTAGTGAGTTTCTACATTATAAAATGTACTATTTCTCGTAATGTCAGCGAGTTATGTTTGAGTTATATAACGATGATTGCATTAGAATGAAGCACCATTTTTCGCTATTTTGATCTATTTTTTGAGGTTGGAAACAAATTCCTGACCTGATGGCGTAATTCTAATGTCAAATTCGTGTTCAGCAGCTGAAAATATATCGGGGTAGGGGGTCTAGTCTACCGCACATGAAACGTTTTTTTCGTGTGCCTGTGTACGTTTTGTTGAATTTCAACACAATATATGTAAGTACTCAAACGTCAGCTTAAAATGGGTTGCCGATAAAAAAAAGGGAATTTTTAAGGGTAGCGATATACAGGGTGTTTCATAATTGAATGCTGATCCTTAAGGGTGATAATCCTTGGATGATTTTAAGAAAAATTCTTTATATGAACATAGGTCCGCAACAGCTTTATTTCTGAGATACAGGGTGTTGAAATTTAAGAAAAAAATCTGTTTTTCTTCAATATCTCTAAAACCGCTTTGTATTTTTGTTTTAAATTTTGGTAGGTGCAAAGTACGCTTAAAAATACATTTTCTTCAGGATAAAGGTTTTTTTAATTTTCATCAGTGGCGTCCCTGTTAACATGCCCTGCAATATTTTTAATCAAAAAAATGATACGCCACTTAGGCTAGATTTTTATATTTTATAGTAACTAACTATTATTTAGTTCTAATAATAAGCACGCATAAAAATACATTTTTTATTTGTAAAAACTTAACCATTTTGGACAAAATATACCAAAATTAAATTAACTGTTTGCGTTTATAAAACAACGAAATGTGTTGTTAGCATACTAGATGTTTCTAGCTTACAAAATAATCCCACTCTTTAACGGCTTTAATTACTAGAACTAAATAATAGTTACTATAAAATATAAAAATCTAGCCTAGATGCTTAGGTTACCACAAATTGTGAAATTGAGACTACTAGATAAAATCATATAGGGACAAGCAAATGAATGAACTTTATTTCGAAAACCGTACGCCGGATAAAAAAAAGTCAAGAGACCATTTTTATGAGAAGATAGAAGGCAATTATAAAAACAACATTTATTTAAAAAAAAACAGTGGCGTATCATTTTTTTGATTAAAAATATTGCAGGGTATGTTAACAGGGACGCCACTGATGAAAATTAAAAAAACCTTTATCCTGAAGAAAATGTATTTTTAAGCGTACTTTGCACCTACCAAAATTTGAAACAAAAATACAAAGCGGTTTTAGAGATATTGAAGAAAAACAGATTTTTTTCTTAAATTTCAACACCCTGTATCTCAGAAATAAAGCTGTTGCGGACCTATGTTCATATAAAGAATTTTTCTTAAAATCATCCAAGGATTATCACCCTTAAGGATCAGCATTCAATTATGAAACACCCTGTAGATAACTTTTTTATTTGAAGAAAAATGTTTAAATTGGAAAATTATAGATTTGTATAAGAACCATCGGGAAACGTCACTGAAAAAAATAATTATTGAACATCAAATAAGCGAGGTTTGAACCAACCTTAAGCTTTTTCAGAGGGCTTCCCATATTATTTTGTCTCTATTCGCTAAGAGCTCTATTTTATGTTAAGTTACCTACACCGATGTTCGACTGTTTTCCTATAATTTTATGAAATAAAAAGAAACTCGAGCAACCCTCCATACCTCTCGTATAGGAGTTAATACAAAATGCAAGTCATATGGGGTTTCTGCGGGAATATCGACAATCTTTAGTTAAGTGACAGGTGCTTTAAATAGGTGCTTTAGAGTCGTATTTATATTCGTTCCTCATGCCTTGAGGCTTCCTTCAGTATGGGTAACACTATGCTGAAATCATACCTCAAGGTTGTTTTAAAAATTAAAAATTGAAATTTTGACAAGATGGTGAAGGTAATTTTTAAAAAAATTTTGACATGACTACTTTTAGACAAACACTAAATATCTCATAAAATCTTATTTTATTGTTATTAATTTCTCACACAAGTAACAAGCATTCATGTTTACAAGGATATAGGTTATAAATTTTGGCATCATTTTTTTATTCTATACAGTTCGACTCATGGTACTTGTGCGAGTCCAGAATGTTTTTAATTTTATTTCTTCACTTGAGTTACTTCACCCTAAAAGATAGAACCATTTACAGTATAATATTCATTGTTTAATTTAGCATTTCTTAAGAATGTTACCTTTACCATTGCGTGTACTTTAAGAACTACGTAACGCCTAGTCCTGGTAAAAAAGTCTTTTCTTGTAGCACGTTTCTCCCGTTTTTAGTTTTATACAGTAGGCTGTTGATTATTTTTATGCTAAAATAAAACAATAATTAATATCTGATTACTAATTCTAATTAACGATGTGAATACCTTGATTTTCGAAGACTACAGTGTCTGCAGGTACAGAGAATCTTCCCATTTCTTTCATTTTCTGATAGAATTGCCGAGCAATTGGAAAGTTTGCCATTTAAAAACATCGTGTTTACATTTGGGAACGACAAAACATATTTCGAAGCCGAGTCTTGAACGGCGCACATTAGGACTGACGTGGAATGTTTTGATTGGTCAAACGTGACCTGTGGCTTTCCATTCTGATTGGTCAAACGTGACACATAAAGTTACAATTGCGATTGGCAAGAGCCCTTCATGTCGGTGGGCGACTTTTGGGATAAATTTAAGAAGAGAGAAGGTGGTTTTAGGAGACAGTCTTGCCAAACAGTCTTGGCAAGAGAGGGCCGTTTGTTGTAAAGCTCGATTTTCGAAGATACCTAATTGTATCGTTTTAGCTAGTGATTGTGGCAAGGGTCACAATATGGCCGATGGTCGTTTTTATTTTTGGTAACCCTCCAATGGTTACGAGGTAAGCAAGCTCTTATTGTCCCTGGATTTCGTAGTGTGATTTGTACTTGCAATCCTCTGTATATGGTTTTCTGCCACCCATTTTGAAGAAATGGTTCGTGCCAGATGCAATTCCCTGTATATGGTTTCCCGGCACGCATTTTGAACGGTGCTTCCTTTATGAATGTTTCCATCTGGAATTTTGACGACGTCGTAGTGTTTGAATGAGTACCGACTCCAGGTGATCCAGCCGCATCACCTTGATCCAACTTTGGGACGATGCTGATCCACGTCTAGCCAAGCTGTAGATGCAGTCCGGTAAGGTATCTTTCAGAACTTGCCTCCTCTGTCAGGATCGTCATCCTAAGCACTCAGTTTCGTGTGCTACGGTGGATATCTACTCGTTTCTGTCCCTGGGTAAGGCCAGTATGCGGATTTTTGATTACTGTTGTACATATAAAAATTAATATTATTACGTACCTAATTCCCCTTATTTTGAAGTTGCGCAATATAAAGTCTCTTGTTGACTAATGTATATTATGTAAAAATGCCCATTAAAATTAGCATTATTACGTAATTACCCTTATTTTAAATCCGCAGTATCATGTTTTTTTATTACTGACGCATGTAAATTTGTATTTTTTGGGGACCATGCTGCTTATCAAATTATTATTAAGTTAGGTAATAGAGGGTATGTATAAAGCTATTTTGGTAAGATTCGTCTCATTATTTTTTTTATGGTGTAGCAAAAAACATCATGATTTTTTTGTGCGTTACCTACTCTTGTTGCTTTACCTAATGGTTTACCTCATTTGATTTTCTAGGGTCGATTATTACCTTTAAGCTGTTTTGCACAAAGGAGTATATTTAATAGTTACTATTTTACTTACCAAAATGGCATTTACTACCTTCTATGTTGCAAATTAATTTAAGTATTCACGCAGGTAACATAGTTTTCATTACCAAATAGTGCATCCATTTGGCCGCCGACAGCCCATTTAAACGAAGGAATACATATATTTTCTTTTGGGGCACAGTTTGTTTCATTGACTACTAAAACACATGCAAAGAGTTTTGTAATATTTTACCAAAATCTTATCTCAGTTTAGGTTCTGAGTTTACTAAGCTGCAAGGGTACTTCTTTAATAAAAACTCAGTGGCGCCCTATTGCCTTGGAAAACCTAAGCAAAGAAAAGGAAAACGGAAAATTAAAGACCTACGCCCATAAAAGCTCCTGGCGAACAACTGCCTCTTAATAATTTAACCCCAGAACGCTGCAAGGCCTAAGGAATATTCAAGGAACGACTATAAATACGACCCTTAGTCATTCTTGAGAATTTATTATTTTCCTGTAGGTCTTTACAAAGGTCTTTGGGCTTGGAAATAGCCGGGTCTCATACAGTCTTGCATATTGTCCTGGCTTCCCTCTTATTTTTATCGCATTTTATACATGTCATAGGAAAAATAAAATATCAACCTTTTCTTGCTGACTGTGGCCCATAATAAATGAACTAATAATAAAAACTGTCTTTCTTTGAATGACTGAAGCACCTGGTTAGAGCAGCTGTCACTGTTGGTCGATGTTTCCATAGAAACCCTATACGACTTGCACGAGAGGTATGCAGGATTGCTAGAGTTCCGTTTTATTTTTTAAAATTATAGGAAAACAGTCGAACATAGGTCACGGTGTGTCTCGACTAAGTTTAACCTAAAGGTCTTTCCACTTCCATTTTTTTTTTCAGATTGTGTTAAAGTGGTGTCGCCTAAGTAATTTAGGCCCAAAATGAAAATCCTAGAATAGATCAATAGTTTGAAAAGAAAACTTGATTTTACTAATTTTTTTACGTTTAGCGGTTTTATTTTATGAAAAATAGTATCAAATTTGTTTTAAGGCGTATAATCTTCTTTCAAATACTGGAAGCAATATCTTCTTAGTAAAAATATTTAATATTTTTAAATGGCTTTGATAATCCTAATAAAAGATGAAAAAAACGAGTTTTTCTTCACTTTTGGGTACCTATCTCTTAAATAGTACGTTCAAATACCTACGATAGTTTATGAATTCGTTTTAAAGATAATGCAATTATCTACAAATCAAAAAAAGAAAAGAAAAGTAAGTAAAACTTGAAAAAAGGTTAAGAATACAGCTATTAAATGCATTTCGTCAGCGCTCTACGTGGTTTGGTCAACACCGTCGCGTCGCATCGGAGGGGACATACAGTTTCCGACGATCCTTCTTTGGTTTTATTGCAGACAAAACATGACTTTTTTTCATTTTGCTTGAAACTGAGTCAACTTTCTGAAAATGATGAACAGTTTTAACCATAACTTATAATTATTGGGATATATCACAACATTCTGATTCCATAATTTTTTATTCGAAGTTTTCAACCTTCTATACCTATATCTTTTAAACAGATGTAGATAGAGAGGTATATTTTTTGATTATTAGATAATTACATTATCTTTAAAATTAATTCATAGACCATCTTATTTGAACGTACCATTTAAGAGATAGGTACCAAAAAGTGACGAAAAACTCATTTTTTCATCGTTTTTAAGATGAGCAAAGCTATTTAAAAATCTCTACTGGCGTGTACGAAAAATGGACCATCAAGCGGATCTCCCTTGAGACATTTTGGGGGTTTACTGGTTTATGGTTTAGGAATTTGGATTTGTTTGTAAAATATGTGTGAAAAATAACTGAAAAGTATTGTTTTAGGGGAATCCTAACTGTTGCGTAGGTGATTCTCTAATTTTTTATCCAGTATTTTAAATTTCACGGACTTATCTATTAAAAGACACTGTAAAGGCGTAACCTATTGCAAAATTAAAAGGCAGGCATGTAGGTACTAACGAAACAAGAACAGGTAATGTTTTTAAATTAAAACACAATGTACCTTATTCCTACTAACTTTTTACATAGGTGGCTGTGAAAGAAATAAACAATTTTTCTATTTGTCAAGCGATGGTGCTGTTTCACTGTGCAATGGCTGCAGAAAAGATATCTCTTCAAGAAAAATTTGAGTATGAAAGTTCGCGTCATGCTGCAGAAATATTTAATGTTAGACATCCTGGAAAAAATGTTCATCATTAATCAGTGGCCAGAATTTTAAGTAAATTTAAATAATATTGTTCTATTGATAGTAAATACAAAGTTACTCATCGCAGGCCGGTTACCAGTGAAGATGCAAGTTTGGATGTCATTTAATCCACTGCGGAACACTTTCTTATGCTGCTGTCTCAACGGCGCGGTAATGTTGGAATGTCAGGAGCGGTCGATGAGAAGAGTTTTAGTAAAAAATAAATTTCGTGCCTATAAACCAAAATTTGTTCATGTATTACATGACGCTCGACTAGATTTTTGTTTTTGGATGGAAGGAAAAAAGGAAGACAGACATTTTTTTAAAAATATTATTTTTACTGACGAGGCTACATTTTCATCTAATGGTGTGGTTAGTTCACAGAACTGTAGATGGTGGGCGGGCGAGAACCTAAATTTCGTAATAGAGGCTAGAAACCAGAACCATTTTAAAGCAAACGTATGGTGTGGGATTTTAAACACCCAAGTTGTTGGACCTTTCTTTTTTAGCCAAAATTTAACATCAGAGAGCTATCTACACTTCCTAGATACAGAAATACTAAATTTTTTATATCAATTACCAATAGAACTGCGTAGAGAATTGTTTTATCAACACGATGGTGCTCCCGCTCACAGCACGCTGTAAGTTCGGGAATGGTTGGATGATAAATTTTATGACCAGTGGATTGGGCGATATTCTGCCAACCCGTGGCCAGCGAGATCTCCCGATATAACGCCTCTGGATTTTTTTTATGGGGCTACCTTAACCGGAAAGTTTATGCCCCAGTGGCGGCTCATGCCATTTAGTTTAAGTGAGGCGCAGGCAATAAAAAAAAAGCCCGCTGCCGGCGCAGCGCCGCAGGCGAAATTCTGTTTTGGACCACGCCCAAATTTTAACAAATTTGGTAAATAATAAAGCACTCTGGGCGGATTTTCGAATTAATAAATAACACAGAAATTTAATAAGTATACCAAGGCTATAAAGAAAGGTATAAAAAGGCTCACTCTTCCCCCTCCAGTCTACACCCTTTCCAATACATACTATAAGACTGTTATTCTTAGATCGCCAAATGAAAAATTAGTTTAAATAAATTAAAAAATTACAACCAAAAAAACAGGTTAAGGAATCCAGGTAAAGCAGGCGCAAGTGCCTTATCTTCCCTATAAGCTCCCTTGGTAAGGTATATTTTGTCTTAATATGAATAAATTTCCACATCACCCGGGAGGTATTATTCTGCGACGCGTACATCGTACATTTGGCAACAAGAGGCCGCCGGAATCGCGTCTCAGATATGACGTAAATTTGCGTATTACCCCGGTCTTGTGCAATATAGTGGTGGGGGTGTGCATAGCATTTTGTCGCCGATGTGTGACGTATTGTAAGCCCAAATTTTTAGGATTGTATTTGCTTCTATGCGGTCCGGCAACGATTGAAACCTTTATTTAGAGTTAAAGTTGGAAGGGGTGCGCGCTAAATTTGAAAGATAATATTTTAAACCTTGATGGATATTCGATATTTTGATACTTTTAATGTTTGTTGGTTGTTTGAAATTAGTTAGTTAGTAGTAAAACGTTTTATATTTAAACAAATGATGTATCAAAAATTTACATTATAACATAATAACATGTGGTGAGGCCCGGCCTCAGTTGCTTCATACGACGGGCCGCCACTGTTATGCCCAGGGGCCATTTAGAGATGTTCTGCATTTGGAAGATGTTATAAGACAGTGCGTTAATGGTATTACGCTACATGCTAAGAAATGTTCTGAAAGAACTACATTCGCGGACAATTCGCTGCATAAAACTGAACAGTTCATATTATTTTTCTGTATTATGTTTTAGTAATAAATAATTTTTCCATCTGTGAATATTACCACACGAGTTTTTCTTTAGTTTTGTGTAACAAATTACGTCTCTATAGTATCTTTTAATAGATAAATCCGTAAAATTTAACATACTGGTTAAAAATATTAGAAAATCACCAATGCGACAGTTAGGATTCCACTAAAACAACAATTTTCAGTTATTTCTCAATAAAAACGTAGTAAATAACTGGAGATCAACACAGTTGATCGTAAAACATTTAAGGGCAGAAGATCTATTTTAAAGGCGGAAACAGAAAATGTATTAATGGTAGTATTTTTATTGATAAACAAGTGACTTTTTCCAAATTTTCTCAAACCATCCCATAATGGCACGCGGCCATAAAATTAAATTAGAAACGCTTTTTTCAAATAAACTTTTTCGATATTTTTGCAAATAGTCTGAGTTTTGGCTATACAACCCCAGAAAATTTAAATTTCCCGCCAAATGTCAAATGACAGTCGGCATGACAGAATCGTTTTTTGGGTTTCAAGTGATGCAGAGATAAACAGCCAAGTTGATTTTTTTCCAAATTTAATAATAACAATGTTTCCCATATGTCGCACACTTTCTGCCTGTCACTATTCGAGAATTTGTCTATATTCTTTATAGTCTCTGGTTGTAGGTAACTTAACATAAAGTAGAGCTTTTAGCGAGTAGAATTAAAAAACAAAAATAGTATATTACATAACAAGTGTTGAAAGTGACATTTTTCACACGAGTGGGAATGTTGTCGTACGAGGCGACAGCCGAGTGCGATAATCCCACGAGTGTGCGAAAATTACTTTCAGACGAGTAATGTACAATATTTTTCCTACGACCACAAAAATATTTACAAAAAAACCTCAATTTCTGTCTTTTAAAACCCTCACTTTCAACACTAACATTTTTATCAAGTGTGCTGAAAATAAAACAAATGAAATTGGCACCATCTATTTCAATGTCATGTTGACAAGTACTTTTCAACACGTGTGTTGTAAAGTACTTTTCAACACGCGTGTGATATAAGGCACTTTCTCGCCAAGTTAACCGTGCTGTTTTTTCTTACTTTCATAGGTGGTCGTAGGAAAAATAATATTGCGAGCCCTCTGAAAAAACTTAAAGTTAGTTCAAAACTCGCTTATTTCATGTTCACTTTCTTTTTAGTTACGTTTCCTGATGGTTAAAATTTTTTAAATTTAAACATTTTTCTATCTCTTCAAATAAAAAAGCTACCTATTGGTTCAAATATATTCACTAACCCTGTACATACAAGCAAGTGATTGATTTCACCATTAATGTGTTCTGTCGCTTTCTAACACACACAACAACAATTTTTGCCTTTCTTTCGTAAAATACTGATTTTCTTAAAATTTGTACACGTAATTGTTATTAGTATCTTTATACTTTTTATTCTAATAATTCTAAAATTACTACACCAGTGTTGATGCTTAACTACAGATACATCTCGGTCACTCGAGTCACTTAAAAGAGGATTAAACAATCCTCTGTCTCTTTTCGCTCCACTGAATTTGTATCTTCTAAGTAAATGGTTTTAAAGGATCAATGATCATTCAATTGAATCGAGAGGTCGCGATAAACCTTTGGTATGTATTAAAACACATTTTACCTGCTGCTTTCAACTCTGCTTAATCTTTGCTTAAGCTTGGCCTGGCTAGCAGTAAATTCCGCCAAAAGTCTTGCCAGTCGACTCTGCAGAGTTTCCACAGAGCTTTCGAGTTTTCTAATGCTCTCTTCCATCGAACACTGCGTCTCTCTTGCTCGTTCGAACACGTCTTCATCAAGGAGACCGTCTTTGCGAAGCAGCTGGCAACCTCGCTCTATAAGAGTTGCTCTCGCCTAAAATAGGTTTGCTCAGATTAGATATCACTCTTAAAAATAATAATTAAATTTTATTTTAAAATTGATGTGATAAAAAATCAAAAATCGGAGATTTTAAAAATCATGATTTTTTTTCTAAGAATTTCATTTTCGACTAATTTTTATTGATACACATATGTTTTAACTGTTCATATCTTGTTCAGTCAAACTTATAATGAAAAAATATTTTTAGGCGTAAATAATTCCGAAACGAAACAAAACTCGTCGAGTGGAGTCGGAAAAATTCCGTTCGCGACTTCGTCGTAACTTTCAAAGACTTGAGGAAAACGCTCGACTATATAAATGACACGCGCCTTTTCCAGTTATCAGTATTAGTTTTGCTTATGAGAGTAGTGTAGCACGAAATTTTAAATCATGACAAGTCGGCGTAGAAAGGGATTTAGTATTTGGCAACATTTTATAAAAAAAGAAAGTGGTTGGCAAACTAGGATACAGAGCGGCGTGTAAGAAGTAGAGTAAAGAGATGCAAGGTTTAGTCAACATAAGAAAGAATTGGACATGCAAATAGGTAAAGCCGTTTACGCAATAAACTACTGTTTTAGATCGATAGAAAATAAGGAAGTTCGAAAGGCCATAGAAATGTTAAGACCAGGTTACGTTCCGCCGTCTAGATTTCAGTTATCATCAACGCTCCTAAATGAAATATTTGAAGAAGGAAAATCTAAATGTTTAACAAGTTATCTGGACAGTCAATTTCCATGTCCTTGGATGGATGATCTAATGTTCATAATGAGCCCGTAATCTGTGTCGTTTTAACAGCAGAAGATGGAAACAGCGTCCTTTTAGAAAACATTGATACATCCGGTCATTGCCCTACGGCTGATTATCTTACAAAATTGGCTATTGACTGTAAAGTTACTAGTGTTGTGCCTAGATAGCGCGGCCAACATGGTCAGTATAATCAAAATTACCGAGTCGTTAAATTATCCTATAATTACATATGGTTGTTCGGCGCACTTACTTAGCTTGCTTTCCAAAGATTTAGAAGTAAAGGTAAAGGCAAAGGAACATTTAGTACAAATTATAAAATACTTTAGAAATATCCATTGGTCAAATGCTTGGTACAAAGAAATAGGAAGCAAGAAACTGGTGTTACCTCAAGATGTTCGATGGAATGCACTTTCGGATTGTCTTGAGATTTATGTCAAGGTGTGGCCAAACTTGTTATTAATATGTGAAGAGCATAAAGAAGAATTAGAAGAAACTGATCCAGGGATTTCCAAAAGGTATCCTCTATCTATATTAAAAGGATATCTGAAGATATTTTACAGCTACTAAAACTAATTTCTATAGCACTTGACGCAGTACAACAGAAAGGTGCATGTTCATCTCAAGCATTTTAAACGTAAAAAAATGAATGGCTACTTTTAACATCTTTGGAGAGGAAAGAAGTTTGCATCAATATCAACTATTTACAAAAATATATGACCAAGCTTTAACCCCCTTTCACTTTTTGGCATATGTATTGGATCCCACAATGAACAAAGAAGAATATTCATTACTGGCTAAAGAACAGAGAGATGCTCTGACTCTAGATGCTGTTGCCGAACATTTTGCAAACACACGCTTATTACCATTGATAATTAAGTTGGAAGCCTGATCGGGCCCTTTTCACAAAACCATCTTTACGTGTGAAATAATTAAAAATGTAATAGCAGTACAGTGGTGAAGATTCCATTATGCAAGTGCTACCTATATTGATTTCTGTTTTGTGAGTCTGTGCATCTTCTGCAGATATAGAATGGATGTTTGCTTCCTACGGACTTGTTCATTCAGATATCAGAAACAGACTAGGCAATGCAAAGGCAGCTAAACTAGTAGTCCTTTGTAAGCATTATATAGATGTAGTTCTCAAGGTCAAAACAATAATATAGCAAAACCAGCGGGTTGATTTTTTAACAATTTCTCATTGGGCCCTCTCTCTCTCTCTCTCTCTCTCTCTCTCTCTCACGCCAATTTCCTTGTGGCACTCAACCTGTTAATGTATTTAAATATGACCGGAAGCTCGTATTGTTCTGCAAGAGCAAGAATTTTGTCTGCCAGGGCCGGCGCCCTAATCCACCCTATTGTAGCTACGGCCCTGAGAAGCAGTGGACATTTTCTATGAACGTGTGTTTCACATCGTTCACCACGACTTGGGTATAAGGAAGCTTTCGGCCAAGTGTATTCCGAGATGCTTGAATACTGATGAAGCGCATTTGTTTGACAACGTCGAAGAAAATCTGCCGCCGTTTTGAAGATTCCTCAAACTTTTTGGATCGGCTTGTTACTATGGACGAAACGTGGGTCCATGACTATGATCCAGAGACTAAAGACCAATCCAAAGAGTGGAAACATTCTGGCTATTCACGACTCAAAAAATCCATGTTCAAAAATAAGCTAGCAAGATTCTTGCTTCAGTTTTCTGGGAGAAAGATGGAATAATTCTGATAGATTATTTGGAACACGATCAAAGTATCATGGGAGCATATTATTATACTGAGTTGCTAACTAAATTACGTAAGGAAATTGCGGAACAACGCCGCGAAAAACTTGCCAAAGGTGTACCTACTCTTTTTGCACCACAACGCTCCTGCACTGCAAAAAATTGATGAAATTGCTTTTGAATTGGTTGACTACCCACCCTTTTTTCCGGATGTAGCACCGACAGACTATTATTTGTTCCCAAAACTCCAAAAACATTTGAAAGGTAAAAGATTTTCGACAAATGACGAAGTCATATGTAATACCTAGTTTAGTATACCGGGTGTCAACGAAATCATTTTACATGCCCTAATTTTGTTCATATTAAAAATAGAAATTTTATTTTAGGGTTAAAGCTTTAGTTGACAAAAACATTTTTGCCATAAAAAACAATTGAATATCGATTGTGGTTTCTCCGGAGGCGAGTTTAAGTTTTTTATTTTAAAAGGCAATCTACCAATTTTTTTGGACCATTGGATAGCTGTTTAAATCCCCTTTTCGGTGATATATCATAAGTGGTAGTTTGCTTTCAAAATGGCGACACTGGAGACATTTTCTCGGTTTGAGTAAGTCGCCATTTTAAAGTCCCTGGAGTTATTTTTATAAAATAACTCACTAATTTGGTCATGAAGATTGTTTAACTTTTATTTTTTAACATCATTTTGTAAAACTCTTTTTAAATAATTTGTTTATGCAAATTTATGTTTTAATAATATGGCCCATTTTTAAAGCAAATTTTCATCAAGGCATTAAATAGAAAGTACCAAAAGTAAAATAGCCGTCGTGTAGTACATGTTATTAATTACCTAAAATTATCAAAAACACACATTTTAACGGTTTTCTTCTAAAAAAATATCAAATAAACAAGACAAAGTACGTTAAAAAGAACCTAGGCCTAAAATCGGATATGCATTTACCTAAGTTGGCGTTGAAAAACTGTTGTCAGACAAGTTGTATTTTGAAGCTTTTATTTGCTAAGAAATATTTACTGTAAAACTCTTTGTATAAATTGTCGTTGTTTAATTAATTGCTGTTAATATGTAAATGATTTATGGTGAATGTCGAAAAAATTCCAGGGCTGACGTTTGGAAATAAAACTATCTGACAATTATTATTTTCATTAACTACTTCAGTTGTTTTTTCGATCTAACTTAGGTAAATGGATATCTGATTTTATGTGTAATAAATATTGTTCTTTTTAACAACGTACTTTATCTTATTTGATACTTTTTAGAAAAAAAACGGTAAAATGTGTATTTCTGATAATTTAAGGTAATTAATAACATGTACTACACGACGGGTATTTTACCTTTGGTACTTTCTATTTAATGTCTTGGTGGAAATTTGCTTTAAAAATGTGCAATATTAGTAAAACATAAATTTGCATATATAAATTATTTAAAAAGAGTTTTACAAAATGGTGGTAAAAAATAAAAGTTTAACAATCTTCTTGACTAAACTACCAAGTTATTTTATAAAAATAACAACCAGAAATTTCAAAATGGCGACCTACTCAAACTGAGAAAAATGCCTCCAGTGCCGCCATTTTGAAAGAAAACTACCACTTGTGATAAACCAGCAAAAAGGGAATTTAAAGAGCTATCCAATGGTCCAAACAAATTGGTAGGTTGCCTTTCAAAATAAAAAACCTAAACTCGCTTCCGGAGAAACCACAATCGATATTCAATTGTTTTTTATGGCAAAAAATGTGTTTTTGTCAACTAAAGCTTCAACCCAAAAAGTAAATTTCCATTTTTAATATGAACATAATCAGGGTAGGTAAAATGATTTCGTTGACACCCGGTATACATATTTCGAATATTGCAACGGTTTTTCATAATTTAGTTTGATATGATAATATATCCTCGATGATCAACCCGCAGAATTTTTGCAGCGGTCCCAACGCCTAATTTATTTCTTAAATTTGGGTCGCTCATCGTGTAACTACGTCATCAGAGCATTTCCCCGTTTTAAAATGAGCGACGAATTTAATTAGAAAAAATTCTGATCAGCTTTTCAAATGGAGTACTTTTGTATTATGAAATAAACAAAAATTGATGTGTACTTATTATGCTAAATAAGCTGTTCTGTTAAAACTGCGAAAAGTACCTAAATGTTTTCTCATTTACCTACAAATCGTTAAAAATCAAGGATACGATTTGCAAAAGATCACAACAAAGTTAAGAGTCAACCGACAGAAATGCAAATTTTATTTCAGCGCAAAAATTCCAGACATTGTTCGGGATCTTAGAAGGGATATAAGAGACTCGCTTTTGAGTAATTTAAGATGTTTTGTACAGTGCTAGGCGGTCCAGGAATTTAGGAATTTACATATCTTGCAAGTAATGTAAAGCGTCTTTACGAGCAAAACACGATGTTAATGTTATTCGTTGACATGTTTATAAATAAGAGTTTAGCGTGTGTTTACTGCCATGTCAATTAAATTGATGGGTGGATTAGTTTAAGGGCTGCTGTTACTAAACATCAGGGAAGTGCTTGATTATTAAAACGAATGGCGACGAATATGACGTGGACAAGAAAATAATTATTTATTTCAATCCACTACCAGAGAAGAAGCCTTTTAAATGAAAATACATATCTATTCTTGGATTGATAAATTGGACGTTCGGTTTCAATACTTATACTATATTTAATACTATAATATACGTACTTAAGGAACATTTTTGATTAACTTTGCACTAGGTACCTATGTACTTTTTTCCAACATCGTGTTGTATAAATTACTTAGTTGTTAATTTTGGGGGTTTCAAATTTTCGCGCGTTCGGTGACCGAACCACGGTAGTTGTGGCAAACGAACAACAGAGTAGTAGTTAGTATATTTTCTTTGGATAGTATTCACACAGAGACGGTAGGTGTTGGTCCCCTGTGGCCAATCCCAAAAAGAAGTTTAATCAAGAATAATCTGGTAAAGAACAAAAGAAAACGTAAAAAAGTATTTTGTAATTTGTTGAGACTTTTTGGAGGGGTTTTTCTAGTTTTGTAAAATAAAGTGATTTAAATGTCAGACAAGCATTTTTAGTCAAATTATGACTACAGATTGCTCTTTTCTTAATTAAATTCAAAATAAATGTCATTTTCTAATAAATATCCTTGTTTCAGTTTTAGTAGGTACTTGATCTGTTTCGCGCTCTGTATAACAGACGGCTGTGATAACTTGCGTTATCCGTTATGATCACACTTTTGTTGGGAATAATTTTTAAAAGCTAATTTTCAAACCAGTTTTCAAAAAATTCCGCACTGATGTTTTCATGGTAGTCCAAGCTCTAAATCTTAATATTCTTGGCAGACAATAGCAAGCAGTTATCACAGACTGAATCATTTTTTTTTATCTATGTCAGATTAAGCCAAATGAACCTGTAACAATATAGGACTTTGTGGGTTCTTATAAATTAATCTAGATCAAACTATACATTTGACAAAGACGCCGTCTTGCGGTCACAGTAATATTCAAATGGAAGGAAGCCAAAGTTAGTGAAAATTAGTACAAGACTCTATGTTAGTCAAACCTAAATCTTGCAGCCGATCTAGAAGATTGAAGTTGTCGCCATTTGAAGATAGAAGTTCTAGTAAATAAGTTCAAGCGTGGCACGCGCCGCCTGTCGGTACGACGCACCCTCTATCGACGCACTACCCTCGAAACCGGTAACTACTCATTTTGAGTGTCTCCTCGAAAGCCCGGCTGGAGACTCCCATCTAATCCAACTCTTCAAACCACCCTTAGGTACTTATAATCTCCCTTGTTACTCTCCGCCCACTTACACTTACTGTGTTACAGGGACGGAGTACTATCAAATTTCATACAAAAGAAATGAAACTAAATTGTTCTTTGTTTAATGGATAGTTTATCCATTATATAAAGGTTAAAACACTCTCTCTCTAACTTACGCTAAGGCACTTTGAATATGTGATCGAAAAAAGACCTTTATTGGTTACTTTCCAAAGGTAAAAAAATCACATTTACTATGGAATTTGAATCTTTAAATCTGGCAGCTACTTATATCTGTATTGTCATTCCATCCTTTTCTATAAAGAGCTTTCTCTATAGAGAGCTTTTAACTAATCTCTCTAAAATAAACTAAAGCAAACGTGTGGCCCTCGTAAATTAAAATGTAAGCTAGACCCAAAATGATTTTAAAGTAAACCTTTTGCCCTTAAATTTATGGTTTTCCTTAAAATACATGTTAGGCTCAAAAGTTATCCCTAATATTTTAATATATGTACTCGTTTTGCCACACAGTTTGGAACCCATCCTCCTTCCGATCCAGGGTGAATTATTGTAATTTTTTTCCTTTGCTTGAAGGTGCTTTCATCTGGCACTTTGAACCAGAATCAACTCATCCTTTGGACACTGTGTCGTGTGTGTCAAACCATGTTTCATCAAGGTAAAATATAGATCTGTTTTGTGATCTATATTTCTTAATTTGCAGCAGGTAATTGAATCTCCAAGTTCGCAGTTTTTGTGATTCCATTACCACTTCTGTTTGTCTATTTTGCGGTATTTAAAGCCCATTGTTAAAACGACTCTTTGGAGGGTGGCACGGCTAATATTTATGTTTGTTTCGTCTTTTTCTAGCTTCATTTTAAGTTTATACAAAGTAAGAACAACCTGTTCTTTATAAAGGGAATCTATTTTTCTTCTTATGACATCTTGTTCATCACAATCGTCCAAACGATGATGTTGAAAATCACTGCGTTTTTTCCTTTTTGTCATTCCTTTACGGCTTACAATATCTTTTATAAACGATATTGGCGTTTTGGTAAGGAAACAGGTTTCCTTCAAAGTCTTGCTTGATTAATCATTTATTTATTAATGATTCATACACATTCTTAACAATTTGTTTTGCATCTAATGACAAGTGATTTCGATTTCTTCTACTAGATGCAGAGCGATAATTTTCCCACGGGCGCCACATAATAAAAAAACTAGTTAAACACTAATATTTTTATGCACCACACACTCAACACTTCAACAAATTTCTCAAACGCAGAATACACAGGCTTTCTCAAGAGTAGTTACACCGACCCTGTGGTCAATTAACAAGGGTGCCCAACCTAAATAACAATGACAAACGCCATAAACTTGTAGCAGATAGGTAGACCTACCTGCTCTTGATAAAAGGGACAGGATTTCTGTGCAAAATAATGCTGAACAAGTAAAATTATTACAATTTTACTTAAGCCACCGTGTAGACCTTTCAGATATACAACAAAGAGGTTTTATTACAATGGGTCACAGGTAGCCAAAAGTCGAGACGATATACTTTGAGACCTACTTTACTGTCTGGGCAAATATGGCGACGCTCCACATGCTACTTGTCTAAACCCACACCTTTGTTGCCGAAGTTGAATTCTTTGTCTGATTCGTTGATGATGCGAAGAGGAAAAATAAATCGGATAGAGTTTGTGTCGTTAGGAAATGTAGATGTTTTTTATATTGCATAACAAACCTGTTCAACAGGTCAAGCTTTACGTTAATATCAAATTGACACTTATTTTTACTTATCTCCCGACGTCACTTGGCACTGAAGGCAAATATCTGCTTTTTAAATTGTAATAAATTATAACGAGAAGTAACATTTGTTTAGCTAATTTATCCTAGTAATTTTCTTCAAACTAGTATCTCTGGGTTTGTATCACTTTCTTGAACGATTCATGCAATAAAAAAATTCATGCATATTCCCCAAAAGCTCCTCTAGATCCGTAATAACACCTATTGAGTGCAGCAAATACAAGCACAAAGGAACGGCGCACATACGGCAAAATAGCCTATTTACGACGACAAAAATACCAATGAAATAAAATTATTTAAATAATGTATTTAGTGCTTGCTAAAGATGAATTTAGATGTTTTTAAGGTGTTTTTGACCAAAAATGCTAGAAATTTGTAGTTAGCTTTATTATTTATGTCATACATTTAAAGTATTGAAATGAAAATGCAAAATACATTACGAAAGGCGCTAAAGGATGTACATGAATATACAGCGGAACTTTTTTAAAAACTATCACAAAATTAAAACATCAATAAAAGTTACTTCATTAACTTTACGACGACAAAAATACCAATGAAATAAAATTATTTAAATAATGTATTTAGTGCTTGCTAAAGATGAATTTAGATGTTTTTAAGGTGTTTTTGAACAAAAATGCTAGAAATTTGTAGTTAGTTTTATTATTTATGTCATACATTTAGAGTATTGAAATGAAAATGCAAAATACATTACGAAAGGCGCTAAAGGATGTACATGAATATACAGCGGAACTTTTTTAAAAACTATCACAAAATTAAAACATCAATGAAAGTTACTTCATTAACTTCTTATACATTGTTGAATAATTTTATACTTAAATTCATTAGAAATATCTAATTACAATATATCAATTTAAAGTACTTACTACTCGGTAAAATATCCAGAGCAGGCGCGGCCCGTGAGTTTTTTTACAGGTGGTTCAAAATTTTGTGGGCTAGTGATTTCAACGCAACAAGTAAAATACATTTTTTTAATTAAGGAAAGTTTTTAATAATGTGCCTAGTTTTGCCAAGAAATTATTGACCTACAAATAAACACCGCAAAAATCATAAAATAGGTACTGTCGTATATTGAACATTGCTAGTCTAGATGTTTATGACTTTTTTCTATGTGTTTTAGTACTGTAGATTGTTAGCGGCTTCCCGTTTTGATACGTTTAGCCTCTCCTCAACAGAATAAATGGATGGTGTTTATTTTGAGCTAAAAGTATGATTATTCGTAAAATAAAATTAGGAACGCTGCCGAAACTCCGTTTTCATTAATAAATACAATACTGGCGACTAGTCATAGCAATACGATCTTTGTCTACGCACGTACAAGCTGCCATCTGTAGTAGATATGAGATTACCAATAATTTTAAAAATATTTTATCAGGAACAAGTGCTAACTTGCTGCCAATACACCTTTTAGAGCCGATCTAATTTTTTAAGTAACAAAAATTTAAAAAAAGTCTACCCTAATACAGTCTCGAACCCACGACCTCTTGGTCAACTCGCTGAGATTCTACCTCTGGACTACGCTGGTAATGTAAGAAAACCTGTCCGATGCCGTTATATTTGATGACTAGCGCTGGCGTGGCTGAGATCGTATTTATAAATCTTTATGTTTAAGTGCTACTTAATAATACATTAATACAATGCGCATATTAGCTACCTAATTAGTTTTTCTTTTTCCAAACCAAATGTTTTGAAAGAGTATATTTTACGGGGCGGTTTGAGTGTATTTTCATAGTGGGTGTGGCGCGATATTATTGGTGGGCTGTCGACAAATTGTCTCTTTTTAACTTCCTAAAGCGGGTATGTCTGTTTCTCTCTTAGTTTTAACGAATTTATATCGTCCATTTAAACCTATGAGGCCAATTTAAAATACGACCCAGCCCGGAGCAAGCTTAGATATCTTTCGACGATGGCTTGGCTTGATTCTTTCTTGGGGAGTTTTCGCATGGAACTTGCACTTTTTTGAAAGAAAAGACTGGTTTTAAAAAATAAATTATTAGGTGGATCATTAAAAATAAATTTAGGTGGGTCATTGACCAAATGACCTTATGGACGGGCTGCGCTTGGTCCATAGTTCAGTTTGTTGATTCGGTTCGCGGTAACTGTATAATCACACAATGTTTTAGCAGTGGCGGCTGGTGAAATTTCAAAGTTAAATAATTTAACACATATCTCTGTTCCTACTTACAGGATCCGTACCAAATTAAGGGGTTTTGATAGTGAGCCCCCTGAGAATGTTTTGGTAAAGCAAAAAAACATTTTGTAATTTGCGAAAAAAAGTTGAATTTTGGGTGTGCCCCTCCTAAGAAAAAAATGAACACGTCTAGGTATTTTATTTATTCTTTTTTCTAAACAAATTTTACATCATTTTGTCGACAGTTTTTAAATTTTGAGAGAAAAACTGAGTTATAGTCATTTGAATTTTTTGTAAAATTATATTTTAGGCGTAAAAAAATTCAAATGACTATAACTTTCTAACACATTTTCTTCTCTCAAACTTTAAAAACTGTCGACAAAATGATGTAAAATTTGTTTAGAAAAAATAATAAATAAAATACCTAGACTTGTTCATTTTTTTCTTGGGAGGGGCACACCAAAAATTTAACTTTTTTTCGCAAATTACAAAATGTTTTTTTTCTTTACCAAAACATTCCCAGTGGGCTCACTATTAAAATCCCTAAATTTGGTACGGGTCCTGTAATTAGGAACAGAGATATAAACAACTTTGAAATTTCACCAGCCGCCACTGTGTTTTAGCACTAAATTTGGCATACAACTATGCGTATATAACAATTGATTTGAAAGTGACCTTTGGTGGACGTGTTTAAACCGTTTTCGTACTTCGACACATGATCCATTGGTTGTTAAAGATACGAGGGATGCTTAAGAACTCCTTATAATTAAAATTATAATATTTTATTGAGTTTGAGAATTTGAGTTTTGTCGTCGCAAATAGGTTGTTTTTCCGTATGTGCGGCGTCCATACAACTAAAAGGCCTGTGGCTACTGGTTTTCTTTGTTAGGGTGAGGTTAGAAAAGACTCACGCGATCCTACATTGCAACAGGCAGACAAATAATTAGTAATAGTAATATGATCGACCCCGCGCAGCACCGGTAAGCTTTAAAGCAATGGTAGTACCTGGAAGTCCACTTTGTATTCCTAAGTAATATTTATTGATAAGTCCTTATAAAAAAAGGACGATTTTTTAATTCTAGAAACTCTGCTATTATTACAATTTTCTTTTAGTCCTTCTACAAAGAATTATTCGAAAAACAGAACTTTATTAAAAAGAATGCGCGGCTTCTAAACAAAGTTTTATGGAATTACAAGACCTTGGGATTAGTTTTTGTGAATTTATTAAAACAGTTTCATTTTTTCATTATAACAAACTCTAGTCTGTTCAGTTCAATAGAGATATGCATGTTATCAAAATAAACCTGAATTTTTTTTTAATTCTCTACATGAATAAACTTATGGATTTTATCTATTTATTTTAGTCTTTATTAACAAAAAAATATTTTCTACTACAAATTTTCATACAAAACTCTAAACTTGGAAAACGCGATACTATTGGTTTTAATGTCACACGTCACGCAAATAAAAGTGTTATAATGGCTAGTACATGGTGACCTCTAGTGTTAGTTTATTTTCTTGATTATTTTCCAGAGGTTAGGAAATTTCGTGTATAAGAAATATTACATTTGAATAAAAGGAATGCTTATAACAATATCCGGAACGGAATTTGTGTTTTGAAAGTTGATGCTTGTATGATGGACGGCTGCTTATATTACATTAAAATTCCGTTACAAATACTTAATAAAATAAGAATGAATGTACAGCCAAATATGCTTACTTGAGTTTGATGATACTGGCCTTTAATGATGCCTATTTATGGAAACTTTTTGAGTAACTTTCTTCCAATAACGACCGTTCTGGGCATCAGGTTTTTAGGGCACTTGTAGTGGTATAAAAAGATGAATCAGTACAAAGGCTGTTACAATGAAAGGAAATAGGTAATGGAATACAAAAAATCAAGTTCACGTAGCATTATCAACAGCAAAACTTTCCAAACTCATTGTACAATAATATTTCCTAAATAAGGAATTGCAGAAACTGGATTTATTATAACTGTAGCCCCTCAATTGCCTCAATCCATCTATTGTGAAACAGTTCATAGCTACGCCATGGTACCAACGCGTTAGGCATTGAACGTAATGGTCGATGCCACTAGCCTGATACACAAATGAGATTTTCTTAGATCCAGACGTGACGCTATGTTCAAGAACAGTATTTGATTTCCCAATAAACAAAACAACAAAGTCCTTTCGAAGCAAGGTTATGCTAGCAGTGATCAGCCTTAACTCATCTATGATGAAACGATGCGTGGCAACGCCATTATACCCACGTGTTAGGCATTAAACGTGGAGGATAATCCATGCCACTGGCATGATACACAAACGAGATTTTCTCAGGTCCAGTCGTGAAAGTGTGGTCAAGATTGGTATGTGATTTACACATAAATAAAACAACAAAATCTTAACGACCCAAATTCATCATAGCGGTACATCAGCTGCAATCCATCTATCGTGAAACAGTTGCTACGCCACTGTACCCACGTGTTGGGCATTAAACGTGAATGATAATCGATGCCACTGGCCTGATACACAAATGAGATTTTCTCAGGTCCAGACGTGACACTATCTTCAATTGTTCAAGAACAGTATTTGATTTCCAAATAAACAAAACAACGAAATCTTAACGACCAAAGTTATGATAGTGGTAGATCAGCCTCAGCACATCTATTGTGAAACAGTCCGTAGCTACGCCACTGTACCCACGTGTTAGGCGTTAAACGTGAACAATAATCGGTGCCACTGGCTTGATACACCAACGGGATTTTCTCAGGTCTAGACGTGAAAGTGTGGTCAAGAACGGTATTTGAGTTCCACATAAATAAAACAACAAAATCTTAACGACCCAAGGTCATGATAGCGGTAGATCAGCCTCATTCCATCTAACGTGCAACAGTTGCTACGTCACGTATTAGGCACCAAACGTGAAGGATAATCGATGCCACTTGCCTAGTACACAAATGAGATTTGTTCAGGTCCAGACGTGACGCTATGTTCAAGAACAGTATTTGATTTCCAGATAAACAAAACAAAATCTTAATGACCCAGGGTAATGCTAGTTGTAGATCACCTTCAGCCCATCTGTTGTAAAACAGTCCGTAGCTACGCCACTGTACCCACGTGTTAGGCGTTAAACGTAAAGGATCATCGATGCCACTGGCTTGATACACAAATGAGAGTTTCTCAGGTCCAGTCGTGAAAGTGTGATCAAGAACGGTATTTGATTTCCAGATAAACAAAATAAGAAAATCTCAGCCTTAATCCATCTATCGTGAAACAGTTAGTAGCTACGCCAATGTATCCACGTGTTAGGCATTAAACGTGAAGGATAATCGATGCCACTGGCCTGGTACACAAATGAGATTTTCTCAGCTCCAGACGTGACGGTGTGGTCAAGAACGGTATTTGATTTCCAGATAAACTGTCCGGAAACAGTTAGTTTGAAACTTCGATGGAATAAACTATTCTCCAGGGTTTATTAGAGCCATCTGATTTATTCTCAAGGATACTATAAAGTTGAAATTACCGACAATATTTGTTAATATATTATTTGCTTTCTAAACCGAAAAACCGACAAACTTTCTAAAAGAACAATAATTACAAAGTATCTATTTTTGCAAGAGACTTCCAAATTTCATTTATTTTATTGTAAAGTGGTTTACAGGAGTTGCTAAAATGGTTTACCTACTTAAGTATGTTACAACATCAGACATTGCTGACTCGACGTATAAAACTGAATTTATAGGTAACTTTTTAAATTTAAAGGTTATTTCCGTCGATAAAGGACACAACATATCTAATGTAATTAAAAAAATAAATGAGTAAATGAACTGGTCTATTGGCAGCCTTTTGTAGTAATTGAGTTTGTATTTGTCTTAATTTGCACATATAGTGTGAGTCTGTAACTTGGAATAAATTCAGTAAACCAAATACAGTTTTTTTTTTGAAAAGTGCTCGGACACGTCGATTAATATTTTAAATTGCGGTCTTTTTTATAAAAAAAATATTTGTGTCCCAAATTTGAGATATGACGCCATCGGTTATTTTTTTTAAATTACAACCCTAGTTTTTTATTGACTATTTTTATAGTGCATATCAAGTTATACATAACAACAAATTTTAAAATTTTATTTCTTGCCATTTACAAGATATCAATCAAAAATTATTTTGTTTGAAAAATAAAAGTACATCTATTCATCAGGCGCGGCCATTTGGTCAATGACCCACCTAAAATTTTTAATGGTCTACCTAATAATTTATTTTAAAATTTTTTAAAACCAAAAAAGAATCATTTGTTTCAAAAAAGTGCAAGTTCCATGCGAAAACTCCTCAACAAACAAGCCAAGCCATCGTCGAATTATCCAAGCTTGCTCCGGGCTGGGTCGTATTTTAAATTGACATCATAGGTTTATATGGACGATATAAATTCATTAAAACTAAGAGAGAAACAGACATACGCGCTTTAGGAAGTTAAAAAGAGACACAATTGGTCGACGGCCCACCAATAATATCGGGCCACTCCCACTATGCAAATACACTCAAAACATTTGGTCCGGAAAAAGAAAAACTAATTAGGTACCGAATATGCGCATTGTATTTGCATTGTATTAATAATATTAATTAGCCCATTATTTTGAAAATCATTTTTTTTGCTATTAATTTGATTGGAAAGGCCACTTCGAAGCACCATTTAAAATGGGATATAAAATTATTAAAAATAATAGTGGTGTTCATTTCATATGGGAATATAGGTCATGGTGCTTATCAAACCAAATTTTAGATTCATTAATGCCATTATATATTAGGAATATGCAAAAATGTCTATTGTTTCCTTTTTTTCAAACCATTTCGGTATAAACAATATTTGACTGGGTTGCCGAGCGGCCGGCAACATGCATTTATGTATACAGGGCGTCCGAAAACTCTTAGTATGGGCAGATATATTTGCTATTAGTGCAGGTAGAGGCACCAAATTTTAGATGTATCTTATTGGCTAATAAATCAACTTTTTTATGTAATTCAACTTCTTCAATCCCCTTTGGGGGTGACGCTAGTGAGTTGAGGTCAAAAATTTTAAATGCAAGCCTTTGCCGTGTGGTAACTCATTTTAAAGGTCATCAAAAAAGATATATGTATTTTACATCAAACTCGAGGTCCGTATCTTAATTCATCAAAATTAAAGATCGTGAAAAAAAATTACAAATTTAAGTACCTTTATTTCTCCTATTACTTTAAAAGTTGTTCAAGCTGATCAACATGAACTTCTTGGCAGTAATAAAGTCGATTTTGGAAGTCACTTCAAACATTTTAATAAGAGAAATAAACGTACCTACTTTAATTTTACTTGAAGTTTAAAAAATAATTAAGATACGGACTTCCGATTTGCGGTAAAATATTGCGCTAATAAACAAAATTATGCAAAAAAATCCGGGGGGAACTCATGCGCCGACTATGGACTGGACTATTTGGAAATATACTAATTTTATTTAATTCTTTATCCAATATCGCCTTGGAATTTTCTACGCGTTAAAAAGTGCTTGAATAAAAAGAAAACAAATAGTTCTTTACCTCAGGATAGTCAGCCAAAGCAACTAGCAAGTCGTCCTTGGCTAAACAAAATAAATCCGAGTAGCCTAAGGATCTAACGTTGGCCGTCCGACGGTTGCCCGTGCGATTCCCGGCGATGTCCAAGACACTGACCTAGAAAAGAAATAAAAATATTGGTTTGGGAGTAGTTTTAAAAATAACAAAATATTCCTCAGAAATAACTGAACATGAAAATAACAATGGACCCAATATACCTTGAACTAGAGATATACGGTACGCATTTTAACATCCTTTACAGATTTACAGACCTACGGCTGTGAAAACAAATTCTCTTTTCCTATTGGCTGCTTCAAGGTCGGTCGCTAGAAAACCCTGAAGTTATGTAGGTAGTAACTACGAGCGAAATGTAACAGTGAATAAAATGTAAGATTTAATTAAAAAAAAAGGCTTATTTGGATTAATGGAAACACCGAATTTTTTGATGAAATTTTGCACTGACCCTAATTTTGGGTTCTATGGATATCTTTAAATTTTGACACGTTCACTTATACACATCTGTAAACTTATACTTTTTTTTTCGTAGCAAAAAACACCACATTTAGGCAAAAATAGTTAAGAAAATTGTTTTTTTCTTTCAAAAGTTCCATTTAACTCGCTATTAGCCGCCATTATTCCTCCTCCTTCAACCCTATGTTTGTGTCCGGTGTTGCCCGGTTTACTTATTGTCCTGAAAAAGTTGTAAATTAAGAATTATAAATAAAGGCTAACCCAGATCAGCTCTAAAAGGTGCAGGAATAAAAATTGCATAATAAAATCAGTTGTGAAATACGTTCTCGGACAGGTTTGCTCAGTTTTAGGTTTCATGAGTATCTTATTTAATGAAATGTCAGTTGTATGCGGTGATGATAAAATTTTATACCGACACGAATCGTGCAGTCGCAGTAAAAAACTCAACAAAGACAGATAAAAAATTTTAAAAAAGATACTGATGAAACCTAAAACTGAGCAAACCTGTCCGAAACTTATTTCACAACTCCGTGGCCACAAGAAGAAATTATATTGCATCTAACAACAGCTTTAATGCCAAAATTTCACAAAAAAGAATTAAATAGTAACAGAGCCCTAACCCGTTGCCAATACACCTTTTAAAGCTGATCTCAAAATTTGTGGGAAAAATAATTTGTAAATTTGGCAACAGGGTGTTTGTCCATCAGAAATTTTGAGTGTTATTTTTATTTAGTTTTTTAATGTGTTTTTATGCGAATTTGCCTAAATATGGTTCAGAATTATAGTGTGTAATGCCTTGTAGAGATGTGTTTAAGTGAAACCGTCGAAATTTTAAGCATTCCATTTGGAAAATCCATATGAGACCGCCAAAAACTGATTTCAGATTCGTGTTCTACGACCCAAAATTAGGGTCTGTGCAAAATTGTGTTTTTGTTTTTAGAGGGTATTGGCGGTACGTAGTTTTGAGTTTACTGGCTGGGCAAATCCCGTGGTTGTTTATGAGGGATGTTCAGTACGGCATGTGACTGGTTAGCAACTGTTTCCAAAGGCTACGTCTTTGCTTCATTATTTTTTCGTCGTTCGCTATGTAGTAGTAATACGTATATGAACAAAATAGGTACACCTCAATGTTAAATATTTAAACAATGAAATGAAGTCTACTTGTCAGGGGTACATATTAGAAATACGTAAAATTGAGAATAAGTTCTCTAAACCACCTGAAAATTCCTTATACTATAAGGATTTGAACAAATCATGGTAAAACAGCTATTCTCCAGGCTATATGCCCCTACGAGCGCTGGGTTACATACCAAAATTTGCCGTATTTTGACTAACACTGTTAGACAACAAAATACTTGGTTTGACTGCAAGAAGCTACCAGGAAGGAGGAAGCTTTTTTCTTTAGTTAGGATGTCGTACCTGCATACCGGTTTCGAACTCTTTAGTTCTCATCAGTACAGGATAAACGAACATACCTACCCTCCGAAAAAGCATACTCTTTAAGCTAGCCATGTCACACTGCATAAGCAGTATAAAACAGGCAGCGCCATCCATTAGCAATTTCAAGCAGTTGGAGTAGAATTTACCGTGAGGTAAAATATTACAACAATGAAATGAAGTCTACTTATCAGGGGTACATATTAGAAATACGTAAAATTGAGAATAAGTTCTCTAAACCACCTGAAAATTCCTTATACTATAAGGATTTGAACAAATCATGGTAAAACAGCTATTCTCCGGGCTATATGCCCCTACGAGCGCTGGATTACATACCAAAATTTGCCGTATTTTGACTAACACTGTTAGACAACAAAATACTTGGTTTTACATTAGGTACTGACGAACAAACAATTTTTATGCCCTTTGGTTTAAAAGACCTAGTATTCCACTGAGTATTTGTATGCTTGCCAAACTGAGTAACCCATTTGTCGATATCATCTATAGTTTTTACTTTACTTCGAATGCATATTTCATTTTTATTTGTATCATTTTTGCAAAACACATTTACAAATTCAGTAGGCAAATGCCTGTCATCAATTTCTTGTACTGGGTGTATTTGTACTGGTATCATAAAATTATTTACTTAGACGCGAAAAGGTTTAAAAATATGAAAATTACGATAAAAACAACATAGTGGCTATATGTCCGCCGGCGGTAGGTTCCAGTTAGACTTATAATTCCGCCGCAAGGCGGACTCATGCAAATAAGAAGAACTTATCCGCCGTAAAAATTATAGTGCGGCGGAACGCAATGGTAGATAATTCATTGTCCGCCTTTCGACGGATTTTCCTGCATAGTAGCTAACATCCGCCGACAAAATTTTGGCAAGCTTTGTAATTTATATACATATCTATATAAATAACACTCCAAATTTACAAGTTCTTTTTCCCACAAATTTTTAGATCAGCGTTAAAAGGTGAGGTGAGGAGTTGTGAAATACGTTCTCGGACAGGTTTGCTCAGTTTTAGGTTTCAGCAGTATTTTTTCAAAACTTTTATCTATCTTTGTTGAGTTTTTTACTGTCAGGTAGTAATAACACGGAAGGTCTACTTCCTTGTCAGGTAGTAATAACGTTCTCGGACAGGTTTGCTCAGTTTTCGGTTTCATCAGTATCTTATTTAATAAAATGTCAGGTGGATGTGGTGTTGATAAAATTTTATACCAACACGAATCGTGCAGTCGCAGTAAAAAACTCAACAAAGATAGATAAAAAATTTTGAAAAAATACTGATGAAACCCAAAACAGAGCAAACCTGTCCGAGAACGTATTTCACAACTCCTCACCTCACCTTTTAACGCTGATCTAAAAATTTGTGGGAAAAACAACATGTAAATTTGGAGTGTTATTTATATAGATATATAAATTATAAAGCTTGCCAAAATTTTGTCGGCGGATCTTATCTATTATACAGTAAAATCCGTCGAAAGGCCGAAAATGAATTATCAACCATTGCGTTCCGCCGCACTATAATTTTTACGGCGGATACGTTCTTACTATTTGCATGAGTCCGCCTTGCGGCGGAATTCTAAGCCTAACTGTAACCTAGCGGCGGCGGACATATAGCCACTATGTAAAAACAAACAAGCCTAAATGAAAACTGTGTTAAAATTTAAAATGTCAATAAACAATCACTCCCCATACCAGCTAATCGCCGAATGGTTTCATTTCTATAAGCGATCGACCTTGAAGCAGCCAATAGAAAAAGAGAATTAGCTATCACTGCCGTAGGTCGGTAAAGGATGTTAAAATGCGTACGGCACGGTAAGATACTTTTAGGTACTGTTATTTTTTTTTTCGATATCCGATATTTTGTACCGATATAATGCCCTACGATACAATGCGACACGGTACTTTTTTACGGAGTACCGGAGTACCTATTGTAAAGCGTCTCGGATGAAAAATATGTACAGGGTGTCCAGTTGTCGACCCTTTTGCAGGGTATCTCGGGTATCTTTAAAGACGGAGGGCTGCGGTTTTCGCAATACTATGCTACTTTTTCGTGAGACGTATGACGCTACAAACAAAATTTTCATAGCCCCTTCGATTCGGAGCACCATTCGTATCTCAGATTCTTTGTAACTTATTGGTAAGGTAAAAACTGATTATTATATAGTTTTTTTTTTCTAGAAGGAACGAATTTGAAGATAAAAACCAATGTTGCATTTTTAATGGGACATCCTGTATATTTTGTTTTCATGCGATTTCTTTTTAAAAATATATAATTGTTGGCATAGATCTTTTGGAAAATCTTCCGAATTTTACAATTAAAAAAAAGGGTATAATATTTCATAGTAGGCCGTTGAGATGCAAATCTTTAAAATTAGCGTAAGAATAAAGTACCTTAATTTTTCAATTTATTTAAAATATTTATTTATGAAACTTGTCCAAAATTGTTGAAAAGTTATGTCCCAATATGAAGTCATGGCCTTCTATTCAAAAAACAAAAATAAAACATATTTTTATCTTACCCTGTATAGAGGCTGAATCTAGGAAAGTAAATTGTTTAAAGGTTTCTTTATACGTTTGCTGTTTGCGAAGGGCTCGAATTTTAAGTTTCCAGACGTTTTTAAGTTTGTTTAAACCACTCAAAGACAATAACAAAATATTGCTTTTTTTGGAGCAATTACTGAGATTCTTTTTAGACAGTATGTTGAATGTTCAATGATGCTTTAGTTCACTTAAAAAATGTCGGATTTATTTATTTATTAAAAATAATTTTCCTTCCTGGATTCCGATGGATTACATAAAAATATAAGTTTTATTTTTGTTTTTTGAAGAGAAAGCCGTGATTTCATATAGGAACATAACTTTTAATTCTAAACAAGTTTTACAAATAAATATTTTAAATAAATTGAATCATTAAGGTACTTTACTCTTGTGATAATATTAAAAAGTTTCATCTTCTTCGTATAACCTATTTTTTGACTTTTGGTAGGCGGCATCTTAGTTTAAGGACACGCAGCTACTTTTATCAAGAAAAACATTTTCTGAGAAAATAATAATAAAAAAATTTACCATATCGAGCGCGAATTCTGCCAGTCACTGTATTTTTTTATTTATTAAATTGTTCACAACATTACAAACTCAACAAATGTTATTTTGATGAAAAATACTAAAATATTTTATCAATGTTTTTTTGCTCTCTGGTATAAGTTATTAAAATTTAAAAAAGCAGCTCTACAAATGACGCCAGGCACACGTTGATGCCTCGTGATACATACATTCAATCAGTTTTTTCGTCTTGCTCTGAATTTTTAACAGTCATGTAATTAAGCGTACTGTTTACATTGTTGTCACGGGCCTGCCAAAAAAAAAAGGAACACGGCCTCGAGTGTATATTCAGTTGTCTATACTCACCACACCTAAACCGAATCGTTGATCTGTGATGTAAATAGAAAATATTTGTTGTTTGCTTAGAGCTCGTTTTTTGATTGAAGTGTAATTTGTGTGGAATTATTTTTACTATATTATGAGAAGAAAGCAGTGCGATGGTAATTTAAAACTTTCCGTAAATATTTTTAAATAATATCGTCGAAGCATATTTTGCTGTTTATTTTTTTTTACGGTAACAAAAGTCTGAAGAGAAATATTGAGGTTATGATTTACCCTTACTTGAGCGACATGAAATGTTTTTTCAACAATCAATACATTGTACCGCTGCGCTAAGGTAATGGCTAAATACACATTTTCCTAGCAAATGGATAGGCCTTTATAGAATAAATCCATGGCCTGCAAGATCTGCGGACCTGACCCCATTGGATTTTTTTTGTGGGGATACCTTAAAAATAAGGTATACAAACATCGGTCATTTAGAGACGTAGATCATTTAGAGGATACAATAAGACCTCATGTCGCCAATATACAACCAGATATCCTAAGAACAGTACTAAAAGCGATGGAACATAAGACAATTACATGTATTGAACGAGATGGTAGGCATGTGGAGTAGTTCAGAAGTTAAAATATTGTTATTTTAATTTGCAATTAAATTTCAAAGTAGATACTTAGTTTATCATTTCCAATTTTTAATTTCTTTTGAATAATATTTAAAAAGTTTTGTAATCAGAATAATAAAGATGTATTAAAAAACATAAATATGTATGCCCTTTTATTAACAATAAATTGATTTGAGGGGTCAAGAATGCAAAGGCCATGAAATTATTTCGTTATGAAATAATGGAGCACCAGCCAGAATTGAACAGTTTTCTTTTTCTTAATAAGAAAGGCAACTAAGAAGTATAATATTTTAGGGAACGTTATTTCAAGTATTTCTTTTAGTGCAGTTAATAATATTTTGCACTGAAAATTACATTACGAGTATTGACAAAATGTTAGTTTGGCAAAAACAAGTTATTCTTATTTTTTATTCAATTGCTTTCAAAATTTGTGTACGTCTTTATAATTTAATTCTAAACAACATTTCTTAATAAAAAAATGGTTTGTGGGGTTTCCAATGATGCAGAAACGATTGCCAACATCGGTATTAATTTGTTGACATCTAACAATAAAAAATTTTCCCGTATGCTGCGTTAATTCTGCCCATCACTGTATAATGAATAATAGTGGGCTAAAGCATCCTCCTTGTACTCCTTCGTTTGTCTTAAACACATCTGATTGTATGTTGTCCTTTATTACATAATTGTTGGTTTCTTCATACTAGCACCTGATTACTTTAATCATTTTGTTGCTTACATTTCTTTTCTTTAAGGTGTCCCAGATTTCTTTTCTTGGGACTCTGTCAAATGTTTTTTACATGTCCATAAATGCGAAGTATGCCTTTTTATTATAAGTCAATGTCTTGTTTATAATTTCTTTCATTTTAAAGATATGATCCTGGGTGCTTCTTCCTTTTCTAAATGCGCTTTGTGAATTTGACAATGCTGTTTCTGGTATTGATCTAAGGTTCTTTTGTATTATTTGTTCAAGGACTTTAACCACCAACCGTATTTATAGTTATTCCTCTATAATTGGTACAATCTTTCCGGTCACCCTTCTTATAGAAAGGCCGTATAACTACTACAGTAAGTCTGATGGTATCTTCTCTTCGGTCCATACTCTATTGTGCAGAGTGTTAATACGCAATACGCATACCATCCAAATAAATCTGAAATATATTTTTTTGTATCCACTACATAAATTATATATTTATGGCAGTTACTTTTATTCATTTATTTTAATTCTTGTTAAGAAAGTTTTCTATTACAAGTTTTCATACAAAATTCAAATATTGTAAATCGCGATCTTTTTGATTGTGTCGTCTCGTAATAAACAAATAATATTGTTGTTGTGACTGGTGTAATTCGAGTGTTAATGCATTTTCTTGACTGTTGCTCAAAAATTAAAGGAATAACAGCTTAAAGGTATTTGTTTAAGATATATTAACTGTTATATGCTAATAAGCTCCAAATTGGTTTTGTATTTCTATTATCTTACGCAATACTTTGTCAGTGGTAAGTAGGGTTGGGCCATTTGAAAATTTCAAATGAAATTTTCTGTTTTGAAATTTTCAAAACTGAAAAATGTCACTGAACTCAAAAAGTGAAATTTCAGCGAAATTTTTGAAATTTTCAAGTGAAACTTTCAACTAATAAATCTCCTTATTACATGCGAAACTTTCACGAAAATTTCAAAAAATTCAGTGAAAATTTCACAAATCTTTCCATGTTACCACCCCTCGAATAATAGACGCGTCGCGTCGGTCGGAAATCTCGGACTGGCTGATCCCTCGGCGATAGGCGTGAGTTCGTAACCAGTGTGACTTCGCTCTGCAGCGCCTTTGAGTTCTATTGTTTTGTCGCGTTTCACTTTGCGTTGGAAAAATGAAGCCAAAAGGAAATATATGGGACTATTTTAAAAACGAGGAAAATATCAGAAATAAAGTAAAGTGCGTTTTCTGCGCAAATTCTTTCTACAAAACTACAACACGGATGGAAAAACATTTACTGAAGTGTTTTAAAGTTTCAAGTGTTATAAAATCGCGTCTTCTGAAGGGAAAATATGGAAACAGTGTGACAGTGACAACAGATGGTAAGGACAAGGGCGGTAAGTAAAGTCAAAGATAAACGCAGTGACGGGCGCGTGTGGGTGTGTGTCTGTGTAGGGTGTAGGTGTGTAGGGTTAGGGTGTAGGTATGTAGGAAGGAGTGTAGATGGTGTGCAGGTGTGCGCCAGTGATATACAAATAATGCCACCGTAGAAACAGATTCTATCACAAAAAAGAAATGTTAATTTAAATGGTTTATTTTAGCACTTCATTCATTTTCAAAAAGGAGTCGCATTTATTAAGAAATGCGAGCAAGAAAAGTTTCAATATTTTCAATACAGACACAGCATCTATTGTTATTATTGTTATTATTTCTTTTTAGACACGTGGAGCATTACCAGTCTTGGCAGTCTTGTTAACACCAGTATTGATATTCAAGGAAATTCATTTACAGAGGAATACCCAACCCAACCCAACCTGAACCAGCTAACCCCGAAAAGTACTTCTAGTTCTAGGTCAGCAAACATCTTAAAATACACTGATAGAATGCAACCTAGTGAACAGGTATAGTAAATGGTAGTAAATGCAGCAGTGTTCGAATTCTTGACTCTGGAAGTTGCATTTATCGAGAAAAGAGTGTTGCAGTTTTGCCATCCTTGCTTACCTTTCTCTTAGTAAATGCCACTTTTCGGGTCGAAAACTAACGAACTAACCGGAAAAATCATATGGGTATGATGAGTCATTGTATGTAATGTAAGCAATAAGTGTAAGTAAGTAAGTAAGTGTTAGTAAGTGATCTTGTAAGTAACAAGATAAAATTATATTTTCTTATCGGTGCATTAACCTAAACCTAAAGAAAAAATGTAATGTCTCATGTAAGTATAACTCATAACCTTGAAAAATTAGAGATAAAAACAACCCTTTCCAGAACTCCTTTAAAAATAACTGTTTTAGCAAATCGTGTCCTTATTATGGGGAAGGACAAGGATATGGATACTAACCAAAATAATTCAGGTTTAGCTGGTTTAGTGAGAAAGTCAGGACAGTCGAGCGTCAGTTTAAAAAAAGTTAGGCGTAACAAAGATGAAGAAAGCAATACCTATACCACCATATCATCTTCCTCAGCCTCAGGCGATCAAAAGTATTCTCTCCACCACTCTGCGTCAAGGTTAGACCCAATGTCGATGGACGAAGAAGACATTTAAAAATGTTCTTCAACCCCATGTCCTCGTAATGACACGAGCGCACCAGCACGAAGGACGAGTGTTATTAATTAATAAATTTAAGCATCAGAACATTTTAGTTATTTTTATCTGATACTTTGTACTT
Organism: Philopedon plagiatum; assembly: GCA_963971165.1. Classification (NCBI taxonomy): domain Eukaryota; kingdom Metazoa; phylum Arthropoda; class Insecta; order Coleoptera; family Curculionidae; genus Philopedon; species Philopedon plagiatum. The sequence goes on along the minus strand of OZ020193.1, from coordinate 24,346,052 downwards.
ACTTTATTTTACCCTTATTTTTAATGAGAATAAAACACTGTTAAAACGGAAAATAAAATTTGATAAATTTCAATGAAATTTAAGGTTTTGATGAAAGCTTCATAAGTTTCACAAAAATTTCATAAATGTCGAAAATTTCGCGGAAATTTCATAATTTCATAAATGTCTTGAAAATTTCAATTTGAAATTTCAAATTCTGGCAGAAGTGAAATTTGCCCAACCCTAGTGGTAAGTCATAACTTCAACATATTATGCCTTTAAACTTTTGTTAGGATTTATTATATACCCTAAAAATATATAGCAAAATATTTCTACTTGAATTTGGCGGTAACATTTAATAATATTTATGTAAAACTTTGCACTGCTTTAGCTGTTCTTGGCACAAGAAAAAAAAGAGTGTTCGGGCACTTGCAGTGGTATTTTTGTATACGGGCGCAGTACAATACTTATAGAGTGCTTTTAACGAAATTTCATTGTTTAATAAAATCAATAACACAAATTACACTGTAATAAAAAAATGAACCCTACGCAAACAACAAATATATTCCAGTGGCGGCTCGTGCCATTTAGTTTAAGTGAGGCGCAGGCAATAAAAAAAAAGCCCGCTGCCGGCGCAGCGCCGCAGGCGAAATTTTGTTTTGGACCACGCCCAAATTTTAACAAATTTGGTAAATAATAAAGCACTCTGGGCGGATTTTCGAATTAATAAATAACACAGAAATTTAATAAGTATACCAAGGCTATAAAAAAAGGTATAAAAAGGCTCACTCTTCCCCCTCCAGTCTACACCCTTTCCAATACATACTATAAGAATGTTATTCTTAGATCGCCAAATGAAAAATTAGTTTAAATAAATTAAAAAATTACAACCAAAGAAACAGGTTAAGGAATCCAGGTAAAGCAGGCGCAAGTGCCTTATCTTCCCTATAAGCTCCCTTGGTAAGGTATATTTTGTCTTAATATGAATAAATTTCCACATCACCCGGGAGGTATTATTCTGCGACGCGTACATCGTACATTTGGCAACAAGAGGCCGCCGGAATCGCGCCTCAGATATGACGTAAGTTTGCGTATTACCCCGGTCTTGTGCAATATAGTGGTGGGGGTGTGCATAGCATTTTGTCGCCGATGTGTGACGTATTGTAAGCCCAAATTTTTAGGATTGTATTTGCTTCTATGCGGTCCGGCAACGATTGAAACCTTTATTAGAGTTAAAGTTGGAAGGGGTGCGCGATAAATTTGAAAGATAATATTTTAAACCTTGATGGATATTCGATGTTGTGATACTTTTAATGTTTGTTGGTTGTTAGAAATTAGTTAGTTAGTAGTAAAACGTTTTATATTTAAACAAATGATGTATCAAAAATTTACATTATAACATAATAACATGTGGTGAGGCCCGGCCTCAGTTGCTTCATACGACGGGCCGCCACTGATATATTCTATTTACATCACAGATGAACGATTTGGGTTCAACTAGTAAAGGCAACTCAATATACAGTATGTCCACGGAGAGAGGTCACAAGAGGACAAATGGACCAAAAATTTCATTCTTTGAAGAAAAAATCGATTCTGGTAGGCTTCTGTTTCTTAGAAAATACAGTCTACAAAGAAAGTTTTTGATTTTTTATACAGGGTGCTCAAAAATACAAAAATAATAAATCATGTCGAGAGTAAGCTATCTTTATTTCTCAGTTTGTAAGTACATGATTGATTCATTATAACATACTTTTTAAAATGTTTAAAATAAACAAAAACACTATTTACTCAAACGCTCCTCTCCCATATTTCACAAATTTTTTAAACTGCCGTCTAATGTGCTCATAAGTTCTTATTTTGTCAAGCGAAATCATTTGCACCGACTCTAAAATTCCCTGTTTTAAAATATCGACATTTCAATGGGTTATTGTTGATACGTTAATTGTTTTAAACGGCCCCAGAGATACGCATATGGAAGCGTGAGGTCGGGGCTCCTCGGAGGCCACAAAACTGGACTCTTTCGGCCAATTCATCTGTCTCCGAATTCATTGTTAAGCCACTCTGTTACTGCTTGTGCATAATGCGCCGGGCAGCCGAGCCGCCATGCGGGAAGTGCATTTGCCGTCGGTACTGTAATGGCAGCTTTTCCAAAATAGTAATTTACGTAACAAGTTCCGAAAGTGATATTTTACGGGAGGAGTAGGAATTTTCCAGGACGAGCCGCAGGCGAGTCCTGGAATCCTGCGAGTCCCGTAAAATCACTTTTGGAGCGTGTTACGTACAATATTTTTTCTGCAGCCGTTTTGCATGTTAAAAAGGATATCGATGGATAATAATGTATGAACTTTATATAGATAATTACATATAACAACCACTCTTATGAATACATTATTTATGAATATTAATTGTACAATTATAACAATTACTTATATTAATATTATTAGGGGTATTAACAGAAGTGGCAGTGTTGAAATTAGAATTAGACGTATTAGTAATTGTACTAGTTTTTAAGATATTAATTTCTTTACCGCCCTTTTCAATCTGTGAAGCTATGTGAATTTTGTTTTTTAAAGAATTTTCTAAGTATCCCTCTGCTACACTCGTTGATTTCCATCCTCCGTGTCTCTTCAAGTTGGTTATACTACCACCACTTTCAGCGAGTAAAGTGGCTGAGCTTCTACGTAAACAGTGCCCGGTGTATTCTTTGGGATTCGGTAATTTAAGAAATTCAGCAACTGTGCAAGCGATTTTTCCAAAAGTGTGAATACCAATAGGTTGTATAGTACATTTTCCGTTTTTATAATAAACAAATAATCTACGATGTGGTGTGTTTGCTGGACGTAATGACAAATATTTTCTGTATAAAGAAATATTATTTTCTCCAATGACGACAAAGGTTCTTTCCATATTCGTTTTAGAATTAGGAATTTTAATCACTAACATGATTGTTTTATCTTCTATATCATCCAAATTCATTTTACAAAGCTCTTCACGACGGCAAGCGCCTGCTAAACCAATTATTAATGCAACCTAAAGTAAAAAAAAATAGTCACAAGGAAGAAGAGAAATTAGATTTAAATATATTACCTTTGTCATTAGGTAGTCATTATCTGCAGCTTTTGATACGAAGTGATCTATTTCTTCTTTATTCAATACTTTTGATTTTTTGGGTTTATAGCCAACGGATTTTCTTTTAAGGAAAGCAATAACTTTGGGATAGCGGCTTATATCTATATTATTTTTAATATTAATTGTGGACTTAAGCATCGAGTAGTTGCTCCAGAGGCTTGACGGCTTTAAGATTTTAGATTTTTCCATTAAATATGCAAGAATTACTTGTTCATTTATAGTATGCACATTTTTATCTTTGCTCCATTTATGAAATGAACTGTAGACTAATTCATACCTCTCTCTTGACTTTACCGGCAATAATTCATTAGTAGCCGCTTTAGCAGATTCACTAATCTCATCTGGAATTATTTCAGCCTCACTTTCACTACTGGTTTCCATTTCTTTGAATTAAAAAGCGAAAACACACACGAATATTACATGACAAGCGCTGTCATAATTAAATACAAAGTTTTTGTTATTGTTAAAGCCGCCTACTTAGATATCTAAAATCGTCCCGAAAGTGAAATAAATCGTCCCGAAAATGCTACTTTCGGTACGATTTTTTGTAAAAGGGTACTTTCGATTTAATAAATCATACCGAAAATTCTATTTTCGGGACGGCTGCAGAAAAAACACATTTACTTTTTAAAAATATTGGCGTAGTGCAGGAATCCTATAATTTGGATTTACTTCGCTCCAGTATCGTATCGAGTAATAGTATCATGGTATCGTACGTGTTGTGAAGCGACCGTATCATTTGTAGAGAAAGTCTATTTGCCGGAAAATAAAATAAGTTTATGAATGTGGTTATTCTCATTTAAAATTTTGTTCCCAACCCATAAACAAAAATCTAGTCATCTTGCTGGATCTCTCTCTTCTAAAGCTTGATTAAAATGCCGCTTGAAGGGTTTGTTTTTTTGTAAGTTTTACGATCTTTTGAATTTGATTTTTTTGGACAACCTGCAAATTTTGAGCTCGTTTCCTCAATGATAAAAGGGGAATTTAAACGACAGACTGCATAACCAAAATGGTAGCCGCATCGTTTCCATCAGATAACTTCCTTTTTAAATTCTGCAACGACCGAGTGTTCCTCAATTTATCAATCGCCGAATTTTATTTGTTGAAACAAACACTCCCGGAAACTTTTCAAAAAGTCGTTCTTGCACATAAGTATAAGATTTTTCATAACATTGAACCGAAAATAAATTGTTGCTTGACAGTGAGCATCTTAAACTTTTAGGTTCAGATTCACTAAGGAGGTTTAAGATTTAGTACTGGTTTAAATTAAGATCTCATAGTTGATCAGTTATATTTTGACAGGTTTTTCTCCTGTCATTGTCAATAAGTTGTCATTAAAAACTTATGAATTATTCTGATATTTCAACGATTTGCTTGAAATCCAAATGATTTTCATCTTGGAACGAGTTGCTGTAAAGAATTTAGTTCTATTATTTTTGAAAGTACGTACTAAAATTGCCATTTTCTTTAAAAATTTGCGAAAAAGCCCAGAAATAAATTCATAGCATAAAACTAAGTTGTCTTATTCTTACACTTGTCAGTTTAAAACCTTTGGTTGTGAAATTAGATCGGACTAGCGTTGGAGAATTTGGCTATTAAATTTTGAAGTAGTTAGACCAACACCGATTTAGGCCAAAAACTCCATGTTATTCCTTATGAAGGTTCGGTCTGCATTTTTCACTCCATTTTAGGTCGTGGCATTTTTTCCTAGACTGCGTCCGCGGCGACAGCGGCGTCGAGCGGCGTCGTCGTGAAGACTCGCGCGGCGCGGCGATCGGAAAGTTAGGTTCAATGACCCAGATACCTATATCAGTGTCCGCATACGGGAATTGGAGGTCTCAGGAGACTGGTCTCCTTCAAGGATATATCAAACCATCCAGTTCAGCGTTTAATGACATAACATTTTATTTATCTAACCAGTTGAAATGGTTGTGGATGGAACACCGGTAATTCGATGGTCGAGGGTTCGAACTGTATATGGACCCCCAGAAGAAGTTAATTTTCTAAGTATAAACAATAATTTTGAATATATCCGTACGTCATATTTAATTATTATAATGATGTGTTAATAATAATATGAATTTATCACTTCGCTCTGATTTCTTTACCCTTACAATCAGCATACCAGCTTGCGTTATTTAATTTTATTTGTTTATAACTATCTAAATGGATTCTTTATAATAATAATGTATAATAAAATACGTGAATTTAATTGCTATCGCTTTTACACCTCTGAATTAGGAAAATATAGTATTATCGTTGGTTTATTTAAATTTTTTCCTTTTGTTTGATACCCCACTCGCCGATTAACACATTAGAGCCTTTTTGATCATTATTCTTACAGGACATACTTTTGATCTTCCTAAATGGTATCTACACATACCCAGTGACCTACCCCATCAAACCCACCTGATTTGGGCTTAATAAATCAGAAGGGTGGCATCATCAATATGAGAAGTATGTAATGGGTAAATTAAAGTTATTGGTAAATGAAATAGAACGTTATATCACACACACGTGGGGTAGGAACCTGTTTTTTAATCGTTCGTGACATCATCGGAAATTCAACCGTTAAAAACATGAAAACCACTCCTTGCTCGTAAAAACGGGGAAAACTCACCCAATTATATTCAAACTTATTGTTTATACTTAATAAAAGAACCCAGGGGGTCCATATACAGTTCGGACCCTCGACCATCGTATTACCAGTGTTCCACACACAGCCATTTCAACTGGTTAGATAACTAAAATGTTGTGGCATTAAACGCTGAACTGGATGGTTTGATATATCCTTGAAGGAGACCAGTCTCCTGAGACCTCCCATTCCCGTATGCGGACATTGATATAGGTATCTGGGTCATTAAACCTAACCTTCCGATCGCCGCGCGAGTCTTTACGACGACACCTCTCGACCCCGTTGTCGCCGCGGATGCAGCCTAGGAAAAAGTGCCACGCCCTAAAATGGAGTGAAAACTGCAGATCGAACCTTCATAAGGAATAATATTGAGTTTTGGCGCAAAATCGGTGCCGGTCTAACTACTTGTTGAGATGAGGTGAAAAGGGCAAAATTACCTAGAAAACGTAGGCGCAGATTTATTTGATAAAATTGTAACACAAAAATAAAAAGTCAAATATTTAGATGATATTTTGAATTTAAATTTTGACTGGAATATAAAATATTTTTTGTTTTTATCAATTTGCTCTAAAATAAAAAATAAGGGTAGTTTACTCCTGACATGATTTATTATTTTTGAGCACCCTGAATAAAAAAGTCAAAAACTTTCTTCATAGACCCTATTTCTTTAAGAAGCAAGAGCTTATCAAAAATGATTTTTTTTTCGAACAATGAAATATTTGGTCCATTTGCCCTTTTGTGACCCCTATCCGTGGACATACTGTATACTTGCGGCCGTTCTTAAATTTCGTGTTTTTGCTCCTCATTTTTAACGGCCACGTGACTAATTCGTGTAAATAATACGATTAATCGCATGGCTGTTAGAAATTCCGAGAAGAAAGATAAAACAGATTAAATTTAAGAACGTAGCATAAAACAGCGACGCGTGCTTTAGACAATACCTGACTTAACTTTAGGGATCTCGCAAATGGCCGCTTTTAAAATTGTGATAGATTATACCAAAAAGTAAAAAAAATTGTTAAATTATCTGAGTATTTTTGGGTTTGAAATGACTTGCTTGAATATATATTGCAAAAAATACATGCGTGTTCCCTATTATTTATACGAAGGAACAGCTGAGCGAGGGCAGTGCGTTGTGCGCTTCTGCAAGCAATGTGTACATTGTGAACGTACACTGAGAAGTTTATTTAGTAAGGTTTTATCAGTTTTTTTTGTATTTTTAAGATATTTTCCCATTTGTAGCGCGGTCAGCGTAGTTCGCGCTCATGACTACCATTTGGTTCATCATTAGTTGAATTAAAACTTAATTTTGTACTCCTCGTTTAAAACTAGGCGCTGCAATAATTTGACGGACCTATTGAATTCTTTCGGGGTGCTTTTTAAAGGAAATGCACAAAATAAAATTCTTATTGCTTTAATGATGATGAGTGTCTATGCCTGTACACTGGAAAGACACTGCAAATAAATGAGCAAAAAGAATGTTATAAAAATAAAATAGTATTAATAGACGCTGGATACTCGTAAGATGCACAAAGTTTGTTGCTTCCCGGTTTATATAAATATATTCAAATTTGTAGCTGCTTGATCGTAAATAAAAATAAAAATAATTAAACTTATTTACCTCTCCAAATACACTCCCAGCTCCTAGAGTAGCCAATACACTGTAGCCGTCGTCTGCTACAACTTGTAGCCTTCCACGTTTGACTATGTACATTTCCTTACCCACATCTCCTTTCCGGCATATATAGTCACCCGGTGAAAAAACCTGTTGAGGAAAAAAAGGCAAGTTCTTACTCAACACTATTATCTTCTAGTGATACCAGACGTGAGTTAGTATTGTGTATTGTATGCAGTATATAATTCTTATGCATTTTCATTTCGATTTTATTCCTAAAACACGTTTAGTGCCATTTTATGCTGCATGATGGGAGCCAAACATCAAAAAGCAAACCCAAGCAATTTATTATTTTACCGATTGAATTGCATGAAAAAATTTTGCAAAATATACACGGTGTCCCATATAAGAATGCACACTACAGGGACCTCGTAAACCAGAAGGATACAAAGATGATTAAATTAGAGAAAAGTTGCGCTTTGCTGAACCCTTCAAAGTCACGATTCGAAATCTAAAAAAATCCGATTACTTCCGAAGATATTTGGGAAGAACCGAATTTTCCCGATTTCGTTTTTATTTTTTTCTGGCTCTATTTAAAAAGTTATAACAAAATAAATTTCACATTCTCATTGCCACTTTTTCTGCTCTACAAGCCGGCGTTCTTAGATTTTCAATACGACGTTTCGTTTCGTCGCAACCATCATCAACTTAATTTTTTTAAATAGTCGAAAAATTTTGTTTTATTCCTAAAAAATTCTAATTTTAATTCTAAGTTCCCCGACATATCGCTTCTTACATTTATCCGACGTTTCGGACGAAAAAATCATCATCAATATTATTTGATGATTATTATGAAGGAACGAGACGTCGGATCAAAAATCTAATTACGTTATCATGTAGAGGAGAAAAAATTACATGGGAATGTGGATTTTATTTTGACCTGTCTTCTTTTGTGAAATCAGAAAAAAATTAAATGCCAAAATTTATGTTTAAAATTTCAAGAATTCGTAGATTTTTTCTGATTCTACTGTAAGAGATAGATTAAAATAAATTTTACATTTTTATTGTCGTTTTTCTCCTCTACAACATGACGTCATTCAATTTTTGATTCTACTTTTTGGCTTTTCTCGACCATTATCAACTTTTTTTTAAATAATCCGAAAATTTTATTTTAGCACAGTTAAATTGCCCTTGTTATTCTGAATTCAACGACGTATCACATACGTGCAAGTAAGCAAGATGTTATTATCAAAAAACAAAATATTTTATTTTTACGCTACAAAAAGTTCATTGAAACAATCTTATTTAATCATATGTTCAGAATAACAAGGGCAATTTAACTGTGCTAAAATAAAATTTTCGGATTATTTAAAAAAAAGTTGATAATGGTCGAGAAAAGCCAAAACGTAGAATCAAAAATTGAATGACGTCATGTTGTAGAGGAGAAAAACGACAATAAAAATGTAAAACTTATTTTAATCTATCTCTTACAGTAGAATCAGAAAAAAATCTACGAATTCTTGAAATTTGAAACAAAAAATTTTGGCAATTAATTTTTTTCTGATTTCACAAAAGAAGGCAGGTCAACATAAAATCCACATTCCCATGTAATTTTTTCTCCTCTACATGATAACGTAATTAGATTTTTGATCCGACGTTTCGTTCCTTCATAATAATCATCAAATAATATTGATGATGATTTTTTCGTCCGAAACGTCGGATAAATGTAAGAAGCGATATGTCGTGGGACTTAGAATTACAATTAGAATTTTTTAGGAATAAAACAAAATTTTTCGACTATTTAAAAAAATGAAGTTGATGATGGTTGCGAAGAAACGAAACGTCGTATTGAAAATCTAAGAACGCAGGCTTGTAGAGCAGAAAAAGTGGCAATGAGAATGTGAAATTTATTTTGTTATATCTTTTTAAATAGAGTCAGAAAAACATAAAAACGAAATCGGGAAAATTCGGTTTTTCCCAAATATCTTCGGAAGTAATCGGATTTTTTTAGATTTCGAATCGTGACTTTGAAGGGTTCAGCAAAGCGCAACTTTTCTCTAATTTAATCATTTTTGTATCTCTTCTGATTTACGAGATCCCTGTAGTGTGCATTCTTATATGGGACACCGTGTATTTATAAAAGAAATCTTTAGTCATAATCAAATTTTATGAAATGATGAAGGAAAATAGAAATTAAACAGTACTATATTGTGAACAAAATTATTTTACAACTCGGGCAATCCCACAAAGCATACTAAGGTCTTTGCAGTTGTCTTTGTATGTCATAGAAACAATAATTTCTATTTATGTCACTAGTACTTAATGTGGCGAGCTTGCGAGCGAGGCCAGTAAGAGGACGAGTCCAGTAAACCCTTATACATTATTCAAGATTTCATGTACGATTTCATAGTATACTGTTTTCTCGCGATTTTTCAATAATATTTGGATAAAATAATAAAATACCAACAATGAAAATATCGGTATTTAATATAGCGGAGATTGCTTTAAATTTTGTACTCCTCACATCCCTGTTGATGGTCAAACATGTTAAGACAAAAAATGGAAGATAAAAGTAGCCTCGAATGAAGACGTTATAATTATTGCAAATAATGCTGCACACAATTCTTTGCTACCATCCAAATCCAGGCTTTTTTTGTGCTACTTACAGAAAATGGCGTGCAACTAAGAAAACTTCTAAAGACTGGATACTGGCATACGTCAACAGCAATAGAAAAATTTTATTGTACTAGTACAATAACTTTATGGTCTCAAATATTACCATAAACAGTACTTTATAATAAAATCGTACATAAAATATTATGTCAACTAAACTGCTTGAAACAATGCATGCAAAATGTAGTTATATAAGACAGTCTAGTCATATCTCAAAATTCTATGAAATTGTGGAGGAAAGTGCAAATCATAATACGATATACTGTGAAAAACTTAGTAAATTACGTTTGGTGTGCTGAAAAAGCACACAATAGTTATTTGTGTACCAAGGCCGTAATGTTGATCTTTTTTGGCCGAATCTGAAATTTGTGGCCGAGGCGTAGCCGAGGCCAACAAATTTCAGGTGAGGACAAAAAAGATTATACGGCCGAGGTGCATACAAATTTTTTTAAGCGAGTGTCTCATCAAGTAGGTAACAACTTTTTTTTACAATTTTGTTTCTAAACAAAGACGAAACTGGAAGATTAGATTCAAATTTTTATTAACCATAAGTGTGTCTAGTAGGCCGCCTCCATAATTTGACAATCTTAACATCGGACGTGAAAATAACTCAAATAAGCAAATTAAATGTGTCTAGTAGGCTGCCCTCATAATGACTTTATTTGCAAAAGCGGCTGTAAAGTAAAAAAGCGGCCGTAAAGTAAAAAAGCGGCCAAAAAGGTACACTTCAGGGACGTTAATAGATCCGTAAAACTTCATTTGTTGTGACACTCGCTTAAAAAAATCTTTGTGTTTGTCATGGCATAGAAGCAATAAATATTATAGCAATTAAACTACATAAACAATGTGTGCGATAAGTAAGTAAGTAAGATTTTTTATAATTTTGACAAATAAAATAATATATAAAATAATATAAATAAATAAAATTATTACTTTTGATTATTGCATCGAAACATCTAAGTAGGCATCAGACGAAGAAGTTTTTATTTATTTAATTGTAAGCAACAAAATATTGCACTTGAAATAAACTACATAAAACAATATGTGCAATAAGTAGTTCAATAGAAAAGTCTAGTCATATCCAAAATATTATAAAATTCTGGGGGAAAGTGTAAATCAAAGTATGCAATATTGCAAAAAATTTAGAATATTACATTTATTGAATAGACAGTGCTAAAAAGCAAACAAAAATCTTATATAAATTGTATACCAATTAAATTACACGAAATAATGTGTGTAATAAGTAGTTACATAGTTACATAGAAAGTCTACTCATATCCAAAATATTGTAAAAATCTGGTGAAAAGCCTGAATCAAAGTATGCAAAATTGTGAAAATTTATAATATTACATTTATTGACTAGGCAGTGCTAAAAAGCAAACAAAAATCTTATATAAATTGTATACCAATTAAATTACACGGAATAATGTGTGTAATAAGTAGTTACATAGAAAGTCTACTCATATCCAAAATATTGTAAAAATCTGGGGAAAAGCCTGAATCAAAGTATGCAAAATTGTGAAAATATATAATATTACATTTATTGACTAGGCAGTGCTAAAAAGCAAACAAAAATCTTATATAAATTGTATACCAATTAAATTACACGAAATAACGTGTGTAATAAGTAGTTACATAGAAAGTCTACTCATATCCAAAATATTGTAAAAATCTGGTGAAAAGCCTGAATCAAAGTATGCAAAATTGTGAAAATTTATAATATTACATTTATTGACTAGGCAGTGCTAAAAAGCAAACAAAAATCTTATATAAATTGTATACCAATTAAATTACACGGAATAATGTGTGTAATAAGTAGTTACATAGAAAGTCTACTCATATCCAAAATATTGTAAAAATCTGGTGAAAAGCCTGAATCAAAGTATGCAAAATTGTGAAAATATATAATATTACATTTATTGACTAGGCAGTGCTAAAAAGCAAACAAAAATCTTATATAAATTGTATACCAATTAAATTACACGAAATAACGTGTGTAATAAGTAGTTACATAGAAAGTCTACTCATATCCAAAATATTGTAAAAATCTGGTGAAAAGCCTGAATCAAAGTATGCAAAATTGTGAAAATTTATAATATTACATTTATTGACTAGGCAGTGCTAAAAAGCCCAAACAAAATTCTTTGCATGTGCCACTGTATGTCTGTAGAAGCAAAAATATATTTTGCCAATTAAATTACATAGAAGAATGTCTACAATAAGTAGTTATATAAGAAAGTCTACTTATATGCAAAATATTATAAAATTGTGACAGAAACCCCGAATCAAAGTATGCAAAACTGTAAAAAAATTATATTACATTTATTGACTTGACAGTGGTAAAGATCAAACAAAATTCTTTGCGTGTGTCAATGTATACCTTGGAAGAAAAAAATATTATGATAATTGAACTACATGAAACAATGTGTGAAATAAGTATCCTAAGTTATATAAGAAAGTCTACTTAAATAAAAAATAATATAAAATTTTGAGGGAGTAAATCAAAATATGCAATATTGTGAAAAATTTATCGTATTACATTTATTAACTAGACAATGAAAAGCAAACAAAAATCTTTGCGTGTGTCACTGTATGTCATAGCAGGAAAAAATATATCATACCAATTAAATTATGTGGAACAATGTGTGCAACAAGTAGTTATATAAAGAAGTCTAGTCATATATCAAACTGAAATATGAATCAAATATACTATATTGATAAAAATTTATTATATTATCTTGGCACTGCTTGCAGCTTTGCTAGCTTGGGCATTTATTAGCATTACAATGCCAGCAGGCCCTCTTGAAACTTTTTAAAACATATAGTAGAGGTTACTTTTATCCCTTAAGCCCACAGAGCTCATCTCTATAATTTTTTCAATTTTTCTGGCTGCAAAAAATTCTGTTTCATATTTGATTCATTCTCTTAGTGTCGGCAGTTTTATAGTTACCTGTAATCTAAGTTTTAAGACTAATGCTTCTAGTAGGCCGGGCTCACAGTCTTGGAAAATTCGAACTTTTCTTAAAGTTTCTAAGTGGACCCTAATGGCGATTTCGGCTTTTAGCTTATCGGGAAGAGCTGACAGCACTCTTTCTTCATCGAGAGCACCACTTTCTTGCCATGTGTATGCAAACCATCTGATAATAAAATTGTTGTAAATTAGTCTAAACTACAGTTAAAAAGCCATTGGACAAAATAAGATAAAACAAAATCCTTTACATATAAGATAATCAGGTCTAATACCCCCTTTCTGTACTTGATTTTACAGCGCTAAAAGTATTTTATGAGTGTGATATACCGGGTGTCAATGAAATCATTTTATATACCCTAATTTTGTTCATACTAAAAATAGAAATTTCATTTTCGGGTTGAAGCTTTAGTTGACAATAACACATTTTTTGCCATAAAAAACAATTGAATATCGGTTGTGGTTTCTCTGGAGGAGAGATTAAGTTTTTTACTTTAAATGGCAACCTACCAATTTTTTTTAGACTATTGGATAGCTCTTTAAATTCCCTTTTCGGTGATGTGTCAATACGTAGTAGTTTGTGGCGGCACTGGAGGCATTTTTCTCAGTTTGAGTAGGTCGCCATTTTGATATCCCTGGTTGTTATTTTTATAAAATAATTCTGTAATTTAGTCAAGGAGATTGTTTAACTTTTATTTTTTAACATTATTCAGTAAAACCCTTGTTAAATAATTTGTATATGCAAATTTATGTTTTACTAATATTGCCCATTTTTAAAGCAAATTTTCACCAATACATTAGGTATATAGAAAGCACCAAAAGTAAAATAGTCGTCGTGCCGCACATGTCATTAATTGCCTAAAATTATCAAAAATACACATTTTACCGGTTTTCTTCTAAAACATATCAAATAATTTATTACATATAAAATCAGATATGCATTTACCTAAGTTGACTTGAAAAAACAATTGAAGTTAATGAAAATAATAATTATGCAAAAATTGAGAATAAATTCTCTAACCACCTGAAAATTCCTTATACAATAAGGATTTCAACAAATAATGGTAAAACAGCTATTCTCCGGGCTATATGCCCCTCCGAGCGCTGAATTACATACCAAAATTTGCCCTATTTTCTTCTAACACAGTTAGATAATAAAATACTTGTTTTGAATGCAAGAAACTACTAGGAAGAAGGAAGCTTTTTCTTTAGTTAGGATGTCGTCACCTGCAGACCGGTTTCGAACTCGTTGGTTCTCATCAGTACAGGATAGACGAACATACCAACCTTCCGAAAAAGTAATCCCTTAAAGCTACAACTGTCGTACTGCATAAGCAGTGAGACACAGGCAGCGCCATTCATTAGCAGTTTCGAGCATTCAGAGTAGAGTTTACCGTAAGGTAAAATTTTCAAACGTATGAATGAAAGTCTACTTGTCAGGGGTACATATAAATATGCAAAAATTGAGAATAAATTCTCTAACCACCTGAAAATTCCTTATAAAATAAGGATTTCAACAAATAATGGTAAAACAGCTATTCTCCGGGCTATATGCCCGTAGAATAGGTAGTATTTTATTATCTAACTGTGTTAGAAGAAAATACGGCAAATTTTGGTATGTAATTCAGCGCTCGGAGGGGCATATAGCCCGGAGAATAGCTGTTTTACCATTATTTGTTGAAATCCTTATTGTATAAGGAATTTTCAGGTGGTTAGAGAATTTATTCTCAATTTTTGCATATTTATATGTACCCCTGACAAGTAGACTTTCATTCATACGTTTGAAAATAATAATTGTCAGATAGTTTTATTTCCAAACATCAGCCCTGGAATTTCTTCGACGTTTGTCTTAAATCATTAACATATTAATTAAACAACGGGTTTTAAACAAAGAGTTTTACAGTAAATATTTTTTTAGCAAATAGAAGCTTGAAAATAAAGTTTGTCTGACAATTACTATTTTCACTAACGTCAAATGTTTTTCAATGCCAACTTAGGTAAATGCATAGCCGCTTTTATGTTAAATAAATGATGTTTTTAACGTACTTTGTCTTGTTCATTTGATATTTTTTAAACAAGAAAGCCGTTAAAATGTGTGTTTTTGATAATTTTAGGCAATTAATAACATGTACTACACGACGGCTATTTTACTTTTGGTACTTTCTGCTTTAATGTCACGGTGAAAATTTGCTTTAAAAATGGGCAATATTAGTAAAACATAAATTTGCATATACAAATTATTTAACAAGAGTTTTACTGAATAATGTTAAAAAATAAAAGGTAAACAAGCTTCTTGACTAAACTACTGAGGTATTTTGTAAAATTAATAACCAAAGACCCAATGGCGACCTACTTAAACTCAGAAAAATGCCTCCAGTGTCGCCATTTTGAAAGCAAACTACCTCTTGTGATATATCACCGCAAAGGGAATTTATAGAGCTATGCAATGATTCAAAAAAATTGGTAGGTTATCATATAAAATAAAATACTTAATCTACCCTCCGGAGAAACCACAATCGATATTCAATTGTTTCTTATGGCAAAAATGTGTTTTTGTCAACTAAAGGTTCAACCCAAAAATTAAATTTCTATTTTTAATATGAACAAAATTAGAGTATGTAAAATGATTTCGTTGACACCCGGTATATGTCAGCCTGTTGCCATCTTCTTCTGTCGCTGTGACCTTATAGCGCTATAAAATAAGTTACAGAATACCAGTATAAAGTTTAAAAATAAGAGTGAATAAGGTGGTATGAAGATGATTAAATATATTGGAATTGGTGACTCCTGGGGTAGTAACCTATTTATAACCAAAAAAGAATTTTACTTTTAAAAAATTTCTTGCGTGAAGTAAGATATTAGTTTCCTATGTATTTACAATGGTAGATGCATTATTGCAGAAAACGTAATTTCTTTATGGGCTCTTTTTTTTAAAATTCAACACCTCTATATATTTTTGAGAAAACTAAATCCAAAACCAAATTCATAACATAAACTTCGCGAAAATTCTGCTATCTGTGACGCTTTAAAATTTAACTGCATCACATAAAAATAGTAAAAGCACTCGGCACTCATTTCTTCTTCTTTCTTCCTATATTTTGATAGGTTTTTGCTTCCGGTATTATTATAACTGATCATTCGCATAAAAAACATTTTCGTCACTATTATAACACTAAATTTTATTAATGTGAAACATTACAGACGCGTGTTCTCTGTCTCTGTCCCCCGTCTCTTTTTTCTTATGTCAATACTGATTTTCAAACCGAAATTCTATATTATTAGCGGGATCCAATTCAATCTTTTTTGTTATTTTGCTCGGATTTCTTGACAGTGATCAGTCGAACTGTTTACAAGTTTGTTTATATCATGTGCCCCTCAAAAATTCCGAGCAAATCAATGAAAAAGATTGAATTCCTGAACGCCGGATTTATTTCGATATAAATAATCCCTTTTCCCTATCTCACATGCAACAGAAATGAATAAGTTTTATGGATTGTCTATACTTTGTCACGAATGTCAAATAACGTGTTTAAATAAATCTTGGCGTACCGTAAAAAAATTGTGTTTTTAATAAAGAAATAAATTTTTAGTTTTCAGTTATTCAATGTATTATTTTAAGCTTTGTGTTTGAATTAGTTAGTGGAGCGGTTTATTACATTAATGGCTATACCCACTGTTTTGTTAGCGTTGTAAAAGGGTGTAATGTTTAACATAAACCATTTCTAGAGGAAGTGCGTTTGACAGAGATTTCACTTTAAAAGTAACACCAAAATTAGTTTTTAGTTTTTAATACTGCAGATAGTGATAAAATACCGTGGAATCTTTTAAGTACTGTGTTTAATTTGTGAAAGAAACCCTTGTTAATGTTAATTATTAGTCAGATGTTCGTTTCTTGCATTAATGGCTGTACTGTGTTAATTATTATTTGCTAACCCAAGCATTTTCAAAAGAAGTGAATTTTAAAGGGATGTTACTTTAAAGGTATCAACAACATTATTTCTTATGCTGACTTGTAGCATAGAAAAAATTACTGATGTAATTGGTAACTTATTCGGTACCATGTGTTTCTTGCCAGTGGCGGATACCGTTGGCTAGAGAAAGTTTAGGGGGCGATTACTAGCTTAATATTACAAAGCGCCATTTATGAATATTTTTTCTCAGTCTGAATTCATACCAAGATATACTTACTTAATCCAAAAAGTCTTTTAGTACCCTTCTGGGTTTAAGGCGGTGGGGGTTGAGTTATTTGCTGGGATCCCGTTTTTAAATTTCTCTTCAGCTTTTCCTGTCCTGCACCCTCTCTCTCATTTCTCATCACAGTACCTCTCTCCTTTCTGCGGCCATTCTGGTTTCCTCATTCTAGGTTTTCCTGGGTATTCCCTTTTTCTTTTTCTTTGTTGCCTCGTATATTTTTCTTGCTGTTTTGTTTGGGTTCATCCTCAATACGTGTCCTATCCATCTCAGCTGACCTTCCTCTATGATATTCTGTATTGGTTTTATGTGTAAGTTTTCTCGGTGAGTTGTGTTTCTTATTTTATCTAGTCTTGTGTTCCCTGCTATTTTACGTAGGAAATTCATTCCAATGCTTTGCAACAGGTTTTTCTGGTTTTCCGTCATTGCTCATACTTCCGATCCATAGGTGAATATCGGTGAATATTTGTATTTTGTTTGTGTGGGGTATTTCTTTTTTGCCTAAGAATTTGTTCTTTATGCTATTAAAAAGTCTATCCGCCGCGCCGCTCCTATCCTCTCGTTTATTTCTTCGTCCAGTCGTCTGTCTTTTGGTACTTGAGCCTAGATATTTGAACTTGTTGTAGGGTCGCTTCTCTAAGGTGTATTGTGTGTTTCTTGTTATGCTTACCTATAATCATTGCCTTGGTCTTTCCGATATTAATTGTCAAGTTTATTTCCTCCAGTTTTGTGTTGTATATTTTTACATTTTGATTTAGGGTCTCTTCGTCTTTCGCTATTAGAACCACGTCATCTGCATATGTAAGTTCCGAGATTTATAATTGTTCTGGGGTCCAGTGCTCCACGTTGTAATGTTTCACAAATTTTTTTGCCCCTTTCATTGCCCCATCTAAGACGACTATAAAGAGTAACGGGATAAGGATTCATCCTTGTCTTACACCGTTGGTCGTCTCAAACATCCTTGAGGTTTCATGCGGCGTTCAAAGAAAATAAAAGGGTTTGAGAAAAGACGCAACAGTGTATTTCCGTCGAAACACGAATATCAGCTGTTTTCAAGTGGGCTGAATTGCAACACTGTTTATTAACCAAAATGACAGATCTGTGACAGATCCTTGTGTCAAAAACTGTTGGCAAAACAGCTAACCTCTTTACCGACTGAGATAACTTTGCGCGGGAAACCCATTAAAAATTTTTTAAAAATTTACTAAAGGTAACGCTTAAGCAACGCACAAAAAAATAGTATTGTTCTCAAAAGTTGTATTGTGTTCTAAAGACCTACTTAAACATTTGACTTATTCATAGTAATCTATTCCAGGGATAATTAGCAAGTAGTTTCACTTACCCGATAAAACAATTTCCCAAAGTTAAGAGAAAAATAGGTAATGTTTATTTTTGTCAATTTTTTTCCTACTTATACCTGTTATTCAGTAACATACAATGAGTAATACATTTAAAAGGCCTTTAGAACTCATTAAGAATTTCGAGAACCACACTAAATTTCAGTACGATGCTTAAAGCGTTACCTTACATTTAATTTAGAATCTTTTCAGCTTAACATTTTGAACGATGTTTCAACCCTAATTATTACATTTTAACGTTAATTAAACATATGACTTAATTAAAAATCTTGATCTGTAAAATGTTTCTCAAAATTTTTAATCCAGTACTAAATTTAATTCACGTTTAGGCAGCGACATCAACATGAGTGCTGTCACATTAGTCTAATTACTTTAATTCTTGATCAAATTGTCTGTGCAACTGAACTAAGACTCTTTAAATGAAGAAAGGGCAAATAAAATCCAAAAGTTATAAAAAAGTAAAATTTATTTAAAACAAGCTAAAATTGGAAATCATAAACAAAAACCCTATTGAATAATAATAATAAATGCTTTTGTTTTTGGTAACAATTAACTACATATACATTTTGTTTTCGATAAGTACCAAATATTAATATTATATCTATACGAGTACATATTTTGCGCAGCAGCATCTTCAAGAGGCCTTTTTTCATCTTTAGTAGTTCTTCAAATTTTTGGTTACGTGGTACAAAATTATAAAAAATTGGTACAATACAGTGCTAAATAATAAAATATTGCTCTCAAATTCAAAAACTAGTTTCCTTCATCCCAATAGCAATTTAAATACAACAAATAATGCTAACCTCAAACTCCACATAATATGAAATAATAAGTTTGGTAATTTTATGCCAAAAATTAGTTTTCTAAAAAAATTTCTTACCTTAAGGCACAAATTATGAATATGAGGTTTTTAGGTTATTTCTATTAGACCCTTAAAACACTACAGCTTGCTAACACACAATAAATGCAAATTCTAAAATGTCAATAATTCACATGTGCAGAAAAACCACCTCGTGTGGGTAAAACAAAAGTTGTTTCTTTTATTACTTACATAAAACATAAACATTTTTTTCTACTTCTAAAATAAAGTTGTACAGGGTCTCGACTAAAAATATTTGAATATTAAAATCTTACTTGTACCGTTAAAATATCAATTAGGTACATTTTATCACTTTTTAAATAATTCTATGTTAAGAAATTTTTCAAATAATGTGGTGCCCCACTTGTCTACCAGTTTATTTACCACTATTAATATTCCACTTGTATGTTTAAGGTACAAAACGTTAAAAATGGCAGCACCTCAGTGTGAAAAAACAAATATTAGCCCCATTATCAGAATCCTCATTGATTGAAAAGTCTCTAACCCGAACAATTTTAAATAATAATATGTTCATAAAACAATGGAATTATACTGAAAAAAATTCACATTCATAACCTGCATCTCAAGGAGGATTTCATTAAAAAAATCATTGTTTGATGTAGGTATTCCAAAAAATTTTACCAATCTTTTTGTTTAGGAAAGCTCGATATACCTATACAAGATTTAATAATATACAACGTTCAACGTAAAAACTTGAAATGATGGAACTCTATCTCTGGAAATTCTCAATAATTGATGATCAAACCCAAGTAATAAATTCACAATTTACACTTATATTACCTGCCTGCAGTCCTCCCTCACGAAATCCTTAACCAAAACGAAGGCCCGCGTGGAGGTGGACTAAATTTTCAACTTCTAGGATAAAATCAAATTCCAGTCAAACAAATGTGTTATCAATTATTATCTAACTTACCTGATGGATAGGAAGAATCCCTTTTAACTTTAAAAAGGCCAAAGAAATTTTAAAGATTCACGAAAAAGCACTTTAGGCTTACCATTAAAATGAACAATGGCGGTTTGACAGCGTTTGAGATGGTCTCAAGTGGGAGCAGTGCCACCAAGATTAAAACTTCTTTGAAAATATCGACATAATTTTGATATTTCAAACAGTTTCTTAATTAATAAAATTAGTATCCTGACGTTAAAATTTGTACAAGTGTTTTTAAAAATTGAATAAATCCAATTAAACTTTTAAACTTAGTCCGAAAAGAAAAACCCCAAAAATCTAGTGTCAAATAGGCGGGTTTGGATATTCATCAGCGAGCGTCTAGATGACACTAATGACAGCCGGTCACGTGATTACTTATCAAATGATTGGTAGTAATCCACGTGACCATATCTGGCTAGTGTCATCCAAACGCTCGCTGATGAGTTTGCCGAACTGGCATAATCTCAAGTGGGCGACGTTGACAGCTTGTGCGATTTTTCTGGGTTTTCGTGTTGCCATTTTCCCCATTTAACTGACATGGCCCTGACGGCGTTCTTATATAGTTGTTGGTTTCTTTATATAGGCCTTTGATTGCATTTACTAACTCCTCTTCTACCCCTCTTTATTCAAGAATACGCCACATGTTTTCTCGGTTAATTTTATCAAAGGCTTTTTCCAGATCCACAAAGCATAGGTGGATGTCTCTTTCCTCTCTCGAAGTATGAAGTATATGAAGTCTGAGTCTAGTACCCCTCTGTTGGGTCTTAAACCGAACTGCGTGTCCTTTAGTGTGTCCTCTACCAGCTTTTTTAGTTTCTTTTTTAGTTTTGTTTCCAATGTTCTTGAATATGTTTTCCCTATTGTACTGAGTAGAGTAATGGCTCTGCAGTTATTGCAATCCCTAGTGTCCATTTTTTATGTATGGGTGTGACTATGATCCTCCAGTCTTCAGACGTTTGCCCAGTTTGGTGTACTTTATTTATTATTTTTCTTAGGATTTCATTCGCTTCTTCTCCCTGTGCCTTTAACATGTCTGCCGATATCAGGTCTCATCCCGGGGACCTTCCTCGTCTCATTTTCTTTATGGCTTGTTGCAGTCCTTCTTTTGCTATTCTCCCTTCAATTATAGTTTTCCTCTCCTCTGTTGAGTCTTTAGATATTTCTATTTGTCTGTCCTCTTCTATGTCTTTCCCCTCTAATACCTCTTTGAAATATTGTCTCTATCTTTCCATAATTCTATCACTGTCCTGCTGTAAGTATTTCTCCATTTTCTGTTTTATGTTTTTTAGAGTTACTGCTCTGTTTTTCCTCGAATTCCTTAGTATACCGAAAAAGAGTTTCTGGTTCTCGTTGTATACTGGTTTCAATATATGTATCGAATTTGATAATACCCTGAATAATTTTAAAATAAGTCTTAGTTTTACTCTAAAATTAAACCTCAATTTAATTTTAAAGACACTTGAAGACCAACATTTTCGATTTGATGGGGGAAGTTAGCTGTCAGAGTGTGAGGTTATTAATATAACAAAATTTTTAAATATGATTTACAACTGAAAACAAAATTATGATTGCTTACCCGTTCATTTACAAATAAATGGAAGTATATAATAATTTAATCAACATCGGACTATTATCTACCAGTCTGTTCCTAAAATCTTGCTCATCTGATATCCATTGACCTAAACGATGTCGTAAACGACATAATGCGCATAAAAAAACTATGTTTTCCATCAGTAACTTAAAACCTGGCCCAACATACATGTCGAGAAAGATCTGCAATTGCTCACGGCTTGCTCGCGGTTACGTTACTCCACCGTCAAGAACATATTAATATTTTAATTTACTTTCATGTTAATTCCAATTTATACAATTTGGGCCTCATACTGAAGTTATAGAGCATAAGTATAAAATGAAATGACGATTCGATGAAACCTAGCGGATGAAATTTCATTCAATCAATTCCATGTACGTCGTAAAGCGTCAGAACCAATTCGGTAATCCTTTTGTCAATCTGATCAGAAGGAATTGACATAGCCCTTCTTTTTACTGTTTTTTGTTTCAGCTCTTATTTGTTGTAATTTAAGATATTTTTGTTTAAGTTTTTCAAAATGAGAAGGTATTAAACTGACAGAAATTGTTAATGCATGTGTTTAATTTTCATACAGTTATATAGCTTGCAATCAGCGCTTGTATTAAATGCCATTTCGGCCCTAATTTATTTAGTCGCTGTGTTTACCATACGAAAGCTTCGTTTTCATCCAATGCAACTCAATTCAAGTCTCTTGGCACATCACTGAGTTAAAATACTGCATTCGACCTCAAATTTAATCACGACCGCGCGTGCATGGGCGAGTTTTTAAATTCATCGATGTCTAAAGCGCATTAATCACGTTTCCATCAAACCTTTTTAAATTATCGATGAAAGTTATATTTTTAAATCATCACATTTTCATCAGATTGGTCATAGAATTCATCACATTTAACGACGGATGTTTTCGATGGATGCGTGGTGGGAAAAATAAGTTGTATAACCGAAAAAAGATTATAATTGAGTCCTATTAATAAATACAGGGTGTTATGAAATTCACTGCATATATTGGAATGGGTGACTTCTGGGGTAGACCAAAGAAATGCTCATTACTTTTGTTTTTGTTTAATCGAACAACTGCATAATCTTCTCTAACACCTGGAAACCAGATCATATGCGCTCCGCTGCTGCGACGTTGCCAAAATTATATTTTCGATGGGAATATTGTTTTAAATTTGTTCTACTAAAAAAATAAATAAATCACGCGAATTGTCCAACAATAACATATAACATAATAATATATAATTGAGAAAAACGCATTATCCTTTAAAAAATTACTTATTTGAGATACGATTTTACTTTCCTACGTATTTAAAAATGTATTAGGTATAGAATGTATTTTTGCACGAAACTTAATTCCTGTATGGGTTCCTTTTTGCTATCCTACACCTCTTAATATTTTTTAGAAAACTAAATTGAAAACCGAGTTGAAAACATATTATTGTTCCCATAAAATCCGTTTTCGTCACTATTTTTATTACTGTGACAAAGTATTGACGTTTAAAGTATTTTTCAGGCTATTTGACTATGACTTATTAACTGCAATAAAACCAGGCGCGGCCCGTGAAATTTCAAAGTTGCATATCTCTGTTGCTACTTATGGGACCCATACCAAATTCAGGTTTTTTAATAGTGAGCCTACTGGGAATGTTTTGGTAAAGAAAAAAAATATTTTGCAATTTGCGAAAAAAAGTAGATTTTTTGAATTGACCCACCTGGGTAAAAAATTACCACGCTTAGATATTTTATTTATTATTTTTTCTAAACAAATTTTACATCATTTTGTCGGCAATTCTTAAATTTTAAGGGAAAAAAATGTGTTAGTAGAAAGTTATAGTCATTTGAATTTTTTGCAACCGAAAATTTAAATTATTTTTCGTTTGAAAAAATTCACATGACTATATCTTTCTACTAAGACATTTTTTTCTCTTAAAATTTAAGAATTGTCGACAAAATGATGTAAAATTTGTATAGAAAAAACAATAAATAAAATATCTAAGCGTGTTAATTTTTTACCCAGGTGGGTCAATTCAAAAAATCAACTTTTTTTCGCAAATTGCAAAATATTTTTTTTCTTTACCAAAACATTCCTAGTAGGCTCACTATTAAAAAACCTGAATTTGGTATGGGTCCCATAAGTAGCAACAGAGATATGCAACTTTGAAATTTCACGGGCCGCGCCTGAATAAAACTACCTGCCATCTATCTGCCCCAAAGAAAGTTCTAGATATTTTTTTTTAACTAAAACTTATTACAATACGGCTCTGTCGACTAATACTGAAAATTCCTGGATATACCCAATGGAGCGGACCAGATAGTTTTATTGCAGTTAATAATTTATAGCCAAATATCTTGAAAAATACTTTAACTAATGGGATATTTTCGGCATTATTGAGGTCAGAATTAACCAAACGCCTTTGGGCACAAGGAAGAAAGCTATTATATATATATATATATATATATATATATATATATATATATATATATATATATATATATAGCTGGTATATATATATATATATATATATATAGTCTGCCCAGCGGTAATTGACACTCGAAAGGAATGAAAAATAAATCACTATGATGCCGTAGTGAATTTTTAAAAATTCGGAATACTAAAAAACTATGTAGTACGCGTACGCCTATAGTTTTTTAGCATTCCGAATTTTTAAAAGTTAACAACGGCGTCACAGGAATTTTTTGTCCTTTCGTTCCGAGTGTCAATTACCGCTGGGCGTACATTATATATATATATATATATATGTGTGTATATATATATATATATATATATATATATATATATATATATATATATATATATATATATATATATATATATATATATATATATATATATATATATATATATATATATATATAGATAGATAGGAAGATTTTGCAAAAATAAATTGCAAACACCGACCGATTAAACTCCATAACCGATAAAATTTCGAGTTGTATTTTAATTACAGTTTTTACTTCATTTCCTAAATGAAGTTATAAGCCCACCAAAGATAAGGAAGACTTTAAAAATTATTTTAACTTTTAGGTTTTTATAAATGATGGGATAGAAACACCATATTGAATTTTAACGTTTATGGGTTGGCGTGTCTCTAATTTCTAGTTGCAAAATCTCACTGTTACCTCGACACAAAGAACCCCTTTATTATGCAACAAAAATCCATGTGTTATTATGGATTGCCTATATTTTGTCACTAATATCAGATAATCTGTTAAACAAAGAAAATAGAATAGGTTTATTAAATTTGGGTGTATCCTAAGAGAGTTGTGCTTTGTAAGAATAAATAAATTTTTAGTTTTCAGTTTCTCAATAGTGCTGATAGTAAAAAATACCGTAGATTCTTTTAAGCATTGTATTTAATTAGTTAGTGCTTCATTTTTTTATTAATTGGTATATCTACTATTCTGTTGTTGTTATATAAGTGGGTTCCTTTTTAGAGGAAGTGAATTTTACAGAGATAGTGCATGTAGTGACAATATACCGTGGAATCTTTCAAGGATTGTGTTTAATTCGTTATTATTAGTTATTAGTGTTGATTTAAAAGTTAAGTGTTGCTATCTTGCCATAAATTAATAGCTGTTATGTGTTGTCAGTGTTTTTTGGTTGACGCTGGTATTTGCTAATCTTAAACATTTTCACAACAAGTGTATTTTAAAGGAATTTTACTGCAAAGATAACAATAACATTATTTCTTACGCTGACTTGTTACATAGAAAAAATAATTGATAGAATTAGCAAATTATTCAGTATCATGGGTTTCTTGCCCGTGGCAGGTACCACTGGTTAGTAAAGGGGACGATAACCAGCTTAGTATTGCGAAGCGCCATTTACGAATATTTTTCTTCAATCTGAATTTATAGTATATGCATTGACTTTCATATCACCCTGTATATGGAATTGTAAATAATCTAGTTTTGCAAAATAATATTTTATCCAACAACGCACTGTTCACCATTTATCAATCCGTTCTTAAAATCGTGCTCATCTGAAATCCATCGACTTAACCGATGACATCAGTGACATAATGCGAATAAATTAATTAATATTCCATGAAGAATTTAAAAACTTGCCCATCGCATTGGTTTTATTCACTTTAAAGTAACATACTAATAAAGAATAAAAAATATTTGAAGAATTATATTTTTCAATATATTTCTTGTTTGAGAATTTTTTTGTCAATATATTTACATAGAAAGCATACTCACCGGATTACCCTGGCTTCTAGCTCCCTTCCAACTTTTCTAAAAGCCATGTACTGCTTAACTCCATCCATTCTGTTTTGAAAGTCCACTCTGGCAACGTTCATGTTGGATATCATGGAACCGATGTTACCTGAAATGAATATAAGTGCAATAAATTCAAATAGGGGAACCGATTAACTATTGTTATGCCTAGTCTATTGTTATACAAGATTTTAAATTGATAAGTGAGCGAATAAGTCAAATAAGTTCTGTATTATTTCAGATTTTTTTATAAAGAAAAACACAATGTGTAACGTTCGTTATGGTTATATTTTCAGGAGTTCAAATAAATTGCGTGGATTCGCGATGGCATGAACTCAACTTAACGATTTCGATTGTAACGTGCGTTGCTGTGATATCTTTGGGTGGCTGGAGGTTAGTTGCTTGGATTCCAGGTAGTAATATCGAACACATCGTCTTGTGTGACGTTTGTATCTTTGGATAAGGTCATCTGTTCGTTGTCCTTCTGTGGCCCCGTAAGGCCCCATAAGAGGAAAATCAATTAAAATCTAGTTCCTCCCTATTTGTTTACAGAGATGAATCTTTATTAGGGACTTTAAAGGGTAATTATTGTTGATAAATATTTTGTGTAGGCGTAAATTCTGACCTACAATTTCATGTGTTGGAATTTAATTACGTTGGTCTTTTTAGCACCTAATCTAGTCCAGTTATTTGACCATCCATAGACCTAATGGTTTGATTGTTTGACCGGCTGAATTGTTTAGCAAGATTTTTAATTTTTGTAAAACTTAGAAAAGTATATAGGACATCTTTACCTACCTTTTTGCCGAGAAAACTGCAACAACTACAGAAATAGAAGGCCAAACTTGTGCTAAACGCCCCAAATTTCCGAAGAAAACAGTACTTATTTCAAATAAGGCACTCTTACAGGGAAAAATAACGACTGTTTTCAACAATTTCCGAACAAAACCGTAGTAACTAGGAATAATATACTTTTGGTCGGAAGCACAGCACTACAAGTGCTGAAAACAGTATTAACTACAGATATTGCAATTTTCCGGGGAAAAACTTACGATAGAGTTAGCAACGATTTCCCAACAAAAACATTTTATTCGCAAATATTGCACCTTGCTAGGGAAGCAACATAGACAGTTGTGTCCGAGGAAAAGAGATCTGCGCGCTCTCTAGCGGAAAATAATAGAATTCTTACGGGTTTCTTCGGAGAAAGGCTGATGCTTTTACTAGTGATTTTGTATTAAAACGAAAAACTGACTTTTTGGACTTACTACACTTTTCTTCGGGATTTGCGATTTGTCTTAAGTAAGTACATTGTTTTGTTATGTAATAAGCTAAAATCAGTAAACCCCCCTTTAAATATATTGCCACGCAACATTGAGCTAGCCGATGGCTTGCTGTCATGTAACTTAGCTTCTTAATATACCAACTATTTTTAATGACAACAATTATTGTTATACAATGTACTTTCTGTGGATCAACCAAATAGATGATTTAAACTTAAACCAGTACTAAGTCTTAAAACTTTTTAATAAATCCTGGCGGAAAGTTTAGGAGAAACAGATTCCTCGTTCAAAAATATGAATTTTTTATACACCAAGCGACTAAAGCACATCCTATAATCGCGGAGATAAAGTTAGTTGGGATTCAGTACAAGGAATTTTAGTTTAAGTCTTTCATCGATGTACATTATTCTCTGTAGATACTCCCTATTTTTAGTAGTTTTAGATTCACAACAATAAAGCAATAAAAATATAATACAACCTATTTTTGTAACAATATAAATCGGTATAAGCAATGTAAGCACAGTGGAATAGAAATAAAAAGTGTATTTTCATTGTATGTAATTGTATTGTACATAATTTCCATTGAAAATATTAAAATACGGATACTTTCAGAGATTTTTAAGTTGTTTAGAAAATCATTGATCTGGTATTAGGCCGTGTCAAGGTTTTGCTTTTAATTGGACCAGGGATATTTCCTCTGAGAGATCAAAACACTTAATGTGTCCGTCTTGAAGATATAAATTGTGTTTATTGCACGGCTACATCGCTGCTAACTGGATCACATCCTATCAGGCAATATTTTTATCGTGTGTAGAAGCATTTTATACTCGAACAAGAAGCAACACGAATGTCATAATGTAATAAGTAATGAAAAATTATACAAAAGTATGTGTCATACAATCAAAAATTGTGATTTTTCACCCTACGTAATTCAGTGTAGTAGTATAGATTTTTGGATTTTAAAATGCAGAATGCAGAGCACATTTCTTGTTAGACTGTAGTTGAAAACCCACGTGAATAGTCTTTCCATGGCAAATACTTAGGAAAGTACACCCTGTTGCTCTCAATACTGAAAATGTCTTGCTCCCTTTGTTTGACTTTTAGATATTGCTGTCCTATTTGCAAATAGGAGCTCTCGTTGTTTTGGATTTATTTAGCAATTTTTTAGTTCATAATTCGAAGAGCTTATCCACAAAAAAAAAGAATTCTTTTTATCTAATTTACCCAAATAGTGATCAAATATCGCTCATTATGAAATCGGGACATGAATTCTGGTGACGTAGTCCCACGATGGGCGACCCAAATTTAAGAAATAAATTAAGCATTGGCATCAAGATTATGTTATCAAACTAAAATTATATAAAAAAAGTTGTATTATTCGAAATTTATACTGAACTATGTGTTACATAGAAATATTAAGAGAACTAAGAAAGCTATCAAGGCATAATATTTTATTACCCTGAAAAGGATATTTATGCTTGAGCATCAAAGAACTACTAATCATAATTCACCGAATGACAGGACCAAGAAAATTACGACACGCTAATATTCCACATGATTTTTGGGTTTTACTATTATTTTTTGTAATTTCCCGTTATATTTAAATTAATACACTTAAGAACTCAGACAAGAGATTCAAAATAAAATTTAATTCGAAGAATAAAAATGCTACAAAAGTTAAGCATGCATATAAATATTCCCAGTTAGTACTAAAATTGCCGAAAAGGCGCATGACGATTGTTGCTCAGTTGTTTTTCGTAAAATGACGTCAGGCGGTCACTTGAATTTATTGAATTTGGTCGAATTTTAAACCTTAATATTTTTGTTATTATCTGTCCAACCGACGCGACGTAATTTTGTGTTGCTTGTTTCGATTGACTGATTTTGCAGTAATATTAACATATTTATTGAAATGACTGGACAAGCCCATTACATTAAATTTCTGCTAAAGGGCATACATACAACTCATCCTTAATTAAGAACGAATTGTGTTTCGGTAGTTGGTTACCAGTAGGGAAACTGCCTTCTGGATTACAGCAATCTAATGAATTATGTCTAAACAGCCCTGGGATAACAATTGTTTTTGGATTACCACACATTTAATGCAGGAATAGAATACACTGTCTTTTTCAGTTCGCAAAAGCACCTATATGGACAATACATTTATCTTGAGATTAAATATGTCTCCAGACATATAAAAATGTTTTAATACCGTTAAACTGTCTTCTTTTGGCATATCGTTGCTTAGGACCATTATTCTTTTTTATCATAACAAAATATCGTAAGAAATATTAGTTTGGAGGAAATGGGTATAATATTCTGAGTAGGAATGACTCTTGGGACGGTTTGTGAAACTCTACCAAATTGTGAAAACATTCTTTTACTAAGGAAGGGAATATGCATATAACCCACATAAATCTGAAATATTTTTTTATATTCTCTACATAAATTACATGTTTATGGCGGTTGCAGTTATTCATTCATTTTGGTCTTTATTAACCAAAAAAAGCATTAAAAGCTGCAAATTTTCGAGCGAATTTCGAAACTTGAAAAACGTGATCCCATTGGCTGGGTCGTCAAAACTGAACTTATGACTCATCATGAGTATATGGCGAAATCCAGTGTTGTAGAGTCATCGACAACTCAATAAAGATGCTATTTAATGCGTAACTCATCCAATGAAATATCCCTGCACTTATAGTAGAAGGTTCCTAAAATCTTATTCATGTATACTTCAAGCCGAAATCGGTCCAGGAACCTTTCAATTTTGCAACAAAAATTGGCATTTCTGCGAAATTTTGACATATCATCTTAATAATTTCGAGTAAATAAACTGCAATTCTTTATTTTCACGGCAATCTTCGAAAATTCAAAAATTTTCAAATTTTAGATGTCCCCGATGAAAATAAATCTATTTATTTATAACATATGGTTTTATTTTTCCATGGGGTTGCGGTCAAAATGTTTACATTAAAACAATAGTCATCTTTGACGTTTCGGTTTATTGACTGACTAAACCATCATCAGAAAGTTAACTACAAATTTTTAAAAAGAACTTATTTTATCAGGTTTACTAATAATAACACAAATAGACATACCTTTTAACTATGATGAACAAACTTAGCACTAATACTAAGGTAGGTTCGCCAAATAAGGCCCGGGTTCTAATAAGGCCCATGCCGGTAAAAACCATTACCGGATAAAAACTTGTCAACTCAGTCGCAACTCCCTAATAAAGAAGGTCCATCTAGCGGCAGACAAGTATAGTTCGTGGCGACTACGTGCGCCGCGCCATTTTATTTGTTCAGTTCGATAGAATTCGAGCAAGGGAAAAGAGCTGTTATAATTTAAGGTAGGTGAATTATTTCATTTTTTTACGTATCATATTACCGAATTGCAAATTATTGTGTGCCATTTTTTAGCTTAACATCTGTAGATTTAAAGTACCTACATAGTTTTTGCTTGTAAAATGTCGAGACTAAAAAAAACGTGACAACGGTGAGTCGTGTAGGATGATCCGAATAAAGCCCGGGTGGGCCTTATTTGGAACAAGGACAGCAACAGACTTTTTTATTTGATTTAACATTTTTTTGGTTCACAAATTTTAATAAAAGGCACCAACCAGACCACGTACCCCATCTATATAGGTACCTTTTTTTAGATAAGAAAAACCCAGATGTCTAGAAAAATAGGATTATGGACTTCGGTCCAAATGGCGGAGGCATTGCAGGCCATAAAGAATGGAATGTTAACAAGAACCGCAGCTAAGCAATTTAACATTCCACGTCGCACGATAAGAAGTCACGTTTTAAGTGGAAAAACATCAAAAAAATTTGGGCGACCTTCATGTTTAACACCTCAGCAGGAATCTGAGCTGTGCGGTAGAATTTTTAGGCTAGCGGATGTTGGGATGCCCTTAACATCAAAAGTAATAAGGCGCTCAGTGTATGAATTTTGCCAAAGAAATGACATATCTACGCCTTTCGGTCACAAAGGCATAGCTGGCCGAAAATGGCTTAAGCTTTTTCTCGCTCGTCATCCCGATGTTAAACAAAGAAAATCACAATTTATGAATCCGGCTAGAGCGGCAAA
Organism: Philopedon plagiatum; assembly: GCA_963971165.1. Lineage (NCBI taxonomy): Eukaryota > Metazoa > Arthropoda > Insecta > Coleoptera > Curculionidae > Philopedon > Philopedon plagiatum. The sequence continues at coordinate 24,314,491 of OZ020193.1, read as the reverse complement.
ATTAAATCGATTTATTGTAAATGATTACTTCGAAAAATTAAAAAAAGTTATGGTAAACTTAGAAATTGTTCAAAATCCTCAACGCATATTTAATATTAATGAAAAAGGATGTCGTTTAAATCTTCACAAAGCTCAGCAGGTTTTTGCACGTAAAGGAGCTAAAAGAGTTCACCTAATTTCTCAAGAACATGCCGAGAACGTAACCATTGTTGCTTGTGGAAATGCTCTTGGCCAAACGGTTCCGCCTATGATCCTGTTTAAAGGTAAAAGGAAGAAAGAAGAATGGCTAGATAATCTACCTGTTGGATCTACTGTGGAAATGACTGATAAGGGAAGCATGACGACACAAATATTTATAAAATGGGTCAATCATTTTGCTAAGTATAAGCCCACCGGAACAGTACTGCTTATATTTGATGGGGCATCGTCTCATTTGGATGCGGGAATTGTTGATGTAGCTGATTCTCATGGAATTGTGCTTTTCTGCCTACCCAGTAATACAACCCATGAGACAAGTCCGTATTTAAAGCATTTGAATCATATTGGGATGACGAAGTAATGGCGTACTGGACTAATAAACCGAACCGAGTAATTAATAAATTTACATTTGGACATATTTTCTCCAAAGTGTGGCCAAAAGCCACCACACCATCCAATGTAATATCATGCTTTAAGGCTACGGGAATCTATCCCTTCGATCCTAGTACGATTCCAGACATCGCCTTTGCCCCGTCCGAAATAACAGAAAACAAATTACCCTCAGATGATATTGCCACACCTTCAACGTCCACATCGATCCCTCCACTTGCTACTTCTACTCCAGTAAAACAACAAGTAGGCAAAATAATTGCTAGTGAAGATAGTAGCTCCGATAGTTCTGATGACAACTTTTCTTTGCATGACAGTTCTAGCACGGAAGATGCCAAGGATGATTTAGTATCTGTAAGTTTTAAAATCGTGTTGATAACGCCAGAATTAAAGGCTAATAACACAACGGTTGGAAGGAAGAAATCAATAAATTATCGGGCACAAGAAGTCACGAGATCATTATTTGACTTAAAAAATTTAGAAACACCAGCCAACAAAAATCAAAATGGGAAAGTTAAACACGATAAGTTTGCACCCGGTCCTAGTGGCATTAAAGGAAAATCAGACGGAAAAAATAAAGCTAAAAACAAAAAAGCAAACAAATGTGGTCCCTTTCAGGAAGGACAAAAAACAGTAAATGAAAACTGGTTTTGTTTTTTGTGTGCAGAAGATGCAGTAAAAGACATGAGGCTATGTACCATTTGCAAGAGATATGTGCATGAGGAGTGCGTAGGGCTCACTGCTAATGATAAAGACTTATTTCTATGTCCAGAATGTAACTAAACGTTTAACAAATCCGTATCTGGTTGACACACTTTTGTAATATTTTATTGTTCCTAATTTTTTATGTTTAAAGGTTTAACAAACACCGAAAAATAAATAATATTCACAGATTTTAAGTCTTTTAATTTTTAGGCACATTCTAACTAATGTGCTTTGTAGGTAGTTAGCATGGGCCTTATTAGGAACAGAGTGTGCCTAAAAGGGCCCACAAACAGCTTTTTTGTAAAGGCCTTAAAGCCAGGGTAAATGTATTTTTTTATTTTAAATGGCAGTTGCTACTGTTAGCCAATTGTATAAAGTATCTTAATCCATAATAACAAAAGCTTTTTTTCAGTCCAACCAAAAAAAAACAACAAGCTTTTCTTAAGTGGGCCTTATTTGGCGTACTTACCTTACTACATTTTAACAACCATGTACTCTCTACGAGACACAGAGTTAAACTATTATTTACTAACTTGCCTTAACAACCAAATTTGCATCGTACCTTTTAGAAGGTATAATGGATGGAAAGTCCACTTTAGGTACAAAGTGTTTTGTGAATAATGCAAAAATTTTATTTTTATGACATAATTAGGCCTCCATAAACTGAACTTAAATTTTCGGTATCTGACCTGAAATTGATGGTGTTATTGGTTTTTTTAATATGAATCATTTCTTTAATATTCCTTTTTTTGTTATTCGATTCAAACTCTAATATTTGAACATTATTGAAATTGAAATTATGTAGTTCGTCAAGAGCATGTTTAGATAGGGCTGTGGGGTTATGGTTGGTATTACGCAGGCTATTCTTATGTTCTTTTATTCGGTTTTTTAAATGTTGTTTTGTTTGTCCTATATATGTTTTTGGACAATCAGAACAGTCAATTTTGTATATTAGATTTGTCTGAAATTCTTTAGGTGTTTTTGGTTTTAAATGTGTAAATAATTTATTAGTACTATTGTTTGGTTTTTCGGCGATATTTATATTATAAGGTTTAAGGACTTTTTTAATTTTTTGATTTATATGGGGTATGTGTGGTAATGAAATATAATTACTTTCGGTGTTCTGAGTTTCGCGATTTGTGGAGTTATTGTATATTTTATTAATCCGGTTTTTAATGATCGGTTCACAGAAGTGTTTGGGGTAATTATTTTTTTGTAAAACGTCTCTAACTTTTCTAAGATTTTGTGGTCTATTTATCGGATTAGTTAATATGACAGCCCTATCAATTAGTGAATTGACTACGCTTTTTTTATATTTAATAGGTGTGTATGAATTAAAATTGAGATATCTGCCTGACCATACAGGTTTTGTGTACCAGTTTGTCTCGATGTTGCCTTCTATGTCGTAAGAAATATTAATGTCTAAAAAATTTATAGATTTGTTTTTTTCCTTTTCATGAGTGAATTTGAGCCTGTTATGGAAGTTGTTAAATTTATCCAGGGTGTATTGAATTTTATTTTCCGATATACAAAGGATACAGTCATCGACGAACCTTTTAAAGAATGAAGGTTTGTAATCGAGGGATTTTATTACATTTGACTCAACATATTCCATCACAAGATTGGCTATGGTAGCGGAAATAGGTGAGCCCATCGCAACGCCATATATCTGGGAGTAAAACTGGTTGTTGTATTTAAAGAAGGTTGAATTTAAACATAGTTTCGTTGCTTCAATAAACTCTTTTTCAGGAATGGTTGTAAAGTTTTTTATTTTATTCCATTTTTCTTTAATGCTACTAATTGCTAATTCAATTGGGATATTAGTATATAAAGAGACAACATCGAAAGAAACAAGTACATGGTTTTTTGGAATTTTTTTATTTTTTATAGTATTGTGGAAATCCCATGAGTCTTTTATATGGTAATCAGTGTTGCCAAGAACTTTGGTTATTGTGTTAGATAAGAATTTGGATAAGTTATAAGTTGCAGATCCAATTGTACTTACAATGGGTCGTAAAGGGATATTGGGATAAAATCGATGTTATACTATATTTTTTTTATTGGATGCTTAATTGTTTTGCTTTTAAGATATATAAATGATCCATAAAAATCCCCAAAACATTCATTTTTAACATTTTTTTCCATCTTTAAAAATAAAAGAGTTATGGTCTGTTCACTTTTATTTGGATATCCGTGTAAAAATCTATAATTTTTCTAATTTAAACATTTTTATATCTATTGGTCCAAATACACACACTTTCAAAAGTCTTGCACCCCCCTGGTATTTTTATTTGCGAAGTAAATTTTATTAAACTCTTTATACTGATAAAAAGAGTAGCCTTTTTTCGGTAAATACCACAAAAAAGGAAACAAAAAAAATTATCATCAGTATCGATAAATCACATTCGCATTAAAATACACAAGTTTGATGGTTAGTATTTAATACGATATAGTGTTCAAACACGGTAAAATGCCGCGAAATGAGTTGTCTCAGTTCGATAGAGCTAGAATAATTACTTTGTGGCAAGAAGGGCTCTCACGTCACCAGATTGCTACTCGGTTGAATATGATACGAAGTACAGTCAGTAGAACAATTAATCGTTTTGAAGAAACGGGAGCAGTGGCGAGCAGGCATCGAAGTGGCCGTCCTCGTGTTACTACAGAAAGACAAGATCGATACATAGTCCAGTCAGCTCGTAGAAATCGATTTACGATCTTTCCGGCACTAAGGTGTCAATATCAGAGGACTTACCACCGCGTTATTTCCAGTGCTACAGTGCGTAGAAGGATAATTTCGGCAGGTCTTCGATCTAGAAGGCCTCTAAGAGTTCCAATACTTACTCGAGCGCACCGAACCACTAGGCTACAGTGGGCGCGGGCCCACGAAAATTGGTTACTGGCCCATTGGAGAAATGTGCTTTTCACAGATGAGACAAGAATTGGTTTAGTGAGCGATGACTACCGAATAAGAGTTTTGAGAGAGCCAGGGCGTGAACATAGACTAGAAAATGCTGTTCAAGTCGCACCCTACCGGGGTGGAACAGAAATGTTCTGGGGAGGTATAATGTACAATCGAAGAACAGAATTAATACACATACCAGGGACAATGACAGGCCAACATTATCTTCAAAATGTAATAGGCCCTATAATTCTTCCCTTGCGTAACGAAATAGGCGAACATTTTGTTTCTATGGGTGATAATGCACGGCCGCATCGCACTAGAGCAGTACGGGAAGTATTGGGAAATGGAAATGTCACAAGATTTGACTGGCCGGCAATGTCACCCGATATGAATCCTATTGAACATGTGTGCGATTATATGACGAGAGCAATTTTTAGGCGAAACAATCCACCGGCCAATACCCAAGAGCTTGTGAATGCAGCTATTGAAGAATGGAGGAACATCCCTCAAGAAATTATCAATAACTTGATTATAGGGATGCATAGACGAGTTGCTGCATTAATTAGATGTAGAGGGGGAAACACTGACTATTAATTCACCTTTGATTTGATTTGTTTAGTTTTTTTTGCGAGAATTTAATGTTTTATTACTTTTTAATTTTACAATGTTTTTAATTTTGCTTTTTTTTTTATATAGGATGACCTTACGAAGAAATGTATGTTTAATTGTTTTTGTGTATCCTTCTTAACAGCCTTTCTACCTCAGCCCTTACAGCTTTCCTAGGTTTCGTTATGTTAAAGATAACAGGGAGGTGCAATACTTTTGAAAGCCAGTGTATAATCAATAACCCTGTACAAAACCAATTTAGGAAAACACGTGTTATAAATTATATAAACTGTGTTGGTCTCCATTATTATAATCAAATACTCTATGGGCGTTTAGATATTTGTGTGTAAATCACGCCAAGTAAAGGCTTAGAAACAGTATGAGTAATAACGAAATTATTTAAATATAATTTAAATTAAACCACTTGGCATCCTTTCACTATATATAGAATTATATTTAGTATTTTATTACTGGTAACTTTAATATTTTATTACCCTCATGACTATATTAAATAGCATAATAAAAGATGATTAGGTAAAAGTATATCCATATATTTTATTTTAATTATTATGATTTAAAATTCAGTCACCGTATGGGCAACACGAGTATTTAATAGTGATTAGACGCCAACGATGTTCTAAAAAACATAGTTACTGCCTTCATGGTAGTGAAATTTAAAAATCCAATGTATCTTGAACATAATTTTACGAAAAACGAAAAAAAAAAACAGGAACTTAGAAGACAGTTTTCAGTCGCACCTGAGTTAGAAGTTAGGTCACCTTTTTGGGTTATTTAAGTTTCTTGTTACTAGCTGATCAAAAAATTTGTTTAGTTTTAAAATAGCTCAGGTTTAATTTCTTATACAGTGAGAACGAAAAGGTTGGAATAAATTCGTTTAAAATTCAGGTATTTTTTTTTTAGAAAAACCGTCAAATTTTGATTTTGGGTGTTCATTGTTTAAACTAAATTTGATGTATACGGGGTATGGGTGTCAATCCTGACTGGTTTTCTTAATCCCGGGATTTTCGAGATTTTGTTGTCTAATCCGGTCGTCTAGACCCGGAAAAAATTTAAAGGAATTCAATTATTAAAATCTTTATTTATTAAGATTAAACATACAAATATATTAAAAAGCACGTAAACGATTCTAAATACAAAAAATATATGTATAAATTTATACTTATTTAACAAAATACCGCAAACATATTAGGGCGTCCAATATTTCGGTTATTTCGTCTTTCAGGTTGAACGTATTTTGTTGAAAAAAGCTCCTGCGAAAGAGAAAGATCTTTCGGGTTCTATGTTTGTGGGCTGAATGGTTAGTAGGAATTCAAAGGGTTTTTGAAGATTACGTCCGCGACTGCCATCATTTGCAAATAAATCAATTTGTTGAGAAAGGATTGCGCGGACATCTGAGTTTTATTACTGGTTTGCTTTTGTGACTCTGAACATTTTAGTAATTCTTTTTGCACTTTGACGTTGAATGGTTCATTTTCTTCTGCTCTCAGAATTTCTGCACTGGGAATGTCATCTTGGTCGCTGATTTCTATTTCACTTTCGTTGTCTGTGTCTAGCCTCATTAAAAGTGTTTCTAATTTAGATTTAATGAGGGAAATATTTGATGTTTTGAAGCAGTCACCTTGTTCAGAGTTTAGAATGTCGGGATTTTTGAGATATCAGAAAATGTCAGAATAAATGGTTCTGCGTTGCTTAATGACTCTTGTAGTTCCGTACTGAGTGGTGTTTTAATTCTGGATAATTCCTTCAATATGAACTTTAAAGCCGCATCTGGTTTACATAATAAATCCATATCGCGACGGCACAAGGATTCAACTGCAATTTGTATTGGTTGGAGAACTTTTACAACACCTTTAAAAATCTCACTTCCTGAATCCAAAATTGGCGTTATGTTTAGATCAATAAGATCTAGTTTTATGAAATTTTCTAATAGTGTAAAACGCTCGAGCATGTCAAGTAAGCTGCTCCATCTCGTTTTGCAATATAATATAACTTTTAGCTCTTTCCCATGATCATTTAGCTCTTTCCCATGGTAATTTTTAATATACTTTTGTAGTATATTATTTTTAGTTTTTAGTTGACGATTTTCTAAATGTCCGAACTATTTATCTAACTCTAAACACCAATTCACAGAGATCATGATTATTGGTAGTGATTACTTCCAAAAAGTCACTTTTTTCCAAAACTTCTACCTTATTCCATACCTTCAGTGTCTTCTATATCGCTGTCGGAGTCGCTAAAGAACATTTCGAGACTAATCCCGAAAATAGTAATCGATCCTGGGATTTTCGAGTCCGATTTATACTCCGGGATCTCGGGATTGACACCCCTAATACAGGGTGACCCAAAAAGAAGATATCAAGTCACACTTAATTTTTTTAAATAAAAACCTCATTTTTATTTCATTTTTGAATTCTGCGTAAAATTTCAATATTTCATGGATCAAACCCTATATCTAAGTGAAGCGGATTTGAAAAAAAAAGACAGTTTATCTTTGAAAATAATAAAAATAATAAATGGCAAACTTGAGGAAAAATTATTTCAACAAATGTTGGAATTGACCTTTAGCAACCTCCTGGCATTTATTTCTTAGAAAATCGCTCGGACACCTCAGATTTTCATTTTAAGTTCGTATTGTTTAAACTAAGTTTAATGTATACAGTGTGACCCAAAAAGAAGATATGTAACAATTAATTTTTGAAATAGAAACTTCATTTTTTATTTCATTTTTGAATTCTGCGTAAAATTTCAATCATATTTGATGTATGATACCCTATAACTGTTTTCACGGGGCACCAACCCATTATACTTGCCCGGTGCGTGAATTGTATCCAATACAATAGCCGGCCAGATCCCCGGATTTAACCACGCTAGATTATTTTCTGTGGGACTACCTCAAATCCAAAGTGTACGTCAATAGACCAAATAATAATATTAACGACCTGAAAAACCGAATAAGTCAAGAAATTAGATTAATAGAACCTCAAGTAGCTCAAAATGTTGTGCAAGAATTCGAAGATCGTCGCGGGTGTTACCAGGACGTTGGTGAAGGTCAATTCCAACATTTGTTGAAATAATTGTTCCATAAGTTTGCCATTTAATGTTTTTATTATTTTGAGGGTAAAACTGTCTTTTTTTTCAAAAACAGTTCAACTTAGGTATAGGGTACGATACATGAACTATGATTGAAATTTTACGCAGAATTTAAAAATGAAATAAAAAAGAGGTTTCTATTTAATTTCTTTTTGGGGCCACCCCGTATACATCAAATTTGGCCTAAATAATGCGCACCTAAAATCAAAATTTGACTTGTCCGAGCGTTTTCCTAAGAAAAAAATGTCTGAATTTTAAACTAATTTATTCCAACCTTTACGTTCGCACTGTATATTCAAGTTTAGTTCTGGCTTGTTATTTATTCAAAGACGTGTATTGCAAAAAAGCAAAAATCAGATTTATTGACTAGAAAAGAAATGCGTAAAGTTGAGAATCAGTTCTCTAAACCACCTGAAAATTCCTTATACAATAAGGATTTGAACAAATCATGGTAAAACAGCCATTCTCCGGGCTATATGCCTCTCCGAGCGCTGGATTACATACCAAAATTTGCCCTATTTTCTTCTAACACAGTTAGATAATAAAATAGTTGTTTTGAATGCAAGAAACTACTAGGAAGAAAGAAGCTTCTTCTTTAGTTAGGATGTCGTCATCTCCAGACCGGTTTCGAACTCTTTGGTTCTCAGCAGTACAGGATAGACGAACATAACCTACCTTCCGAAAAAGTATACCCTTAAAACTTCAATGTCGAACTCCATAAGCCGTACTGTACAGGGAGCGCCATCCATTAGCAGTTTCAAGCAGTTGGATTACAATTTACCGTAAAGTAAAATTTTTAAAAATATGAACGAAGTTAGATAATATCTAACAGTGTTAGAAGAAAATACGGCAAATTTTGGTTAGATAATGTCTAACAGTGTTACAAGAAAATACGGCAAATTTTGGTATGTAATTCAGCGCTTGGAGGGGGAGGGGCATATAGGCCGGAGAATCGCTGTTTTACCATCATTTGGTCAAATCCTTATTGTCTAAGGAATTTTCAGGTGGTTTAGAGAACTGATTCTCAACTTTACGTATTTATATGGATCCCTGACAAGTAGACACCATTCATATTTTTAGGAAAGAAATGTTTGTTTCAATTTCACTTCTCTTAAATACAGAGTGTTATGAAAATGGTTTAATATATTTGAATGCATCCTGGGGTAGTCTACAGACTTTCCCAAATTTTTTGTTTCCCCTCAAATCGCACTTTTTTTTATTTTAAAAAAGTCGCGGCGTTTACAAACTTAAATATTAGCTGAACATCAAATTTTTCAACAGTTTTAGATAAAACCGAAAATAATCCCAAGCATTTTTAATTCCAAAGACTTATTTTACTAAAAATGTATCTTTAAATTTAATAGCAATTTCGTTATCAAATATGGGAAAATATGGACCATACACTATTGAAATTAGGTTGAAATTGTAAGCAGAACAAAACAGGCTATGCATACCGTTAACACAAAGAATTATGACTTACTTACTACGTTATTAATGAGCTGAGCATCATTCCTACTAACTTAAACTGTGTACCTTTAAAAAAGGTTACAAATTAAAACGCAACACGGTGGTCGCACTAGAGCCTTACATAATTTACTAACTCATCCATTTCGGTGGTCGCATTATTCACATAATTTACATATTACTTTTTCACACTAATTGAGCACAGATACACAGTATTGTAAAATTATATCCAAAATTTACAGTAGCAAATTTTGTCACAACAACGTTCTATTAACTACAAAATGTGCAAAGCTGTATTTGATCTTTTATTCGTTCACTGTGCCCCCAGCCTCCACCTGATTGGTCCACTGAACACGTGCAATCAGCTATTCATGTTACAGAGGTGAAGTGAGTATCATATATTATGAGTATTGATGAGGTGAATAATGCCGTGTACATTTTTTGCTTTCTTCTTATTAATTAATGAAAGTCCCTTAACGAAGCTATTGGTATTAACAAAATATCATACGCTCTTAGTGGTGTGCATTATAAGATTTATAAGTAAAACACAACATTTCTGGGTGCTTATTTGGGCGTTATTAGTTTACTCTTGCTTTGAACAGCTATTCCTTGGATTGTTTTATTTGTGTTATAGTATTTTAACTTTTTGCAATTAAGAATTTTAAGAAAGATAGTGGGATTTGTTTATTTAAAAGTAACGAAAATACTATTTATTTAAACTTGTTACATGAAATTATCGTTGAGAGACTTGGCAACACAACAACCTAGCTTACTGTTTTTTATATGGCCATGAGTTTATTACCAGTGACGCGCAGTGGTTAAAAGTGGGGAAGCGCCATTTATGGCTGTTTTTCCCTATCTGAATTCATACCAAGATTTACCGGTTTTAATATATGCAGTTAATTTCATAACACCCTGAATACATTTGTTAAAATTATCGTACATTTTGTTTTTTTATAAAAAATTACGAAATTACCAGCATGCAATTTATATGTAAATTTCGTGATAATTTATAATATATTTGGTTTTTTTAATGTTCTCTTTTTGACAAAAAACAATCTGAAATAAATCCTATGAGAATGTGTTTATAAGATGTGGTACAGTTAAGCTATTAATAGAAAGCTTTCCAGAAACAAGAACTCCCACGATACCTGAAAGAGTTTTGAGATTATCGAAGGTAATATCAGTTACCTAGTTAATTTTATGAAATAGTGAAGAAATCACACCTTCTTTTGGTGAAGCATGAAGACCTAAAAATATTTTCAGTGCTGTAGCATTAAGAATTTTTGAGTTGAGGTCGGTAGCAAGCCTTTACTGCACACCCTGTAACTTAAGTAGAAGGGACCAAACTATTTAAAACAAGTTAAAGAAATATTGACCTCCATTACGACTAATTTTCAAAAATTGTCGTCACTTAGAGACGTCTAGGAGCGTCTATGATAGAAGCGAATAACCCTAAACTCCCTAACCTAAGTAACCGGGGGACAGCGAGTCTCACCCACCCTAAACCATAGAAAGGCGAGTGAAGCGAGCCTCATTGCAAATAAATCTAAACCCCAAAATCCCTAACCTAAGTAACCTCAACAACTTGCATTGAAGTATTTAAAACGAGGGCCTTATAGCCTACGAACCTAAACCCCAAACGTTCTAACTAGACTTCCTAACCTAAGTAACGGGGGGACAGCGAGTTTCACGCGCCCTAAACCACAAACAGTCTCATTGCCAATTAACCTAAACCCTTAACTCTATAACCTAAGTAACCGGGGGACAGCGAGTCCCACGTGCCTCCGTGAAGCGAGCCTCTTAAACCTAAACACTAAACTCCCTAACCTAAGGTACCGGGGGAGAGCGAGCCCCACGCGCCCTAAACCACAGACAGGCGAGTGAAGCGAGCCTCATTGCCTGTGAACCTAAACACCAAACTCCCTAACCTAAGTTACCGGGAGAGAGCGAGTCCCGCGGGCCCTAAACTGCAGACAGGCGGTTTAGGGAGTTTAGTTAGAACGTGTGGGGTTTAGGTTCATAGGCTATAAAGGCTTACTGTTCCCGTTTTGAATGAGTCAATGCGAGTTTTTAAGGTTAGGTTGAAATTCTCATCCATGCTCTAAAAGCATTGTGTTCTGCCTTTGAGAATTTAAAAGTCGCAGGTATTTTTTTTAATGCGTTTCCTCTCAATTTACGCAGTCATCGAGCGTTCAGACGAGTCTATGTATACAGAATTTCGACTACTGTGATTTTTTGAGTTAAGAACGTGGTAATCGTTCGATGTATTAATTCTGTTGTTGAATTCCTTTTATAAACGTATGAGAAACGTCTCATTTTCTAACTTTCGTACAATTTGTACGATTGTAATGCATTTACGTAAGTTTTTTCAAAGTTAGGTTATAGAATTCTAACCTATATTCGCTGAGAACAACATGCTTGAGTATTGATTTTCATCAATTTATGACAGGCGCACTATTTTTCTCGTACTGTCACCGAGTTATGTTTGAGTTATATAGCTTTGCATCAGAATGAAGCATCCTTCATTTTAATCGATTTTCTTAGGTTAGAAAAAAATTATGACCTGATGGAGTAATTCTGATGCCAAATTCATGTTCAGCAGCTAACCTACAACTCAATAAACATGAAACTTTTTTTGTGCCTGTGTTACTAATTATTACCCTTAAAAAAGTAATCAGCCGCGATTTCTAATTACACTTAATGTAATCAGTTATAGTAATCGATTACTTCCCATCTCTATTTCAGATCTTTATAAATAGAAACAACTTTTCTTATTTTTGGCCAAAGAATCACCTGTAAAATTTTAGAGTTTTTCAGCACCCTGTATACTTTGTGGATTTGATTAGCTATCTCTAGCAAACTCTAAATCTTGTACTATAGAATAATACCCTGTATTTTAAAATAAATTATATATCAATCGACTTTACTTTTCTATAATGGCGTTATCATTATGGAAACTTACTTGTTTTTACAGCGTATAAATAATAGGTGCCAAAGTGCTCAATTTATATGATTGGTGAAAAATAAAAAGAAATGATACGGGAATAAAATCACATAACGACTTTATCGTTATGTTTTAATCAATATGAACTGTGAACGTCCACACGGACAAGGGTCACGTTGCGGAACTTAGTTTGTCAGATATTTTTGAATATTTATGACTGTATAGGGTAAAAATGATGAGAATTATTGTTAAAAATTTTACGGACATTTTTTTAAAGCTTCAGCTTTTCTAGCGCTTACTCCTAAATGAGTAGTACTAACAGTCCATTATCTAGGATTCGGTTGGGTTACAAGGAACAAGTTTCTCGAATTTCATGTAGAATTTCAGACTGTAGCCCTTGACATTTTCGAGAACTTTGACAAAGTATGGCTAGTAGCGTGCCGTCGAGCGGGATAGGCTGGCGCAAGCCCCCCCCCCCCCCCCGCAGTTGCTGTAACGGCGCCCCCCACGGAGATTCACTGCCTACTATGACCACATACTCTTCAATAAAAGGGCAGTAATTTACGGCACCCCCTGTAGATTCACTGCCTACTATGACCACATAATCAGAGAAAAATAAGATAGAGAGAATAATATCTCGTACGGAGTTCATTCATAAATACGATTTGCTTTCTATGACCTCCAAACCGACGTCGAAATAAGCTGACATGGGCGTGCACTGCAGATTTTGGGTTATTATAAAACACAGTGAGAGTGAGTATTGGGACGCGCCTCAGGAAACTCTCTCTGCTTGCCGTGTTGCTGCCGCACTGGCTAATGTTGGGGTGTATTGTGAGAATCGTATTGGCTAATCTCGGGGTGTTGCCGTGTGAAGGCCATAGCGTGGTCGAGCTGGCGGGAAGACGAGATATTATTCTCTCTATCTTATTTTTCTCTGACATAATCTTCAATAAAAGGAAAATAATTTGGCGCCCCCAAATCTTTGTGCCCCGTCCGCATAAAGGCACGGCACGCCACTGAGTATGGCATGCTACACTCCTCAAAAACTACCCTCTTATGGTCTTAGTTTTAAACTATGTATTTGGATCGGTAGCTTTCTTTCAAGGTGCTCGCCCACTTAGGCGAAGAGTTGCAAAGGGAAGCGCGGTGAAACGAAGCGTCATTTACGCGGTGTACGCACACTGCTGGGGCGAAGAGAAACAAAGCGCAGAGAAACCATGGCGAAAGATTTTCATCATTTCACGTTTAAAACATTTTTAGTTGTTCAGTGAAGGTATACAAAATGAGCACCTCGTCATCGGACGAGGATCTTGTACTTAACCTTACTGCCAGTATCGAGGAAGAAGAGAAACCAAAAAGAAAAGGTTGGGTTAGTGAAATAGATAAAAAAAGGACACTTTCGGTGAATTCCATCACCTATGTTCTGACTTAAGAAAAGATAAACAGAAATTTACGTACTGCGCATAGCACAACACAATCTACAAGAAGTCTTAGCTGATACCAACGACATCGGAAAATAATCCAAAATATTTTGGATCTTCGCTTCTCCTCTTCACCGTACACTGAGGCAGCGCGACGGGAAGCGGCGAGAAAAACGTCGCCTAGTTGCTCTGCAGATTTTCTGAGCGTCAAATAACGCTTCTCTATACTTCGCAACGCCTCAGAGTGCAGGCTTCCATTTGATTGCATGTAAGATTCTTGGATGGATAAAATTCTCTTCCCTTCCCGACGCTTAGCTTAAGTGGGCGCGCACCTTAATCAGTCTGTTCTGTCTAATCTCTAACCTATTTCTCCTTTATATTAATTCTTTTTTTAACTACCAGTCCCATCCAGAGTTGCGCTGATGATAGTACTCATTACACCAACACTTATTTTTCCAAACAAGCCTTGAATTAAGAGCTGTATTGCAGATTAATGCATCTATTTATTTCGCAATATCTTCAATTAATCTTGAACCGGGATGCCAAAAACCCTGTCGAATTCAACGCCTCCAAAACCCAGTCTTGCTCCCTGTCAATCAAAAAATCCAGGAACACTTATCTCATCCACATAATTGTTCATCAGCTGCTAAAAAGCTTCATTCTTCTCTTCCGAGTCAAAAAAAATCTACCGCTCTCTCTCCAAATAATACCTAATCTAGCAATCCAGCTTATGGGCAGCGGCATCGCCTTAGACGCTTAATATCCTGAATTCTATCCAAAAGAGAGTCACTCGACCCAGACGTCACAAGAAAAATCTCTTCTCTCGCTCATCTGTCGCTTTTGTATTTTCACAGATTTTGGTTAGAACCATTAGCGATCCATCTCCCCTTGACGTTTTCTAACAGAACAGCGATAAGCGCGTCCCACATGCATCCTTTTACTCTCCAAATACCTAGGTCTAGATCATCCTACTTCTCTCGCTCATTTATACCAAGGGTCTTCAGATTATGGAACAATTTGTCTTCAGTGGTTTTCCCTTTCCTTCCCATTCTTCCCAATCTTCAAAATCTTGTATCAATAGATTACATTTTTGTTCTAGACACCCAGCTTTTTAGCTGCTGCTGTGGCTATTGAAGTAATGTGTTTGTAACAGTTGAGATCATGTTCAAAAGCGATTCCAACAATATCGAATGTTTCTTTATTCTGCTATTCTGTAGGGCTTGGTCATTCATGTGGACGAGAATGGTGTTTGCTTGGGTTTGCTTTGGGTAATTGAAGATCTTCAGAAAGGGATAGGTGCATAGATCTGGGTCCATAAACCAGCTGTTGATTCCAGACTTGGGCGTCTGGAAAAATGAATGTTGGAGTAAAGAGTACCTGCTATAGTCATCGTAACTGTGGATGGGATTGGTAGTTTAAGAGAGCGGGTCGAAATGTGAGGAAGAAATAGGGTTGGTGCTAGGATTGAACCTTGGGGTACGCCAGCATTGATAGGATGGAAGTTAGCTGAGTGACCACCTACCACGGCAGATATGCGCCGATTAGAAAGAGAGCTACCGATCTTGGTACATAGTTTGGGAGGAAAACCGTAAAAAGTTAGGTTAAGTAGCGCGGCATTGTAAAATACCATTTATACTAAACCGTTTTAAAGGGAGTGCGTATAATCGTAATTTGTGACGTATTAAATATCCGTGCCAAGTTTTACACAAGGACTTTATTTTCTTTTATATTCTCTAAAAATACTAAACTAAATTAAAAATTAAGAACGTCGAAAATTCTAATTTTCCTTGCTCTATACAATAACACCAAAATCAAAATTTCATGAAAGAACCTATTCTAATTATTTTTATGATAATATATTAATTTATGAAAATAATTTATAAACTAACTAGCTTTTGCCGTCAACTTCGTCCGCGGTATAACGATTTTACTTGATTATAACCTTTAACTCCCATTTCACCCCCTTAGGGGTTGATTTAATTATAAGGGTAAAACACGTGTTTATATTTACTTTTAGAGTACTTCTGTGAACACAGAAAAAAACTGATATGCTATTTTCAATAATTGTATTATTCTTGACCACTGTCACATTAGTTATTTTAAAGTTAATATTGTCTCATCAAAAATTCATTGATATAACCAGAAAAAAACACATTGCTCAGGTTGGGTTGGGTCTATATTTCTATATTTAGACTTATTATTAGAGTTCAACAGTAGTCTTACTTCTTTGAAAACTGTATTACCATTTTTTCAATTACAAAAATACTATTGGAAACCAATAAAATACTAATATTCCTTAGAGTATAGAATTGTTTAAGCTAAAACATTAAATTATTAGACGAGAATGCTCAAATATAATTGGGTGAAAAATAGCTATTTGTGGGCAGTGTGATTCGAACTAAAATATATTTTATTAAACGAACAAGAGCTACAGTTTAAATAATAAAATCTAAAAATTAAGTGAATTATCCTTATCATTTCAATTAAAATAGACACTGTTATAAAATATGTAAGGTATTAGAGAAATAATAAAAAACATTAATTCAATGGGTTCAGTTGTTGGCTGAAATATTAGTTCTATTGCTCTCTGAGGGAGGGGTTAAAATTGTGCTGTTGGTATTTGTTCGTTCAATCGTCGTTTAAGCTTGCAGCCTGTTTGTTTATTGCGTTATACGCCAAAAATAATACATCTCTGGGACTGGGTAACTCATTTCAGTGTTTTATGGTAAGTAAAACAAATCTAAACGGTTTGCAAGAATAAGATTTTTTTTTATTTGTAAATCTCTCTTGGCTGGTCTATTATAAGACTGTTTAATCAGCCGATACGTATTGTTAAAAAACTATTAATATTAACTATGATCGCAAGTTTATTGTTGAATTTGTATTTTTTAAACATGGTTTCCAATGAATCTAGCTGTAAATTTAGGAGATTCAAATGCAGTGTTATGAACCAAATTTGTTCCATCTTGCATCCTGTACCCATACAAGCCAAAAGCCAGTGGCGGCTGGTGAAACTTCAAAGTTGTATATCTCTGTTCCTACTTACAGGACCCGTACCAAATTTAGGGGTTTTAATAGTGAGCCCACTGGAAATGTTTTGGTAAAGAGAAAAAAACCTTTTGTAACTTGCGAAAAAAAGTTACATTTTTGGTGTGCCCCTCCTAAGAAAAAAATGAACACGTCTGGAGATATTTTATTTATTATTTTTTCTAAAAAAATTTTACATCTTTTTGTCGACAGTTTTTAAATTTTGAGAGAAAAAAATGCATTAGTAGAAAGTTATAGTCATTTCAATTTTCTTAAGCCTAAAATATAATATAAGAAAAAATTCAAATGACTATAACTTTCTACTAACACATTCTTTTCTCTCAAAATTTAAAAACTGTCGACAAAATAATGTAAAATTTGTTTAGAAAAAATAATAAATAAAATACCTAGATTTGTTCATTTTTTTCTTAGGAGGGGCACACTAAAAATTTAACATTTTTTCGCAAATTACAAAATGTTTTTTTTCTTTACCAAAACATTCCCAGTGGGCTCACTATTAAAACCCCTAAATTTGGTACGGGTCCTGTAAGTAGGACCAGAGATATACAACTTCGAAACTTCACCAGCCGCCACTGCCAAAAGCAGACAGTTTTGCAAAGAAGCAGATATTTGGAGTGAAATAAATATAAAAAGGGTACGGTGTTCGCGTCAGTGTGGTATTAATAAATTGTATTTTTTATATTTAAATGTTTACAGAATTTCTAAACAATGCATGTTTAATAATACTAAATAAAAATTATTCTAAAATAATAAAGCGTGTTTCATTTGTTTCAAATATAAATATAATTATTGATGTTATAGAAATTCTTCTTTATATTAAATAAGAGTAATTGTTCTTCAAAACACATATTTGATTGAATTAGAAGTTACATTAAATTAAGTACTGCTGTAACTGAAACAATAGGAGCTATTTTTCGTCAAATGAGGTGCATGTTCTTACAAATAAGCTTCTAGTGAAACCAATGATAGTTTGTATCGAATTTAGAATCGGGTATTACTGGCATCAAATAATTGCTACATTGAACGATCCATTAAAAACCAATGAAACCGTATATTTCAAGCAATCGTATAACCCATTGGTTAACAATGATAAACTAATCATTGAAATAAACCGAATTTGTATTGTGCAATACGGAATAGAGTGTGTCATTGAGTGAATGGGTATCCATTACAATATACGATAGTGTTTTTTCTGTGAAGTTTTAAATTAATAGGACCATTTAATATTTTTCCTTCATACAAAGTTTGAACCCCTGTTTCATCCCCTTAGGGTTTGAACTTTGAAAACCCCTCCCTTAATGAACGCCTCCGATATATAACAAGGCTCTGTGCAAAATTTCAAGTTTTTAGACCCAGTGATATCAGTCAATCAGTCAGTCAGTTTCTCCTTTTATATGTAGAGATAATTCGATTTTTAAAATAATGGTATTCTGTCCGCCACTAAAAAATATCGTTGTTAGGGCTATTGCACATTAAATAAAATACGTCCATTAATAACCTTGTGTTAGGGTTAGTGAATAAACCGCACTTTTCGCGATTAACAAAACGGCCGCGCTCGTGTCCTGAAGGGAATTTTAAGAAAAAAATTTACGAACTTTGTCTAAAATTTGATATACTGGTTGGTATTTTGAATCTACAAAAAATTTTTGAGAAGCACTTATTTTAAAATGGCGGTTTTCGAAAATCTAATTTTTCGAAAATGTATTATAAAGGTTGCCCCCATAGGTAGTACTTCCGGATTTAAATTCGACGCCATTTTTCAACAACCTAGAAATTTTATATTTTGCATGTGTCATACAGAGACCCGGCAATTTAATTATGGATCTTTTTTTGGACGGAAGTGCTTGTTAGAATTGTTCAAACACTACGAAAACTCCCGTTCTTGTGTGAAAACAATTAGTAAACTTCGTTTAATTTTTGGGCGTAATCGTGTGCTAAGTAACAACGCAATTCACAATCTTATTCAAAAATTTGAGGTTTCCCGATCGTTTGTTGATTTAAAAGTGCTAGTCTACGTAGTGCTCCATCCAATGAAACCATGGCTAGAGTATGTGAACATGTTGGCGAAAATCCCATTACCTCAGTTCATCGTCGATCTCAGCAGTTGAACATAACAGTGGCGATCGGTGGCATGAGGCAGATGAAGCCCGGCCTCACGGGCCTCGCTACAATTAATTTAAAATGTAAAAATGAAAATTTTCGTAAGATTCATTGATAAACATGTTTTGTTTTGCTGTTATTCATCGCATTACTTCAAATCTAAACTTTATTACATAAATTTGGCAATTATAAAGGTCAGAAGGTTTAGCAAACGTCTATAAATTTACTTTTATTTACAAGGGAAGCGCTAATAATTGCGACAGTATATTCGACTAAAAAAGAACCGCACGCGATATTCGCAGTACGCGCTTGTATGTTAAAAAGTGTTTCTCTGAGAGAACGGCCTATGCACCAGAGAACCGGTTAGCGCTAGACTCTCGTCGCGGCTTGTCTCTGCACGTATGTGAATGGTTCTGTCTTTATTTAATCTGTTTATATTACTCACTTCCACGCAATTGGCACTCGTTGCTTCCAGGTGCGAATTTAGAGTGAAGAGAGGCATGTAAAGCGCTTAACCTCCTGATTTACTAGATATTTTATTTGAGAATTGAGCTGCGTTATGATGTTTTATTGCCGCGACAAATCATTTTCTATGCGTTCTCAACATGAAAAAAATTAAACTATTACTAATGGGAGACCTGCTTCAGAAATTACTATTATACAAGTACACGGACAAGAACCGAAAATAAGGACCTACTTAACAATGATGTTACATTGAATTACCAGGCGTTATTTTATGAAGTGCTTGATAGTAATCAAATTACAGATCGATTTAACGGTATTAACAAGTTACTATTTTTGAACCTAATTTAACCGAACTCTTTTCCAAATTTTGACGTATTTCCAAATCAGTTATTTAACAATTTAATTCAAAGCTATAAAAATCTTTTGCAAAAACACCGATGCAAAACCGAGCTTACAATTTTTTTTTCTTGAAATTTGGCACAGAGATAGAGTCTGGTGGCCCAGTTATAGATGTGAAGCATTAAAAGTTGAACATTGATTCTGGGGGTTAATTTCAGGGGGTTAAGTGAAAAATGGAAAAAAAATTTCAAGGGCATTGTGTAGGGTGTCAAATAATGAAAGCTTATTGAAGCACGAATTCAACAATATATATGATGTATTTTTTTATTCGTTTTATTCGTAGGGAAAAACGCTTCAAAATTGCTGTCCCCGACCCTAATCATCAAAAGGATCGCTCAGAAAAATCTGAAAAAAATCATGAACATTGAGAATTAGCTGTGGATTGCGGGAAAATTATCAAGAAGATGAATTTTGATTCTGGGGGTTAATTTTGGGGGGTAAATTGGGCAATGGAAAAATAATTTCAAGGGCATCGTGTATAGTGTCAAATGAAAGCTTATTGAAGCACGAATTCAACGATATATATGAGGTATTTTTTATTGCATTTTTTAAAACATTTTTCGGGAAAAACGCTTAAAAATTGCTGCCCCCCACCCTTATCACCAGAAAGATCGTTCAGAAAAATCTGAAAAAATCGTGAACATTGAGAATTAGGTGTAGATTGCTGGACAATTATCAAAAAGTTGAATTTTGATTTTGGGGGTTAATTTCGAGGGATAAATTAGGCAATGGAAAAAAATTGCCAAGGGCATCGTGTATGGTGTCAAATGAAAACCTATTGAAGCGCGAATTCAACGGTATATATGATGTATTTTTTAATGCATTTTTTTAAACATTTTTCGGGAAAAACGCCTAAAAATTGCTGTCTCCCACTCTTATCACTAGAAGGATCGCTCAGAAAAATCTGGAAAAAATCATGAACATTGAGAATTAGGTGTAGATTGAGCGAAAATTATAATTGTTTATTTCCTTATAACTACTGAACCATTGGCTCTAGAGAAAAAGTTTTTCGACCAAAAATATTTTTCACGATATAAGGAACAATTTTTCATCTTACACGTTTTTCAAAATGTTTAATTTGGCCCACTCAGCTCCGCGCATACGCGATGTGATACGGCGTTAGTGCGGCGAGTAGCGCGGCAGATGGACGGATATCGGGCGGCCGAGGTTTGCTCAGATGAAGTGGGAGGTTAATTGTGCAAGTATTATAGCTTGCACTGGACCGATTTTTTAAATTTTATTGTAAAATTTATGGCGAGTAAACTTGTTTTTTAAATGTACTTTTATATTCCCATGTCTCTGAGTTTGATTGGGTATATAACTTCTTATAGCTTTTTGTATTTGTCCAGTATCAAAAAGTTTCATAGATCAACGCATTTTTAAAACAAATAGAAAGTTTAAAGAATTTTTGATTTTTTTTGTGGGATAAACCAAAACTACACGGTATACACCTTTTTAATCAGTGGATAATATTTTTAACTGACGAAATGGCACTCAAGTATCTGCGCGTAACTGGCTGAATCGGGAACTGATGAAAGGGACATACAGGGAATAGACACGGTCAGCTATACTAAAGGTTTAGTATTTACAAGTAAATAAATATTATAATGCATTTTTAATAGGATAAAATAACATAACAATTATTAGAAAAAAATTAATATAATGATAAATAACCATTTACGGATTTATTTTGTAGAGTTTTGTCTCTTTTCTTCCTTTAGCGTAAGTTAATATTATTGATCGAGTAATGATTGAAATCACTTCTTTGCTATTTATACAATAATTTAAAGACAAAAAGAGATATGAACTTCCGGTTTTCAAATTTATATTTCTTAACTAACTAAGTAGACTAAAAAAATCTGTAGGGTTGCTTTTAAATTTTTTAAGAAATCGGAAGAATGACGTTTTTTTAAATAGCTCCCCGGATCCTTCAGCATATAAATTAACTTTTAAATTGTTTAAGATGAAATTAAATCACATAAAAGATTTCGTTAAAATGAGCCATCGTTTGTTCCATTCGGTTAAGGCATGCAGCGTCGGATTGTGAGCTCTAGGGCCCACCGGGCAAAAGGTAATATGTTTAAATCAAATCCAAGGTCGGTAGTGAAAAATTTATTTTTATTTTATATAAAAACAGAGGTTTTGCAAAAAAGATGTATTTATTCAAAAACTTAAAAAATATATCTATTAATAATGCAATAAAATATATAATGTAAAGAAACTTTTATAGAAAATAAGGACATTATAACAAACAAATACACTACACAAAACCAACACTATTCCATAAAAACAAAAAGGTAATTCTACAAAAATCGGAACACAGATTACGGAACTTTTTCAAATTAATAGAGTTGGAGAAAGCCTTTCTAGCTTTTTGGCTAAAGTGTCGATTATTATAAGTATCGTAATCTATATTTTCGATTAAATCCAACTCTACACTCATTACTAGAAATGCTTCTAGCATGCCCTGTCCCATGCAGTAGTGACCTTAATCTATTTAAAATAATTTTTAGTTTACTAAAAGGTCTCTCACACGGCACTTGGGTACAGGAGAGGGTAAGAATATATTTATAAGCAATATATTAATTAGAATATGCGGCACAATGAAGCTTATATTTTTCGAACACATTGAAACAACACACAAAACAACCTAACCAAGTCTCATTTGTATGCATGTGTTCTTTTAAATCAGTACATTCAATTTGATTTTCATCATCGCTGCTAACAGGTTTCAAAGCATCTTCAGCATCACGTTTGCCATCGTGCTCTGGTGATGAACGATCATTTAAAAGTTTTAAATTATCAAAGTTAGCTGTAAAGCTGACAAGCCCATCCTTGATTGAAGACCTGTTAAGTCCCGCCAGCTTCGATATTGTCATGAAAGACTCGGACCTAAATATTTCTGGTGGTGCATTCTTAATTTCCTTAAAATTACGTGGGTTGAAATAACAAAATTGCTTATAGTTGTTTTGGTGGTTGAAAAATCTACTTTTAGGGCTTTGAGTAACCTGATTAATAATTCATTTATACACTTCAATTTCAAATTTTTTGTCCGGTCCTTGTTTGTTAATCATGTCGATGCCCTCACACTGTTCACCTGGCATTTTTGTTGATTTCCTGATTCGATTTAAAGAAAATTCCGTTTCAATATGAATGTCTGTCGTGTCAAGGTAGATATTTCTGTTTACTGAACTTATGAAACCATTTATTTTAGATAAAATTTCTGGAAATATTTTATACAATTTTTCAACTTTTTGTGTTGCATCTTTAATTAAGTGGAAAGCACGATTAAAGTCAAGGCCTTTGGTTTGGTAATTTGATGAAGGTGTAGGATGTTTAAAAATGGCCAGAAAATTAAAGGCCAGAACTAAAATCTCATAGCTAGCCCAAGCGTTTAATAAGCATTTGGCTTCGGATGATGTTTTGGCATCAAACTCAGTGTTTATAGATATTTTATGTAGGAGAATTAAGAGATTTGAATAAACTTAGTTTTATTGGTCGTAAATTTTACCAAATAAAGACTGTAAAGCATTAAATTTACTCCGCCAACGAGTGTTACAAACTTTCTTTAATCGCTGCGTTTTATTTCCTAGAGAAGTTTTCCATACCTTGTCTCTTTTATGGGACTCATAAAGACTTCAGTTTTATTTAATAACCCAAATAAATTTTTGCATTTTACACAACATTCTGTACTGTCAGAAACTACTAAGTTTAGTACATGTGCGTAACACCACGTATATATACAGAAAATTTTGATATATTTTTTATTTTAGCCTGTATGCCGTTATACTGCCCAGACATATTAGCGGCCTCATCAAAATAACACCCAATGATGTCCGATACATCTAAATTAATTTTATGTATTTAGTTGACCTGTAAGTGTTTTAAAGAGTTCTACACCATTAAATTTTTGTAAATTGGTTAAGGAAAGTAATCTTTCTTTTATTTCACCTTTTTAGACGTACCTGCTAATAATAGCACACTGTTCTCAACCACTTACATCTTTGGTAGAGTCAATTTGTACAGTAAACTTTTTAGCCTGTTTAACCTCTTTCGCTATTTTATTACTTATATAATTTTTTAAAATTTCAGTTATTGCGTCAACCGTCGTTTGCTAAGAAATTTAATTTGATAGCTGCGCTGCTGCCCTTTGTAACTAGGAAAAAAGTTTAGGCTTTTTTATTATTAAAGGGGGTTAGCCTCTTTACAGTGGACAAATAAATTGATAAAACCCGTGAACAGAGTGTAGTAGCCTTATCTCTAGTATTATATAGTCCCTACCTTATGGGTTACGTCGGCTAGCTCTGCCCCGGAGATTGGTGGGGGGTAACCAGAACGGTAACAACAGCGCCACCTGTTTTATGCCTTCCATAAGGCAGACTGTAATTGAAAAGAAAATAGGAAATCTAGGGTCTAGAGATTAAAACAACATTTACCCTGGTGAAACTGTTAATTTAATATCAATTCAAAAGATATATACAACCCTGATGGGGTACCGGACAGAGCGTCTAGAACACGGTTATGTTCCAGAGTATAGTGTCGCCTCCGATTCTGCATGGCGGCTCTCTATGCGCTTGAAAACATAAAGAGGATGACAAAGTTAGGTTACATTTAGATTTTTATTGAACACTTGAACATATTTTCAAGTTTAAATTTTATCTAATGAAATGATTGTATTGAGGAGATAAAATCAGTAAGAAATTACCTTATTAAGATAATGCGCTACAAGTGCCTAATACTAACATACGTGTCAGGGTAAAGGAGTAAACAGGCCTCTTTACTCTTGGCTTTGTGGACGATTTACTCTAAAAATCATTATATCAACTGTACATAATATTATTTACAACAATAAGTGTCAGAACATTCACACAACTCAGGAATAATTCTACACTTGACGCTTCGGCTACAGTGTGAGACAAGTTTAGTGAGTGCGTAAGTGAAGGCCTACGGCCTTAAGTTGTACCCGATTGTCAATGACAAAACAGCACCAACACATCACCTGAACTTCCGTAGTGGTGTGGTGTCTCAAGTACTTAGGCAGCGAGGCGAGTCGAACCCTGTAGTTTATCCTACGCACTCGGAGGGTGTAAGAGCAGCGGTCCTCCTCTACAACGGCGTCAGAAGCTCCATAAGGATGACGAAAAGGAGAAGTCAAGGACGGAAGAACAAGAAACGAAGTACAAACAGGAGAAAAGAGAACGAAGAAAGAAAAAAACTGAACGTTGGGATTTTGCCCACAAAACTGAAATAACTCAATCAACTGATTATATTGGCGTAACAAAGCATATTACCGCCAAAATTACAGTTTTGGGCCCCAAAATTCAAAATATAACAGCGAGATTGCTGTTAGTTTGCTCAAATGCAACTCTGCAAAGGCATTTGCCAAAAAAAAAAATGACCAATTCGGACGTCAAAAAACGGCGGTTCGTTTCTGTATGTCAAAGACCTAGGGAATTTCATTTTACTAAATGTGATATCTGACAATTGTTTATTTTCAAAACAATAACAAACATAATTTTAATTAATTGTTTTTAACGTACCACCACAATATTTTCATTTACGGTATATCTTAATATTTATAACAAATCTTACCTAACCTTTTATTTTTAGGGCTCGATAATCCAGGCAACAACACAACTAAATAAGACCTAGCAAGATTTTCAAAAGCTTAAGACGATTAGAACTGAGAATTAGCTAATCTAAGGAGATGGAGTCAGATAACAGGGGTATCGGTGACTGTTGACTGACTATATAGAATTACGTTTCTCCGGTGACTGTTGACAGACTATATAGAATTACGTTTCTCTTGAAGAATTATCAGGTAGGTTTTGACTTTGCAGCAATAAAGCAGAAAATTTGCCAATCTTAAACTCTCAACCAGGCAACTAAACTAACCTTATTTACTACTTTAAGGGTGGCTCCAGGAAGAATTTTAGAAGACTTATTACGATAAGGAAAACTAGAATTACTCGAATACTTACAATAACTAAAATAAACGAAATCATTATTAGAGAAGAAATCAAGATTAGAGAATACGCTTTATTTAAGTAGCCATAACCGACGATCTGGTAAGTTTTAAACCATTATATACAATATTTTGACGAGCAAATTAAAACTGTAACACCTTTATCTATTTTTTTTTGAAACAACAAATATTTTCCACGTAAGTTTTCATTATATCGTCAAATTCGTCATACTTAGCTGTAAGAAGGCACAATTCCAGAAAATTGCCTCTTTTAATAAGTGAATTTGTTTCTGCCCAATAGTGACTACTAGGGATGGGCGATAATGGGTTTTACCTATCGATAACCATCGGCAAGGTACCTATCGATAAGTTTTAGTTATAGATATGCCGATACTTATCGATTTATCGATAACTATCGATATATCGATAACTATCGATTTATCGATAACTATCGATATATCGATAACTATCGATATATCGATAACTATCGATATATCGATAACTATCGATTTATCGATATATCGATAACTATCGATATATCGATAACTATCGATAACTATCGATATATCGATAACTATCGATATATCGATAACTATCGATATGTCGATAACTATCGATATATCGATAACTATCGATATATCGATAACTATCGATATATCGATAAATATAAATATCGATATATCGATAAATATCGATAACTCCGATATATCAATAAGTATCGATTTATCGATAACTATAAATTATATATAATAATACTTATAGATACATTAATATACATTTAAAAGGTAGTTCGTAATCGTAAGTGTTCGCTCGAGCCGATATTTACCAAATTTCTGCTTTCTGGAGGTTTACGAGAAGTGCTTTAGCAGTATATTATAATAATTAAAAAATTAATTACTGATAATGCACTAGGTGTTCCGAAATTAACGTACAATAATTCTAAGGCAGTTAATTAAAAATATACTGTAAGTTCATTAAAAACATCCTTTGAAAAACTAATAATAAGGCATTAACTCAAAATCGGAAACACATTTAAAACTAGTAATAGGTAAGCGAACTTCTGTTTTTGAGTAAAGGAAGTTGTGGGTAAAAAAATTACCATTTTTTTTAATGTACTGGTTTAGAATGCACAGTTTTGAGTAAAACTAATTCAACAGTGATGCAAAAGCTGGGCAAAATAACTATCGATATATCGATAGTTATCGATATATCGGCAGTTATCGATAATTATCGATATATCGATAGTTATCGATATATCGATAGTTATCGATAATTATCGATAGTTATCGATATATCGATAGTTATCGATATATCGATAGTTATCGATATATCGATAGTTATCGATATATCGATAGTTATCGATATATCGATAGTTATCGATATATCGATATATCGATATTTTTTAAAACATTTATCGATTGTCGATATATCGATAGTTATCGATAACTATCGATATATCGAAAGAAATTCCCATCCCTAGTGACTACTCTCGTGCCTTCCTCTATAGGCAAAATTTTGTTTATTTATAAACAATATTATATCAATAGTCCGCCTAACCAATAGTATATTTCGAAGTATTTGATTCTTAGTATCAGAAAAAAAAGAGAATCAATGGACCACATACAAAAAATATGAAAACTTAAAAAAGACGAATAGATCCATTCGAGGAATTCTATGAATATTGAAAATTGGAGAAAAATAATATGTATTATTATATTGGTAGGGGACACGGGCCTCAAAGGCCCCAAAGTCTAGGTCCCACCGGGCATTTGCCCGGTTGCCCGGTGGCACAATCCGTCGCTGAAGACATGCAAGGCAAGTTGCAGCATTTTAATAAATTTCAATTGGTATCCTTTGCCCTGTCGTTGCCATGGTAACTAAAGAAAAATTGTTTGAAAAATATATGTAGAGGATTGAGCAGGAATTTAAAAAAGTTTATTTCCAACCCACATTGTACCTAAATGTACCAATGCGACCCCAAGCGGTCAACTAAGAGATAAAAATATTTTATTAAAATTCTTTTGATCATATTTACTAATACTCTACCCCAAAGTCGTGTCATTAATGCTTTCTGAGATATAGGTAGCTGATATAGTCTTATATAGCTCCCTAGTCTTAACTGATCACGCTGTATAGTACAAAACTTAGTTGGCGCATTCTATACTGTTTAGGTTTGTTCCAACAAAAGTTCAGAAGGGTTCAGAACTTTAATGAATTTGCGCGAAGTCATTTTACTGTTCCAACCAATTGATTTAAAAATTCAGAATTTATAA
The DNA here is from genome assembly GCA_963971165.1 of Philopedon plagiatum. Taxonomy (NCBI): domain Eukaryota; kingdom Metazoa; phylum Arthropoda; class Insecta; order Coleoptera; family Curculionidae; genus Philopedon; species Philopedon plagiatum. Next base: position 24,286,497 of record OZ020193.1, on the reverse strand, counting down.
TGCAGAGTTCCAAGAACGAGTCAATTGTGTTCCGAACTAATTTTGAAACGTTTTTAAAGTTCCAGGATTTTACAAGTTTTAATTCTGGATCAGTTTAACGTGCTATGTAACCTCACTGATTTTGTTTTTGTTATTAATAAAATTAGTAATGGAAGAAGACAGCGATGTTTCTCCCATTTCTTCGGTTGAAATATATATATATATATATATATATATATATATATATATATATATATATATATATATATATATATATATATATATATATATATATATATATATATATATATATATATATATATATATATATATTCGAGAAAATATATCTTCCTGTGTTTTCGAAAAAATTTTGTATATCAGTCGAAATGGACAGAATGTATAAATAGAAAAATGCTAGAATATTTTAAGTTAAACTGATCAACCGTTCTGTTTTCGCAAGAACAGGTTTGATTTTTCGTCCATTATAAAATAGTGTTCATTTCTGAGAGCCCTAAGCAATAACAAAATATTGTCGCACGTGAACTTGCCCGTTTTTTTCTGTGCAGCTTGAGGTGACCTTGCCCCCCCCCCCAATCGAAATTGTAAATCCGCCCTTGCGCTTAAAAAGCTAATACGCAAAAAATGACCCAACTGACAATAAAACTGTATCTCTTTTAATTTTAAAACATAAAGTAACTGCCCAACTAACCTCAAACGAAACACATCATAACTGATAGCATTTCTTACTAATGTTATATACACCCTCGCGGACGATTAGCAGGTCATACTTATGACAGTAAGATCGTGATAAGAGACATGATCTATTAAAAAAAGTGTTCAAAAAAATGTTTGAAAACACTCAAGCGCAGAAAAACAAATTCACATAATATGTGGTAAACAAGCATGACCCGGCAACTACACGTGGACTTCGCAAGGCGCGCCGATCCAATTGAGTTTACGAAAGCAGTTGTTAGGAAAACACACGTTCGACTATCAAATGCGACGCGCGACCCTCAGCGGATTTTAGAATAAAAATTGTGACCATGGCGTTATGTTGCAAATGTAACGCGGAAGAAACCGACACTTACGCACATGCTAAATGCGACAGTTGCGGGAATATTTTATGTACCAAATGTACTACTTTATCGGCTTCTGAACACAAAGGAGTTGCTTTAAAAAAACGATCACCTTGTGTGAGATTTTACTGTAGAAATTGCATCCAACAGACGGATCTAAGAAACCTTGCAGATAAAAGTACACTTAATGAATTTAAAAACGACATAATGAATTTTATTCAAAAAGAACTTGATGGTTTTAAAGCATCAATAGTAAATAATGATAAAATAGATAAAGTGTACAAAGGTATGGAACTTCTGACCAAAACAGTAAATAACCTGAGAACTGATAATAAAACAATAATGTCGAAAGTGGAGAGTGTAGAAATCAAGGTGTCTTCGATGGACCAAATATTGGTGAACAAAACTATCCCAAGTAAAGACAAAAATGCTAATAAAAAGAATGAGAAGTATGGTGATGTGGAAGCTGGAACTATAACACTAAGCCAAGTTAATAGAGCCGTTACATCGGCAGTGCAATTGCAAAATCGGGATGAAGAGGGTACCTTGCTACAGACTGAAACCAGAAACGTCAATGATGATGTAAATGAAATCACGGAGTTTTGTGGAGTGGGAAATCAGGGCGAAAAAACTGATGGGATGCAGCTGATGGGGGTTCCGAATAAAAGATGGTTTTACGTGGGGCAGGCACCTGCCTCTTCAACATGTAAAGCTGTGATTAAATACATAAGAGATAAAGCAAAAATGAACGATGATGAACCAATTATTGTGAGCCAACTATCTGTAAAGGGAAATGTCAAGTCTTATAAGGTGGGTGTCTTAGCTAAATATGGAAATGAACTTGAGGCAGAAGGATTTTGGCCGGAATATGTTAGTTGCAGGCATTTCAATTTCCAGAGAGCACCTCAAAGAGATTTTGATCGCAATAGAGGTGCTGTCAACAATCATCAAAAGGATCTGTCATAATCATCAAAAGGATCGCTCAGAAAAATCTGAAAAAAATCATGAACATTGAGAATTAGCTGTGGATTGCGGGAAAATTATCAAGAAGATGAATTTTGATTCTGGGGGTTAATTTTGGGGGGTAAATTGGGCAATGGAAAAATAATTTCAAGGGCATCGTGTATAGTGTCAAATGAAAGCTTATTGAAGCACGAATTCAACGATATATATGAGGTATTTTTTATTGCATTTTTTAAAACATTTTTCGGGAAAAACGCTTAAAAATTGCTGCCCCCCACCCTTATCACCAGAAAGATCGTTCAGAAAAATCTGAAAAAATCGTGAACATTGAGAATTAGGTGTAGATTGCTGGACAATTATCAAAAAGTTGAATTTTGATTTTGGGGGTTAATTTCGAGGGATAAATTAGGCAATGGAAAAAAATTGCCAAGGGCATCGTGTATGCTGCTAACAGGTTTCAATCGATATATCGATAACTATCGATATATCGATAACTATCGATATATCGATAACTATCGATTTATCGATATATCGATAACTATCGATATATCGATAACTATCGATAACTATCGATATATCGATAACTATCGATATATCGATAACTATCGATATGTCGATAACTATCGATATATCGATAACTATCGATATATCGATAACTATCGATATATCGATAAATATAAATATCGATATATCGATAAATATCGATAACTCCGATATATCAATAAGTATCGATTTATCGATAACTATAAATTATATATAATAATACTTATAGATACATTAATATACATTTAAAAGGTAGTTCGTAATCGTAAGTGTTCGCTCGAGCCGATATTTACCAAATTTCTGCTTTCTGGAGGTTTACGAGAAGTGCTTTAGCAGTATATTATAATAATTAAAAAATTAATTACTGATAATGCACTAGGTGTTCCGAAATTAACGTACAATAATTCTAAGGCAGTTAATTAAAAATATACTGTAAGTTCATTAAAAACATCCTTTGAAAAACTAATAATAAGGCATTAACTCAAAATCGGAAACACATTTAAAACTAGTAATAGGTAAGCGAACTTCTGTTTTTGAGTAAAGGAAGTTGTGGGTAAAAAAATTACCATTTTTTTTAATGTACTGGTTTAGAATGCACAGTTTTGAGTAAAACTAATTCAACAGTGATGCAAAAGCTGGGCAAAATAACTATCGATATATCGATAGTTATCGATATATCGGCAGTTATCGATAATTATCGATATATCGATAGTTATCGATATATCGATAGTTATCGATAGTTATCGATAGTTATCGATATATCGATAGTTATCGATATATCGATAGTTATCGATATATCGATAGTTATCGATATATCGATAGTTATCGATATATCGATAGTTATCGATATATCGATATATCGATATTTTTTAAAACATTTATCGATTGTCGATATATCGATAGTTATCGATAACTATCGATATATCGAAAGAAATTCCCATCCCTAGTGACTACTCTCGTGCCTTCCTCTATAGGCAAAATTTTGTTTATTTATAAACAATATTATATCAATAGTCCGCCTAACCAATAGTATATTTCGAAGTATTTGATTCTTAGTATCAGAAAAAAAAGAGAATCAATGGACCACATACAAAAAATATGAAAACTTAAAAAAGACGAATAGATCCATTCGAGGAATCCTATGAATATTGAAAATTGGAGAAAAATAATATGTATTATTATATTGGTAGGGGACACGGGCCTCAAAGGCCCCAAAGTCTAGGTCCCACCGGGCATTTGCCCGGTTGCCCGGTGGCACAATCCGTCGCTGAAGACATGCAAGGCAAGTTGCAGCATTTTAATAAATTTCAATTGGTATCCTTTGCCCTGTCGTTGCCATGGTAACTAAAGAAAAATTGTTTGAAAAATATATGTAGAGGATTGAGCAGGAATTTAAAAAAGTTTATTTCCAACCCACATTGTACCTAAATGTACCAATGCGACCCCAAGCGGTCAACTAAGAGATAAAAATATTTTATTAAAATTCTTTTGATCATATTTACTAATACTCTACCCCAAAGTCGTGTCATTAATGCTTTCTGAGATATAGGTAGCTGATATAGTCTTATATAGCTCCCTAGTCTTAACTGATCACGCTGTATAGTACAAAACTTAGTTGGCGCATTCTATACTGTTTAGGTTTGTTCCAACAAAAGTTCAGAAGGGTTCAGAACTTTAATGAATTTGCGCGAAGTCATTTTACTGTTCCAACCAATTGATTTAAAAATTCAGAATTTATAATGCAGAGTTCCAAGAACGAGTCAATTGTGTTCCGAACTAATTTTGAAACGTTTTTAAAGTTCCAGGATTTTACAAGTTTTAATTCTGGATCAGTTTAACGTGCTATGTAACCTCACTGATTTTGTTTTTGTTATTAATAAAATTAGTAATGGAAGAAGACAGCGATGTTTCTCCCATTTCTTCGGTTGAAATATATATATATATATATATATATATATATATATATATATATATATATATATATATATATATATATATATATATATATATATATATATATATACAGGGTGATTCACGGTCGATGGTAGGTTAGACGTTTATGGAGAACGGAACGCGGGATTTTTTTGAAAATTTGGCAACGTGGGTAATTAGCTATGCTCTGTCCATCTAAAATATTTTCAGCATTGCGACGTTGCCGCTTCTATCAAAAAGTCCTAGCAACTTTATTTTTTTAAATGGAACACCCCATATATTAATAAATTTTTAGAATCGCTCTTTTATTACAATACTTTTTTGTTAATATTACCCTATACCTATCTCTATCGGTTTTCGAGATAAAAATTAGTTTGTGTTAAATATGGTCCAAAACATGGCCCTAATTACACGTAAGTAAATTAGTGCTCTCAATTCATGGAAAGTTGATATTTTGGCGGTAGTTTAGACAGACCCGATGTATTTATTTTTCACCATGAAATCGACTCCATATCATACAGGGCGTGCTAAGATTACTATTATTTCCGTTGTTCATAAAAGGGGTCAAATGTTCGTTTTTTTAAATGAAACCCCCTGTATATTAATCAATAAATTGAAAGACGAAGAAAAACGCTTTAAGATGGTACATCATATTCCTATACCTAAATCATCAAGTTTTCTTAATAAAAGCGCTTTTTTGTGAAAAAAAAAATAAAGACTTTAATTTTAAGTAACCATGGATATCAAACATCAAAATATCAAACTTACGACATTTTGACGACTGTGTTTAAAAAAATCTCCCAAAATGAACGCAGATAATCATTATTCAAACGAAGTTCTTATGAAATTATTTATTTTACACGGACAATGTGATCAAATCATTGCCAGAACTTGCAGAAAATTTAACCAAATGTATCCTGAATTGACACAAATGAACGAAAGGAAGTTTGTAAGATTACAAAATAATTTCATTAACATGTGAAAATAAATTAAATAACAAAATTAGGAAGGTTCAAAAAACAAAACTGTAAACAAAATAAGAAATTTTTACAATAAATGCTGGAAATGTTGTCCATTACATTCTAAACATTTTAGTATGTGCTTTTGTACGCGACTCGTAGTTGCTTTTTCAATTTCATGGGGATCCAGATCTTCAATACACCGAACTATTCGCCGTCGCAGTTCTTCTTTGGTAGGCACTGGAGTACTGTACACTCTTTCTTTTAAAACACCCCATAAATAAAAGTCAAGCGGCGTGAGATCGGGGGATCTCGGTGGCCAATCCCACGGCCCTAAGCGCCTAAACCAACGATCGTCAAATATTTCATAAAGTACCCTGGAAACTTCCTGGGTGCAATGAGCTGGCGCTCCGTCCAGTTGAAACCACGAATTCCTATAATCCTCTAAAGATAAATTTTCGACGAAATCGGTAACAGTCGTCCTTAGTATTTCGAGATATCTCTCAGCATTTAAAGTGGCATCATAAATAAAAAAGCTAATTTTGTGCTTTTTTAAAATACAAAAAACATTTAGGTCAAATTTTTCTTGAAATCCCATTTCTTTTGTCACGTGAGGATTATGATCAGCCCAAAAATGCTTATTTCTTCTATTAAAAATCCCATCCCTTGTAAATTTTGCTTCGTCGCTCCAAATGATTTTTGACAAAAACTCCGGATCCTCTTGTATACGTATTAAAAGGGTTTCGCAAAAATGCACTCTACGTTCAAAGTCTTCTGCTTTGAGGGCTTGCACTTTAGTAAATTTAAACGGATGCATTTCGTGATTTCCCAAAATTCGTTGTATTGAAGCATATGATACACCCAAATCTTTTTCTGCACTACGAATGGAAGCCTCTGGATATGCATAAAAATATGCCAAAACGTTGACAATATTATCTTCATTTGAAGTAACAGGTTTTGGTAATGTTAGAGGCGCTTTTAAATTTGAGCCATAGTTAATGAAATTATTTTGTAATCTTACAAACTTCCTTTCGTTCATTTGTGTCAATTCAGGATACATTTGGTTAAATTTTCTGCAAGTTCTGGCAATGATTTGATCACATTGTCCGTGTAAAATAAATAATTTCATAAGAACTTCGTTTGAATAATGATTATCTGCGTTCATTTTGGGAGATTTTTTTAAACACAGTCGTCAAAATGTCGTAAGTTTGATATTTTGATGTTTGATATCCATGGTTACTTAAAATTAAAGTCTTTATTTTTTTTTTCACAAAAAAGCGCTTTTATTAAGAAAACTTGATGATTTAGGTATAGGAATATGATGTACCATCTTAAAGCGTTTTTCTTCGTCTTTCAATTTATTGATTAATATACAGGGGGTTTCATTTAAAAAAACGAACATTTGACCCCTTTTATGAACAACGGAAATAATAGTAATCTTAGCACGCCCTGTATGATATGGAGTCGATTTCATGGTGAAAAATAAATACATCGGGTCTGTCTAAACTACCGCCAAAATATCAACTTTCCATGAATTGAGAGCACTAATTTACTTACGTGTAATTAGGGCCATGTTTTGGACCATATTTAACACAAACTAATTTTTATCTCGAAAACCGATAGAGATAGGTATAGGGTAATATTAACAAAAAAGTATTGTAATAAAAGAGCGATTCTAAAAATTTATTAATATATGGGGTGTTCCATTTAAAAAAATAAAGTTGCTAGGACTTTTTGATAGAAGCGGCAACGTCGCAATGCTGAAAATATTTTAGATGGACAGAGCATAGCTAATTACCCACGTTGCCAAATTTTCAAAAAAATCCCGCGTTCCGTTCTCCATAAACGTCTAACCTACCATCGACCGTGAATCACCCTGTATATATATATATATATATATATATATATATTATCATTTTTACTTTTAAATGAAAGACAGAGTACTTGTTATAGTTTCACAAAATTTATTCAGTTGCCTGACACGTGTTTCGACCCTCTCGGGCCATTTTCACACATCAACTTTATATTAAACGCTAGTGACGCGAAAATAGCTACAATGTATAAAAAGACATTACTAAAGTTTAAAATGTGCAACCAACACATATGGTTTAATACACAGTGCATCAAAGAACAAGTCATACCCAACTACATGAAGATCAGGTGCAATCATAAATCCACAGAAGCTAGAAGAACCGTACAGAAAGCATACCAGACCTGGATCCAACTAGAAAACCGGAAATGGTACACCAGGAGATTTAACTTAGGTGATTTGAGGGTTATACATACAGAACTTACAAGGCGATTTGACAATATTACATTTGATTCAATCACAAACCATATCATAGAATTAGTCGCTAAACAAATACACCAACACTACCTTAATCAAACTAAAAAACTGAATAAACTAATTCAATCAAAAAATAATATTAATAATTCTAACATGACGATACAACCAAAACAAAATAACACATTCAACTTTTATACCAGAATTAAAAACCTATCAAATACAGAATTCAATCAAAATGAATATAAACTTCTAGAAAAAGGCTTAAAATACTGTCCAAATATTAATAGTACCACTAAGGACTACGAAATGCTTGCAGTAGATACCGAATTAGCCCTGACCAAGGTAAATAGCATCACAGAACACGATTCCAACATTTTAACAGGAATTATCCATAAACAAATAAAAACCTCCCACAACAGTTATAATAACAACCTAAATAACCGTAATAATTGCCAAAAAATAATCAAATCTATTAAAAATAAATGTACAGACAATAATCTCATAATATCTAAAGCAGATAAAGGCAATACCATAACCATTCTAAATAAAACAGATTACATTGAGAAAGTCGACGAGTTTATAACAGAAAACAACTTCATAGAACTGAAAAAATACCCCACAAATACATTTCAAAACCAACTCATTAATGAAATTAAAACTGTCAACACTATATTACCCAACAATGAAATATACAAACTTAAAACCATGAATCCAACAGCCCCAGTACTCTACGGGCAACCTAAAATCCCTAAAACCAACATACCTATACGACCAGTAGTAGGGGAAAGCGGGGCTGAACGGGGTACCGGGGCAGAACGGGGTACCCATTATAAAAACAGAACGCACCACCAGAGATATCTGAAACACTGCCAACGGCATTATCTCTACACAATTTTACTTGCTGTACCATCAGTTGGTTGCCAGACGTTCGCTGAGTAGGTTGTTTGGTTCAAATGTGAAATTTTTTCTCGGATTTATAATTTTTGATCAGTAAGATTAGCACGGTACGTAGGATCTTTATTTATTTATGCTAAATTTGAAATACTCATTGGAAATAGTATCCCCTTGGCTTCATTTTTTATATAGTGTTTTATTTTATTTGTTTTTTTTTTTGACAAACATATATTACTTATAACTAACAGTAAGCACGTGGGGTAGAATGGGATGGGGCAGAACGGGCGGAACCCCGTTCCGCCCCATATATGTATATATCGATGAATCAAGCTGTTTTGTCAGTTGTTAATGGAGGAATGGGCTACAAAAGAGCTGCAGACCAATTTTGCGTCCCTCGGACTACCCTAAATCCTCAATCACAATTCATGGAACGACATAAGTTATAAAACCTCCTACTGTCGATAATGGAAATTCTAGTTTTCCTTGCTTGTTGCTGGAAGGAGCTTTGCCGGTGCCCAAAATTAAATCCACCGTCAAATGAGTTACCCGAAAAAGAGGCAAAACCGCTTTACTGACATCAACTTCGTACAAAAATGAATTGGAGGCGACTCTTGCTGCAAAAAAACACCAGTTGAAAAGAAACAAAAAGTAAAAAAATGTTATTTTGACAAGCCAGACGGTTTCACCAGAGAAAAAATCAGGGAAAAGAATAAAGATAAAAAAGCCAAAATAACGAAACAAGAGTCAGATTCGCTTTTAGAAGACAGGCACGATGACGTCGATTGTCTTTACTGCAAAGAATTTTGGTCCAAATCCAAATGGCAAATACAAATTATTAGTACCCCATTCTGCCCCACCCACGGGACAGAACGGTGCAAAATGCATTTATTTTAAATTACTGTTTTAAATGGTTAAAGTCACAAAATTTATAGCTAAGAAGAATTGAGATAGTTAACTAATATTCCAAATAGTCGATTTGCATCAAAACACGTTTAACTTTTAATCACTAGATATTTTTAAATTGCCATGAAACGTTAAGTAGCCCGTTCTGCCCCGCTTTCCCCTATCATATATCAACGCCCCTACCTACAAACTCTGCCAATATCGTAGCGATTACTTACCTAAAATAATACATTGCTCTTCTAAATATGCAGTTAAAAACACATACGAGTTCATAGATAAAACTAAAAATCTAAAAATACCAACAAACGCCACAATAGTGTCATTCGATGTAAAAAGTCTCTTCACGTCAATACCTATAACCGAAATAAAAAATATTATATTAAATAAACTAGATAACAGTAGAACATCCACGAACATACAAGAAATAATTGCTCTAATTAACGTATGCGTCGACCAGTCTTATTTTAGATGTAATAACAAATTTTATTTACAAAAAAATGGTCTACCTATGGGATCCCCTTTATCACCGCTCCTAACTGAAATATACATGGCACATTTCGAAGAAACCATATTCAATAATAATTCGACACTTATAAAAAACATACATTTTTGGTGTAGATAAGTCGATGACGTATTCTGCATCTGGACAGGCACAGAACGACAACTACACCAATTCCTTAATTTTCTTAATGACATCAACCATAAAACTCAATTTATACAATAGAAAAGAAATAAACAACTCCATCAATTTTCTAGACCTCACAATTAAAAAACATAATGACCATTTATCATACCAAATTCTAACCAACCCCAACAAACAAAATTAGCAGCTTTCAATAGCATGATACATAGACTAGTTAATATCCCCCTGTCCAAACTAGAGTACGAAAAAGAACTTAATATAATTAAAACTAAGTATAGCATAAACAATGGATACTCTACCAACATCATAAATAATATCTTAAAGAAAAAAGAGAGACAAAAAACACAAAAATTACTTTATAAGGGACTACCCAACCAAACAATACCTAATAAATACTGCGCAATCCAATATACTGGAACCGCAAGCCAGAAAATATCCAAAAATCTCAAAAAACTTAACTGAACCCCAATACAAGTTAACAAAAATACCTTAGGTAGGTAGACAAATATTAAACGCAAAAACAGAATCAAAAGACAAACTTTCCGCAAGTGGAGTCTACCAAATCAATTGTGATAATTGTGATGCTATGTATATTGGCCAGACAGGTAGAAACTTCAAAAACCGACTCAAAGAACATTCTACGTCTATCTTAAAAAAACAAAATAAAACAGGAATTTCGGATCATTGCATATTAAATAACCATACAATATCAAACAAAATAAAACCACTATTTATCCAAAACAAAAGCAGAAAATTAAATTTACTCGAAACATTAGCTATCAAAAAAGCAAAATCAAACAAATGTAACATAGTCAATAACCAAATAGAGATACCTTCAAATGCCTACACCATAATAAACAGTGTAATTACATAAATATCCAAAATACCATAATTAAGAATATAAACATTAACCAAACAACTCTGTAAAATCCCACTATTAAAAACATTAAGGTCCTTTGTCAATAATATAATTTATGATACCATTTAAATTCCACTACCTACTTAAACGATTTTGTAACTCCGTCTTTGAAAATGACCCGAGAGGGTCGACACACGTGTCAGGCAACTGAATAAATTTTGTGAAACTATAACAAGTACTCTGTCTTTCACTTAAAAGTAAAAATGTTAATCCAGTTTCACCAAGAATGTAGCAGTACACACATCAACTATATATATTATAATAAAGGGGACAATGTTCTCCAACAGGTATTTTTTATTTTGTGATTTTATAGGTTAGGATAAACAAACAAACATATATACGTATTACTACTATATAGGGAACGACGAAAAAATGTTGAAGCAGACGTAGCCTTTGGAAACAATTGCTAACCAGTCACATGCCGTACTGAGCATCCCTCATAAAGAACCACGTGATTTGCTCAATACTACGTATCGCCCAGCTAATCAAAACACGAAATATGACAACATGGCCGCTCGCGCCTGTCATATTCAAAAGTTCAAATTTGAATCTGACAAGCCTTCGATTTCGCCGTAGCGTTATTTTGTGAATAATCGAATAATCTTTAATTTAATTTATAATAAAATGTCAGAAAAACTGTATAAAATTATATACTTTAAAGAACAATATTGAAACAGAGTTAATAATATTTTAGATAGAAAATGAGATCTTGTTTCGCATGTCGACGGTCAGTTGAGAAAGACAAAGTGATTCTGCATGGGTAGGTAATTAATTATAATTTAAGAAGATTTTGAGTTTAATTATAATGTATTATATAAAAATTAATAATTACAATAAATTATACTTAGTACCTACCTATTTTGAGTTTTAATTCGAGCTTAAATAATGTGTTTTTTTAGATTTCCAAGCGATGCCTGGCTTTATTTACATAATGTTCTTACCCGTTTTGCCCCAAAATCTCAAATTGTTAGTAAAAATGATGTCTTCACTATTCAGTTTACATTCTTGTGAAGGCTATCCACCGCTGAAACTACAAGTAATTTTCCACTTCTTGCTGTTTAAAACTGTTATTATCGGTACATTAGCTATGTCATTATCGTAAATAGGATAGTAATTGACTTTTAATCCACTTTACACAAATAAAAACACAGTTTTCTTTACGTTTGAAAGGTAAAATGACGAAAAGAAAACGGACAAGCTCACATTTTAAACTGCTGTCAGAAGTGACAGTGACAGTTCCGTCAAAAGTGCTGGTACATCACGTGGTACAGCAACAAACATATTTGCTTCAAATTTTAAGTAGTAGAGGATAGGAGTAGATTGGATGCTATCAATATAGTAGTAATACGTATATGCAAACAAAATTCTCAACCGGTTCTAAATCGTTCCAACACTACTCAAGTCAATTCTAGACCTATAAGTTCTCGCATGGATTCTAAGCAGTTCTGAATCACGTTCTGAACTCCTGTGAATTTTCTGTTGGAACGAACCTTATAGTTATATATTTCAAACTTTCCCGGTTCGGTTCTCAAAATCGATACTTGATTTGCACACTGTTCCAGAAAATTTGCTTTGAAACAAAAAAACAAGTAGAATTTTTAGTAGAACTTTTTTCTTTACCATTTTAACTTCAATTTTGTATTTTGGACTTTTATGAGATCCTAAGGAACTTTTTTCAATAAAATTTTCGTAAATTTTTAAAAATAGAGGCAGTTTATTCTTCAGCAATTTTCACTTTTTTGTTATGACCTTAGTACGCAAATTTTAGAAATCTGTCATCTTATTGAGAGGTTTTGGAATAAGCAGCAGCTTTTTCAAGAACAAAATTTTTTCAGAAACGTCAAATAAAATAGTTTTGCATTTATTGCAAACTTTTTTGAAAGTTACCTAAATTTGAACAAAATTAAGCTTGCCATTAACCTCAGTAATATGCTAGCGGCTAAAAGTATTTCATATTTTAGTCATCAGCTTTAAAAGAAGTTCTAGCTACTTACTTCCACTGCTGATAGATTTAACCTCGATATTTAATTGTGTATTTTTATGAATAAACCAAAATCTTGAAATCCTAAGAGCACTAACTGGTCCTAAAATTTGTTTACGAAATTCTCGATCGATTCTTAAAAATAATTTTAAATGGTGCAAAAAATTAACTTTTCAAACTTATTCATGACCTCTATATTTCGTTCCAAATTTCATGCTCTATATATTCAGCTTCAACTCCGGACTGATGCCGGGGCCTTCTGCACGTTCACAAATAATTTCCTGCTGTGGCGATCTTTCTTTTTATATCATATCAGGAATTGGAGATACGTATCGGGTGTAAGTGACAGAAAAAAGGCAGGAAGGAATTAATCAAAATGTAATATCAAATTATATTAGAAGGGAACTTTATTTATCGTACAGAGAGGTAGTATTTGGCTGGGCGATTTGAATACTATTGTCCAGTGGCGGTTGATTAGAGACTGTAGATAGGGTTGTCAACCGTACTATAATATATATTATTGTACCTTATTTTGTTAGCTAGGTGTACCATACGCTGTTAAAAATAAATATAGTATAGTTCGTTTCAAAATATACCTATTGAGTTGCGTCAAATAAAACCCTCATACCTAATATCATAATACTTTTTTTCCATATTTCAATTTCCAGGTATTCTAGTGCGGGACTGAAACCCAATATTTTAATGATATCGGTATCGGTAGTACAAAGCGACGCCGGTCGACAGCAGGTTGGCAGTTTCGCAGTAGCAACCATCAAGCATATATCCTCCTTTAGCGTGGCCATGGCGATGCCTCGTCGCTTATTGCCGTTTGGGTACCACGTGCAAAAATTTTTATATCGCTTTCCTGACCTAAAGTACAGTGGGAAGGAAATAAAATGTTCTCTTTGTGACACGTGCATCAACATGCAGACAACGTATTCAGAGTAAAAAACATGTGTTAAACCTGCAGCCGTAGATGTATTGGGGCTTTACATATGATCTAATAGTTACAGTCAGTCACACAAGAGCGTGGCGGGCATATCTCCGAAAATAAACCGTGAGAAATGGAAAGAAAGGTGTAAAATAAATCTACTTTAAGTGCATTAAAATGCGTTTATTTAACAAACAGTCCAGTTTCCTTTGTTATCAAGTATGGCCTGACAACGATAAGGCACGCTTGCGATAAGGTTTTCGGCATATGATGCTGGAAGTGACCGCCATAGTGTGCGTATCTGCCTGGATAGCTGCTTTAATGTAAAAATGCGCTTTCTTTGCTGCCTGTGCCTCAGGAATGCCAACACATTTTCGATCGCATTCGCATCAGGAGATTGGGACGGCCATGGTAAGCGTGGGATGCCATTTTCTGCTTTCCAAGCTTGACAGGCCCAAGAGTTATTACATCCGCAGTAAAGCGGTTTGGCCGGAATAATAACTCTTGGGTCTTACAAGAAGATAACGGTCCCAAGCACTGTAGTCGTCGCTGTCAAGCTTGGAAAGCAGAAAATGGCATCCGACGCTTACCATGACCGTCCCAATCTCCTGATGCTAACACGATCGAAAATGTGTGGGCATTCCTGAGGCACAGGCTGCAAGGAAAGTGCATTTTTACATTAAAGCAGCTATCCAGTCAGATACGCACACTATGGCGGTCACTTCCAGCATCATATGCCGAAAACCTTGTCGCAAGCATGCCTTATAGTTGTCAGGCCATACTTGATAACAAAGGAAACTGGACTGTTTGTTAAATAAAAGCATTTTAATGTTTTTTGGTTAGAGAGCTGATTCTCATTTGTTATATTTTTATATATTTACAAGTACGCCTGACAAAGTAAGTAGACCTCATTCATTGTTGTAATATTTTACCTCACCGTAAACTCTACTCCGACTGCTTGAAACTGCTAATGGATGGCGCTGCCTGTGTCATACTGCTTATGCAGTTCGACATGGTTAGCTTTAAGGATTGCTGTTTCGGAAGGTAGGTATGTAGGTATTCCTCTTAAAGGGCTGGACCTCCTCTGAAAGGGCTGGTGAAGTCCGTACGGATGTTTGCAGCTCTGGATGTGTGAGTCGGATCTCCCCAGTACATCAAAGGTACATAGTACTTAGACTTCGGTCTTCGTGGGCTGTTAGAACATAAAAAAAATGTTCGTTTATCCTGTACTGAAGAGAACTAAAGAGTTCGAAACCGGTATGCAGGTAACGACATCCTAACTAAAGAAAAAGTTTCCTTCTTCCTGGTAGTTTCTTGCAGTCTAACCAAGTATTTTTGTCTAACAGTGTTAGTAAAAATATGGCAAATTTTGGTATGTAATCCAGCGGTCGGAGGGACATATAGCCCGGAGAATAGCTGTTTTTACATTATTTGTTTCATATCCTTATAGTATAAGGTATGATATATATATGCATTTTAATGCACTTAAAGTAGTTTTATTTTACACCTTTCTTTCCTTTTCTCATGGTGTATGGAGACATACGCGCCACAGTCTTGTGTGACTGACTTGTATAAATCTGTTGCTTTCCGCGTGCTTCAAAATGAATATTTGCGATCTTTTTGGAGAAAATATGTGGCCCCTACCGACCCAGTGGCAATTACGGTACGCTTTTTCTCGTGTCAATAAACAAAGGGAAAATACCATTAGGTCCGAATTACACAATAGAAACTTTGGATAACAGTTTATGAAAGTACAGACACCAAAAATAACCAAGTAGTGCGCATATTAACACCGAATTCACCGACGAAGTCACACCTATGTACTTGCAAGTAAAAAATTAGAAAAATCCAACAACTACTAACGCAAACTCTAGAAGAGTTCGACATTACTACGAACAATATTGCAATGTTAGTTACAGACGGCGGTGCTGCATATATGATAAAATCAGCGAGAAGGCTTAAGACTTGGTGTCATAATTTATTTCATATAACCTGTTTACCATATAGTTCTCACCAAGTACCAGAAACAATTCGAAGCAAGTATTCAGATGTTGACAAGCTATTTGCCAGCACCAAAAGGGTTTTTACAAAATCTCCACAACGGATAAAAAAAATTTATTAGTTGTGCCCCGGAAGTACCGACCCCCCCCCCCCCCCCCACAGCCTATACTAACAAGATGGGAACCGTGGCTGAATGCTGAATTTTATTATAATCAACCTTGTCATGTTGTTAAACTTGTAGTTTCTCAGTTCGACCCAAAACTTGCCATCTGCATTAAAGAAAGTCAACAGCACGTTAATAACCCTAAAATCGAAGCAGATTTTCGTACTATAAACACAAATTATCGTATATTAGTAGATGCTATACCTATACAGTCTTCAAAATAGTTACCTGTCACTTCCTGACTGGTTCACATAGTTGATAATGTAAATACCTCTACTAACTTCAAAAGATTGCAGTGATGTTGAAGCTGCGATCAAGTTTTAAAAAATCCGGATTTCACGCAACTACCTACGTGATATTGGGCGGTGCGTAAGTGCTGACAATTGCGGCAGTAGCTTGCAGTGTTTTAAATACGCAAACATTACATCTTTGGATGTAGAGCGTTCATTTTCAAAATACATTGCAATATTTACTTCAAAGCGTACATGATGAAAAGAGTCTACTGTAAAAGTTATTTTAATGCTACAGGCATTTACACAGACTCAAAACTAGATTACACACGTTCGGCCTCAGGGTATATTGTGGTATCCGTACATTGGGTGAGTAAAATATTTTTACATTACTTTAACCGAAGGCTTTCGGTATTTCGCACTTTCAAATTACACAATGTAGGTAAATAAATATTCGTATTTTATTTTCAAATCGGATCCTATTTTTATTTTCAAATACTGTAGAAACGCCCCTGGAATAACCTATGTATACAACTCTTTAGATTTGGATATATTGTGGTTAACCCCATTAGGAAAAGTAAAGAACATGACGATGCGGAAAAACAACAGGTGTTTCGCCGAAAGTTTTTTTTAATTGTAAACACCTACTCGGTATTTATGTGATTATAACTAATCTAGACCCTAAGATTAAGGAGTAATATTGTTCTGTAAAAATGTTAAAACTAAAAACTTAAGCTAACGTTACCCACTGGTGTTCCTTAGATAGTTCTCACTATAAGTACACAAAACACCCATACTTTGCTCTGCTTTTTTGCACTCACTATACCAATTCAAAAGGTTTGACCCTTTTAAGTCTTCTTATTGTCCCACGTTGGTCGAGCAGCTAGATTGCTTCGATGTTGACGTATTTGTGAAGCCGTTATTCATGCTTTTGTGCTAATTGTCTTATCTCGTTTGCAACCATTTCCATACCCAGGTCACGATGGAGGTCGCTATTTCTTACATAGGCATTGACAATGCCTCTTAGTATATACCTTGTTTTGGAACCGTTGAATGGTTTCGATGTTGCTAGAACTAGCACAGTCTCAGAGTTAGATGCCGTATGTCCAAATAGTTTTCAAGACCTGTTTATATATAATTAACTTATGTATTGACAGCTCGGAGGTTCTTCCTATCAGCCTGTACATTTTTCTTTATTTGAAATTAACTCATCCCTATTCTTTCTTATGTGCTCTTTCCATTTCAGCTTAGCATCTAAGTTCATCCCTAAATACTTAGCTGTGTTTGCATACGGGATTGTATGGTTGTTGAGAGTGACTGCTGTCTGTTCTGTGCGTCTATTTGTAAAGTTGACATGCACTGATTTGCTTTCATTAAGTTTAATGCGCCAGCGTTTTGTCCATGCATTAACTTTGCTCAGAGTCTCTTGGAGCTTCTCATTGGCTTCTAGTTCAGTTCATCCCACTGCCAGCACGCCAGTGTCGTCAGCAGATGTGGCAGTGGTAGTTTGTTGTGTTAACGGTATATCATAGGTGTATAATAGATACAACAGTGGACCTAGAACACTGGCCTGTAGTACACCAGCTTTTACTGGTCTCAGTTCAGAGCATTTATCTTCACATTTGATTCTGAACATTCTTTCACTGATATAAGATTTAAGTAAAAGGCTGTGCTGTTTTGGTAGAAATTGCTAAACCAACGCTAAAGCTTGTGTTCCAATCGTAGATGCCAAACTTTATCAAAAACCTGAGCAACATCCAAAAACACTGCTGAACATATCTCCTTTTCTTCGAGTGATTTCTCTATTTGATCTGTAAGTCTATGCACCTGATCTATTGTCGCAGGCTTTTCTCTGAATCCGAACTGATGTGTGGGGATTATACATTTTTCTTCAATGATAGATTTGAGTCTTTTAAGTAGCAGCTTCTCACACAGTTTTGATATCACCAGTAGCAGTGAAATTGGGCTGTAGGAGGAGACTTCATTAATTGGCTTTCTTGGTTTAGGAATCATAATGACCTATGCTATTTTCCAGCACCTTGGTACATATTTCAGTATGTATGATGCGTTAAACAGATTCGTTAATATAATAATATAACGATTGCTTTTATTACCAGCTGTTTTAGTATTTCACCGGTTATTAAGTTATAACCTAGCGCTTTTTTCGGATTTATATTTGTTTTAATCTCTTCCATAATTTCTTTCGGTGTTACTATTTCTTTTTCTACTTTCCCGTTTTCTCTTCTATGTCTTCGTCATTTAGTTGGAATGTACCTTCCAGGTGAATAGCAAACAGCATTCTTGGTTGCTTCTGACCCATGCTCCATCAGATTTTCTTAGTTCTGAACAATTGGTCTTTTAATGATAAGAAGAAAAGGTAAGAATTTATTGATCCATTTTTAATTTTCTTGGTTTCTGTTCTCAGTGCTTGTGTAATGTTGTTTCGTCTATTGTTGTTGATGGGCGTCCTGTTTTGCTGCCATTGTCTTCTTAATCTACTTTTCTCAGCTACCAGGTTTCTTATTTCTGCTGGATAGTTATTTCCAGCTACTTTTCTTGAAATTTGTTTTGTGTTCATCCAAACTGCTTGTTGGATATCGTTATTTAGCATTTCTGCTTCTGCGTCTATTTCTTCCGTTGTTTTCAAGCTGACATTTAGTTGAATTCTGACATCTAAATTTCTCCTAAAACTTATCCAATCTGTAGTTTTATTGGTTAATCTAGGATTATCGTCTTTTATTATTTTATTTATTATCGCTTAATGTCAATGACCGCAGAATGATCTGTTGTCAGATCTAAGCTTTCTTCTACGTTGATGTAATTTTGTGAGATTTTTCTGGATATGAGAAAGTCCAACAAATCTGGAATTTTCTACACGTCTGGCGGCCAGTAGGTTGGCTTACCATTAGAGTGGAAATCACAGTTTAGATCTCTGGCCGCAGCAAACAGTTCTCTACCTTTTGTAGTGATTAATCTTGATCCCCAATAGGTATGTTTCGCATTGAAGCCTCCTCCTAATATGATGCTTGCTCCAAGATGTTGTAGTAGTGTAGTGTAGTATTCCTTTTTGAGATTGTATCTTGGTGGACAATATATGGAAGCTATGGATTGTTACTGATGTAACTTGCATTTGTTCTGTTTTTATTTTAATATCTTCATAATGCTTAATGCCTTGTCTTCCTATCACTGAACTTCCACCTCTAGCTGCATTGGAAGGACGTATGGTGTGATATACACAATAACCTCATAGCTTTCACTTGTAAAGTGTGTTTCTGAGATTAGGCAGATGTCTATTTTAAGATGTCTAAGTACATCTGCAGTTCTTCTCTATGCTGCAAGAGACCATTGGCTAGGAAATGTTGATGATTTTTGTGTTGCATAACAAACCTGTTCAACTTTAGGTCTTGTACTGAGCTCCAAGTCAAAACGCAGTTTTCAACCAAACTTTAACTTTGGAGTTATACGAGTGATGGCGTTTTGTATATTAAGTGGCGGAGAATCTGTTGGTTTTACTGGTACAAGTCAAAACGGAATATTCACATTTAAAATTAAGTTCAAACACGAGCGTTTAATCAAAATGCAGCGGATTTTCACGACTAATTCCTTTGGCAATCGCTCTTATTGGACCATTTAACTTATTCTCATAGGAATGCCATCTTATTCCGTTTTCGTTGAAGATTCCTGTAACTGTCCTGTAGACTTCTCCTTGATCGAAGTTTAATTTGATTTCTTTAGGAGCTAGCAGATTTGCTCCAGCTCCTATTCCATTTTCTAGGAGAAGATTATATATCCTGTTATACTCGTACTTTTCGCTTTTGTCTATAATAATAGGAGGCGTTTTTTTGGCTGCCTCTTGCTCTGTTTGTTGGTTTTGCTTGGGTTTGCGGTGGTGTGCTTTGTGGTGTATTTTTCTTCTTTCATTATTGACTTTTCTGTTGTACCCATCAAACTTCATTTTCTAGCTTATCGTCATCGGTGTAGTATATAGTATCGGTGTAGTATGCCGCCTGTTTTTCCGAATTTTTTCTTTCTTTACCTGAACTATTTGAATTTACAAGTGGTTGTTGTGATATTAATTGTGTCATATCTTTTAGCAGTTTCTCGATCTGTTGCTGCATTTGCTGACACATGCTTTGCAATTATTGCATTTTTTCTTGTTGTGCCTGTTGCAATATTTGTTGGGTGTGTTGCAAGGCATTTAGTAAACTTTTTTCATTAGTCGTCATAATTTGATTAGCTTGAACGAGAACCTGATTTTGTTGGGCTAATGCCATTTCATCTGGTATCCCAATTTGTATATTCATATTTGCAACAAATTGCTGTAATTATTGTAATTAAAATTAACTGTGAACACTGCTTCCGTTCACCGCCACGGTGTCGAAGTTCATTCATATCTGCGTATCGCGGATTTTCTCAACGACACTTGAGATATATCTTTATCGTATTCAATTGCATTAAAAATCAATGAACCCTTTTATTTTTAAAATATTTTGTTATTCTCGCCAACTCGCCACACTTGGCGTACATCTGTTTCACTGTGAACCTGTGCAGGTTCAGATTGATTTATAAATTTATGACACTAGGCCGCTTGAGCTCGGACCGGCACGTGCTTACTCAACGAAAGTCATACGAGAATTCTTGACGAAAGTGAGAAATATTTAATTCGAGGAAAATTTATGCCACGTATGAAGAATACGTTGTCCCTACGCTGCAATCACTAAAAACACGGCTTATCCAAGATGAAACCGATATTTTCTGTAGCAAAACAAGCTTATAAATAGTTATCAGAAATTAATGGGATTGTCATATTGAATCATCTTCAAAAGACAAATATTAATTTAATCGCAGCGACAGTGGCGTTTTGAATGCTCAAAATCTAATAAACGATGCAGATTAGAAAATCACCCAATTATCTACCTTGATGAGACATGGTACAATACGCATGACCCTTCAAAAAGGGCTGGGTGGACTCATCACAAAGTTGTCACACGAAAGTTCCATTAAATAGGGGGGAAAATATAACAATTTTACACGCTCGTTCAGTGATTGGTTGGATTCCAAATACTTTGTGGTTTGTCTTCCAAGTGTTCTTAAAAGATTCAAGTTTGAACTACAATGAAGATACCATTGCCGAACTTTTTGAAGATTGGTTTGAAAATCCCCTTTTATTTAAAATAATTAAACAGTGTTATTGTAATTATCAATGCTGGTTATCATAGCCGGTAAATAAATAAAGTCCCTAAAGTACCACTAAATTAGAAACTCAAAACTATATATCTACTTATTATAGAATAACATATATTTCGAAAAATCTTTCAAAAAAGTGTGCCTCTGGAGGTTCTACAATGATTTGATATTAAGAAAGAATAT
The DNA here is from genome assembly GCA_963971165.1 of Philopedon plagiatum. NCBI lineage: Eukaryota > Metazoa > Arthropoda > Insecta > Coleoptera > Curculionidae > Philopedon > Philopedon plagiatum. The sequence goes on along the minus strand of OZ020193.1, from coordinate 24,264,723 downwards.
GTATTGTGTGTAACACCATTGCGGCCGAAATGGGACATATCTTCTGGATCTTCCTCCGTATTATTGTTTTAATTCCAACTGAACATACGTGGAGTCAAGTAAAATCAAAAGTTAGATCTGGAAACACTTCACCGACTCCTAGTGCCAGCGTTATAGAACTGTTTGAAAAACTATAGATTCTGTTTCTATCCAATTTATTTTTTTCCTCTTCGCAACACATCAACCAATGAGACGAGTAGTCGAGGCAATGAAGCACTAAACCAGCCAAAATCTCGGAATTTTTTGCATTAAGACGGATCGGAATGCGGTTTTTTGCATTCGCTTCCAAAAATTATTTGTAAAAAATGTATCTACTTTGTATCTTATACAAACCGTAAATTGCATTGCTGCTCTCAAAAATGCATTCACAAAAATGCATTTTTTGGAGTCGCTTTAAGAAAATTAAATAACTTTGTTAATAAGACTCAGAATTGGCTCAAACCGGGTTCCTGGGGGCTTTCGGGGTCGCTGATCACGATTATGATGTTCAAATTGACCCACAGCCGACCTGGAGCTCAGGATCGCTGATGAACGTCATCTCCGTGGGACTCCTGACAAGACCGCAAAAACAAACCGAAAATCGCTGTGTGGGCATTTTTTGGGGCGCTGAATCCAAATTTCACTTCGAAAACGACCCCCCGAACACCTGGTGCACCGGAACCTGGACGCGGACGTCATCTCCGAGGGTTTTCCAGACACGATCGCTAAAGACAAACCGAAAATCGTTATGGGGCGTTTTTTGGGGCGCTGAATCCAAATTTCACGTCGAAAACGACCCCCCGAACACCTGGTGCACCGGAACCTGGACGCGGACGTCATCTCCGAGGGTTTTCCAGACACGATCGCTAAAGACAAACCGACAATCGTTATGGGGCGTTTTTGGGGCGCTTAATCCAAATTTCACGTCGAAAACGACCCCCCGAACACCTGGTGCACCGGAACCTGGACGCGGACGTCATCTCCGAGGGTTTTCCAGACACGATCGCTAAAGACAAACCGAAAATCGTTATGGGGGGTTTTTTGGGGCGCTGAATCCAAATTTCTCATCGAAAACGACCCCCCCCCCCCCCCCCAATACCTGGTGCACCGGAACCTGGAAGCGGACGTCATCTCCGAGGGTTTTCCAGACACGATCGCAAAAAACTAAACGAAAATCGTCTGATAATTTGCCACATTCATTGATGTGTAATTCTCGCCTGGTGCCCACTAAGACATTAAAACATCAGGTTTGATTGACATTCATGGGAATGACATCGATGTCAAGATAAAGGTTCTGGTGCATTAGATAGTTGGAGTATGGTCGCGGATGCTGGATTCGAGGAGGGTAGCTAAAAACCCCTTGATGTGAATTTCATTTCATGTTTTGCAAATGTGACACCTGGAGATGACTTGCAGGCCCAGGTTCCGGTGCACCAGGTGTTGGGGGGGGGTCGTTTTCGATGAGAAATTTGGATTCAGCGCCCCAAAAAACGCCCCATAACGATTTTAGGTTTGTCTTTAGCGATCGTGTCTGGAAAACCCTCGGAAATGACGTCCGCGTCCAGGTTCCGGTGCACCAGGTGTTCGGGGGGTCGATTTCGAAGTGAAATTTGGACTCAGCGCCCCAAAAAACGCCCACACAACGATTTTCGGTTTGTTTTTTGCGATCTTGTCAGGAAAACTCTCGGGGATGACGTCCACGTCCAGATTCCGGCGCACCAGGTGTCCGGGGGGGTGTTCGCCGATGCCATATTTGAATTCAGCAACCAAAAAAACCCCCGGGCGCCGAGTTTCTCTCCTTCCCCGCGTGAATTTTGGGAGAGTCCCACGGAGATGACGTTCATCAGCGATCCTGAGCTCCAGGTCGGCTGTGGGTCAATTTGAACATCATAATCGTGATCAGCGACCCCGAAAACCCCCGAGAACCCGGATTGAGCCAATTCTGAGTCTTATTAACAAAGATATTTAATTTTCTTAAAGCGACTCCAAAAAATGCATTTCTGTGAATGCATTTTTGACAGCAGCAATGCAATTTCCGGTTTGTATAAGATACAAAGTAGATACATTTTTTACAAATAATTTTTGGAAGCGAATGCAAAAAGCCGCATTCCGATCCGTCTTAGTGCAAAAAATTCCGAGGTTGAGTGCTTCATTGCCTCGACTAGACGGATTTAGCTAAGGAAACAAAGGTGTGCATTTAGACGAGAAGCATGTGGAGAGCCGCTTATTTGCCCAGAAAGTAGTGGTTGTTTGTGTTTCTTTATTACAGTGTAATTTGTATATAATTCTTTTTATTAAACAATGGAATCTATTAAAAAACCATCCTTTCATATTGTATTGTGCCAATATGCAAAAATACCACTGCAAGTGCCCTGAAAACCCCATTTTTCACGCGCTCTTCATCTATTATTGGCTATTTTCGATTCGCGTCAATATGAAACAAGCTTAAAACTTAAAAGGTGAGGATTGGAAGCCTCGATCTTAACTATACTACATTGCTTTATTAATACTTATAATATATTAATAACATATGTATTATGTTATATGCTGAGTTCAACAATGCTTGCTAACAAAGATAATAAAAATACACTATTAAGAATTACTATCTCTCCAGAAAAGTAAGTAATATATTTTTGCAGTGCACTATATTGTTTATCATCTTCGTGTGCAAAATACTATATTTTATCAAAAAACAGTTGGCAACCGTAGCTGTAGAATCAGCGGTGCCAACCCAAGAAGAACGCAGAAAATTGAAAAGTTTAATTTATGCAATTATAGTTGTCACCTAAAACCCATATTTTATATAATTCCTTAAGTAACATTAATAAAATAAATAGTGCATTATAATATAAATCTCATCTCACTATCTAAATTCGTCAGTTAAGTAGCTTGTAGTTTTCCACAACTGATTTAAATTGGATTAGTTTTGGCGTTTTCACGGGTCGGCGGGCTGACCCTAGCACATGACAACTATACAACGAAATCGGGCAATCAAACATACATTCGGTCTTTTTATACTCGGCCACTACAGCCACAGGCGACCCGTGACAGCGGCAGATCTCGACTTGCCGAGAATTGCTACATTATACAACTTACTTATATATGAATATTTACCTATTTAAGTAGGAATTTCCATTCATTTTAAAGTCATAATACAAGTTTTTAATTTCTGTCAACAACAAGGATATTTTAAAATATTACTAATATGTTCTAAAAAATACTTGGTTGGAAATAAAATAAAAAAGTGGCAGCCTCGAATGTTGGGAGGGTGAATCTTTAAAAGCTTTCTCTATAACTATTTTATGTTTAAAGATCTGTATTAATGTTTCGGCAAAAAATAGTGAAAATCCTTTGTTTTCGGCCGCACATGGTGGAGTGTTTGTTTAAACCTACAATGATCAAAATCAAATCATAGTTCCTGTGCATGGGTTTCCGCGTATTTAATTGACGTCGTTTGATAAAATGGAGGTAAAAAATATGCTCTTTCGCTGAAAGTTGAATAAGGAAGGAATTTAAGGCAGTCATCACAAACCTAAAAATATGATTTTCAAAAGGATTACTAGGATAATTTAACTAAAAGAAATTTTGTACTTCTCCGTATAATTTATTACATTACAGGAGATCAGCAAAAATAAGTGTCAATTACAATGACATAATAACGTAAAGCTTAACCTAGGGATGCTACCCTACCATATACGTCTAAAAAACTTAGACAAAGTTATTTACTATTCAAAGCAATCAATCATTCGATTTTCACTAAACACTGGTCGATTTTATTGACTTGTCAACTGCGGACGATTGCGAAAGTGTAGGAACAAAATGTCCTTGTTCATGCCATCCAAGCAATATAGTATAACACGACACTTATTTGATTTTATCTTCATCTAATAAAATTAGCATACAATTATTAAGTAACAAACAGAGTAATACATTTTGTTCTACTTTATGCATCATAGCCGAACTCTTATTCCCTTCTCACTGTGATAAATTATTTGGTTATTAACTAAAAGTGGCAAAGCTGTTTTACCGTTTACTACCAGTTTTACTACGAATCGAGAAGTGACGCAAGCGACCATTCATATAATTCGCTGACGATTGCGACGTTTTTCTAGAGTGGAATTGTGTTTTTTTTTTGTGTTTGCGAGAAGCGTTTAAGTGATGTCTTTGAAGAAGCTAACATTATTTTGCCAAACAACATTTAAATATGATGCGACAGTGTCAAGTTTGCAAAAAGTTGGACTAAACTGCTCGTCAATAGGTTTGGATAATGGAATTTTTAGCCCCAAATTTGGAGCGCTGTAATTTAAAGAATAATTGATCCGTTTTGATGTGCTTGGCACCAATGGAAAGCTTTTTTCTTTCCGACTTAGAGAATATGAAAAACTACATGATGTACAGGGCGAAGAAACAAACGATGAAAAACATCGGAAAATTTCACTAGTGGTAATTTAGATATCAAAATAGGTTCACAAGATCTGAATATGGATTATTAGAGCTTTCTATTATATCTCCAGACGTATCTGTCAGAATTTTGAGTCATTTTCTAATGAAGATTTTCCATTTTTTCCACTTTTATTAATTTTCACTTTTTGAACGAAGATAAACGAAGGTAAGGGTACCGAATAGCTCAGATTTCACTACAAACTTATTCGGGTAGTATTCAATGAATAAGGTTTTTACATAGACAAAATATATTTAGACCATCACAACGTATTCGCGACACCAGCTGAATCCGTCCAATGTATGGGCGAAAAAGTGCGATTGTACCATAGAGAAAATATATAATAGAGAAATAGTGTCATTTGCGAATGTGGCAAATTTACCAAGCTGAATCCGTAAACAAAGACGGTCTTCTGCGGGCTTGCGCCTTGTCGAACGTTTGCCTTGTGATAGACAGGACCGTACTTCAAAATTTATTTCACATGACGTGAATCTTTTATCGAGTAATAAATGCTAAATATATTACTTGTAATTATTCTTTTTATTAATGATAAAAATGTAACCATTAGTGAGATTTTAACAAAAAGTGTATAGTTTGTTGGTTTAAATCTGAGTTTTCTTGCTATACAAAACTGTCGATAATTCCTCGAAAATAGCTCAGTTTATACATATACAGTGCGTCTCTTTAATGTCCCCCTCTTAATTTTTTAAACGTTACATTTACAAAATTGAAAGTTGAAATAAAATATAAACATAGTATTCTAAACAATAGAAATAAAATATGCAACTGTTTTAAGAAGTAAAATAGTAAATCAAAAAAATTACATGTGTATATTTTATTGGATTGGCATCCCATCCTGTATAATTATTGAACAAACCAAGTTCTATGGTAAGATGTAAATATTTTTACACCTATTTACAGTGTGTGCACTTGGTACTTTGCTGAAAGCGCTACTTCTTACGGCCCCATGTCAATCTAATCAACTGATATCTTAGCGATCCTTTGGCGAAAGCGCTTTTTTCTTTCGCCATCCCTTTTAAAGTACTCCCCTCTACCCTAATCCACTAGTATTTTTAGTGCCCCTTTGACGAAAGCGCAAATATGCCTTTTGGACACACCCTTCTAATCCACTGATATCTTAGCGATCCTTTGGCGAAAGCGCTTCTTTCTTTCGCCATCCCTTTTAGAATACTCCCCTCTACCCCAATCCACTAGTATTTTTAGTGCCCCTTTGGCGAAAGCGCAAATATGCCTTTTGGACACACCCTTCTAATCCACTGATATCTTAGCGATCCTTTGGCAAAAGCGCTTTTTTCTTTCGCCGTCCCTTTTAAAATACTCCCCTCTACCCTAATCCACTAGAATTTTTAGTGCCCCTTTGACGAAAGCGCAAATATGCCTTTTGGACACACCCTTCTAATCCACTGATATCTTAGCGATCCTTTGGCGAAAGCGCATTTTTCTTTCGCCATCCCTTTTAAAATACTCCCCTCTACCCTAATCCACTAGTATTTTTAGTGCCCCTTTGACGAAAGCGCAAATATGCCTTTTGGACATTCACCCTTCTAATCCACTGATATCTTAGCGATCCTTTGGCGAAAGCGCTTTTTTCTTTCGCCATCCCTTTTAAAATACTACCCTCTACCCCAACCCACTAGTATTTTTAGTGCCCCTTTGGCGAAAGCGCAAATATGCCTTTTGGACACAACCTTCTAATCCACTGATATCTTAGCGATCCTTTGGCGAAAGCGCTTTTTTCTTTCGCCATCCCTTTTAAAATACTCCCCTCTACCCTAATCCACTAGTAGTTTTAGTGCCCCTTTGGCGAAAGCGCAAATATGCCTTTTGGGCACACTCACCCTTATGCAATATAGGGCAAGGAGGCATTGACACTATATATGACCTTCTTACATCATCTTACCCCTTATACAATGCCCCTAATACACACACACCTCATCAGTGCCTTTCTGACACCTTGACCACACTCAATATACGTCACTGACAAATATTTCTACTTCTCCGTGTGTGTATTCACTTGAACACCGGAATGCATTTAAGATAAATTATATTTTTTACCTACTATTCTTTCACATATTGATATAATTTAAATTTGGAATTAAACTATTTGTATTTATGCACTAATTGTAAGAAATAGACTACGAAATAATTCCTTATATTTAAAAGTTGGATACATAATTTTATTGGCGAAACATATGAAATGTCTGTAACACTTTGTAAAGACTATTTTTGTATCGAAATAACAAGCTTCAGAGGTTCGCTATATTCGCCACCCCAACCAAAAATACCATAACATAAAAATGACTGAGATTTTTTCGGCCCGGTTCTGATCGCCGAGTTGCGTCATTGAGTCCAACAACCATTTTTGCGAGACGTCCCGAGTGCGCATGCCTCGAGAGGACCGTCGTTTAAAAATCTGACTGGCGCCCAATGCGTACAAACGCACTTTTTCGCCCATACATTGGACGGATTCAGCGGTGTCGCGAATACGTTGTGATGGTCTAAATATATGTTGTCTATGGTTTGTACGCATATGGCGCCAGTCAGGTTTTTAAACGACGGTCCTCTCGAGGCATGCGCACTCGGGACGTCTCGCAAAAGTGGTTGTTGAACTCAATGACGCAACTCGGCGATCAGAACCGGGCCGAAAAAATCTCAGTCATTTTTATGTTATGGTATTTTTGGTTGAGGTAGCGAATATAGCGAACCTCTGAAGCTTGTTATTTCGATACAAAAATAGTCTTTACAAAGTGTTAAAGACATTTCATATGTTTCGCCAATTATGTATCCATCTTTTAAATATAAGGAATTATTTCCTAGTCTATTTCTTACAATTAGTGCATAAATACAAATAGTTTAATTCCAAATTTAAATTATTTATTTATTTATTTTATTTATTTATTTATTTAGTTACAATATCCAACAGGTTTACCAATTATAGGATAAGGAAAGAGAAGACATAAAATTAACATAACTTAAAAAAAAAACATAATCATAACAACGGTAATATATACTTATAATATGAAGAAAAGTTAGACAAATATCCTTTTAATTTGAGCAACGTTACAACAAAATATATCTACACTGTTTTCTATAGCATTATAATTCTTAAACATTTGATAAAACGGTGACGAAATAAGGATATTGGTCCGCGGCGCTGGCATTAGAAAAAGATTAGCTCTCCTAGCCTCCAATCTAGGCACCCTGATTTTTACATAATCTGTGAGGCCTATACATTTAATTTTATTATTTAGTATCCTAGACAAGAACACGACAGAATAAAGTGATCGCCTAATAGCTAATTCAGACAAATTAAATCTACTGAGCAGCACATCGTGCGGGTATCCGATCGCCGGCCAGAAGCCATCCAATATAAAAACAGATGCTTTCATAAATTTACGCTGAATTTTTTCCAAGCTAGAAATGTGGACCTGGTAGATCGGACTCCACGCAACAGATGCGTACTCAAGTCTTGATCTCACAAAGGCCATATACAGAGCACGAAGAGTAGAGGCCTGTCGAAAATCCCTAGAGTTCCGCACGATAAAACCCAACCCCTTAGACGCACTGTTAACCACGGATTCAATATGATCTATAAACGACAATTTAGGGTCAAAAACTACACCAAGATCTTTTATAGTTTTAGGTCTCGAAAGTACAACGTCATCCACATCATAGTTATAAATTATTGGATTTAGTTTACGAGTAAAAGACACAACATTACATTTTGCAGGATTAAGTGGAAGTTTATTTTTTCGACACCAATCAAAAACCACATTCAAGCTATTCTGAAGCCTAATAGTGTCCTCTGGAGAGAATATTTCGCACAAAAGTTTAAGATCATCAGCATAAAGCAAGCAGTCGACCTCCAATCCCGAAACAATGTCATTAATAAAAAGATTAAAGAATAGTGGCCCAAGTACGGATCCTTGGGGCACACCAGAAGACTGCTGAAATCTGACAGACCTGTAACCACGGGACTGCACATATTGATACCTGTTGTAAAGATATGACCTTACTAATTCTATTAACGGCCCTGAAAAGCCAAAGGATGTCAGTTTACTAATCAAAATGGCATGGTCAAGTCTGTCAAATGCCTTAGAAGAATCTGTGTAGATAACATCCACCTGACTCTGTCCATCCAGCCGTTCACAGAGATACTGAGTAGTACACACAAGATTAGTGATGGTCGACTTACCACTCATAAATCCATGCTGATGATCAGATATCATGTTCGAGACGTGCCCACCCAAAAATGCATGAAGCACAGTCTCGAACACCTTACTAAAATTACAAATTATGGCAACAGGCCGGTAGTTATTAATGTCATTGCGGTCACCCTTCTTAAATACCGGAGAAATGCGGGAGACCTTCCAAGAGTCCGGAAAACATGACGTCGACAAAATTGTATTAAAGATTAAAGTCAACGGATACAAGAATACAGGAGAACAATCTTTAACAATAAATGATGGAATGAAATCGGGACCCATTGTCAGGTTCGGCTTTAGTTTATTTATAGCTTTTTTAATATCAGCCTCAATAACATGTTAAAATACAAGTGGGATAATTATTCGACAGTGCTGCATCCTCCAGCAGATCGAAAGAGGCAGGGGACGTGGTATCAATATGTGAAAGAATAGTAGGTAAAAAATATAATTTATCTTAAATGCACTCCGGTGTTGAAGTGAATACACACACGGAGAAGTAGTATATTGAGTGTGGTCAAGGTGTCAGAAAGGCACTGATGGGGTGTGTGTGTATTAGGGGCATTGTATAAGGGGTAAGATGGTGTAAGAAGGTCATATATAGTGTCAATGTCTCCTTCCCCTATATTGCATAAGGGCGAGTGAGTGCCCAAAAGGCATATTTGCGCTTTCGCCAAAGGGGCACTAAAAATACTAGTGGGTTAGGGTAGAGAGGAGTATTTTAAAAGGGATGGCGAAAGAAAAAAGCGCTTTCGCCAAAGGATCGCGAAGATATCAGTGGATTAGAAGGGTGAGTATCCAAAAGGCATATTTGCGCTTTCGCCAAAGGGGCACTAAAAATACTAGTGGATTGGGGTAGAGGGGAGTATTTTAAAAGGGATGGCGAAAGAAAAAAGCGCTTTCGCCAAAGGATCGCTAAGATATCAGTGGATTAGATTGACATGGGGCCGTAAGTAAGTAGCGCGTTCACCAAAGTATCAAGTGCACACACTGTAAATAGGTGTAAAAATATTTACATCTTACCATCGAACTTCGTTTGTTCAATAATTATACAGGATCGGATGCCAATCCAATAAAATATACACATAGTTTTGGTAATTTTTTTATTTACTATTTTACTTCTTAAAATAGTTGCATATTTTATTTCTATTATTTAGAATACTATGTTTATATTTTATTTCAACTTTCAATTTTGTAAATGTATCGTTTAAAAAATTTAGAGGGGGGACATTAAAGAGACGCACTGTATATGTATAAACTGAGCTATTTTCGAGGAATTATCGAGAGTTTTGTATAGCAAGAAAACTCAGATTTAAGCCAGCAAACTATACAATTTTTGTTAAAATCTCACTAATGGTTACATTTTTATCATTAATAAAGGGAATAATTACAAGTAATATATTTAGCATTTATTACTCGATAAAAGATTCACGTCATGAGAAATAAATTTTGAAGTACGGTCCTGTCTATCACAAGGCAAACGTTCGACAAGGCGCAAGCCCGCAGAAGACCGTCTGTGTTTACGGATTCAGCTTGGTAAATTTGCCACATTCGCAAATGACATTATTTCTCTATTATATATTTTCTCTATGGGTTTTTATCAAATTGAATCAAGAGTGGAACGATTTTATACAGGTAGGACCAAATTAATAAAAAAATGTACTTTTACCAATTAAGCGTTAATTTTATTATATTTTACTTTACATAAATTTCATTTAGGCACTGTTGAGCGAAAAAGTTTTATAATGAATGTTAACAAAATTCTAAAGGGTTGTACAGGGTGGAAAAATTTTTTTTACTCCCTAATATCCTTCAGAGGTCTTTTTTTAATACATATTCTTGATTGAATTTTGTGTTTGAAATGTCATTGTCTGCCGTTTTGTTCCCGACGATTTTTTTAAACTATGGCATTTTCGGTGAGCTTGTTTTTGATCTCGATTGATTTGCGTTGACTTGATTTTTTCACAATAAAGGTAAATAACTTGAACACATTTAAGTTCTTGTTAATTTTTCCACCCTGTAATAATATCCTCTAGGATTTGGTTAACATTCATTATAAAACTTTTTCGCTTAACGCTGCCTAAATCAAATTTATGTAAAGCAAAATACAATTAAGACTTAATTGGTAAAAGTAAAATTTTTTATTCATTGGGTCCTCCCTGTAAAACATCGATACACTCTTGATTCAGTTTAAAAAAAAACGTACTCATTGAGTACTACCCGAATAAGTTTGTAGTGAAAACTGAGCTATTCGGTATCCTTACATTCGTATGTCTTCTTTCAAAGCGTGAAAATCAATAAAAGTGGAAAAATGGTAAATCTCCATTAAAAAATAAGATATCTAAATTCTGACAGATACGTCTGGAGATATAATAGAAAGCTCTAATAATCTATGTTCGGATCTTGTGAACCTATTTTGATATCTACCTATAAATTGCCACTAGCGAAAATTTGCGATGTTTTTCATCGTTTGTTTCTTCACCATGTACATCATGTAGTTTTTCATATTTTCTAAGTTCTTTATAAAATTACAAATTGGAAAGAAAAAAGCTTTCGATCAATTATTCCTTAAATTACAGCGTTCCAAATTTGGGGCTAAAAATTCCATTATCCGAACATATTGACGAGCAGTTTATTTAAACCAAGAAGTTTCTTTTAACAAGTAAGTGAGGTTATATTTACTTGTATCGGATCCATTTGTGTAGTTGGGTTAAATGTTGGACAGTGTTGCAATTTTTTTTCGCTGTGATTGATTTGGAGAGAAACGATTTTATGAATGAAATGTAGTTTTTAGACGCCTATGGGTGCTACATACAAACGTATATGAATCGACAACTTCTGTGATAGTCCAAAAGTAAGGGAGATTTTTCTCGTACGATTGTACCTATAACAATTGACTATTGCCCTCTGTCCCATATACGTATTACTACTATATAGCGAACGACGAAAAAATGTTGAACCAAAGACGTAGCCTTTGGAAACAATTGCTAACCAGTCACGTGATGTCCTGAACATCTCTCATAAATCACCACGTGATTTGCCCAGCCACTGAACACCAAATAAGACAACATGGCCGCTCGCGCCTGTCATATTCATAAGTTCCAATTTGAATCTGACAAGCCTTCGATTTCGCCGTAGCGATATTTTGTGAATATTTATTTTAATTTATAATAAAATATCAGAAAAACCAGTAAGTATAAATTATTATATACTTTAAAGTACAATATCGAAACAGAGTTAATAATATTTTAGATAGAAAATGAGATCTTGTTTCGCATGTCGACGGTCAGTTGAGAAAGACAAAGTGATTTTGCATAGGTAGGTAATTAATTATTTAAGAAGATTTTGATTCTAATTATAATGTATTATATACAAATTAATGATTACAATAAATTATACTTACGTATTTTTAGTTTTAATTCGAACTTAAATAATGTGTTTTTTTAGATTTACAAACGATGCCTCGCTTTATTTACATAATGTTCTTACCCGTTTTGCCCCAAAATCTCAAATTAAAAATTAAAAATGATGTATTCACTCTTCAGTTTACATTCTTTTGAAGAATATCCGCCGCTAAAACTACAAGTAATTTCTTCACTTCTTGCTGCTTAAAACTGGCATTATCGGTACATTAGCTATGTCAATATCGTAAATCGTTTAATTATTAACTTTTAATCTAATTTTCACAAATAAAAACACATTAATCTTTACTTTTGAAAGGTAAAGAGACGAAAAGGAAACCGACAAGCTCACATTTTAAAATGCTGTCAGAACTGACAGTGACAGTTCCGTCAAAACTTCAAAAGTGCTGAGACATCACGTGGTACAAAACAAAATATTTATCTTTGCTTCAAATTTTAACAACGTGTAGATTGGATGCTAACAATATAGTAGTAATACGTATATGATGCTCTGTCCTTTGGACCAACCTGTACAGCCGCTTTTTTCATTCATACTAATAAAAATGTCAATGATTTTTCAGACGTTTAAATTCCAAAACCTACTTAAATTCAAATACAGCAAATGGACCTCGGAGGCGTAAATTTCGTTTTGAAGGTATCGATCCGAGCTTCTTGATTTAGGTAGAAGGCTGATTTAAATTACCTTAACATGCAAGACGGGCTCCGGATAAATTAGTGCGGCTTTTAGCTTTGCAGGAAATTTTGTTTCAGGCACAAGGTTTAGTGATAAGAGAGAAAAGAATTAGTTTGAAAGCCGGCCTCGGTATTACAAGGAAGTTAATATATTGTAATAATAGAGATTTCATCAAGTAATGAACATACTTTGAAGCGATGACGTGTCTGAGTCGTGGGAAACACAATTTTTTTTATGTTCAACGCCTTTCTGTACACATTAACTTAACAATAGGCTCTGTCGCTCCTATTACAACGCTTGTGTATAAATTGTTTTTTTTATATAAAAAGCGACCGTAAACGTTAATAAAACGGTTTGAGTTGCTTATTTCGTTTGAGAGTTAGAGCAGACTAAGCCACCAAAATGATTTTTGTAAACGTTTATTCATGCGTTTTTGTCACTTAATCGTTTTGAAGAGAGCTTATAGACTTCGTAACACAAGAACTCTGAGAAAGACGGCCAGACAATGTTGCCACTACCAAAATTTAAATTTATAGATAAGTTTTTATGGCACGATCGATACAATACACCATCGTTTCTCAACCTTTTTAGTGTCGAGACCCCCTAAATAGCCAAAAAATGAAGTAAAAAACTTTACGACCCCCTCACTATACAAGGTGCTACAAATTTGAGTCTTTGTATGAAGATCTCCGTAACCGTAAGAGATACGAAGTTTACACTGAAAAAAATCTTGATCTAATTTGAAAATTAGAGTATTCTTGGAAAATTAGCCTTACATGAAGCGCTAATATTCTTGTGTCAAGCGAAAACGCTTAGTGCAAGTAAAGGCTAATCTTGAATCTAAAAACGTTCTATTATTGGCATCCAAAACAATAGTAATATTGGTTTAATTACTGCTACTGTTCAGTCAAGAAAAAGGGTTAGTTTAAGATGAAGAATAGGAGTACAGTTATTTTAATTGGTAATTTACATTGTCTCAAGAATAACTAAAGTTATGGCAAACAGTTTATATACATTGAGATAAATATTGCTTAATCTTGAACAAAGATATACACTTTTCCAGCACAAGAAGTTATTCTTCGTGGAAATACTATAAATTTAAACAAATACTAACTATACTTATCTAAACACACTACACTGCTTTTAAGTGAATTTAATTCCGCTCGGAACAAATAGACATACATATTGTGTGAATTTGAACTGTATTTGCAACAAGAATAGCTATTTTCAATCTAACTACTACTTATTTTAGATCAAGGTTATAAATCATCGAACGCAGTATACAGTGGCGCAGCCAGGAATACGCTCTGGGGGGGGGTTTTGACAAAAAATTTTGACGAATACGCTCTGGGGGGGGGGGGGGGGGTTGACAAAAAATTTTGACAAATATTGCTTTATTTTCGTTAATTTGGGAAATGGGTAGGGTAATCTTTAGGCCTTTGGGGGGGGGTTAACCCCCCCCCCCCCCCCCCCCGTGGCTGCGCCACTGGCAGTATAGCTGCAAACGGTCCGTCACCTACCTAATCACTTCTATTTGCCAACGCCCGCCATCCATTGTAGTTTGTAATTCGTGCATGTCGCATGTAATTTGGTTAGAGGCTTTGTTAGAGCTGAATTTTTGTGACAAAATCGGGCAGAAGTATGGAAGAGTTACTCAAGACATGGAAACTTGGGGAATTAATTCCTTTATTTAATCGTAAGTATTTATATTAGATTTTTAATTGAAATATACCTAGAATTTTCGTAGTTATTTAGTTTTTTAATAATATTGCGTCATGTTAACGATCTATCCTTACTGCGTGGTTGTATGCCTAATTTTCTTAACTTTTTTTAGATGAGGGATACAGGTTTAGGTTATTTACCCTTGCAGTATCGCGACCTTAAAGGAAGTGGTAGGGCTTTGTCCCAGTTTACACTTTCTTTTGTCAACATAGTGATTCATTTCACAATATTATCTACATGTCCATCTATCATAGGCACAAAAATACATAAAATACAAAAAATACATAAAATACCGAAATTTTAAAGATCGAGTGAGGAGGTTCCTAGTGGGGGAATCCTTTTACACAGTGGACTATTTCCTAACTAGGGTTGAAGTCTGTCATTTTTACTATGTTGTTTGTTCGAATGTTAAAAAAGTTTGGTTTATATTTTCTTTAATCTAACATAGGTACCTATATTTTGTAGTAAAGATTTTATTTTATTTTATTTTATTTTATTCTATTTTGTGTTGACGTGTGTAAATGCTTATTGAATACTTACAACCAAAACATTATTATTATTATTATTATTATTATTATTCTTATGATTATTATTATTATTATTATTATTATTATTATTATTATTATTATAACAATTAATCGCGCTAGAATTTTGTAATCCTGATAATTTTCGTTCAATCTACACCTAATTCTCAATGTTCATGATTTTTTTTCAGATTTAATTTTTTTTTCAGAAGCTGCACTTGCAATGGCTTCCCCTGGGCCCCCACCAGCTCCCGGCACTGCCGGCTTTTCCACGCAGAGGAGGATACTTGTATCTACGCTTTGGGTGCACTTTTTTGTCATATATTTGTATTTTGTATCTTGTACTTGTACTTATGTATCTTTTGTAAGCTGTTGTGAAATTGTACTTTATTTTGTAATAATAAATGTCTTTTATTCTTGGCTTATCTTACAGATACTATTGTTTCAAAGAATTGCTATCCTTATTTTAAGTTTACTTCCTCTTAAGTCAATTAAAGCCAGCAATTGGTTTAAAGACTAGTAAATTTACTTTAAGTTTACCTATTCCTAAGTCAAGGGCAAGAAGCGGTTGATTTGAGGATTATTATACTTATTTCAAGTTTATTTTCGGGTAACTCAAGTTTAACTAGTAAGTTCTTTAAGGATTGCTGTTTTGTTTTAAATTTACTTACTTTTCTTTTAAGTTAAGAAAAAGTTGAAGTAAGGATTACTATACTTAGGTTGAGGTTACCTACTTTTACATTTCGACCGTATTGCAGTTTGTTTAAGAATTGCTATACTTATTTCAAGTTTATTTGCTTTTCTCTCAAGCTAACAAAGTTCTTGTTTCAAAAATTACAATACCTATTTTACTCTTATTTAGTATTGAAAGAAGTATAGATGTGCGTATTGTTTTAAGAATAACATGCCTTTTGGAAGGACTATACTTGCTCTTGCGGATATACACGACTAAGCTATCCTTCACTGAAGACCATTACTCTTGACTCTAGTATAGCTTTTTTTCAGTGTACACAGGTGCAGATTTGCTGTCACTAAAGCGACACGAAGGCTAGCGCGGTAGCGAAGGGATAAATAGATGATTCACTTCAAAACAAGATGCAAATTTCTAATAAAATTCAAGGATCAGTAAAACCTTCAAAGAGTACTTTGAACCAGAATACTTCATTAGAATGTTCGGCAGACGTTATGGAACCAGAAATCAAAATTTTTCTGAATAATCGGAATCGTCAAATTCAAACTGACAGTAACAATAATTACCACGAACCGTTGCATAGCAACAGATATAATGACTCCGCATAACCCATTCTAATGTTACGAACTCTCAATATTTCATACTAATTAGACCAATTTTTGTATTTTTTCGGAAAAATTAATATGACTGTTAGTTGAAAATACTTAGTCAGTAAGGGCTCACCGATCCCAAAAATTTACAAAACTCGGCCCTGCTGGCCTCGTTTTGCTACAAAGTTTCTCGCTCGTATTAAAGTTGTTATGATATCTTATTGTAAAATATTTGTTCAATATTTAAGTCTTTTTACTACTGCTAAGAAATACTTTACTTACCTACAATAGTGGCAAAAATCAGCACTCCCGCCAAAAAGTCGGCCACTACGAATAAATACTCAGCGTCATTTTCAGGCACTGGTGTTTCCCCTATCGTTGTCAACGTCAAAGTAGACCAGTAAAAACTGTAGATGTACTGACGCGCGAGGGTAGAGTTTTTTGGACCATCCAGGTTGTAGACCCAGTTATCAGTCCCAAAACCTAGGAATACAGGTTCTTATAAAGTTATACCATTTTCTATTATACAAAAAAATGCATTTGTTGATGTTAACTTTGCTCTTGAGAGATTTTATATACGTGACTCACAGCTTAAATGATGCAGTTACATTTCAAACTATTTAAGTAGGTACCGAACTAGACATTAAAATTCAATTTCACTCAACGCAGTATACTGGAAATTAATAAATATCATGTAGCATTTTTTTAAATTTTGACAAAAGACTACTAAAAAACAAAAATATGATACACTAATAGAGATGGAACATTCTCGAGAATTCATTTTTGGGAAAAATTCTCCGAGAACAATTTATCGGAAATTTTGGAGAATTTATGTTATATGTTTGAGAATTTTATGTTTTGACTGCATAAATTGAAGGAACATATTTTTTTTACCCAAAGTAGTTTCTACAATAATTTTATCTGAAAAAATAAAGCGACGTAGAGAGGGAACATTCTCGAGAATTTATTATTGGGAAATATTCTCTGAGAAAAATCAGAATTTATCGGAAATTTTGGAGAATTTATTTTATATGTTGGAGAATTTATGTTTTGTTTGACTGCATATTGGGAGAACATATTTTTTTACCCAAAGTAGTTTTTCCAATAAATTTATCTGAAAAAATAATGAGATAGAACTGCACACATAATACCTAATTTAGAAAATATTTAAATTGTAAATTAACGTGATTACGCATCTTAGTCAAATAAAGACACATTAAATTTTTATTTCCATTATTTTCAAGTACCTTTATTTATAAATAAAACACAACTTAGAAACGCATTGTATAAAATAACATGTCTAAACAAGTTGTTGAAAAAAACCCAGAAAAGAAATAAAGATAAAGATGCTCCAAGTTCCATCTATGATACAATAGCGGCATTAAAATAAATTACCTTAAATTTCCGTAAATTCTCATAAATTCTCCGAGAATATTAATTTTCCCGAGAACATTCTCGTTCTCAGAAATATTCTCGGTAATTTTCCGGTAATTTATATTTTTTTCAAAAATCATAAATTCTCGAGAATTTATGCTGGGAAATATTCTTGGTAATTTACCATTCTCTTGAAATATTCTCTTGTGAACATTCTCATGACACATCTCTATACACTAATATTAAAGCCGCATCACAGCTTAAATGATGCAGATACTATAAATTGCAAAGAAAGCAGCCAAAATAACGATGCGAGCAACAAACAAAGTAGGTGCAAACATCATGTTTAAGTGTAGTTGTTATTTTGTCGACATATTAACTATTATTTTGCTAGTGTTTGAAAGTTATCGCATAATAAAACAATAATGGGTCGTCGAACTACAACTAAAGTGCAAAATTTTTTAATTACTCATTTTGGAAATGGCTTCAGTCAGAGAAATATTTTCAAAATGGCTAATAAATGTTATAATCATTTAAGCTGTATAATATACAATTATGCACCTGTAAAATTAATGTATCATATTTCTGTTGTTTATTAGTTTTTTGTTGTTTGTTTTGTTGAATGGTTACTTTACAATTATCCACATGTTAAAATTCCACCACAATCACCTGATCTTAACGTAATTGAGAATTTGTGGTTAACGTTAAAAAATAAGGTACATAGTAGTCATATAACAAGCCAAAATTAATTTAGAAATGAAAAATATGAATGGAATAAGATTTTCCCCAAATACACTTCGAACTTGGTTGGATCAATGTCAAATCGTTTTAAAGCTGTTATTGATATTGCAGGAGAGTCAACAACATATTAAAGCTTGTTTAGAGGTGGTTGAAACAAGTATTATATAAAGCAATGAAAGAAGTCTACTTGTTAGGGGTACATATAAATAAATACTTAAAATTGAGAATAATTTCTCTAAACCACCTGAAAATTCCTTATACTATAAGGGTTTGAACAAATCATGGTAAAACAGCTATCCTCCGGGCTATATGCCCCTCCGAGCGCTGGATTACATACCAAAATTTGCCGTATTTTGACTAACACTGTTAGGCAACAAAATACTTGGTTGACGGCAAGAAACTACCAGGAAGAAGGAAGCTTTTTCTTTAGTTAGGATGTCGCTACCAGCGTTGGGCTTTTGATGCTTGCTGAATGTACTAGAATTTTACATACAATTGTACTAGATTGTAATAGATTGAAATCCGTGGCGTGTCCTCACTCCCATTAACCATTTTTGACCACCTGATTAGTAATACATCATTTTTTGGATGAACAAATAGCTTTACTAAATACGTTTAATTATAATTAACAAAAAATGATACTTTCAAGTGGCATAATCAACAAAAAATCGAAACATGAATAGTATAACATAAATCAATAATTAAACATTATAAGTAGACAAACAAAACATTCTTAACAGTCTTAAGAGTCTTAACAAATGAATATATTATGATTGCTATATTCAGGTAATATAACTTTTAAAATGTTAATAGAAATAAAAACAAAATTGTATTGTATTTTGACTAACACTGTTAGGCAACAAAATACTTGGTTGACTGCAAGAAACTACCAGGAAGAAGGAAGCTTTTTCTTTAGTTAGGATGTCGCTACCTGCATACTGGTTTCGAACTCTTAGTTCGATTTTCGAGTTCGACAGAGTTAGCTTTAAGGATATGCTGTTTCGGAAGGTAGGTATGTTCGTTTATCCTGTACTGATGAGAACTAAGAGTTCGAAACCGGTATGCAGGTAGCGACATCCTAACTAAAGAAAAAGCTTCCTTCTTCCTGTTAGTTTCTTGCCGTCAACCAAGTATTTTGTTGCCTAACAGTGTTAGTCAAAATAAGGCAAATTTTGGTATGTAATCCAGCGCTCGGAGAGGCATATAGCCCGGAGAATAGCTGTTTTACCATGATTTGTTCAAACCCTTATAGTATAAGGAATTTTCAGGTGGTTTAGAGAAATTATTCTCAATTTTGAGTATTCAAATATTATATCCTTTTTTGTAAGAAAGTCAAGGATATTTTTTAGTAATTATATTTAATTCAATTGCGCATCATTTTTAAGCTGTGACAAAATTATGCACCACATTTTTGTTATTTATTAGTTATTAGTTTTGTTCTTGAATTTTTTTTGACAGTTGTAGAAAACGTACTTTTCACCACGCGTGTAATATAATACACTTTCTAGTCAAGTTAACCGTGCTTTTTTATTATTTTTAGGTATACGTGGTCGTAGGTAAATAGTATATTGTTTTATTAGGAGTAAAAGCGATGCTTTTATGACGAGTCTGTAGGTTTGCCGGACGAACGAAGTGAATCCGGCAATTACAGACGAGTCATAAGAAGTTGCTTTTACTACGAATAAAATATACTATTTTTTCTTCAAACTTCATTGAAATATAGAAAAATAAAGATATAAAATTTTTTAATTTTTCCTTTTAAAAATGTTGAGTTTTGAGTGGGCCTAGCGTTGTTATGGATTTATTATTGTATTGTTTAATACCGACGCCGACGCGTCGTTCGATTTGACAAGTGTCAGTGTATATTATGGCGAGCAACTTTCTTTAATTGTTACTTTTTAAAAATACCATTTTTAAAACCACACTTACTCCAAATTAAACTGTTAAACTTTATTTTATTTACTTTTATTTATTTTTTTATAACTTTCTTATATTATTCAACATATATTTATTCAGAAGCACACAGTCATACTATTACCTCCGCTCTCAGCGGCAGAAAAAGTACTTTTACTTCCGCTGCCAATACCAACCGTCTACTGACAAAAAAGCAAAACTCTAACGTCAAGAAATTAGTAGAAAAATGTCAGGTTTATTGACGTTTGAAGAAAAAATATTTTGTCAGCAGTCTTGATTGAGACAGGAAGTGAAATAAATATATTTATATACGAGTATATGCAGTGACGGCGGCATTAGTCGTAAACTTAAAAATAAGAAAGGCGTACAATGTGGGTGAACTGTTGACTTTTAAATAGAAGCCACAGTGGCACTCCGTATGAAAAATAGCGATAGCGATCAGGCTCTCTTTGCAAATTCTTACTTTGTATCACCGTTCGGTATGTTTCGAAGAGAGCCCGATCGCTATCGCTATTTTTCTTACAGAGTGCCACTGCAGTTATCGCACACGTACTAATGTATTAAAATATCTACTGTTAGAGCCCGGGGATTGGTTTAATTATTTACAAATGGACCATTAAACCTATTCTACCCTTTTGAAGTTGGTGACTCTATTAATTCAGAATCAGGACACACAGGGAAGAAAAGCTATCTCATGACAGACTCGTAGCGACATTAAGATTTATTGCAAGAGGCAGAAGTTATTAAAATTGAAAGTTTTCAGCTATCATCTCACCTCAAACACGGATATATCATAAGCCTGATCTTTCTTTAATCGACCACTGTACTCACGGGACTTTACTTTCCACAGACATAGGTAACTTCAATAAATTTCTATAAATTAAAATACAAATTTTCTATTTGCTTGGCGAAGATCCGTCATTTTGACTTAATTCTCCAAAATATAAATCAGTTCGATGTTGTTGTTCTAACCTGTTAAATACAAGATCACTGGAAAACTGACCTTCTTTAAATCTGTTTACGCCACACATCACCGACTTGAAAGAACACGTCGTAAATCTGTCGGTTATAATACGGCTCTGACTGATTATTCTTGACCGTTGTAGGAAGGACGATTTTTATCCACACACTTCAGTTTTGTGTCGTTCGTACCCGAACAGATCTACCCCGTTCGGGTAAATTGTTGTTAAAAGGAGATGGCTCCATCGGGCCTAAAGTTCAACTGGCCTAAACCCGAGTGTATTCGGCTGGCGTTCGGTTACGCTCGTATGGCATAATCCGTTTGACACCCATTTGGCCTAAATCTTGACGTGCAGCAAACTATTTTGCAACGAATACTAAATAATACAGGCTATTTTGGATTTTGGTTAGAATGGCTGAACAGCTGATCGTAGACGAAATTTCAAATTATCGTTGTCCCATAAAAGAGTGTGTACTAATTTATTTGCACCTTTCTCGGTATTTTATGGATAATTAGTTGTTTTTCTTATTTTGTTTAACTAGCTTACGTTTTAAGAATAGTTTTTAGTGGTTTAATTAATGGTGAATAATATTAACTGTTTTATTGATTTTTTTGGGATAAAACGAAGAGGTCAGGTCTATTTGTAGTGCTTTTTTACTTCATTTTCATCAGTTTCCGAGTACCTAATATTTTGTTACTTTAAAATTGCATTTAAGTACTTGACTATAAGTGTTTTTAGAGGTTGAACTTATTAAATAGGTAATCAAAAACTAAACTTTAGCAGTTAATGCTTATGTCATACAGGACACATCTGTGGAAGAACTAAAAGAAACTGCTATTATTAGTTATTTCACTAATTTCCAGGAGAAAATCGCCGAACAATTCTAATATTTTCTAGCATCTTATGCAACTGGATACTTTGGAAAATTGTTGCCACAGTACTAACTCCGAAGAACTTTTACTGTCAGCGTACCTCATATCGTACGGTTTTATACTGGGTAGTTCTTTGCTTTTAAGTGTGAAATGATCTAGAATTGTAATTATAATTTGTGTGATAATTTAAAAAATACAATACACTTCTTTTTGCTTTCCTGCTCTTTCATACATCATGTAAAAATCATGTTTGTCAAGAAATCCTAACCTAACAAAATTTTAAAATAGGCGGGAGATTTAAAATGCTTACATTACCATTTTGAAAAATGCTCGTAATTCTTAATTTTTAACTGCTACAGCAGCTATTTTGCTGCTTTAGCGGTTGCTAGACATCCATTTTACCTTTGTATAACTTTATATCAATTTTGAAATACCCGGTTTTATCCGCATGACAATTTTACCCGCATAACAGTTAAAAAAACGATTTTCGGGTACCTAACTACCCGCAAATCGGCAACACTGAATCATTGACTTCTTTTACTAAACAGTTTTTACTACTGTTCTTTTTTATATAACTTATAATCCTCTCCTTGCTCCTAGCAACTTTTTAGTAGGCCTTCAAACATGGATTTATTAAGAATCCATGCCTTCAAAGGTGTCCTACTACCCATAGGCAGCCACCTACATAAAGACATGTAACAACGGTTGCCTGTGCGTAGTACTAAAATAACACTAAACATTTAAAATAAAAAATTTCAAATAAAACAATGTGTATTATTTATTATTTGCATTTAGCACTGCTTTTCAGGCGTGACCCATAAAACTTTAAAGTTGTATATCTCTGTTCTACTTATGAGACCCATGGCAAGGTCAGGTTTGTTAACAGTCCTACTAGGAATATTTTGGTAAAGACTGTTTTTTGTAATTTACGATAAAAGTTGAATTTTTGAATTAACCCACCTTATTAATTAACACGCTTAGCTATTTTATTTCTTATTTTTTCTAAACAAATTGTAGGTACATCATTTTGTCGACAATTCTTAAATTTTAAGAGAAAAAATATTTGATTTGAAAATTATTGAAGTTAGTGTAATTTTCTTTGTATGCTTTGTAATTGTAATACTGTTGTAATCACAACACACAAATGAGATCTCAAACAAATAATAGGTCGCTTCAGATCTTTAAAAAGACGCTGATGCTTATAGGGAAGCTGCTTGAGACAAATCTAACCAGCAACAAATCCGAAATAAAATTTGGCGCCAATATCCGAGAATAAAATAATCAATATCACTTGCCAGTCTTGCCACTGCGTCACTACATACTAAACCGAATAATTGTTTCCATACAACACTTACACGAGTACAATAAAGAAAGTATGCGTATTCCATCCTTGTTTGTCAACTTCTCGAGTGTTAGGCCAATTGCAAAAACGAAGATCTCCGATTCGATACGAAGTGAGCTTCGGGATTAGGCCAGATGAACTTTAGGCCATTTGTGGCTATCCCGTTAAAAGTACGTAATGCCCCTTGATAATGTATTTCTATTTAAAAAAATTATTGCACAATAATGATGATTTCTAGCAAAATTGGAAATCTAACAATTTCTTACTTACTTAATGTCTATTTTTCATAAAAAAAATAGTTTGTTTTCTTGCGCTCAATGAAGGTAGACAAAAAAGCAGTCGCCGCTTATGCTAACAGGGACGATTATCGTACTGTCGGGGAATCTGGTACCTAGGTAAATAAAACGAATGAAAACAGGTCAACGCAAAGCGAAGAACATATTGTTCGAAAATGAACATAATGTATTTCATGTTATAAATAGTTTATTTCGCTCGCCGTGTATGCAAAATTCCTCAAGGTAGTATAGCGATTTCTGGTGATTGTCGTTTTAACATGACGGGCGCAGCCGAAAAGAAAGGGGTTGGTGCGATGCCAGGCGAGAAAAAAACCGGCCCTCTCTGGACAGATTTCAGAGACGTCGAGTATTCGTCGTGATAATAAAATTATTACTGTCTTTCGAAATTATTGCAGTTTAACAATTTTCAAAGTTTGTATTTATTCGTCTTTACAATTTTTAAGTAAACAGGTTTTGGCTGCAGCCTATTGTATTATTTTTTTATTAGTTGCGATCTTCAGCACTGAGTGAATATAGCTGAGGAAAAACGGTTTAACAATCGCTTGTGCAGTGTTATTGTTAAAAAATTTATAACGGATTTTGCAGATTTAAAGTACAATTCACACGTCGGACGTGATATATTTAGTATGTAATAAAAAACTTCTCTTTTGGAAGAGACAAATGTGCACTCGCCATATAAACAGTACAGCTTACAAAATATAAAAAGGCGGCCGATTTCTGATATTCACTATGTAAGTTTTTCATGTATTATGTAAATTATTAATTATTCTAACACAGTTGGCTGTTTATAAAATCGACTCCTATGGAATGTAATCGAGCTGGCACGCCTACTAGGTAGGGTTTCCAGACGTCCGGGAATTCCGGGAAAATCCCGGAATTTGTTAGGTCGTCCCGGATCCCGGAATTTTACTGTACTATCCCGGAAATCTTTAATCAAACAAAAATAAACAACTTGCAGCTGAGCTGCAAATTCAAATTAATTCCAGTTAGACTTGCCCAGAATTTTTGTCCTTTTTAAAAGGGCCTGAAGACGAAAAATTGTGAAAACTTGTCAAGTCTAGCGATAAATATTGACCACACCACAGAGCGTGTTTTTTTTTTTTTTGGTCGACAGGACGTCCCGGAAATTAGTCTTTCGAATCTGGCAACCCTACTACTAGGGCGGCCGTAGGTACACAAGCCACATTTTCCAGTTGAGGCAACAACAATTTGTGGTCAAGTCAGCTTGCAACTCGCAGTTGATCCGACTACACACAACTACAAAAGTAGTTAACTACTTTTAACTACTGTAAAAGCAATATTTTTAGAACTTTTTTCTCCTAGTAGTTATACTCGATTATTTTAAGTCTGCATAAAGCATTCGCAAAAAGTAGTTAAAAAAGGAGTTAACTACCCTGTGCTAACTACTTAAGGTATTTTAACGACTTTTGCGTAATTTAACTACTTTTAAAAATACTACTTCCCTATATTACTTCATTACATTACGTGTAAGTCGTCGCGTGCCAAAAATCTCGTTAGAATAAGGTCTCGAAAATTTTTCGCCTGACGTTTCCAATCCAGTAAGCGATAGGCAACAGGA
Organism: Philopedon plagiatum; assembly: GCA_963971165.1. NCBI lineage: Eukaryota > Metazoa > Arthropoda > Insecta > Coleoptera > Curculionidae > Philopedon > Philopedon plagiatum. Next base: position 24,239,339 of record OZ020193.1, on the reverse strand, counting down.
GCGGCCCATGAAATTTTAAAGTTGTATATCCCTACTGCTACTTATGGGACACATGCCAAGTTCAGGTTTTTTAATAGTGAGCCTACTAGGAATGTTTTGCTAAAGAAATAAGATATTTTCTAATTTGCTAAGAAAGTTGAATTTTTCAATTGACCCACCTGGGACAAAAATTAACACGCCGAGGTATTTTATTTAATTTTTTCTAAACAAATTTTACATCATTTTGTCGACAATTCTTAAATTTTAAGAGAAATAAATGTGTTAGTAGAAAGTTATTAGTATTTGTTTAAACCTAAAACACACTTTTAAAAAAATTCAAATGACTATAACTTTCTACTAACATATTTTTTTCTCTTAAAATGTAAGATTGTCTACAAAATGATGCAAAATTTGTTTAGAAAAAATAATAAATAAAATACCTAAGCGTGTTAATTTTTTTTCCAGGTGGGTCAATTAAAAAATTCAACTTTTTTCGCAAATTACAATTTTTTTTCTTTACCAAAACATTCCTAGTAGGCTCACTATTAAAAAACCTGAACTTGGCATGGGTCTCATAAGTAGCAACAGAGATATACAACTGTAAAATTTCACGAACCGCGCCTTATTAAGCAAACCTAATATCGAATTTGCAGGTTTTGAAAGTTTTCAAAAAATAATTTTGTTTTATTTTTTTAAATACCTCCTATTCCTAATATGTTTCAGTTTTGTACCAAAAAGCAAATGTGTTAACAATTTATGTTTAAATTTAAGTCAGTTGTCAGTTAACTTTAAAATAAAGTTTAAATGATAAAAAGTTTTCATTTTATTGTGAATTTGTTTATTTGATATTATATTAGCTTCAAGTCCTTTTTTAATTATTTTTGTAAGTACACAACGGTACATGTTTAGTTTGGTTTGTAGTTAAAAAGTAGTTAAATATTAGTAGTCTAACTACTTTTTTGATAAAGTAGTTAGTAGTTATACTCCACTACTTTTTTCAAGTAGTTTGCCCAGCTCTGATCTTGACCACATTGTGGAGGTTGAGGTCCTCTCAAACGGACTCGTAGTCAATACAACCGCGTCCACACTACACAATTGTTTTGAAATGGATTTCGAGGAAGAAGCCCTGCTGCTACTTCTTTTAAAGAAAAAAAGAAGGCGTCGGAAAGTACGAACGCTCTGGATACACATACTTCTAGTTTGGCAAGTTCCATTGCGAAGCCATATTTTTCCAAAAAGTGTCGAAACAGTTGTTTGTGAACTGTTCTAAATGTTATAGAGTAGACCGGGGTCGAAAGTAACAGGGATCGAAAATAACATCTCAAATATCTGCATAAACGTAATAGGTAGCTGAACTCCTGTTAGTACCATTACTGACCCCATGAGACGGATGTGCGTATAGAGCCATTTAAATTTTTATATCAGAAAGTAACTTTATTCGAGTTTCTTTTTATTGTGATAAAGTGCATTAACAGCCATGTTCGTAGCACAGCACAATTTATCGTGACAGTTTTTTTTAGGTATTTCGTTATTGTATAGGCATAATTTTGCACCGTGTTGTTGTGTTTTGGTTTAAAAGTTCCAATACAAATTTGTAAGTCACAGTGGGGGACGGTTGAATAAGGCAACTCGGGGACGGTTGTAATAAGGCAACTCGGGGACGGTTGTAATAAGGCAACTCGGGGACGCTTGTAACGTTACAACCGACCCCGTGGTAGTACAGATAATATAGTTTTTTTATTGTTTTTATTTAAGAATGCCCCATTACGGTTTTTGTCCTAGAGAAATTAGAAGATTTGCGTATGAGATGACAAAGAAGTACTATTTGGCAGTTCCACCGACATGGGAAGAAAATAAATCAGATAAATGAAGATTGATTTACTAACTTTATGAAAAGAGAACCATAACTCTCTATACGGTATGCACAACCCACAAGCATATCTCGAGTGATTAGTTTCATTGAAACAAATGTGAACTTGTTTTTTAATAAATTAGCGACTGTAAAGGACAAGTATAAAAAAAGACAGGGATAACCACTGGCCAAAACCCGATAGAACTGTGGCTAAACGAGGCACCAGGCAAGTTGGAGCACTCCTACAACAGTGGTTCTAAATATTTCTCAACGTGCCGATGATGCTGTCCCGTCAACATCTACATACATGTGATATTTCAAGCAAAGGAAAGTTAGACCCGAATAAAGATTTTTCTCCTGAGATCGTTAGACCATTTCCAAAGACTCCCCCGAGAAAAGAAGGAAACCGGGGTAAAAAGAAAAGAGAGTCAGCAATTTATACCGATACTCCTGAAATGAAAAATGAAAAAAACCTGCAAAAAAGAATCCTGGCGTCCTAGAAAAATGAGCTAGAAAGCGACGATGATGATGAAGAATATTTTTGTGCATAGAATTTCAAGCAAACCGGGAGAAAAATGGGTGCAATGTTTAGAATGCAAGAGTTGGTCTCATGAGGAGAGCACACAACAACATGATTGGTACGTTTGTCACAATTGTGATTCTGTAGATTTTCTTTAATTTTGTTTTTGTTATGTTGTTTTTTATAGAATATTGATATTTTTCAAAAATAAATAATCCCTTATATAATGTTTCCCAAATAAAAACTTTATTATTATAGCCCCAATTTTAACCATAGTCCTTATCATAAATGTTATGTTAAAACCGACCCCCCTTAGTGTTACTATCGACCCGGGGCGGTTGTAACATGTCACATCACTTTAATTTTTAGTTACCTGTGAGGTTTTTACTTTGTTCAGCCCTGAAATATCACTTACATAATGTATATCTAATTACCTTAACTATAACCATACAAATATTATTTTCAAGTCTAACAGTTTTTTCATAATTAAATACTAAAATCAGAATGTTACAACCGTCTCGGTCTATTCTATTAAAAGCACTCATAAATATGACGTTGTTTATTATATACTAAGCATATCACGTGTGAGCCATTGTACTCTAAATCTGGAAAATCCGTAATAACATTGTTAACACCAACATTACACAAGCGCTTGTTAAACCGCTTTTCCTCAGCCACATTCAGTTACTGCTGATGACCGCAACTAATAAAAAAACAATACTATACGCTGCAGCTGCAGCTGTTTACTTAAAAATGTGCGATTGTAACGACGAATATATACGAACTTTGAAAATTGTTAAGCTGCATTAACTTCAAGAGCCAGGATTTATAACGACGATTAATCGACGTCTGTCAAATATGTCAAGAAAGCCGGGTTTTCTCTATTTATGGCATGAAATAATGTATGTTCGTCTACGAACAATATGTACTTCGCTTTGCGATGACCTGTTTTCGTTCCTTTTATTTGCCTAGATACCCGATATCCTGACAGTACGATAATGGAAGTGGTTTGAAAGTGGCGCAACTTTAGTGACGATAAGAAAAAAATTCGACACCGCTTTACTTACCAATAGCATAACTAATAGCAAAATAAAGACACGCATTCCAGTGTATCAACACTAATATCGCTAAGACAACTTTACAAATCCTAAACACGTTCGGATAGTTCGTGTCCGTTTCTGTCCGCTCGAACCACTCAAACAACCTGGGCAATTTAAATAGTCTATTTAATCTAACTATTACACTACACGGCACTTTGATTTGACCGTCGAAGGGCGGCCACCATAAATACGAAAGATCCGTCGGGAGGACGGCTAAAAGGTCCGTTCTCCAGGATTTAGACTGGAGGTAGTGAGCGCGGAGTTTGCTGGGGTCTGTGACGAGAAGTCCTTGTTCCAAGTAACCTGGAACAAAAAAATTTTCTTAACACAAATCCTAAATTTCAGTTTATACGACATATTATATACAAGGTGTCCGAAAACTCTTAGTATGAGCAAATATTTGCTATTAGTAAAGATAAAGACCAAATTTTAGGTCTATCGTATACCTTATTTGTTAATAAATCTACTTTTTTATGTAATTTAACTTTTTCAAACCCCATGAGGGGTGACGCTAGAAAGTTGAGTTCAAAAATTTTAAATGCAACCCAATGCCGTGTCGTACCTGTTTTAAAAGTCTCTAAAAAAGAAACGATCTACCGCAAACCCGAGGTCCGTATCTTAATTCGCTTTTAAATGGCAAGCCTTTAAAAATTAGAGCTTATTAAATTTTAAAAAAAATTCACAACATTTATTTCCCTGATTAGTTTAAAAGTTGTTTAAAATGAGTACCATGAACTTCTTGGCCGTAATAAAGTCGATTTTGGAACTCACTTCTCACATTTTCGAGAATGGCAGGTGTTACTTCTTCCAAAATTGACTTTATTACTGCCAAGAAGTTCATGGTGCTCCTTTTAAACAGCTTATAAAGTACTAAAAGAAATAAAGGTACTTAAATTTTTAATCCCAAGGTGATATACAGCGTGTTATGAAATTTACGGCATGTAATGAAACTGGTAAATCCTATTATTATTCAGATGGAGGAAAATTAGTGATAAATGGCGCTTCGCGATAAGCTGCCCTTCAATTTTTTTTTCTGAAATCGTTTAAGAATGTCAACTTTCTCGACGCAATGGAGAATATGCATATAACCCAAATCAGAAATATATTTGTTTATCTTCTCTACATAATATAAATATTTATGGCGGTTGCTGTTATCCATTTTTTTGTCTTTATTATCAAAAAAAAGTGATTTTCTACTGCAAATTTTTGCGAAAATTTCGAAACTTGTAACACGTGATCCCATTGACTGTGACGTGAAAAGTGTTTTTATGACTCATAATGATTATGGCGAATTCCAGTGTTCTAGGGTCATCGACAACTCGTAACTCATCCAATGAAATATCCCCGCACTTAAAGTAGAAGGTTCCTAAAATCTTAGTCATGTATATTTCAAGCCGAAATCGGTCCAGGAACGTTTCAATTTTGCAAAAAAAACTGTAATTTTTGCGAAATTTTGACACACATCATATCTTAGTAATTTCAAATAAATAAACTGCAATTCTTTGTTTTCATGGCAATCTTCTAAAATTCAAAAATTTTTCAAATTTAGAATGTCCCTGATGCAAATAAACCTATTTATTTATAACTTTAACGAAAGAATACGCAATTTAAATTAGTGAGAGGTATTCTTAGATAATTAATGGACAAAATAAACCCAAAAAGAATCACTGAATAAGGAAAATAGTGTGGAATAATGTCGGTTAAAAATAGGATTTGTCGGAAAAAATCAAGAAAATTCTGTTTTTACCCCTTAAATACGCTCCCGGATGACCCATTCGGTATTCATATTAAAGTATGATTATCCCTCTATAAGATAGTGTTGAAAAATTGGGAAAAAATTAGGTAGGAAAAATGACAGAGTGATTCAAATGTACCGATGTCGAGGGCAAAAAAACTCAAAAATTAAAATTTAATCGGCGATTGCTCCCTTTCTATAAAGAATGAAGAAATTAAAAAATATGGATATCCTGCATTTTGACGAGCTCTTTCCGATGACGCATATGGGATTTTAATTTGAACCATTTTGACCCCACTAAAATCTAAAAACCGTGAAATATTTGGGTCAAAAATCGAAATTTACAGTTTTTCCCAAATATATCAATTTTCCAGTGGTTCTCAGTTTAGGTTTTTTGATGTTCTGACAGCCCACGGAGACCGAAGTCTAAGTACTATGTACCGTGGGTGTACTGGGGAAATCCGACTCACACATCCAGAGCTGGAACCATCCATAGGGACTTCACCAGTCCTTTTTAGAGGATGTGTGGGGTGGTCCCACCTCGGTCGAGGAAGAAATCGTCTACCACCTATTTACCTTCCAGGTAAACGTATTGCAAAAAGAAAGTATTTGAGATTGTAAAGTTTCACTTATGAATCCGTTTTTCGATCCGACGACGTTTTGTTTTCGAGTTATTAGGTATCAAAGGAGGGTCTGCAAACGGCATTTTTCGACCTAAAAAAATTCAGAAGAATTACTTGCGATTTTCCTCTACAACCTCCGAAAATTTGCATCGATGTAATTTCACTTTTGCGACATGTAGGTACCCGATTTCAACCTAATCGTGAATGTTTCGACTTTGGCGTTTAATAGCTCCGAAACGAAACATCCTGTATAACTGAATTTTTTACCGGAGCTAGATGCAGCATTCCTCTATCAACAAAAAAATTCGATCGCTCCCCCTCTGACTGTTTCCGAGAAAAACAAAGCTATTCGACTTTAGGTTAAGTTTTACGTTAACATGTGGATTAATACTTATTTTTGCTGATCTCCTGATGTCATTAGTCAGTGAGGACAAATGGTTGCTTTTTAAATTGAATCGGTATATGCAGAAACAATACATTTCCATTTTTGACTAAAATGAGTTTTAATTCAAAAATTGCTTCTGCGTGGGTAAATACATCGTACTATGCAATTGTCTCAATGTCCCAATGTCTACTTTGTACTAAAAACCAACATATTCAGAGATACTATGGAGAAACGACACAAGTCATGTGCGTGTACATGTGCGGTTGTTGGTGAGCGAATATTATTTATATCTGAGGATGAATGCTTTGGCGTTCGTCAGCTTATTACTTTGGCAGGAAACATTATTATTAGGTTATCATTATTCGATGTATGTCGTCTTGTTTGTCAGAATTTTTACAGTTCATCAACTAACAGAACTTATTGTAACTAGCAGCACCTCAAAAAATAAGGGGTATGTTGCAGTTTCGAAGTTTATCGATGGGGCTTTGAGACATATTCAAACTGCAGCAAACAGGAAAAAATAATATGACGGTATTTACATGTGCTGCAGCGTATCCACTAGGGAAAGTTTCAATAAAATCAAGCAAAATGAACATATACAAAAAAGGCCCTGCATATGTGGAACGGAACAAGAATTTCAAGAGTTTTATGGTACAATACTTCTTTGGCCAACTACTACCAATAATGAGAGACTAAACTTAATAATGTGTAATCTTTCTTCAATATATTCACAGTTAAATAAAAACAATGTTTCTGATTTTGACCCCGGGCTATGCAGAAAAGACACTTGTCGATTTTTTTGAAAAATTCTAGAAAATACAATTTACATTTTTTAATTTAGATCAGGTTGTCATTAAATTTAAAGCACCTTAAACTATCCTTCTGGCATTTTCAATTCGAAATATATTAACTGGAAGATTTCTAGACAAGTTTTTTTATTCTCAAAAACTGATTTTTTGGACATGTGTCGTTTCTGCATATACCGATTCAATTGTAATAAATTTCAAAAATTACACCGAGAAGTAAACATTTTTGTAGCTAAATTATCCTAGTAATTTTCTTCAAAATATTTTTTTTTGGTTTGTAATGACGATTTATGCAATAAAAGATTGTAATAAAAATAGTTATTTATGGTACAAGTGTCAAAAGTGGCATTTTATTTTGCGAGAAGGAACTCGCTACGCTCGTGTCCCTTTCCTTGGAAATAAATAAAATAATTTTTAACACGTGTATCATACACTATTTTTTTCTATAAACACTGCATATTTAGTTAAAACAACGTAATAAAACTGACGAAAAAATAATATGTTTCGAAAAACGAATGAGTTTATTTAAAATACATATTATTGGCAAGCAACTATCAATTATTAAGGTAATTCACTTTTAACACTAGCAAAAAAATGTCACTTTTAACATTAGAATGTCTGTTATTAAAAAGCCTACTTTTAATAGTGTTTGTAGAAAAAAATGTAATGAAAATTCCTTAATTTATAATAATAATATTGAGGCGAAATTTATAATAACATTGATGCGATTTCAGAAAAAATAGTATTATGTGTACCTCGTAGTACAAGCACATTGTCGGACTTCAATGCTTGTTGGCCAAGGCGGTACATTATCGTACGGGAATCTATTGCTTTTACTACTAGAAACACAATATACTATTTAACCAATGCGCACCACTAGTAATACACACATCGCCATAAAGCGCTGAAAACTATTTTCTTTAACTAATTAATAAACAGAAAACAAAAATTCACACGGCATTATTCATCTCATCAATACTTATCCATCATTATGGATGTTCCTAACTTCACTTCTGTGCTCACTCACAGCTGATTTGCTCTTCTCGGCTCACAGCTGCTTGGAAAGCAGCAAGTGTTTAGCGGACCTCTCTGGTGACCAATCAGGTGACCAATCAGATGGATGCACGGCGGCGAGCGACGGATTACAACTTTTCATTTTTATTAACATTCGCCGTTTTGTCGAGAAACAAGATAAAAGTTTTGATATGATTTTAACAACAAAATAAAAGCACGTGTATCATATAGCTATTTATAGATAAAGCAATATTTATTTATTTATAATATTGTTAAATAAAATCGCTAAATTACTCGCACAATTTCAAAAACGTCGCCAGAACCTGACTAATGAGATCGTGTCTCACCACGATCGTTAGTCGCTCGTCTTCGTCATATTTCTAAAACAAGCTTCAGGTGTCGGTTTTGGGCATCCTTCCACACATTTTGTATTTAACAGAACAATCACATAATGATGGACAATTTTAGCCAAATTTAACCGTTTATTTAATATTATAACATGACGCGTTTCGCTACACTCTAGCTTCATCGGATGTTTGTTACAGACTAAATCTTAAAATAAAAGTTCACAAAGGTGTCATTAAATACAACAGTCTAGGTAAATACATAACATTTTTATTTTAGGTATTACATTTTAAGAATCATTTAGGTTTCTGAGCCCGCAACATGGTTTAGGATTGTGGTCAGAACAAACCGGGGAAAGTATTCACCATGAATTCACAAAGCATTGGGATAGATATAAAATCAACAAGATCCATCTTACGCCGAGAAATTGAAGAAAGCTGTTGCCGAATTTTCCTCCTTACATGTTTAGTTGGTTTTATGTCTAATGTAAAAAGAAATACTTGATCTCGAGATTCCTTTACCTGTGTTCAATTTATATTAAGACTCTTGTTACATTTTCTACAAACATTTTGAAACAAAATAACTATTTTTGTTACAAAACGCTTCTATACAAAATCGGTTTTTGGTGGGGGGGGGGGGGTCGAGGGGAGTATTACCACACTTTGCAGAATCCTACATGTATATATATTAAAACACATGATTGCAGGCCACCATATACCCAGTTTCTGGGTCTTTTCAGGATCCCCTTATAAAAAAACAGTTTTTTGGCCATATTTTCCGTAAATGAGCAGCACCGATTTTCATTCCAACGAAGATCGACTCCATACATGTTCCAGAACACCCCCCCCCCCCCCCCCGTTCTTAGATTTCCGGGCCATTTTTGACAAACCTATGCATCATTGAGGATAGCTGTGACCAAACATGGATGATGTTAGTGACGAACATGGAGAACAGTTCCATGAACATATTTCAGGGATGGAGCGGCGTTACGAGGGCAAGTGGAATCCTGTCATGCTAGCAGACTATTGCTGGACATTGAGGAGAGAAACAGTATGTAAATGTTATTTATAAACGAAAATTTCAGAGTCAAAAATATTTAGTTCATAATTAGGTATACTTGCAATAAATGTATTTTTATATTGCAAAATTTTGTTTTCATACATTTCTCAGAAAATCGAACCAACTTGAAATAATGTTTATGACATACGTTCGTTATACAAGGGCTTCTTTCAAAATCAGTTAAAGTAGTTTGGAAGATCCGAAAATAATTTCATTTTTTTTTACCAGTATTATTAGACTTAAGCTTGACTTGATTCCATACCAAGTCGACTAGCTTGAAAATCAAGTCAATAGTGATGCCCTGGGGCAAGATTTCCCTTGACCTTAAATTTGTCCTACTAGAAATATAGATATGACTGGACTAAATCGATTGCACAACTTTCCAAAACCTATTCGAGAATGAGTTATAAAGGTCGTTCCGTCCATAACTGTCACCCTTAATGAGAGTTATGTTCATGTCGGACAAAAAGCAACACGGCTTTTAATTAGTATCTATTTACCCAAGCTAAGTGGTATTTACAGACAAACACACGAGGAGGGTTGCATGCCGCCTAATGCCCAATGACTTAATTGAATTGAAGTTGATTAATCCTTATTAATTTTCTAAGCGGGGAGCTCGTTTAGATGGAATCAAGTTTTTTTTTGGTCTGGCTCGTAGCTGTTTTTTTTGTTTTTTTTTCGAGAAAAATAGAAAAAGAAACTTTTGTATTACTACGATATCCCTTTGTCTTTTTATATTATACATATACAAAATTTTCGGAAAATGCATAAGGCAATTTGGAGAGTCAATCCTATATGGAAAAATAATTATAGTAGTTCCATAAATGAAATTTGGTATTCTCAATATTTATCGAGTTATAGCGGTTGAACGTTAAATTTTTTTAAAAGTTTTATTACCATACTAAATATATTCTTTCATGTATTTTTGCACACAAACTAAGTTTAGAGGACTCTATAATTCTGAGGTAAAAAGACTTTACTACTTTGCCGCTGGAGGGCACTTTACCTAAAACTCAAAATTTATATTTAGCATAACTTTTTTATTTAATATGGCAAAAATAAGGATATGGAATCACTTCGGAGTCCGTCCGTCCGTCTATCACAGGCGATTTTCTCTGAAACTATTCGACGTAAAAATTTGAAATTTAGCACAGAGTTAGAGTGTGGTGGCCCGATTATAGACGTGAAGTATAAAAAGTTGAATTTTGATTCTGGGGGTCAATTTCAGGGGGTAAATTGGGAAACGAAAAAAAAGGGAATCATGTAGGGCACTGTAGGGTGTCAAATGAAAGCTTATTGAAGCACAAATTGAACAATATATATGATGTATTTTTTATTCATTTTTTAAACATTTTTCTGGAAAAACGCTTAAAAATTGCTGTCCCCCACCCTTATCACCCCTCATAAAAATCTGAAAAAATCATGAACATTGAGAATTATTGTCCGCCCAAGTTCCCTGTAACTGGGACGAAAGGGAAAGGAAGTCATAAAAATGCATAAAAACTATGTTAAAATAGCACTACTCAGTGGCGTAGTGTCAACTTATCAGTCCTTATAAAAAATAATTAAAATGTATTGACAATCAGGTTCGTTTAATATATAAAAGACTTGTAGGAAACTCCGTTAAAGAATGTAGGGAATAATTCTTTTATAAAATAGGTTAAAAAACCTGATTAGTAAGCGTTCGCCAATGCTTTGTTTCCATAATATAATAGATGGCAAAAAAATGTTTTTGGGGGTTCAGCTTCGGCGTTCTATTAATTTAATCATACAAATTCAAACTAACCTGTTTAAAAACTTAAATATTTATAAATCTGTGGCAATTATTCAAATAAATTGTTACACAATACCTTCTTTGAAGGATTTAAAATGTAACTAAAAAAATAAAAGAAAACTTGGTGGAAAAAATGTGTTCTGTTTATATTACCTATAATGATTATGAAGTCTTGTTTAGTCCATTTTACTCAGAATCGGAGTCGTTTTTGTTCGTTCCCGTTTTTTTCTTGGAGAAGATAATAAGTTTGCGGGATTATGTTGTTGTCTAAGAGCATCTTCTTTTCTAATTCTTGTTATAGATGATCTTCCTACTCCTGTGTACAACATAGCCCTTTCTGTTTTATTTTTTATTGGAATTTTTATCATATTATTCCCTGCCTCTTCATCGCAAACCCTAATTACGTTTGCAATTATCTCACGCGCCTGACTGTGCAAAACTTTTCCCTTCAAATTTTCCATTTTTAAACACCACGACTCTCGACCGATGATGAGACGGCTATGAGGCAAGTCACAGACATCCCGACCCGGAGAGGCAATAAATCATTTACAAAGACGGAGACCGACTTCGCAATCAGCCAAATAAGTTCTATCTATTATTTTTCTATTCAATAAGCGTGTTACCGACGTGGGCCAAGTCACCGTTCAGTCGACGAGGCGAAGAAGACACGGAAATAGTGCAATGTTGGTAATTTCTTGCTAAATATTTTGTGGGGAAATAACACCCCGGAAATTAATTGTTGAAAACAGAAGATTTATCTAATTCTTAACGACAGGTATTATAAAACTCATTTTATGATGCGGTAAGAAAAGTTTAAATCTTATTAACGAAAAATTAAACAGTTTTTAAAACTGGTTTACACACAAAGTGGCAACGTTGTTTAAGCCTCTCCTTGCATTCTTTAAATTCTTCTGCCGGTTCCAGATATCTTGGGCGGACTAATAGATAGATTGAGCCAAAATTATTAGGATTGGAAAATTCTAGCGTGATTAATTGTCATAAGCAATCTAATTGTTTATTTTCTCATAACTGCTGGACCATTGGTTTTAGAGAAAAAGTTTTTCGACAAAAAATATATTTCACGATGTAAGGAACAACTTGTATCCTTACACGCTTTTCAAAATTTTTAATTTGGCTCAGTCGCAATGCTGCCCACTCAGCTCCGTGCATACACGATGTTATACGGCGTTTGTGTCGTCGGCGGCGGGTAGCGCGGCAGATGGGCGGAGATCGGGCTGCCGAGGTTTGCTCAGGTATGGTGTTGGGCAGATGCCACGGAATACTAATTGTGCAAGTATAGATTGCACCTGACTGATTTTTTTTATTTGAATCAAATTTTTAAATTTTCTTATTCTTTTTATTGAAATTTTGTTGTTAAAAATTTGATTTAAATAAAAAATGGTAATTATTATTTTACCAAATGACTTACTTATAAATATCCAATGCCACATTTTACTAAATTTAAAGCACTACAAGTTAATTTGTCGATGCAGTTTAAAAATTTTTAAAAAATAAAAACTTTAATGCCGATTTTCGGCTGAAAGCTGCATTATTTGTTACGTTTTTTATTACTTTTAAAACGACACCATCATTTTTGCAATATCTGTCAAAATAAAAACGTTAGGAGAAAAATAAATCTCGAGTTTTAGGTAAAGTTCCCTCTAACGACAAAGCAGTGAAATACTTTGACCTCAGGATTATAGAGTCCACTAAACTTAGTTTATGTGCAAAGTTGCAATGTTATACATGAAAGATTAAATCAAGTATGACAAAAAAATAATTTAAAAAATTACACTTTGTACAGCTATAACTGGGAAAATATTGAGATTTCCAAATTTCTTTCATGGAAGTACTACAATTGCAGCGACGCTTAACTTTGTTGGTCGAGACAGTTTCCGTTCAATCCTTGAAACTGACGAACGGCAAAGCAGTGAACTACTTTGAGCTTAGGATTATAGAGTCCACTAAACTTAGTTGATATGCAAAATTTCAATGTATAGGAAAGTATCTATCTCCATGTCAGGAAAGCGAATGGACAAAAGACAGCTAGTGGGTTCGGTCCCTGTGAGACTTAGTGTGCAGCCTGAAAGGACTAATTGGTCGACATCACCTGTGGTGAGCAATTGTGTTTTTATAGTTGGTTTTATATTTACAATATATATGTGTGGGTAAACAGGTAGTTTCATTTCCAATGTGAGAAAGCGAAAAGGAAACAGTTTGACTGTGAGCCAATCTAGGGATTTTGATCCACTTGATCAAATTTGTCGCAGCCTGGCGTCCCATTAATCTTTTAATGGATCAAGGTTCCTAGAATTCCTTCGATTCTACTGATATTGTGTGGAAAGTAATGAACAAGGGCTAACATGCGAGAGGAGACCCACCCTTGACTTATTGTGCTAAGAGCGACTAATAAGAGCTGTCGTGCCCAGGTCAGAACATCCAGATTACCAGGTAAAGATGTAACGAGAGGATCCTTAGGGAAAAGTAGGTTACACGAGATCGATTTTTTAAAGATCCTCCAGGCATTAGTTTATATTTTTTCTACAATTGTCAAGAAAAGCGTTAAAAATTCAAAAAGAAAATATATAAAATTTTAAAAAACCGCGTCTTAAAGAATATGTTTCTTGAAACTTAGTAGTTGTTACTTTCATTGTTACTATGAAAACCACTCGTACGCGTTTATTTTTTTTCTGTTCATTTAGCAGAGTATTATCAAAGTTGTTGAAGAGACGTGCACAAATTAAAGTGATAGCTAGCTATAATAATCGTTTTAAAGGTATTTTAGTTTTCAGTGGGTAAAATCGTTAATCCATGCGTGAAATAGCTATTTCATGCATGATGTTAAAATGGCCTACTTCACACATCAAAATCAATGTCAGAAAGTCGTTTGACAGTTGTAGAAAAAGTGATTGTTTAATGAGGTATATTCGGTAACTCCTCCAAGACTCTTAAAATCGGCATATTCTGCTATTGACTATCTTCTACGAGCAAAATCAAATCATTTGTATGAAAATGTATACGATTATTTCACGCAATGGTGCAGGATAAAAAAGCAGCTAAAGTATCGGAAAATAAAATTGATTGAAAATTGTCTTCTATATTTATCTTAATATGAAAGAATCAATTATTTTTAAGACTTCTCGTCTTGTTTTGACAGAAATCTCCTCTGAAGCTAAAATAATCGTTTAATTTAGTTTTCAGTGCGTGAAATCATTTTCCTTGCGTGAAATAGCTATTTCACGCACGATAATAAAATGACCTACTTCACACATCAAAATCAATGCCAAAACGTCAACTTTTTTGACAGTGGTAGAAAAACACATTTACTTACATGACATGTGACGTCACAAACAAGTTTAGAATTTTGTATACAAATTTGTAATATCGGTATTTTTCTACATCATATCATATAATATCATTTTATCAAAAACGATAAAAATCATCAATTTCAAAACAATAATTTTTTTTATTTGTCTCGCAGTGTTCTCAAAAGAGACGAGAAAAAAATTCTTCCTGCAAACTAGACCTCCCTATAGAACCAAATTGATGTCCCCAGTGTAAATCTGTTTAAATCAATAATGTAAATTGGAAAATCAGTTTAATTCTAACGGTAACAAAATAATAATCCCTGACAATTTCGAAAATTATTTACATAAAATTATGTTAACGTTCCTTTGTCAGTCCCATTACAGGAAGGAACTTTTAAGTAAGAGTAATATTAAATTCTACGGAACTGGCGACTTTCCAGATTTCCGGTAAATGAAGTAATTTCTGAATTTTAAAGACCATAAATGTAATTAGAAATGATTTTAAAGCCCAAAGGGCGAGAATATTATCCACTGTAGCATTTTAATATTTTCCATAACTTTCTCTACATATATAAAAGTGATTTCTCGAGACTCGAGTTCAACGAGAACAAAATGAGGCATTTTAGTCTCTGGTTCCTGAAGAGGCCTTGTACAATCGATGGCGAAACGATGGATAGTTTTTTACTTGATTCTGTCTTATTCCAAAAACCATAGTTTTATAAATAATTGCTCTGGATGTGTCCAGTACACCGGACCCACGATACATAACACTTAGACTTAGGTCTTCGTGGGCTGTCAGAAGATTAAAATAAAGTATTTTAAATGTTTTTAGCGGTACTCCGACTTCTCAAAAACGTTTCACACAAAATGCTACGCTCTGCAAACTGTTTAAGGCATGAATGAACGGGAGTAGGTACGGTACGTATTGCGGAGACAAAGTGGCATTGTCACTCTCACCCTAAATTTGTCAAGAAAAATAATGGTATATTGGTATATTTTATTAATCCTAGTCATATGTTTTAGCCTGTGGTATTTAAGATTGCTTAGGTCTGCAAATAACTGGAAGCCGGAGAACAGCCGTTCTTAATTTATGGTAATACTACAATTTCAATGTTATAAGTAAGTATACCTACTTACAATTATTACAAAAGATATTTGCAAAAACGGGACACACCTTCTATGTCCACACAAAGGAATCCATAGCAAATTTCGCTACGTCAGAACAAAGTAAATATTGACAATTGGCCGGGAAAAGCAAACTAATTTTCTTCGACTCGGGAAAAGTTATGAATGATAATTTCTCTCCTTTTTACGCGTTAAGAAAAAAGAAATTTTCCTAATATGTTGGTAAACAGTGTAACTGGCGACTTTACATACCTTTGTTGGTTTAATATAATATGATGGTAATAGTGCTGTAACAGCGATGTTTTAATGGTTTGAAAAAGCCTGTAATTTTAACGCAGGTCTACAGTTTTTATTTTTGTTACTAATCCCAAGATAACACATGCTACTTTTAAGTTTTTGCCGTCTTTTTCTTGTTTATATTCATTTAATTCTGTTCTTTTAACTCTTTCAGGCACCTAGTAATTTAAAAAGAGAAACCAGATATTTTATGTTATTTATGGTAAAAAAGTGGACATGTAGAACAAACAAAATTGTAGATACCCAAAACTCACTTTTTCTTCAAAAAAACAAATGATGGTACAGTTATTGTACCTACCACCGACCGTCAAAAACAAAAGTTATATAAACAAAAATTACTTTGAATGATAGTCCCCAAAACAAGTTTTGTTTTTTCCTAAACCTAACGCCACAGGTTGAACAGAAAAAATTTGTACGAACTTGCTTTATCTTAGTGCTACATAGGGCACACCGTCTTCTTGTACTGTAAGTCGGTTGATGATTAGACGAAACTAGCCTTATAGTTTCAGGAACATATGGCTTATGACTTTTTATGGACGCTGGGATTTTTGTGAACCGCCTCTTCGAAGGCTTAGTGATAAGCTGTTCAATAATTGCCAATGGAAATTCCTTCATCGACATTTTGAACTGGTCCAGCTGATTTTTTATAACAAATGCGTTTACCACAGAAGCATCAACAAAGTAAAAAAATATCCTGTGCCACCATCTGAGGCTTTTACGGTCTATTTCGTACGTCGATTTGTTCTGATCGAACTTGTCCACGCTATTCATATGCTTATTATAATCAAGCACAACTTTCGGACAAGGTATATCATCGGAAGTACCACTTTTTTCTTTTTACAGTGAGAATATCTTCTGGTTTGTGGTAATTTGATAAAAAGCAACAGATCTTCGATCTTTCCACTTAGTTGCTAATAAGCTAGAGTTACTATCAAAAGAATCAAATTCACCACGTTTGAGCTGTTTGTCTGATTTAAAAGTTGGAAATCCTTTTCTATTAGCATTGACAGTTCCACAAGTGTAAATTTTGTTGTGTTGTAAAGTCTGCATCAACGGAACGCTAGTGAAGTAGTTGTCAATATAAAGGTGGTGTCCCTTATTTTCTAGACCCTCAGATAATTCCCTTACTACTCTGCCCCCCAAATCCTTTTCGACTTTATCCGATAATTTTTCAGTGTATATTTGGAACCTTGAGCAATATCCAGATTTATCTGCCAAAACCCAAACTTTATACCCCCTCTTTATTGGCTTTTTCGGCATGTACATTTTCAAACTTGATCTGCTTTTGAATTTTATCATAAATTCATCAATCACGATATTCTCTGATAACAAAACGCATTCTGCTAAACGATCTTGGAGATAGGAAAGTAGAGACCTATTAAATTTTGTAAAGCTTATCAAAATTTGGTTCGTTCTTTTTTGGCCTGAGAGCATTGTCATTCACATGTAAATTTGATAATAACCAGGAAAATCTTTTTACTGGCATAAGTGAACTTATATACGGATCATTCAATAATTTATTGGTAGACCAATAGTCCCTGTAGCTTGGTAGTGTTTTTATTCCCATCAGCAGGTTAATTCTAAGAAATATCTTCATTTCAGTATTATTAGTAGGCTTACAGGTTCTATCAGATTGTTGCGCATATAAATTAGTTTGAAAAACTAACATATTTATAAGTTCTTCGGAAAAAAAGAGTTGGAATAGTGCTCCTGGAGAATGATCAGCTAAATTACGAACACTTTCTGGAATCCTGGGAGTGTTAGCGAAGTCTACAATATTTTGCAAGGGAATATTTGTTTTATTCCATTGTAAATTATCCTGACGTACCTTACTTTGCAACAATCGATTTCTCAATTCAAAAAGGAAAAAGCGGAATATTATCCTCGTCATCACATAATTCGGGCTGAATTTCAAGATATTCGTCATTATTCAAGCTTTCCACGTCAAAAATATCGGCCTGAATTTCGGAGTTGCTATCGGATGGAACACTCTCAGCATCATTTACGAAATTATCATCGTCTAGATATAAGTTTTCTAGCAGGTCTTGCTCAGACATGTCAACCAATCTAAACGGTAAGGCATCCATCTAAAAAAAACGACTAGTGTGCGGTGGTACAAATAGTGGACATGCATTTCTGGGTGTTACATTGTAAAAAATTATTTATTTTCGCTGCTTTGTTACGATAAATATGCAACAGTTTTGGACTTACCATATATTTTTTCGTTATCTTACAAAAAAGCCACAAAAAATACTATTTTAATCAATTCAGGCGTTGAGAAGAACACGTGCACAGAAAATATAAAGAAATAACTCCACTACGTCAGCCGAACCCACCACAACTGGCAGGATTGGTCCTGTCCCAGTCCTAATGCATCCTCGATACGGTGGTTCGCACAAAATACCACTGCCCTGTAAGTTACATGCATTTGAAAAGGTGGTATATTTTATGATCCACCGCGCAAAAATGGGTAAAGTTAGTACAAATTATGAACCGCTGACCCTGAAAGAGTTAAGTAAGGATTTATTCTTAATTAAACGTTTATGCTTGTACTATTCTTGTAAAATGTAAAGTGTGTTATACAGGGTGATTCACGGTGGATGGTACGTTAGACGTATCTGGCGAACCAGTTAACGAATCGTTTTGAAAATTTAATCGTTTACATAAACGAACATGTCTAAAATATTTTTGACAATGCAGTGTTGCCGCTTCTACTAAAAAGTAGTAGCAACTTTGATATTTTAAATGGAACACCCTATATATTATTTCATTTTAAAAACCCCTATTAATTTCTTAACAACTTCCTTTAACATTGTTTTATACTTATCTCCTACCGTTTCTGAAATACTAATTAATTTCCATTTTTTTGGCGGAAAAAGTTACCTTAAAAAAATGCTGATATTTTTGAACTCTAAAATATTAACACCCTGAAATTTTGTGGAGAGTTAAATAATACCGGGGGGCTTTTTACCATATGCCCAACTCTTAGTTGCACTATACAGGGTGATTTTATTTTAAAATACAGTTAGTTTGGTTACTTGAAAAAGTGACCATAAGTATATTTTTTTAAATGTAACACCCTCTATATTATTACTGAAAATCTACTTAAATTTGCTTTTTATTTTTGTCTATTGTACTTATACCTAACTACTCAAGTTTCTGACTTATAGGCCATTATTTGTACACTTTTCTCGAAAATTTAATTTCCATTCGGATTTTGGTAAGTATTTTTAAACCACCCTGCATACTGCAACTAAGATTTGGGCATAGAGTAAAAAGCCCCTTGTTATTATTTAACTCTTTACAAAATTTCAGGGCCTTAATATTTTAAAGTTCAAGAATATCAGCATTTAACGTTTTCCGCTAAAAAAATTGGAAATTAATTATTACTTCAGAAACGGTAAGAGGTAAGTATAAAACAATGTTAAAGGAGGCTGTTAAGAAATTGATAGTGGTTTTGAAAATGAAGTAATATACAGGGTCTTCTATTTAAAATATCAAAGTTGCTCCTACTTTTTAGTAGAAGCGGCAACACTGCATTATCAAAAATATTTTAGGCAGGTAGAGCATGTACGTTTATGCACAAGACCAAATTTTCAGAACGATTCGTTGACTGGTTCGCCAGATACGTCTAACGTACCATCCACCGTGAATCACCCTGTATAAATAAATTATCATTAAAACATTATATATATATATATATATATATATATATATATATATATATATATATATATATATATATACAGGGTGACGCGGATCTAAATGTACATACGATACCATAAGATAGAGACCACCTTGGGGGTTCTAAATCACCCACATTTAGTAGTCCAATCTCTAACCCTTACCGAGATACGGGGTGTTTTATAAGTTTTGCCTAAAATTTATTTTTGTAATATTTCTGTAAGCACTTGAAATAAAAAATTCATAATGGGTAAGAATATTTTGTACAAGTTGTGGGTTTAAAATGCCATATGCAAAAGTTCTAAAATCCAGGTCCGTACTTAAAATAAAATTAGTTTTTAATTTTTTTTAAATTCAACACCCTGTATATCGGATTTTTGAAACTTGTAATTTCTACTCCAAACAAGCATAAACATATGATTCTATTGACATGGTTTTCAAAGTTGCCGCACTTACCACGAAGTCATAAAAAATAGGCGTTTTTAAGAAATCAATGAGAAAGTACATTTCAAATAAACAAAATCTGCTAAAAAATAGTTGGTAGCCTGATAAAAGTGCCCATATTGACTAGAAATATTATGCACTACTTGTCGGATTAAAATGACATACGAAAGTGATAGAATCCAGGTCCTCACTTAAATAATAGGCCCATTTGTAATTTTCGAAATTTGACACCCTGTACATCAAATTTTGAAAAAAAAAAATGAATTTGGAACGAGCATAAAAACTGAAATTATTGACATGATATTCAAAGTTGCCACACTTATTACTTTATCGTAAAAAATAGGACTTTTGCAAATCTACATTTAGGTAAATTGTTTTATTAACAGTATTAATAGTTAAAAACAATAAGGATTGAATTCAAAAAATTGGGAATAAATATTAATACCTAGAAGTGTGAGGAAGTCAATGGCGGTCATTTTGAAAATCTTCTAAAATAATTTATTTTATTGTTAAATTATGTGTTTTTGAGGAACAGTATGCCTTGTAGTATGTATGATTATCTTTGTGTTATTTTAATTAATTGTTGTTGATTTAGGTTTATTTTAAGTTGTTCTAGGTATTAATATTTAATCCCAATTTTTTGAATTCAATCTTTATTGTATTTAACCATTAATACTGTTAATAAAACAATTTACCTAAATGTAGATTTGTAAAAGTCCTATTTTCTACGATAAAGTAATAAGTATGGCAACTTCGAATATCATGTCAATAATTTCAGTTTTTATGCTCGTTCCAAATGCAATTTTTTCAAAATTTGATATACAGGGTGTCAAATTTCGAAAATTACAAATGGGCCTATTATTTAAGTCAGGACCTGGATTCTATCACTTTCGTATAACATTTTAATACGACAAGTAGTGCATAATATTTCTAGTCAATATGGACACTTTTATGAGGCTAACAACTATTTTTTAGCAGATTTTGTTTATTTGAAATGTACTTTCTCATTGATTTCTTAAAAACGCCTATTTTTTATGACTTCGTGGTAAGTGCGGCAACTTTGAAAACAATGTCAATAGAATCACATGTTTATGCTTGCTTGGAGTAGAAATTACAAGTTTCAAAAATCCGATATACAGGGTGTTGAATAAAAAAAAAATTAAAAACTAATTTTATTTTAAGTACGGACCTTGATTTTAGAACTTTTGCATATGGCATTTTAAACCCACAAATTGTACAAAATATTCTTACACATTATGAATTTTTTTTTTCAAGTGCTTACAGAAATATTACAAAAATAAATTTCAGGCAAAACTTATAAAACACCCTGTATCTCGGTAAAGGTTAGAGATTGGACTACTAAATGCGGATGATTTAGAACCCCCAAGGTGGTCTCTATCCTATGGTATCGTATGTACATTTAGATCCGCGTCACCCTGTATATAGGGTGTTATAAAAGTCACCACATATCAGGGAGAGTTGTGTTACAAGGCGATATCCCGAGAACGGTTTAAAATATTTTCATGAAATTTTGGTGTGTTAACAGGAATATAAACATATTTAAACATATTTTTGACATTTACTCCTTTCTCTGTTTTGAGTGGTAAGGGATAACTTTGTAAATTTACTTTTTTTCATTAACTTTGTTACTTTACTTTTGTTTATAAAATTCGAATCTATGTAAAGAACTGCGTATGTGTAAATTTTTTTTTGATTTGCTTTTTCGGTTACGTAATTATGATTAACTCAATTTTGATTGAATTTAAAAACTAAATAAATTTTACCAATAAATCAAGTTCACTTACATATATTAGAATCATTATTCGTTTCCATGGAAATGCGTCATTTTTACTTAAGTCATAATAAACTTTTAAAAACAGGTGGATTGGAAGAGCAGGTCCGATCAACTGGCATGCTAGGTCCCCGGATTTGACTCCTCTTGACTTTTTCTTGTAGGATTTTATAAAGGACAAAGTGAGGGCGATTGCACCTACAATTTTAGATGATATGAAAGACCGAATCCGCTTTGCCTGCTTATTAGTGACACCTGAAATGTTACAGCGGGTACGAAATTCATTTAGAAAAGAGTGAGAAAGTGTTTTGGAAGTTGATGGGGAACATTTCGAACAACGTCTCAAGCATGACAGACGATAAATTAATTGAAATGAAATGGTAAATGATTTTTTTTATCTTATAACCTAATAAATCATAAATCCGTAACAGAAAGAGCAAATAAAAAAAAAATTACACATAGGCACATAGTTTTTTACGAAGATTAGAATTTTATAAACAAAAGGACATCATCCCATTTAAAATTCCGAAGTTATTGCTCAAAATAGAGAGAGGGGGTAAATGTCAAAAATATGATTAAAAATGTTCCCCCATCTTCCTATTAACTCACCAAAATAATACTCACCCTGTATAATAAAACCGGTAAATCCTGGGGTCGTCTAGAGTCACACTCAAACTTTTTTTTATTTAATCGAACATCTGTAAAATTTTCACTAACACCCATGAACCATACCATACCCGCGCCCGAAAATCTCATTTTCGTACTACAAACTGCGACGTTGCCAAAATTTTAATTTGTGGGAAATAATGTTTTATTTTTTTTTATTACAAAATACAAAATAAATGACGCTCAACTATTATTAATTTCAAATTACCAAAAACTCATGTTAAAAAAAATTATTTATGGGAAATAAAATATTATTTCCCTCCGTATTTAAAAATGTATTAGTACAGGATGTTGCGCCGGAAAATATGCAGAGAAGAGAGAAGATGTAAGAGAAGTAGTATCTGATTTTGTTTATTTTAAGCTAGGGTCAACGGTGGCTCGGTTGGTTAGGCTGTCAGCCTTATAAGCCGAGTTTCGATCATCGTCGTGGGTTCAAATCCCATCTGAACCGTAAAAAGTTTTAGGCCCATTCTACGTTACGCGAAGTATCACGCTACCGTGCGGTAGGTGGAAATGCGTAGGAAGTGTGTAAAATGATTCGACCAGTGTTGCCAATGGATGAAATTGAAAAGATCCATATACGTATTACTACTATATAGCGGACGACGAAAAAATGTTGAAGCAAAGACGTAGCCTTTGGAAACCATGTCTAAAAAGTCACGTGATGTCCAGAACATCCCTCATAAATAACCACGTGATTAGCTCCGCTAAACAAAACACGAACGATGACATCATGGCCGCTCGCACCTGTCACATTCAAATTTGAATCCGACAAGCTTTCGATTTCGCCGTAACGTTATTTTGTGAATAATCTATAATCTTTAATTTAATTTATAATTAAATATCAGAAAAACCAGTAAGTATAAATTATTATATACTTTAAAGTACAATATCGAAACAGAGTTAATAATATTTTAGATAGAAAATAAGATCTTGTTTCGCATGTCGACGGTCAGTTGAGAAAGTGATTTTGCATAGGTAGGTATGTAATTAATTATTTAAGAAGATTTTGATTCTAAATATAATGTTCTTACCCGTTTTGCCCCAAAATCTCAAATTAAAAATTAAAAATGATGTATTCACTCTTCAGTTTACATTCTTGTGAAGAATATTCGCTGCTAAAACTACAAGTAATTTCTTCACTTCTTGCTGCTTAAAACTGGCATTATCGGTACATTAGCTACGACATTATCGTAAATAGGATAATAATTAACTTTTAATCCACTTTTCACAAATAAAACCACATTAATCTTTTACTTTTGAAAGGTAAAAAGACGAAAAGGAAACCGACAAGTTCACATTTTAAACTGCTGTCAGAAGTGACAGTGACAGTTCCGTCAAAACTTCAAAGTGCTAAGACATCACGTGGTACAAAACAAAAGATTTATCTTTGCTTCAAATTTTAACAACGGGTAGATTGGATGCTAACAATATAGTAGTAATACGTATATGAAAAGATCCTCCGTCTAACCTAAAATTATCCGATTTTGTCCGAAATTATCCGATTTTCTAAATTTATAAAATCAGTTGTTTGTACAGTGTACAGTATATGTTTTTTATCGTTTGGTGTTGAATTTAGAACACTACTAGGTCCTTATGGTAATTAATAAAAGATATTTGAACCGTTTTCATGTTTTCAACTGAGAATACTGATTTAATTCTATCTGATCAGTCGGATTTAAATTATTCGATTTTCGACAGGGTGAGAAAATTATCCGCCACCTTCTCAAACTATCCGCAAATCGAATAATTATCCACTAATTGGCAACACTGGATTCGACGTTAAAACCGTACTATTTACGCCGCTTAAAGGCCGGATAAGATCGGATATTTGGTAGGATGAAGGCGCCATTTTAACTCCCGTGGTGTAATATTAAAAAATAACCGAATGAGCCGCTACTGCTGCAGGTGCTGATGGCTGACGTGATACCCATGTTGCCATATGGTGCAATTTTTATTGTAGTCTATTTCCAAGAAATAAACCTTTCCGCAATTTAAGGATTACTGATCGATCCCTTTACGCTCGTAAAAAGTCAGTCATAAAGAGCAAATTTGGTAACAAATGGTCGCGATTACAAAAAATATTGAAAACAGAACGAAAAAAAAAAGTAATGGAATATTTTATTGGAGTAAGTAAACACTAGTGCGTCCCTAAAATACCCTTCATGGAATTCCCGGTAATAAAGTAAACCTTTTTTAATCTTTTTGGACAGAAAGGTGAGTTTTTTACTACGTTAAGGGATAAAAAATGACTCTTTTAAGATTCTTTTACACGGCTGCGGCACGTACAGAGGTCGGCAGGGTTGAATATAAAAATCCTAAACTTTATTTACCTTCTTGGTTAGTAATCTTTGGCGTGAAGGCTGGAGAGAGACAGACAAACCAATATATTTTTCAATAAAATTTCGGGGGAAGTTAATAAGTGGTCGGGTATAATAAAGATTGTTTCATAAAAAAGGAACAAAACAAATTTTACGCTGCTTTTTAAGAAGGAAAAGATGAAGATTTCAGCACGAAGTATCAGATATTTTTTTAATTATTGTTATAATTATTTGGTTGATTTTATTTTTATCGATTTTTTAAAAGATTTCTGTAGGTTTATTTGTTAACTTGACTAAAAATTAGGCCTCGAAACGTGAAGAAGGTTATTTTTCGACCAAATTAGGTTTTAGACCGAAGAAATAGTATAATATTCTAAATACTTTTAGGCAAGAGCGCCGTTTGAAATTTTAAAGTTGTATAACTCTGTTGATACTTACGGAACCCATGCCAAATTCATGGTTTTTAATAGTGAGTCTACTAGGAATGTTTTGATAAAGAAAAAAAATATTTTGTAATTTGCGAAAAAAAGTTGAATTTTTGCTCTGCCCCCCTTGGGGAAAAATGTATACGTTTAGGTATTTTATTTATTATTTTTTCTAAACAAACTTTACATAATTTTGTCGAAATTTTTTAAATTTTACGGGAAAAATGTGTTAAGTAGTAGGAAGTTATGGTCATTTGATTTTTTTTTTAAATTATATATTAAGTTTAAAAACATTCAAATGACTTACCCTTTCTACTAATACATTTCTTTTAATTTAAGAATTCTCGACAAAATGATTTAAAATTTGTTTAGAAAAAAATGATAAATAAAATACCTAAACGTGTTTATTTTTTCCCAAGGGGGGCAAAGCAAAAATTCAACTTTTTTTCGCAAATTACAAAATATTTTTTTTCATTACCAAAACATTCCTAGTAGACTCACTATCAAAAACGCTGAACTAGGCATGGGTCCTGTAAACAGAGATATACAACCTTAAAATTTCAAACGGCGCCCCTGAATTGGGGCCACTCAAACTTATTATAATTAAAATCTACTAGAAAATTACGAGAAAAGAGGTCCTTGCAGAAATCTTTTTTTGCTACTTTAAACGCAGTTATTTTTATTATTTCTAGATATTAGGTACATCGTAAGGAATATGCTGTATTTTTTTTCATTGCATAAATCGTTTAAGAAAAGTCATTACAAACCCAGAAATATTATTTTGAAGAAAATTACAATATACGGGTCTAGATTTGTAAACACAACAGTTTTGCCTTTTTTGAGGGACTTACCTTCATGTGCATGTACAAGAGTATCTAAAATATAAATCAGATCGCAAACGTAGTCCAAACTCCACCACAGTGCAGGGACAGAGTTGTTCAATTCCCAAAATACCGCTCTTCCTAGGACGAAGATCACATTGTAGAGGACAGCAAGGGAGACTACCATCAACCACTGAAACAAAAACGAGAATTCAATCTGAGGGTACAAATAAATGTTTAATATAGAAATAAAACGTGCTTAATAGGAATAATAGGGAATATCCATGTATTTTTTATTTAATAAATTGTTCAACCAAGTCATTATACGCGTTGCATTCTGGATAATTTGCGAAGGGTTTTTAACAAAGCCGCAACAGCGACCAAAATTTAGTCGGGCAACAAGCCTTGATGAGGGAAGATCTGATTCTGTATTGTGCTCTTAGCAGTAATTGTGGCAATTCACCACTTATTAAAAGATTGGCATCTGGCTCCTTTAGTGTACGGTCAGTAAAATCAAAAATTATCGACCCAATTGCTGTGTTATTTTAGCCCTTTTAAGAACCTAGGACACAAAAATTAAAAACTTGGCTCAAAAAATGTTGCTATGGTTTTTAATAGGCACTATATTTTTGTTTAAGCGTTTACCAATCTCCTGTATAAAGCACGAGGTTGTAAAAATGGCGTCCGTCTTTTAGGGCCCGTCGTGATAAAATAATTATCTTATAAATAGTTTTGTTGTCGTTAAGACTAAAACCAGTTACTTGTTTGAAGATCCGCCTTGTGCTTAAAATAAAAGACCTATTTCTTAGTTTAAGTTTATAAATCTTTCTTTGAGGCTCTCCCTCTTTTGTAATGAGACCGTGATTTTGTTAAAGACACTGATCTTTCTAAACAAGCTGTCGGAGTCTGCTTGCACAATTAAGTAATCAAATCAAAATCATTTAATAGTAATAAATAATTTTTATTAAACTAAATTAAATTATTTGATTAGTTATTTACACCATTGTTTCATTATTACATCGGATTTTTTTTTATCAAAATCCTAAGTGTTTAACTTGCGCCAGATATTAGGTTAAGCCAAATTGCACAGTGGTTCGTATAAAATTATCGTGTAAAAATTAATTAATATTTTTAGAACAAAACTTAGATGAGCCAAAGCTGTTTGTCTATTTAACAGAGGATTACTTCGCTTTAGTCTGGTAATTTTGGAGTTATCACTAGATTAAAGATTGGTATCGATAATTTGAAAACGATGCATAAAATTAATGATATCTTTGTTTATATTGGTTATTTTGTCACGTAATAGTTACAGTAATCACATTTTCAGATTTCATAATAAATGCCTATACATTAGGCCCCCACACACGAAGCGATATTTTGCGCGACCTGGTATGCGGCAGATAGTGTCTGTCTAATTTTGACTATTTCGAACGCACGTTAGTGCTGAACGACGGACCCGGTCGGTGAAATACGTCGTCGGTGAAGGAACAGGTCGCTACAAGTCGAATTTGTACTTACAACTAACGTAAGGAGCCAGTCGTTGAGCGCGTCGTTTGATCTTGTTTAAATTTTGAGGTGTAATGGAGTGGACAAAAGAAATAGTAACAGAGTTTATAGAATTATATAGAGAACGACCATGTTTGTGGAAAATTAAAGACCCAGATTATATAAATAAGAATTTAAAAGGAGAAGGATATGAAGAGTCGATCAAATTTTGAAGAAGCAAAAATTATAATGATGTTACTATAAAAGATGTTAAAACTAAAATACAAAATATCAGAAATGCTTTTCGGAGAGAATGTAAAAAAATTGAAAATTCCAATAGAAGTGGATCAGGAACAGAAGACGTTTATGTACCGACGTTATGGTAAGTGTTATTCAATAAAATTTGGCTTATTTTGTATTAAGTATGTATTTAAATTTAAGGTACTACAATTTACTTTTATTCACAAAAGATCAGGATGTACCATAGGCATCCATTGACTCGCAGTCCCAAAATTCGCAGACATTCAGTGAAGATACTGAACCCCAAAATGACGCTATTAGTGATGAGGATGATTTAAATCAATCTGTTGTAGATGAAGCTACGACGAATGAAACTGGTCAAGAATCAGTTGAGAAGGTAAGTTTTTTACCCGACTACGCAACGCAAGGAGAGTATATGTATTCAAAAGTTTGTGTGCTTCGGAAATTGCTTGGATGGTATGGTTGATGATCTTTTTACACAACAAATTCTGCGAAGTATGCATCTTTAGAGTTTTGTCATTTAAATTGATATTGTGTAAAAGTGTTTGCTTAAGATTGCTTATAATTTTTTTTAAACAAAAACATCCGGCCAAGTACGCGGAGGTCAAATTGCTTTTTTTAAAACTGATTTTGGACATTTTAGTCTACTCACGCGTAATCGGGTGATATTTTTTTAAAAAAAATTTACTTGTTTAATTTAACTTTTCCCTGCTTTTAGCATTTCTTCTTGCCAAGAGACTTTTCCTTTGCCATTAAAATAATTCATGTATAATTCCCGATTTGCTTTTGCAGTAGTAGACGCATTTCTTATGATTGCCTCTTCCAATGGCGTTATTATTTCACTTCTACTTGCTATTTCATTGTCAAGTAATGGTGTGTTAGTGTATGTTGGACTACTTCTTCTCAAAAAATTATGCAAATAACAAATGGCCAGCACAATATACTTGATTTTCTCTGGAGCTATGCTAATAGGAGTGTGTAAGATGCGAAACACTGCAGAAATCAATCCAAAAGTATTTTCCACTACGTTTCTTGCACGTGAAATTCTATAATTGTATATCCTCTTCTCTTTAGTTAAATTTTTTTGCGGAAATGGCTTTAAAATATTGCTATGAAGAGGGAAAGCGTCATCAGCAACAAATACAAAATTTAATCCTTCATCATTTTCATTGGCAGGTTTAAAGAGTTATTTTTCAAGCGTTGACCCAATAAGGTTGCATCAAATACACCTCCATCGGATATTCTGCCTTGCTTCCCTGCATCCACGTAAATAAACTCATAATTATGGTTAACAACTGCCATTAAAACAAGACTGTAAAAGTGTTTGTAATTTCGATAAATAGCTCCAGAATGAGGAGGCGGAGTAATTCTTATGTGTTTCCCGTCTATGGCTCCTCCACAGTTAATCATGTCCCAACGATCTTTAAAGCCTAAAGCTATCTGCTGCCATCCTTCCTTTGTGTCAGGCATCTAAAATAAAATATTTATTCTATGATTGTACAAAAAGTAATTATAAACCATAGTTATTTAGTTATATTATATAGTTAAAAGTAATTACTTTTTGCGCTATCTACTGTGCCAAAAATTATTTATTAATTATTAATTTTTTGCATTACTGCAGAAAGTAACTTACTAGTGCATAAAGTACCTGGCAGGTGCAAAAAATGATAGAAAAAATATTGTAATATTCATGCATCGTGCAACAAATAAGTATACAGTTTTTGCACTACCTACACAAATAACTATTGTTTCAGGTATTTAAACAACCACCTGAAAAAAAGATAAAGAAGAAACGAACATCCTATACGGACATAGATGAATTTGTGAAAGTATGCACCAAGAAATTATCTAATCCGGACAAACCCGATGAATTTGATTCCACTTGTATGTCTTTCGCAGCTAAATTAAGAAAAATGAATGCAAATCAACAAATATTTGCAGAAAGTATAATGCACAAAGTTTGTACATTGGGATTATTAAACAAGCTTAATGAACATTATTGCGTGACAGATAATAATAGCATGCTAGCACAACCTCCTTCATCAAATAGCGTGGGAAATAACTATCAACATTTAGTTCAAACACAAGTGGCATCTGCGGGACAATCATCATATTGTACTTTATCAAATATGTCGCAAACTGATTATCAACGAGTTCAATCTCCACTAACATCTCCTGACGAATCCACCCAGTCATCGGCATCATCTACATATTCGTCTATCGCAAATTACTATAATAATGCTTTAAATAATAATGATTACTAATAATTTTTTATTTCATTTAGACCTTAAGAAAAATTAAGTTATGGTTTTTAAATTCTTTATTTTTCTGAATTTAAAAAAATATGAGTTACCGTTGTTTTGTTAAATTACTTTGTAATATTAGTTAAATAAATGCATAATTTATGTATGTACTTGCCTGAATGTAATTTGTTAAATTCCTACATATAGCCATGCATGTTTCAGGTATAATGTATCCTAAAGTTTGAGGTGCTATACCTGTTAAAAACTTTAAGCTTTCATACGACTGTCCTGTAGCTAAATAACGCAAAGTTGCAATTAGCCGCTCTTCAGGAGAAATAGATTCACGCAAAACAGTATCTTGTTTCTTTAAGTCTTGAAATAATAAACCTAAAATAAAGTAAATTATTTTTAAGATCTCTACAAATACTTTTGCTATTTGATTACTCTTTGGCATCCCCATTTGTGGCATCATTTATTTTAAACGGTTTTTTAAATTACATTTCAACTTACTTAGTAACTCATCAAAAATTGGACCGCTCATTCTTAAGTAATTCTTCAAATCGTCTTGTTCATTTTGTCTCAATTCACGTACCAAAAGGCATAGGACCATATTTTCCTCGTTCTGAAAGCCATTTCTTGACCCATTTTTTTCTTTTCTTTTTTCTATTATTCTTTTGGCTGATTTTTAAAATACATAAACCCATGAGAGCAATTTTTTGGTCCATTTTATACTAACAGATTTCACCGACTAAAGAGGTATTTTAGACCAGCTTAAAATACGAAGTCGCACTACCCAGTATGTCGAAATTTAAAATATCTGCCAACTAATTCAGGGACAGCGTAGGTGCACGAACCGATCGTTTGACAAATCGCGGACTAAGTATGTTCGTGTGTAGACACGACAAATCAGATCGCTCACAGACCAAGTCGGCGGATCTGGTATGGCAGATCTGGTCGGTCGACACCGTCGGCCGACTACGTCGCTTCGTCTATGGGCGCCTATTAAATTAGCAGTCTATAATTTTTAGGGGGCTGGAACTTCGACTGTGAATTATTCATATGTGCAATTTTGTGTCCACTGGTGAACCTACTTGAAGGTGACTCATGCAACTGAAGGCAAATCGTTTGAAAATTTCTACATTCGGACCAAAGTACCAATCGTTTAAATCAAATCCGAGACGGTATTCAACGAAGAAACAGAGGATCTATTACCAAATATAATTTAGTTTCTATTATGAATTTTGCTTGAAAAGAATTTTATTTGACTTAAAGCATCATGCTTTTAAAGCAAGAAACCACGATTTTCAAAAATTTCCCGCTAGATATCGAAAATTTCCCTATAGACCCGTATCAATAGCAACCATTGTTAATATCATCGGGTTTGGCGATTAAAAAAGTTAAAATCACCAATTAGTCACTGGGTGCAACAGCTGATTCAATATTAGCAAATCAAGGGGTTGAGGAAAATACGATGATAAAAATTACTGGGCATTCAAACCCGAAGCCCATAAAGCCATATCTTCAACTAGACGAGGAATACCATTCAAATATAGTAGAAAAAATAAGAGACAATAATAAAACTAATCTTAATTCAGAAAGTAATATAACTAATGAGCCTACAATTAGTTCTAATTCAATGGCAAACTCACATAAATTAAGAATCAAGCAAGGAAAAGCCATGGGCGTCATAGGAAAGAAGACATCACGCGTGCTCTGTCTCGTTTAAGAATTAAGCAAGGAATACTCTAGAACGCGACAGAGCACGCGTGATGTCTTCATTTCTATGACGGTCGTGGCTTTTTCTTGCTTGATTCTTACTCTTCATCAACAAGTAGTGCAGCAGGCTCCAAAAATAATAATTTTTACAACTGTGTTATCCACTGCAATAATTCATGCAATTTTAGTTTCCATCAGTTCTGTCGAATTTTAATTTGTTCATTTGTATGTAATGTAATTTTAATGTAATGTTATTTAAATAAAAATTTGAAACTTACGTACCTACTTTTATTTCTTCCACTCGAGAAATATTCTACCGAATTATAATCGTGCATCAAAATAAACCCTATAATTTTTCATTGAAGCATGTTGTCAGTAAAAAACTGTATTCGGTTAGCCCTCCTCCTTGTAGATGAAAACTTTATTGGTAATTTTGATGCACTTGTGTAATTACGTCCAATAATTCCGTAAGTAGTAACTAAGCAGTAGCTATAAGTTATCAATCATAATCAAATTGTATACTACTACTTACTGTGTACTAACAATCATACAAATCCATCATTTTTGACTACGTATAAAGGGCGTTACAAAAAGAAATTTTAAGGGCAGATTATACATCTAAAAATATGAAAATAGGCATATAGGTATAAACATGGATCTTTAAACGCTTTTTTTTCGAGATACAGGGTGTTTAATATTTTCATTTTTAAATCTTTCTTTTTAATTTCTCGAAAATGCGTCAAGATATTGACATGAATTTTGGTACACGCCAGTATGTAATCAAAGGGTACCTTTACGTGTAAAAATGTATTTTCTAAAGTACTTGCATCAGTGGCGTGCGTGCTGGTAAGTCGAATAGCGAAAAAAATGACACGCCACTGATTTTTTGCAAAATTGATATCGTTTCCTTTAAGTTCAATTAATTCTGCGTAAAAAGTCTCTCCTGATCGTTTTTGTTCTGACGCACCGTTTTCGAGATAAAAATTAATTTATTTCTTACAATAAAAACAATTAATGAAATTGATTTTTTTTTAAATATTTTTTGTTCAGAAAACGGTGCTTTTTGATTTAAGTTTATAGTAGATTCGGGAAATGGCTTTTCCGTGCTTCAGTACATGCTCTAAATCGTCTTCGCATATTTCTCCTAACTCTTCGGAATACTTGAGGTGTGAAAATATTAAACACTCTGTATCTCGAAAAAGAAGCGTTTGAGGATCCATGTTAAAATAGGTGATACCACTATTGCTATCTCCGAAACCGTAAAAGATACGAGGTCAGTTAAATTAGAGAAAATGTGCATTGTTTAGTCCCTACTCATATTCCCTTTATGGAGTTGCCAAATTCCCTGGAGTTTTTTAACTACAGGGGATTTTTTAAAAATAGTCAAAAATTTAAATATTAAATATCTCGAAAACTATTATAGTTAGAAAAAAATTGATTTAACAAGAATCACACGATTTTTGAACTTCCTTAAAGTGACGATATTGTTTTGTTTATACCATTTGTTTTTATTGAGTAACTTATACTAACTTGTTTTTTCAAATGCGGACCTGGACTTTTTGCTCCATTTTTCGAAATAATACTTTATACCCTTTACAACTGTGTATAACTTGAAAATATTTTCCGACGTTTTGATCAAGAATATCAAGAACTTCAGGATTTTCTAACAATACGGACCTGGCATCTTCCATGTTAAGGCACAATCCATAACCTATCTCTATGGTTTGTGGTTTTTGTGGTTGTGGAATGGCGCATTTACTTAAAAAAGGCCATATCCGGACGGGAAGAATATCTTGATGATACTATTCTTCACCAAAACGTCGGAAAACATAATCAAGTGATACACAGATGTAAAGGGTATGAAGCTTTCTTTAAAAAAATATGGCAAAAAATCCAGGTCCGTATTTGGAAAAAACAAGTTAGTACCAGTAACTCAATAAAAACAAATGATATAAACAAAACAATAACGTCACTTTAGAGAGGGTAAAAAATTGTGTGATTTTTGTTAAAACAATTTTTTTCTAACCATAAATAGTTTTCGAGATATTTAAGAATTAAATTTTTGACTATTTTTAAAAAATCCCCTGTAGATAAGAAATTGTAGAGAATTTGGCAACTTCGTAAACGAAATAGGAGTAGGGACTAAAAATGGCACATTTTCTCTAATTAAACCGACCTCGTATCTTTTACCGTTTCGGAGATAGCAATAGTGGTATCACCTATTTTAGACACCCGGTATAAACTAATTTTCATATTTTTAGATGTGGGATCTGCCCTTAAAATTTCTTAACATCTTTTTGTAATACCCTGTATATTATACAGTGCGCGCCTAAAGTCCCCACCACCCCTGTTAACTTTTGATTAACAAATGTTAGAAAAGTAAAATTTGGGTACGTTATATAACAACTACAAAACTACTTTTTAGGCGTAAATTCGTGAGTCAGTTTCCAAAGATGGCGGCAGTGATACCTCGTTAGAAAGCCCTTTTCAATCTGCAAATCATTCCCAAGTTGTAGA
Organism: Philopedon plagiatum; assembly: GCA_963971165.1. NCBI lineage: Eukaryota > Metazoa > Arthropoda > Insecta > Coleoptera > Curculionidae > Philopedon > Philopedon plagiatum. The sequence continues at coordinate 24,205,042 of OZ020193.1, read as the reverse complement.
ATATTTTATGCATTAAGTTTAAAATGCCGGCCACTTTTGTACAGGGTGTCCCGTTTTCGACACTTTTGCAGGGTATCTCGGATATCTTTAAAGATAGAGAGCTGCGTGTGAAGCTACAAACAGAATTTTCATAGCCCCTTCGTTTCGGAGATACAGGGCGATTTTGAAAATGAGTCATTTTCAAGCACCCCTCGTATCTCAGTTGACTTTTAACTTATCGGTAAGATTAAAACTGATTATTATATAGTTTTCTGCGTAGAATCCAGTAGCGTAGTCAATTTTTTTCTAGAAGGAACGAATTTAAAGGTAAAAACCGAACCATTTTTTTTAAATAGGATACCCTGTATATTTTATTTTCATTCGATTGCGTTTTTCATAAGCTTTTAAAAAATATATAATTGTTGGTATCTTTTGGAATAACATCCTGTTATAATATATTCCCACAAATTACATTTATTTTGGGTTAAATTGCGATAGGTCTCTAATCCTATCTGTACCTTATCATTGTTAGATTTCATATTCATTGATTTACACGCAGATTGTCTGCATAGTAGAGAATAATTTAACTAGTAATAAATTGATGTTCACTCAGATTAGTGTCCTTTATTTACTCCGTGTTAATTATTGAAAATCAAAAAAAAACCCAAGACATAACATTGGCGACGAGGTAGTGGCTTTAGAAGCCTACCGACCGATTCGGATATTCGCGAAGTGGTAGCTTTAGTAAAAAAAAACTAACGGAATTCTCAGTAAAAAACGGTCAAGTGACAGAAATAAATGGCGCCGCCGCCGTAAACAAGTATTTCGGGAACCAAGGTTGAAATGATTGGACTTTTGGGTTCGCTAAATAATTTCGATCCAAAGTTTTCTGATTTTTCCGTTTTTGGTGAAAGACTTAAGCAATTTTTTATTGCAAATGGCATTGCGGACAATGAACGTAAATGGGCAATTCTGCTGAACACTCTTTCTGAAGACTGTTACGTTCTAGTTCGTAATTTATGTGTACGGGACTCGCCAGAGAGTAAAACTCACGATGAGTTGATTAAATTACTCAAGGAGCATTTTCCCGGTAAAATCAGATTTTGCAGAAAGGCTGATGTTTTGTAGTGGTAAACGAAAATCCAGAGAATCAGTTGCCGATTGGGAGGCAAAAGTTAAAAGTTTAGCTTCAACTTGTGGCTTTGGTACTGAACTTTCTACGGTAATGCGTTATATCTTCGTCATAGGAATTAATGACGATAAAATAATGGATAGGCTTTTTGACGAGGATGCTTCAAAGGCCAGTTTTAAGCAAGTAGTTACAATTGCTCTTAGCAAAGAGTCTGCCTTACGTGAGCACGGGGTAAGAAATCTGGAAACTGGTACTAAGATCGAGTCAGTTAATTTCCAAAATTCGCAGCACCATGGGAAACAAAAAACATGAGTACCACAATACACTTGTAGTTTGTAGTAAAAACAACAGTCCACAAAATCGTTTCCAGAATGATGCAGCAGGTGGCAAGAATATCCAATTTCGAAAAAAGTGCATAGTGTGGTCGTAAAAATCATGTATCTAATGACTGTGTATTAAAAAACTGTGTTTGTCACAAATTAATTATTTCAAATAATTATTTCAAATAATCATTCCAAATAATTATTCCATATAATTATTCCAGTTAATTATTCCAAATAATTATATCAAATAATTATTCCTAATAATAATTCCGATAATTGTTCCAAATAGCTATTCCAAATTATTATCCAAATAATTATTCAAAATAATTATTTCAATTAATTATTTCAAGTAATTATTCAGAATATTTAATTAAAAAAAATATTCCGAATAATTATTCGAAATAATTGTTCCAAATAATTATTCCAAATATTATTCCAAATAATTATTCGAAATAATTAGTCCAAATAATTATTCTAAATAATTACTCCAAATAATTATTCCAAATAATTATTTCCATTAATTATTCCAAATAATTATTCCTAATAATTATTCCTAATAATTATCTTAATAATTATTCCAAATAATTATTAAAAATTATTTTTCCAAATAATTATTCCCAATAATTATTCCAAATATCCAAAGTTATTATTTCAAATAATTCTAAATAATTCCAAATGATTCCAAATAATTATCTAAAATAATTAATTCAAATAATTATTTAAAATAATTATTCCGAATAATTATTTCAAATAATTATTCCGAATAATTATTTCAAATAATTATTCCAAATAATTATTCCAAATAATTATTCCAATTAATTATTCCAATAATTATTCCAAATAATTATTACAAATAATTATTACAAATAATTATTACAAATAATTATTTCAAATAATTATTCCAATTAATTATTCCAAGTAATCATTCCAAATAATTATTTCAAATGATTATTCAATTTAATCAAACCCAACCCAACCTAAGCAAAGACAATCTTCTTATCTGCTGGTATCTTAACACATTTTGATACGACTAAAAAAATTAAATTATATATATAATACCTAAGCAAACCTAAGCCATATTTTTGATAATAACGTAGAAAAGCCGTTTGCATCGCGATTATTAAATAAAGCCGAAATATCTTATTCTCAAATTGAAAAGTAGGCCTTGGTCATAATTTTTGCAGTTAAAAATATTTTTCAGTAGCTTTATAATCAAAAATTTTTTGTTGGTCACTGATCATAAACCTTTATTAATCACTTTCGGAGAAAAAAATGGTATCCCGGTTTTTGCAGCAAATCGTTTGCAAAGATGGGCACATATTTTGTCAGCTTTTAGTTTTGAAATAAAATATCAGTGGCGGTTGGTGAAATTTCAAAGTTGTGTATCTCTGTTCATACTTACAGGACCCGTACCAAATTTAGGGGTTTTAATAGTGAGCCCACTGGGAATGTTTTGGTAAAGAAAAAAAAACATTTTGTAATTTGCGAACAAAAGTTAAATTTTTGGTGCGGCCCACCCAAGAAAAAAATGAACACGTCTAGGAATTTGCTTTCTTTTTTTTCTAAACAAATTTTACATCATTTTGTCGACAGTTTTTAAATTTTGAGAGAAAACAATGTGTTAGTAGAAAGTTATAGTCAGTTGAATTTTTTGGAAAATTATATTTTAGGCTTAAAAAAATTCAAATGACTATAACTTTCTACTAACACATTGTTTTCTCTCAAAATTTAAAAACTGTCGACAAAATGATGTACAATTTGTTTAGAAAAAAAAAGAAAGCAAATACCTAGACGTGTTCATTTTTTTCTTGGGTGGGCCGCACCAAAAATTTAACTTTTTTTCGCAAATTACAAAATGTTTTTTTTCTTTACCAAAACATTCCCAGTATTAAACCCCTTTACCAAAACATTCCCACTATTAAAACCCCTAAATTTGGTACGGGTCCTGTAAGTATGAACAGAGATACACAACTTTGAAATTTCACCAACCGCCACTGTAAAATATGTTAGCTCAGATAAAAATACTGCTGATTTTTTTATCTAGAATGCCTTTAAAAATGTCGATTCAAACTGATAATGGTAAAAACTTTTTCTGGAATATTTATTCAGAAATATCATATTTAAATTGATTAGAAGATGTAAATTTACCTGTAAATTTTTTACAAATAAAAAGCCAGACAAATAATGATGTGGTTTTAAATGAAATAATTTTTTATGTTCGCCACGGATGGCCTGTTTCTTCTCCGCCTGAGGAATTTAAACCATATTTTAATAAAAGACACGAGATTACAATAGAACAGGGATGTCTCATATGGGTTTTCGTTTAATTATACCTCAAAAATTTCAAAAAATTATTTTAGATGAGTTACATAGTACCCATATCGGAGTTATTAAAATGAAGTCTCTTGCAAGGTCTTACGTGTGGTTCTTCAATAGATAGCGATATTGAAAATTCAGCAAGATGTCAGTGTTGCGCAATTTTTGCTAGTAATGCTTCAAACACTGCTACATGCCTACATGCAGATTTTTTGGATCACTGTTTAATAAAAATATTCTTGTTACTATAGATGTAACATCTAAATTCTAAATGTATTGAATATTTTCAAGTGAATAATATTACAGCTAGTGTAACTATAAGCGTTTTCCGGGAGATTTTTGCAAGATATGGTTTGCCTTTACAAATATGTACTGATAACGCAACACCTTTTGTTTCAGAAGAATTTCAAAATTTTCTTTCAGAAAGCGGTGTCAGACATTTGACAGGGGCTCCATATCACCCATGCGACTAACGGTTGAGCCGAAAGCGCGGTAAAAATTATGAAAAATGCAATTTTAAAAGCTAAACATGATGATCCAAGTATGGATATTCATTTAATTCTAAATAGATATTTATTTCGTTATAGAAATACCCCACATACCACGACGGGAGAAACTCCCGCAAAAATCTTAATGGGTCGAAATCTAAAAAACAAATTTGACCTTTTATTTTCGGTTACCACCGTTGTTGGGAATAAAGAAAATTTACAAAAAAAATATTTCCGGGCTCATAAAGATGTTGTTTTCAAAAAGGGCGATCGGATATGGGTTCGCGATTTTAGAGCAAACAAAGGTCCCTGATATCAGGGAGAAGTATCTGAAGTGCTACGTCATTAAAACCGATTGTGGAATGCAATGGAAGCATCATGCTAATCAAATTAAACATAATTTTTGTGAAATAAAAAAAATTATGTTTCAATTCTTCCACGCTCGGAATTAGATAAGAAGATTAATCCTGGTTATAGGTATGTTAATGCTGATGGATGATTTAAACATAACACAAAATAGTGAAGTTTAATCAAGCTCTGCCCATGAGTGTTAAGAAGACGTAGTCAAATTAAACCACCTAAGCAATTGGTGTTAGGTTTAAATTAATGTATATTTGAGCATAATGTATGGTGAGGTAGTTAATCCGAACATTTCAAATTTGGGGGAAAGGTGTTATATAGTCCCACAAGTTACATTTTAATTTGGGTTAAATTGCGATAGGTCTCTAAGGTGCGCGCCCTCTAGGCGAAGCGAAGAGAATTTTATCCATCCAAGAACCTTACATACAATCAAATGGAAGCCCGCACACTGAGGCGGCGAGAAGCGAAGAGAAGCGTCGATTGACGCTCGGAAAGTCTGGAGAGCAACTAGACGACGGTTTTCTCGCCGCTTCCCGTCGCGCCGCCTCAGTGTGCGCTGAAGAGGAGAAGAGAAGATCCAAAATATTTGATTGTCGTTAAGACGTAGCGTCGCGAAGCGAAGAGAAGAGAATTTTATCCATCCAAGAATTTTACATGCAATCAAATGGGAGCCCGCACACTGAAGCGTCGAGAAGCGTTGTGCGGGCTTCCATTTGATTGCACGTAGTTTCTTGGACGGACAAAATTCTCTTCTCTTCGCTTCGCCTAAGTGTGCGCGCACCTTTAGACGTCGGTACTAGCTGAAACTTCTTGTAGATTGTGTTGTGTTTTCTTAAATCAGAAAATAGGTGATGGAATTTACCGAAAGTATCCCTCTTTTTATTTATTTTACTAACCCAAACTTTTCTTTTTGGTTTCTCTTCTTCCTCCATACGGGCAATCAGGCTAAGTATAAAAAGATCCTCGTCCGATGACGACCTGCTCATTTTGTAAACCTTCACTGAACAACTAAAAATCTTTTAAACGTTAAATGTTGAAAATAGGATGGGATATCTTTTGCCGTGGATTCTCTACGCTTCGTTTCTCTTCGCCCAAGTGTGCGGACACCGCGTAAACAACGCTTCGCTTCACCGCGCTTCCCTTCGCGACGCGACGCTTCGCCTGTGAGCGAGCACCCTAAATGGTTTCGCTGAATGCGTCTGGCGGCAGCGTCCGACGGTAACCTCCGGCGGTAACGACTGGCGGTCGCGTCTGTGTGTTTTTGCTAAAAGCGTTGGCATTTTGGCGCTTGTTTAGAAACGACAGTTAAGTGCAGTATCTCGTACAGTAGATGGATAAAAAAGAACTCGCTGCTGTACTCTTAATTAAAGATGACGAAGAAGAAGAGGAACTGGCTTTACGGAGAAAAAAGCGTCAAAAAGTTGATCCCATTTTTAAAGCAAGACGAGCATCAAAAAGGGCGGGATACCTTCTAACTTCTTTAATTAGTAATTCGTCTTCATTTGCAGTAAATTGTGGAGCCATGATGTAAAAAAAAAGCAGTGAACACCGAAAAATGCGTTTACAGACTTAAAACAATTACCTAAACTGTACCGATTGCGCGACCGTCGGCGGCTAGACTGCTACTATGAGCAGTCGAGACAGGGACGCGCGCGTTCGGACGTCGGGCCGCGCGGCTCAGACGCATAAATGAAAATAGCGCCATATAAAATATAGTAAAGCAGTACGCTACCGCTAGCGGTTACCGCCGGACGCTACCGCCAGACGCACAAGTAAAAATATACCTTAAAGGTATGGTTTCGCTGAATGCGTCTGGCGGCAGCGTCCGACGGTAACCTCCGGCGGTAACGACTGGCGGTCGCGTCTGTGTGTTTTTGCTAAAAGCGTTGGCATTTTGGCGCTTGTTTAGAAACGACAGTTAAGTGCAGTATCTCGTACAGTAGATGGATAAAAAAGAACTCGCTGCTGTACTCTTAATTAAAGACGACGAAGAAGAAGAGGAACTGGCTTTACAGAGAAAAAAGCGTCAAAAAGTTGATCCCATTTTTAAAGCAAGACGAGCATCAAAAAGGGCGGGATACCTTCTAACTTCTTTAATTAGTAATTCGTCTTCATTTGCAGTAAATTGTGGAGCCATGATGTAAAAAAAAGCAGTGAACACCGAAAAATGCGTTTACAGACTTAAAACAATTACCTAAACTGTACCGATCGCGCGACCGTCGGCGGCTAGACTGCTACTATGAGCAGTCGAGACAGGGACGCGCGCGTTCGGACGTCGGGCAGCGCGGCTCAGACGCATAAATGAAAATAGCGCCATATAAAATATAGTAAAGCAGTACGCTACCGCTAGCGGTTACCGCCGGACGCTACCGCCAGACGCACAAGTAAAAATATACCTTAAAGGTATGGTTTCGCTGAATGCGTCTGGCGGCAGCGTCCGACGGTAACCTCCGGCGGTAACGACTGGCGGTCGCGTCTCTGTGTTTTTGCTAAAAGCGTTGGCATTTTGGCGCTTGTTTAGAAACGACAGTTAAGTGCAGTATCTCGTACAGTAGATGGATAAAAAAGAACTCGCTGCTGTACTCTTAATTAAAGACGACGAAGAAGAAGAGGAACTGGCTTTACAGAGAAAAAAGCGTCAAAAAGTTGATCCCATTTTTAAAGCAAGACGAGCATCAAAAAGGGCGGGATACCTTCTAACTTCTTTAATTAGTAATTCGTCTTCATTTGCAGTAAATTGTGGAGCCATGATGTAAAAAAAAGCAGTGAACACCGAAAAATGCGTTTACAGACTTAAAACAATTACCTAAACTGTACCGATCGCGCGACCGTCGGCGGCTAGACTGCTACTATGAGCAGTCGAGACAGGGACGCGCGCGTTCGGACGTCGGGCAGCGCGGCTCAGACGCATAAATGAAAATAGCGCCATATAAAATATAGTAAAGCACTAGCAGTACGCTACCGCTAGCGGTTACCGCCGGACGCTACCGCCAGACGCACAAGTAAAAATATACCTTTAGGTGCGCGCACACTTAGGCGAAGCGAAGAGAAGAGAATTTTATCCGTCCAAGAAACTTACGTGCAATCAAATGGTAGCCCGCACAACGCTTCTCGACGCTTCAGTGTGCGGGCTCCCATTTGATTGCATGTAAAGTTCTTGGATGGATAAAATTCTCTTCGCTTCGCCTAAGTGTCTGTACCTCATCATTGCTAGTTTTTATATTTATCGATTTACACGCAGATTGTCTGCATAATAGAGAATCATTTAACCAGCAATAAATTGATGTTCACTCAGATTAGTGCCCTTATTTACTCCGTGTTAATTACTGAAAATCAGTAAAAACGCAAGACGTAACACTTCAGAATTTAACCCCCAGAATCAAAATTTAACTTTTTATACTTCACGTCTATAATTGGGCCACCATACTCTATCTCTGTGCCAAATTTTAAATTTTTACGTCGAATAGTTTCAGAGAAAATCGCCTGTGACAAACGGACGGACAGCGAAGTGATTCCTTATGGAATTACGAAACACTTATGTGTTTCGTTTCACGGAATATCAAAAAGATGAAAATCGAGGGTTAAAACCGAATTGGGTCACCTTTAAAATGACTGAAAAATAAAGTGACAACCTTGCGTAAAATCCACAAAAAATTTAAAAACGACTATAATTACACCGGTTCTCTTGAGAGTCTAAGGAAAATAAACTAAAAACTGTTAATGGAAAAAACCGATATACGTCTCAAGAGAATAAATTTCCTAAGTATAAAAAAATTCGTAAAGAGAACCGTGCAATAATTTATTACAGACTCGGATTTAGGGGGAGGGGCGCAGGGGGCGCGCGACCTCCCTAGAGCATTATACAAAAAGGATTTCAATAGCGAATTTTATAAAAATAAATATTGTAACATAAATATTAACTATTCGTACATGTTCTACAAAATATTATAAACAAAAACAAACATTTGCTGTCTATGTAAGGTTTATAAAATATAAATTATGTCACAAAAATATGAATCAGATAATAATATATAATACGAATGTATATAAAAAATGCTAGCCTTTCTCGGCATTTTTGATTTACATGCTCTTAGATGGTTTCTGAAAACATTCCTTACTAAAGGAAACAACTAAATAGGGCGCTTTTTAAAAAACATATTTTTTGAGAGCAATTCTTTTTGAAAAAACAACTTTTTTGAAAACGGATTTACGAAATTTTTTGGAAATATTTTCTCGAAACCCTATTTGGAATCAGAGCTTGGCAGTAGTTAACTACAAAAGTAATTCGCAACGGCAAACACTAATACGGTGGTCCGATATGTCAATATCAGACCAAATTTTTGACAAAAATTAAATCAATTTAGTTTTAAAATTATTATTTTATAATGAGTTAAGGCTAGCCAATGTACGTAAAGAAAAATAAAATTATCACAGTTATTAAATATTTTTAAATATTATGTTATACTTTAAAACGTACATATAATTTAATATTTAAAAATAAACTGCTGGCCACTCGAACTTACACATAGAGATTTTTAGGCAAAATTTGAAGTTCAATATTTTCAACAAGAATGCAAATTTTCGAACGCGTCTTGCAGATTTTAAGAGCTAGTTTTTTTCGGATTAAGCTGCATGACGTATATTTATCGTAGGGCCATAGATTTATTATATACGGGGTGATCAATGAAGTCATGCAACAAATCAAAAAGTTTGTATGAGTGAAATTTCCGCAAAAAATTTTTTTTCGTCGTTGCAATATGGGTCGTTACTAAGGTAACATCAATATCTCTAGACGTTTTCGTCACTTTTTGGATTAAGGCCCTTAGGTCTTGTACACACTACTAAACATAAAATTTGGGTAGCAAAATTTTTAAAATGCTATAACTTGACATTGGATTGACGGTTCTTGATGATTTTTACGGATTTGGAATCCTTATTTCACGTAGATTTTCTATAATCTAAGCATTTTATTTGGGGGTTGAAATATACAGGTTGAAATTTACACATTATACCGGGTCGATAATAGACAAAAACGTAGCGACAAGAACAAGTTTATTACATTATATTCTACAATATACAAGATTGGTTAACAACGGCCAAAAGTCAATTCTTACAAAATTTCTAATTCTAAACCTAATTTAAAGGTTCCTGCAATCCCTAAAAAAACCCGGCAAATATCAATGGAAAATGGCCAAGTGCCCTATCTTTAAATACCTAATCTTTGGTAATAATTTATAGACAAAGAACTCTATAAAACTGAATGACTCTTTGAGACAATAAACTGGGGTGTAAGTTTTGGACAGAACAGTGAGAAGGACATTAAACAAAAACAACTTGAGGTGAGAATTTATTTTTACAAAAACTTAAATAATGCGAAACCGTAGAGCGCGTCGTACCCTACGTTTTTGTCTATTATCGACCCGGTATAATGTGTAAATTTCAACCTGTATATTTCAATGTCAAGTTATAGCATGTTAAAAATTTTGCTAACCAAATTTTATGTTTAGTAGTGTGTACAAGACCTAAGGGCTTTAATCCAAAAAGTGACAAAAACGTCTAGAGATATTCATGTTACCTTAGTAACGAACCATATTGCAACGACCAAAAAAAATTTTTGCGGAAATTTCACTCATACAAACTTTTTGATTTTTTGCATGACTTCATTGATCACCTCGTATATAATAAACCTATGGTCCTACGACAAATACACGTCATGCAGCTTAATCCGAAAAAAACTAGCTCTTAAAATCTGCAAGACGCGTTCAAAAATTTGCATTCCTGTTGAAAATATTGAACTTTAAATTTTGTCTAAAAATCTCTATGTGTAAGTTCGAGTGGCCAGCAGTTTATTTAATAACTGTGATAATTTTATTTTTCTTTACGTTCCTTGGTCAGCCTTAACTCATGTTAAAATAATAATTTCAAAATTAATTTAAATACTCGACTTTTATCAAAAATTTAGCCTGATATTGATATTTTGGACCACCGTATGGGCGCGTGCCATCGTCAAACGTCGGGCTAGTTGCGGCCCCTTTGATTTTGATCTTGGAAAAAAGGAATATTTTATTTAAGAGAGAATTTTTATTTCTGAATTAAATCTAAGAATAAAATATGGACTTTTACTACTATATATTTTGCAGGTTTTAAAAGTTTTCAAAAACTCAATTTTTTTATTTTTTTTTAAATACCTCCTATGACGTAATATGTTTTAGTTTTGTACCAAAAAGGAACTGTGTTAATAATTTATGTTTAGATTAAAGTCAGTTGACAGTTAACATTAAAATAAAGTTTAAATAACAAAAAGTTGTTTATTTTATTTTCAATTTTTTTATTTGGTGATATAGCTACAAGTCCTTTTTTTAATCATTTTTGGAAGTGCGGCTACGGCACTGGTTATTTTAGCCGCAACGGTACATGTTTAGTTTGGTTTGTAGTTAAAAAAGTAGTTAAATATTAGTAGTATAAGTACTTTTTTGATGAAGTAGTTAGTAGTTATACTCCACTACTTTTTTGAAGAAGTTTGCCCAACTCTGTATTCGATAGTACCTTTTTCCAAAACTATCTTAACAGCTTTTTCAAAAGATGTTCTTTTGATAACGGATTTGTGAAATTCTCCAAAACACATAATAATATCTCGAAAGTATACCGGGTGTCAACGAGATCACTTTCCGGCTGCCATTTCTTTAGTATTTAATCGAACAAGATGAAACTTGGCAGGAGTCATAGGCTAATAAAAAGTCACTTTTCGAGGTACTTGTCAAATTTCGACGACTTCCGGTTTAGCCGGAAGATACACCAACTTTAGATTTTCAAATGAGACACCCTGTATATTTCTTGATTTTTGGAATCTAGAGATCATTTTACGTACAACTGTATTATTTTTATTACTTTCTGTGCCAATTTACCATTTTTAAAACAAATTTTTTGTTTTAATCTAGAGTGCCATGACCCACCTTAAATCGTTCTAATAGACGTTTACATCTGCACAAAAACACCTACACAATTTTATCACCTTTCATTTGTCTTACCAGAGCGTTCAAAGTTGACTAAATCACTTTTTTGGTAATAACTTAAAAAAATTAAATACAACTATAACACTTTCATAGTATAATTATATGTAGTTTTTTATTACGAATCCAACGGTGCACCACAACATCAAAATTCTCTTCGATTTTCTAAAGAAAACTACATTTTATTGCAATAGTCATTTTATGTGGTTTGATCAAACATGCAACTGCACGACGATCAGATATATCCACTTAGCTATGACAAAACTGAATAATAATAATGGGTGGCTGTAAACAATTCGCCACAAACCAGAAACATAATATTAAAGACCAGAAAAATAATTGTTTATAAATTTGTAAAATTCTATCATTTATCCTGAATTCAATTGTTTTCCATGGCAAACTTAACAATAGTTTGAGGCTTCATTCCGCTATTTTTTAAATAGCTATAATTTAATTGTTTGTCATGGCTAACTGGATATAATATTAAATTTGATCGTCGTGGAGTTACAAGTTTGATCAAACCATAACAAATGGCTATGGCAATAAAATGCAGTTTTCTTTAGAAAATCCAAGAGAATTTTGATGTTGGGATGCACCATTGGATTCGTAATAAAAAACTGCATCTAATTATACTATGAAAGTGTTATAGTTGTATTTAATTTTTTTAAGTTATTATCAAAAAACTGATTTAGTCAACTTTGAACGCTCTGGTAAGACAAATGAAAGGTGATAAAATTGTGTAGGTATTTTTGTGCAGATGTAAACGTCTATTAGAACGATTTAAGGTGGGTCATGGCACTCTAGATTAAAACAAAAAATTTGTTTCAAAAATGTTAAATTGGCACAAAAAGTAATAACCATAATACAGTTGTACGTAAAATGATCTCTAGATTCCAAAAATCAATAAATATATAGGGTGTCTCATTTGAAAATTGAAAGTTGGGGTCACTTCCGGCTAAACCGGAAGTCGTCGAAATTTGACAAGTACCTCGAAAAATGACTTTTTATTAGCCTATGCCTCCTGCCAAGTTTCATCTTGTTCGATTAAGAACTAAGCAAATGGCAGCCGGAAAGTGATCTCGTTGACACCCGGTATTTTTTCAAAAAATAATTTTTTAAAAATAGGTACACTATTTCCGAAAATGTATTTTTCGAACACAGTATTAGGATGTGAACTCTACTAGCTTGGAAAATGTTAAATAGAAAAAGACGAAAAACGATCTTGAACAAACCTAAACGAACCTTGTTTAAGTTTTATCAGGTTTCCTTAGGTTGGGTACGTTACTTTGTCGTAAATTACTTTTCCAAAAGCCGTTGCATGACAAAATTAATTTTTGAAAAGTGTTTTTCGAAAAAGATGTTGTTAAATTAAATAAATTTTGTCAAAAACCAGCTTTATCGAAAGATGCTTATCCGGAAACGGACCTACAAAATTTTTTGGAAAATAGTTTTTTTGTCAAAAAAACATAGTTTTTCAAAAATTAAATTATGAACTCTACTAGCGTAGAGAATGTCAATAAAAAAGACAGAAAAAGATCCGGAACTAACATCAACGAAACGTTTTAGTGTTTGGTCGGGTTTGTTTCCTTGTGTCTGCTACGTTACTCTGTAGTAGTAGGTAAATTACATCTTCAAAAAAACGTTTTTTTTTAATATGAACATTCCAAGTTTTTTTCGAAACAATGAAAAAATGTACTTTCAAAAAACATATTTTCTTTTAAAAAATGTAGTTTCGAAAAGTACTTTAAAAAAAAAATTGAAAAGTTGGTCTCCAAAAAAAAAATTGGAAAACACCTCCAGTTTTCGAATAACTGTATTATAAGGGCAACAGCATAAAAAGGGTGTATTTACAGGTGCAGTTATGGTTAGGACAAAGTATTTTACCAACAAATTGGGGATGGAAAATTGAGAATGAGCTGTTACAGCGATTTACAATGACTCATCCACCAGACCCCGAAAATTTTATGAAAATGATCTTTTGTTTGTGTAAAACTGGATGTGGACCAGCTTGTGGATGCAGGAAAAGTGGTTTGCATTGCTCTCCAGCGTGTTCACAATGCAAAAGAAATAGCTGCTTGAATGCAGCAACAGTGATATCAATGAATTAAATAGAGAATGAGGACAATGAATAAAGATATTATTTATAAAAATTGTTTGTTTATAATATTTTTCATAATTTTTTCAAAATAAATATTTTACAACGCTCGAAATTGCATATTGTTTCTTTGGACACTTCTTTGGCCTTAATGATTACGTTTTAATCGAATTATATACATATTTTGTGACGGTATATTCGCCATTTTGTATAAGCAATTTTGAAGTTTGATTTTTTGAACATGGATTTATTCTTAGTAATACCGAAAACCATAAGAATCCTATTTTTAACGATCACATTGGAATTGTGAAAGATTTGAACATTTTTTTTTTCATTTTATCACTTTTTTTAAAATTTTTGGATTATTTTGTGTTTGTATGACTAAGAAAAAAAAATTTAAATAACCAATTCTATTGTGAAAAACATGAAGATTCATTCGATAATTAAGAATTGTTTGTTTAAATAATTAGATAATTATTAGCAATATTTTTTTATGTAAAAGATCAAAGTTCTTACGATTAAAAACTCAATGAAAAAAGTACCATGAAAATCCGTTCACTATAGACGAGTTCCGAGGTGAAAACCTAACTGCACTGGACTAATTACTTTTCGTTCACGGTCAATATTTAGTTTATTTTAATTTAATAAATATTTTTTGTAATAATTACTTACTTGTAGTAAAAACTCATTGGAAAACACCACTGCCGCAATTTCGCAAAATTTTATCACCGACATTATTCTTTAAACTTCTACGTGTAATATACCGTTGACAAGTAAAAAACATTTTAGTCTTTTGTATATTCGCATTTTTTACATTCAACAATTATTGCTTAATACTGGGTGAGTTTTTGACAATGTTACAAGGCGATATCTCGAAAAGGGTTTAAAATATTTTCATGAAATTTTGGTGAGTTACTAGAGAGATGGGGTGACATATTTAATAATATTTTTGAAATTTACCTCCTATCTATTTCGAGGGGTGGGGGGTCAAAATTTAACATGGGATGATTTACTTTTGTTTATAACAATCGAATCTGAGATTGTAGGTATGTGCGTGTAAGTGAGTACCACAAAACTGTAGAGATTGGAAGTGATGCTCAAAAATCGGTTCCGGTACCGGATGTCATGCTTCCGCTACGTTGTTGTTTTACTGGCTGCCTATATAACAGTGGAAGCTTTACTTTGGTGAGATCTGTTCTTGAACTACAGTGGCTTCCTATAGATGGCGCCCGCTCGTATTCTGTACTGTACCATCTTTGGTCAAAATAAACTATTAAACATGCGAGTTTGCTATGGGGGAAGCTGCCTGATGGTTACGCCAGTCTGATGATCCCCAACAAGGGTGAAGCCTTACTGTCTACCGGCCCGGGGTTGTGTCCATTAGATCTTGGACTACCCGTACTTTAATGCAAGAGCATAACTCAATGTCTTTCTCGTCCGCCTTGCCCACTAATGTTTGCTTTTGCTAAAAAATAAATACAAGTTCACTTATTTCAGAACTATTATTCGTTTCAATGGAAATGCGTTATTTTTACTAAAGTCGGTTGAGAATTTTGATGCTTTTACGATTATTTCTCAGTTTATTGCTCAATTAAACATGGAAGCGAATTTTAATGTGCAATCTGATATGTTGCCCGTAATCATTCGAATGGAATATTTGAAAACAGGTGGATTGGAAGAGCTGGTCCGGTCAACTGACCTGCTAGGTTCCCGGATTTGACCCCCCTTGACTTTTTCTTTTGGAGTTTTATAAAGGACACAGTGATGGCGACAGCACCTACAACTTTAGATGATATGAAAGACCGAATCCGCTTTGCCTGCTTATTAGTCACCTGAAATGTTACTGCGGGTACGAAATTCACTTAGATAAAGAGTTTGAAAGTTGAAGGGAGACATTTCGAACAACTTCTCAAGCATGACAGATGATAAATAAGTTGAAATTAAATGGTAAATAATTTTTAAAATTTTATAACCTGGTAAATCATAATTCTGCAACCGAAAGCGCAAATCAAAAAAAATATTGTACACATACGTAGTTTTTTACGTAGATTCAAATTTTATAAACAACAGTACATCATCCCATTTAAAATTCCAAAGTTAGCTCCCACCCCTCAAAATAGAGAGAGGGGGTAAATGTCAAAAATATATTTAAATATGTCCCCCATCTCTATTCACTCATCAAAATTTCATGAAAATATCTTAAGCCGTTTTCGAGATATCGCCTTGTAACACTTTAAAAAGCTCACCCTGTATACAGTGTGGTATAGAAAGTTTGCAACAAAATGTGCATTTTTTCTAAGTTTATCGAAATGTGTTACGAAATATTGGTGTGTACCTAAAAACAAAATTAACCGTTGTCGCAATAATTGTAAAAAGTCATGTAATATAAGTACAGGGCAGAAACAAAAATTTGAACACCGCCCAAGCAAACCCAACCCAACCCAAGCAAACTCAACCTTTATTCTTGAAAATATGGCAAATTATTATAATAAATGTTGTTTAGAATTAAGAGTTATGCTCAAATATGAAATCGTGGACTGCTATCGCGAAAGGAACGCCATTTTTGGCTGCTTTAGAATTAATATAGCGAATTTTGTATGTTGTTACGGTGACTAATTCTATTGCGGGTAACTCAAAATATTTGCAATAAAAACATTCTTTTTCGCTATCATAACCATCACCGGACGACAGGGACTTTAGGCGCGCACTGTATGTACATTCATATGGCTTGCAACTGAACAATAAAGAGAATTGGCGATTGTACAATATCTGCTCTTTAAAGTAGCAAGAAAGTTTTAAATAATCTTTTCTTGAAAAACATCATTAGTGTTCAACACATTGAAGGTACAAATAACCATCTTAGTTCCGTTTTAAGAGAAGAAATAATCCTTAAATAGACTTTAAAAAGTCAATAACACGAATAAAGTATTGAGATGGAAGGCCATGGTTTCATTCTTCATATAACTACAAAGTCTAAATCAATTTTTCCAACAACATTTTGCCGTATTTTTAAAGATAAGGATACTTTACTCCTAAGCAATTTTTAAAGTTATGTTTATTATGCTATTTGACTTTTCAAAATTCTGATTTCGCAGAATTTTATTTTCAGGTAGGCACCAAATTTTCGTAATACTTACATGTCGATAATGTTATTAATATTTTTTTCCTGTTGTTGCAAATTTCTTAGAACACACTATATATTTTCTGCTATCACCAAGTCTTTAGATGCCTTCATGCGATAGCGACACTACTATAAATATTTTTTATTTACGAAGTATAAAACAATTATCTTCTTCAGAAGAAACACAATACAAATTTCTTAAATGCTTTGCTGGTAAACCAGCAACGAAATGTCCTATTTGTTTGTATTTGGACCACCATAACAGGGGCATATATTTAACTGTTTCTAAAAATTTATATCGAATGTGTAACAGTGGGTAATGTTATCAACAAAAAATGTATATAATAACTAGAAAATAATCCGAATAAGTTAATTATTCTGGCACCAAAATAAACCACATAACTATGAATTAATAAAAGAAGTTATTATAATTTCTCTCGTAGTGTTTTTTAATACAGAATATTAATTTTCTTGAATTTCTTAGTGACGAGCTCTTGGATGTAACAGAAGGAGAACTACTCGTATACGGCCGGGCAAAAAAATTATAATATAAGTTTTTAGTGTATTTGTATATGTCTGTCTTTCCATCTTTATTTGAAGTGACATTTAGTATATAACAAATCAACGTTGTTTTATAAGGTATGTGGGTGAGAATTTCATTCATTTCGGCCTTATTACCAAACTAGTCAGGTGTCAGGTAATAAGGCCATCCACGAAAAATCAAGGCAGGTAATAAGGCCGACAAACAAAATTGAATTTAGGGCATTCATTCAGGGCAGATGAAAAGTTATTTGTCTTCACTGGTGAGCCCTACGCATTTCTCATGAACCCATGTACCACATAATGAACATGCTCTCATATCAGCTACGTAGTCATCATTGCAAACTGAACACATCCATACTTCACTAGCTGCAGAACTAGTGGTGCTTGGTAAATTAGAATTCAGTGTTGTAAATATCCGTATTCTTTATATATCCGGATGATACGAAATCGGAATCAACTAATGTCCGTATCCATCATCCGAATACGTATCCATTTCTTGAGCCGCGCGAAAGCGGTTCCGAAACATGTATATACGGAATTATTTCGGATGTAAGTTTTTGCTCAATAGTATAAATTATAGTATCTAGTTTTTTTACTCAAAAATGAAATTATTTGTATTTAAAAAATTCTTACCTTTTAACCGGCAAAAGACAATCAATGTGACAAATTTTATAATTGAACGAAGTTTGATATTTTTAAAAAATCGCGATTGCTGCCTCACATTTTTTTTGCAAAATCGTTTTATAAATCGTCCAGCTCTAAATTACTTGCTTCTTGCTGTTCTATGCTTATAAGACAGACATTTGAAAATCTCTTTCGTCATCGCACTACGTAAATAGTTTTTTATTGTTTCCAGTTTAGAAAAAATGTTTGAGCCATTGCCATAGTAATTTGTTAGGATATAAACAACATATACATGCATCTGGTAAACTTGATGATGTGATTAAAAATTACCCAGTTCACTTATTGAAGTCAACTCACGTAAGTCTTGCATAAATACTGATTTGAGCTGGAAATTCAGGGGATTTCACTATTACAGCTTTGTTGAAGACCACTGGCTTTATTATAGAGTTTATCATCAGCATCAGCAGCAGTTGTAATATTTTTTGGGGAAAGAAAATTAAATTTTTCGTATGGGCAATTGAGGGTCTGAAAACGATTCTCTAATTGAATTATAATAATATCAATACTGGCTTTTTAGACATCAACCTCAAAAAGTCGCTCAGTATTGTGCAGTCGTTCGTCAGTACTAAGTTCCTCGAAAAATCTCTTAACCTTTCTGTGTCTTTTTTTCTCAAATTCTGGAGTAACTTTTCATTTCCTAGCCCAAGCAATCACCCCGTCTCTTTAATGTTTTCAAAACTATCCCGAATGTTTCTAATAGAAGTTAAACTAGAATTTATCATTGTTTTGGCGAGTTCCAAATCAATTTCAACAGACTGTAATGTATTTGATGTTGAATAAATGCTCTCTAAAACTGCACACTGAAAAATCAGTAAAAATACAAATTCAAATATCCGCATGTGTTTTTCATTGGCCAGTGCTGCCTGAGACACCAATTTTAAAAACCATTCAGAATTATGGACATTATATTTGTTAATTAATACTTTGGTTGGCGTTGGGTCCCCTAGAGGGCCATATAAGCTAGGTATACTTTACGCCACTGATGGCGTCCGTAAATAATTTCGCCCCAACCACCCGTAGAGTCTGGCTACGCCACTGGTCCCGCCACTCATGGTCTGGTATCGTGTTTACGAACCCTACTAATAAATAACATCTTCCAATTAACAAAACTCATTGATGAACACCCACAAACCCCTATTCGGCGTTCAAGCCAGCAGTAAATGTATCCTACGGCATCTGCAATACAATCCTGAAATGTGACCTGCATATGCACGCTTATCGCCTAAGCTCAGTCCAAGAATTGTTACCAAACAACATGACACAGCGAATGAAATTTTCAGAGTGGTTTATGGGTAATTTGCGTAATAATGAAAACGTATTTGAAAAAACCTTTTTTACTGACGAGGCATGGTTTTCCCTCTCTGGTTATGTAAATTCTCAACAAATGAGAATATGGAGTTTTGAAAATTTATATTTCTCCTCTTAATTCGCAGAAAGTTGGCGTGTGGGCGGCCATATAAAAAAAGGTCAATTGGACCGATTTTTTGAAAGGGACTCTCAATTCGCCACGATATCGTAATAAAATTTTAGAAAATTTTATAAACGCATTAGACGATAAAGAGATGCAACAAGGCTACTTCCAGCAGGACGGCACACCAATTTACGTAACTCTTGATAATCAAAATTTTTTGGATTTTTAAAGACCGAATCATTAGTCGTAATATGCCAGTTAGGTGGCCACCAAGGTCCTACGATCTCGCGCCGTGCGACTTTTTTATGGCCGCACATTAAAAACTCGGTTTCCAAAACTTCTTGTGAAAATTTAGAAGACCTACGGGCTAGAACTACAAATAAATTTCAGGAGATTAACAACTCCCCCCAAGTGCTCACCAATGTTTTTGATGCTGTAAAAAGAAAAATGATAACATGTTTGGAAGTAGGGATTCACCAAATCCCAAAAAATCGATATTTCGAATTGATCTTAGAGCGTGATCATGGAGATCGATTCACTATTTAGATCGCCTTAGAGATCGATCTTTTAGAAAATCGATCTTTGGAAAAATTTGGGCGTAGGAGCGGGGAGCCGGGAGAGTAAACAGTGTCCATTCCAAATCAATTTAAAACTCAGTATAAGTTGTACAGTTGTGGTTAAAAATAAAAGAAAAATATTTAAATTATATATTTTTTATGCTTATATTTAAGTTATAGAAGGGTATGGAGGGGGAAATATTTGATTTAAAATGCTATCATGAAAAACATACTAATTTATTGGAAACTAATAAAATAGAAAACATTTGAACGAAAAAATGACAACCGTAAAATAACAAACTGTCCATAGATAATAATCGACATGACCGGCATCGGTGTTTTGTACGATTTCAGATTTGATTTATTTTCTAGATAATGTTAGATGGCGCAGTTTAACTATTTCCTTATTCCTTTCCTAATTCTTACTAGGATCGTTCTGATCGTGGCGCAAGGACCCTATCGTTTGTAAAGAATTACATAATAAATATTAATTTCCAAATATTAATTAAGTCGTAAAGTCACAGACATGAAAATACCAGAAGAATCGATTCTGTGTAAAATCGCCGATCTCCTTGCAGGATCGAAGGGTTGAAGATCGATTCTGAAAAATCGATTTTCATTTGGAAAAAATCGATCTTTCCAAAAAATCGATTTAGATCGTGAATCTCTATTTGGAAGTAGAAGGTGGACACGTGTCTCATCAACTATTTAACTTTATAACTTTTAGGTTCTTTATTCTATAGTTTTTTTTTAAACTATGTATTATGCAATGACAATGACAATAATGTAAATTTGCTTAAAAATAAAAACTTGACAGTTTTATTTTTCATTCACTTATACCTTTTACCTATGGTACATTTCAAAAGTAATATTTCAAGACATGTGTGTTTGATTCCACGGCATACTTTGAGGACGTTCTTTTTTGATCTTACGTTATCTTCTATAAAAATTACTGGTACATATACACATAACCAGAGTGAACAAATCGTACAAATCGTAGATATAAAAAATTGATTGTCATATGGAAAAAAATACTTGAACCTCTTTACTGAATTCATAGGTAAAAAATTTAAATAAAAAAATTACCTCGTTTATATGACTGATCGAAACTATCACAGTAAGATTTTGAATTTTGCAGAACACAACCGTGCCAAAGCTTTTCACTTCCATATTGCTACTAAGTAGGAAATGGCGAGAGATACAAATGTCAAATTTAATATATTAGAATTTTACGAATGAAATAAAAAGCGTATCTAAGCTAATAAAGCCTATTTTATCATTATTAAATGCCTATCAAATAGTATCAAATCTTTTATATGAATCGGTAATAGGAAAGTTAAATAAGATAAGCCATTTAGCAATATTATTAGTTTATTGTTTGCTCTGTATTTGGATAGCGAGTATGCATGTATTATTTGTATTGCATAAATTATTGTTTAGGGAAGTCATTATAAACCCGATAATGCCATTTTTTAGAAAATTACTAGGATGATTTAACGGAAAAGATTCTTTACATTTTTTATCCAAGACAGCCCACGTAGGCTTTAAGCCTAAGTACTAATGTACCGTGGGCGTCTGAAGAGTAGAAAATTTGTTATCTATTGACACGGAATTTAAAGGATTGGGGGTTGGGAGTAAAAGGGAAAATATTTGCGGGCAATTTGTTCCATAATCTGGAGACCCTAGGTATCAGTGAGCGAAAGACGGGGATGTGGGATGTTCTGGGATTCTGTAGCTTGACAGTAAGGGGATGCATACGTAACGCGCCTCGTGTTGTTCTGTTAGTAACAGAACAGGGGGAAATTTAAACTCAAACTCAAACTATACTTTATTGTCCAAAGAAATCTTTCTTATCGACAAAGTTAAAACTAATCCAGGCAAGGAGATAAGATTAAATAATACATAAACAAATCTCGCAATAGACAGTGCTAAAATTCAAAATGTTAGATAACAAAAAAAAAATTGCTGGTTGTGGATATAACAAAATTTATAACACACAATAACATTAAAAAAAAAACACGACCACCGATAAGTTAAAAAAAAAATAAATAAAAATCTGAGACAGATACCTACACTAGTTTTGCATACTTTTGTACAGGAAAATTTTTTTATTATTGATTTTACGAAAATAAGTGCCTCTGTATAAAAAGTTCTACACCGTGAAAAAATAGCACATCCATTCAAAAATTTGATCTAGTACATACAGGGTGGCTCAAAAATGTAAAAGTCCTAATACACGTGAAGCTAAGAAGACATAAAATCGTAATTTTAGGGTTAGGGTTAGGTGTAAGAAAAGCTGTTTCCGTTCTGGTCTTAGCTAAACCACGCCCTTAAATTTGTTTTTTATACCCAACATCTTTTATTGTTACTGCTTTTGTGTATCCAATGAAGTCGATTATTATTATTATTATTTAAAGGTAAACTGACACTGCAAATGTGCTAGAATTAACTTTTTTATGTTAGTAAATTAGGTTTGGAACATACACATACATATTTAAAAAAACACCATCATGCTTTCTATGAAAAGTCACCTTTATATTTTGGTAGCAGGTTGTTCAATGCGCTTTGAGGGAGGCCACAAGTGTAAACCAATTTAAAAATAACATTAAAAATATATTAACACAAAACTGTTTTTACTCTGTGGCAGAGTTTGAAACATATCTGGCTGACAACTCTAGGTGATATGATTCTTCTACATCCCTTTCTTTTCGCTATATGCCGTATTAATCGTTGCCTTGACCAGAATAGTATATAGTGTAGTATATAGTGTGGTCCAAATATTTTACCTTTTTAAAATGTTCTGTTTTGTCTTATCCTATTTTATTTTATTTCATTTACTATGTGTGATATTATAAGCATGAATATTATAAATTATTTTTTGTAAACTATGACGTGTTCAATCTATTTATTGTAAATAGCCTATGGACAAATAAATAAAACTAAACTAAACTAAACTACAGGAGGTCCCAAAAATAAAATTATTTTTTTCATCGCGTTTACAAAAACAGTATATCTTCACAAAAAGGTCTAATTTTGAAAAAAGAGCATGATTATTCAAAAATTTTATATAGGACATACAGGTGGCAAAATAATTTAAATTTAAATTGTGACTTTCAGCTGTTTAAGCCACCCTGTATTGTCCTACATCAAGTTTATAAATATCATGCTCTTTTTATGAAGATATACTTTTTTTGTAAAGTTGATAAAAAATCGATTTTGTGCTTTTTAGCTTCACGTGGATTGGGACTTTTACATTTTTGAGCCGCCCTGTATGTCCAAGATCAAATTTTGGAATGACGATGCTATTTTCCCATGATGTAGAACTTTTTATAAGGAGGCACTTTTTTCATAAAATTTTTTACCGTATGGTAAGAACTTGTAATTGACACGCTGTAATATATACATATATATATATATATATATATATATATATATATATATATATATATATATATATATATATATATACATATATATATATATATATATATATATATATATATATATATATATATATATATATATATATACATATATATATATATATATATATATATATATATATATATATATATATATATATATATATATATATATATATATATATATATATATATATATATATATATATATATATATATATATATATATATATATATATATATATATATACAGTGACCGGCGAAAAGTTCGCAACATATGGGAAAAATTTTTATTAGGTGAGTATTGGAAAAACTTTTCCGGGGGATCGGTTCTGCATGTCCGATAACCTAAAAATCGATTTTGACATCCGTCACGTGACCACTGGTATAGCGTCAAATTAAAAAAAAAATTGTTAATTTACAAAAAGTGAGGTTAGTTGACGAGATATCAAAAAAAGCTATTTGAAAAAATTGCTTAGAATTAAATTCTAGGTCCTTGTGCAAAATTTTAAGATTTTATTTAAAAAAATTGGAAAACTCAATTTTTTTTAAATATTTTTTTATCGATTTACAAATTTCCAGTTTTTTTCATTTAGATAGCTTGGCTAATGTAAAGCCCATGTATCTGGATGAAAATAAACGAATGTAGTAGTTTTTTCTACAATTGACAGGACAAAATTTAAAAAAACAGGGTTTCGCCGGACGCTAGCTGTTGCAATGATTTGTATCTAGCAGCAGTGTCAAAATTTTAGAGACATTTCAATGAGATTACATTGAGAAAACCTTAATCGTCTTAAATATATCTGAAGTTCGACTTTTTGTAAAGTTAAGGGGAGTAAAATAGATAATAAACAAAAAATTACCTGTTTATTTAATCGAAATTTCATAAACGAAAACCAATGTAAGAAAAACTTAAAAGCAGTCAAATTCTGTACTAACAACATAAAAAATCATTGTTTTTCCTTGGGTGCACAAAATTTAAAACTCAGTATGACCACCATTTCTCTCCATACATACTATTGTTCTCGAGCGCAACTCTCGATTAACATTTCGGAGCATTTTACGATTTATTTGCAATACACAATTTCTAATGACATTCTCTAAATTTTGTATATTCCTAAAGGGTCGATGTTTGTACACAGAGTTCTTTAGGTATCCCCACATAAAGAAATCTAACGGAGTCAGATCTGGTGATCTCGCAGGCCACGGATTTTCAGAAAACCGTCCTATCCACTGGTTTCCAAATTCTTGATCCAGCCATCTCTTCACCTCATTTGTGGAATGAATGCTAGCTCCGTCTTGTTGAAAGTATAAATTTCTTCTTTCGGCTAATGACAAATTGTCTAAAAAGTCAGATATCTCAGTTTGTAGAAATTCTAAATATCGTTCTGAATTTAAATTGTCTCTAAAGAAAAAAGGTCCCACTATTCTGAGGTTGAAAATTCCGCACCACACATTAACCTTAAAACTATATTGGTCTTTACTCTGAATTACAAAGTCTGGGTTTTCGGTGGCCCACCATCTACAGTTTTGTGAACTGACGGTTCCGTTAGAGGTAAATGTAGCTTCATCCGAGAAAAGAACGTTCTTTGGGAAATTAAAATCTTCCTCAATCATACCCTGGAACCAGGCACAAAAATCGAAGCGGGCGTCATAATCCCTATCTTTTAATACTTGTACAAATTTAGGTTTGTACGGATGAAATTTGTTTCTTTTTAATATCCTCCGCACAGATCTTTCGTGAATGTTAGTGATCTCCGATATTTGACTAACTGCTAATTGGGGTGTTTCTGTGATCGACAAACACACATCCAGAGAAGCTTCGTCACCTGTTACCGGTTTTTCATGGGAAACTTTATACTGATTTTCTACCGATCCCGTTTCTTTAAATTTATTGACTAGACGAGATACTGTGGAATAATGGAGGGATTTATCGGGGTGCCTCTCATTAAAAATTGCTGCTGTTTCTCTATGGCTTTTGTAATTATCTCCAGAAATTAAAATAATTTCTATCTTTTCCTGAAGAAGTAGTGTGGGTGCCATTTTAAGGAATAAAATATTAATAAACTTATGTAAAATATCAAACTTAGTAAGATGCGAGACATAAACCAATGACATAGGTTGAAATCAAACAAATTATAATTTGTTTGACATTTTCCTGTTGTTTTTAACCTACTAGATTATTTGGTTGTTTTAATTTCAGAGCCTGCTTTGGTAGTTTTAAGTACAACTAAATAGACCTGGTTGTTAAATTTATGTGCGAAAAATCTTAATAAAATCTTGATACAGTCATTTCATTAGATTCAAACCATTGCAACAGCGAGCGTCCGGCGAACACCTATTTTTTCGATTTTGTCCTGTCAATTGTAGAATTGTAGATCTGACTCCGTTAGATTTTTTTATGTGGGGATACCTAAAGAACCCTGTGTACAAACATCGACCCTTTAGGAATATACAAAATTTAGAGAATGTCATTAGAAATTGTGTATTGCAAATAAATCGTAAAATGCTCCGAAATGTTAATCGAGA
This sequence comes from Philopedon plagiatum, assembly GCA_963971165.1. Taxonomy (NCBI): domain Eukaryota; kingdom Metazoa; phylum Arthropoda; class Insecta; order Coleoptera; family Curculionidae; genus Philopedon; species Philopedon plagiatum. Next base: position 24,179,072 of record OZ020193.1, on the reverse strand, counting down.
GTTGCGCTCGAGAACAACAGTATGTATGGAGAGAAATGGTGGTCATACTGAGTTTTAAATTTTGTGCACCCAAGGAAAAACAATGATTTTTTGTGTTGTTAGTACAGAATTTGACTACTTTTAAGTTTTTCTTACATTGGTTTTCGTTTATAAAATTTCGATTAAATAAACAGGTAATTTTTTGTTTATTATCTATTTTAATCCCCTTAACTTTACAAAAAGTCGAACTTCAGATATATTTAAGACGATTAAGGTTTTCTCAATGTAATCTCATTGAAATGTCTCTAAAATTTTGACACTGCTGCTAGATACAAATCATTGCAACAGCTAGCGTCCGGTGAAACCCTGTTTTTTTTAATTTTGTCCTGTCAATTGTAGAAAAAACTACTACATTCGCTTATTTTCATCCAGATACATGGGCTTTACATTAGCCAAGCTATCTAAACGAAAAAAACCGGAAATTTGTAAATCGATAAAAAAATATTTAAAAAAAATTGAGTTTTCCAATTTTTTTAAATAAAATCTTAAAATTTTGCACAAGGACCTAGAATTTAATTCTAAGCAATTTTTTCAAATAACTTTTTTTGATATCTCGTCAACTAACCTCACTTTTTGTAAATTAACAATTTTTTTTTTAATTTGACGCTATACCAGTGGTCACGTGACGTATGTCAAAATCGATTTTTAGGTTATCGGACATGCAGAACCGATCCCCTGGGAAAGTTTTTCCGATACTCTCCTAATAAAAATTTTTCCCATATGTTGCGAACTTTTTGCCGGTCACTGTATAAATAAACAATGTTGAATATTTTAAAGTTATTTTGAATTCTAAACATCTTTTCCTTATAATAATTTTCGATATTGTCGAAAATAAAGGTACTTTACTCTTGAGCAAAAATCACATTTTTTGACAAACCTCGGATACGACTGATAAAATGTGATATCTGATGGTTGCATTTTAGGTTTTGGACCATGCAGAACTTTTTATAAAGAATAATTTTTTTCGTAAAATTAATAATAAAAAAGTTTCCCATATGCCGCCAACTTATGTAGACACAGTGTATATATATATATGTATATATATATATATATATATATATATATATATATATATATATATATATATATATATATATATATATATATGTATATATATATATATATTAGGGGTCCGTTATTTACCAAGTTGATTTTTTTCTTGCGACGCCCCCTAAATTTTTAGTTTGTCGTCTAAAAAAAAATGGCAGACCAAAATAAGCCCTTAATATTCATAATAAACCTTGCCCTAAAGACGATACATTTGCCATTTAAATTACATGGGATTTTGCCACTTTTTACAATTAATTTTTTTCTTCTCGGACAAGATGACCTATAGCAATAAGACATACATACTCTAATAGGAAATTGAACGCTCTACAAAAAAGGTCTCTTATAATTTTTCGATTAATTCACTGCTTCAAAAGTTATTCAAGGTAATAAATGCGACTTAGCGCGCTTGCGTGAATAGAAAATCCGTGTGTTGGCGGGAATGGTTGTAGTGTAATTTTGAGTCACTTACGGTATTGAAGGGAAATTTCATGAAAGTATACAAAAATTTATGAAATTCAATAAAAATTAGTTGACTGCGTGTTATAAATGAATAGTCTCAAAAATGATTCAAACTAGAACCAGCTACCTGTTATGCGATATATTATTTTCCACGTTTAAAATTTTTTTACCCTAATACCACCAGAATTATCTATTTTTAGAAATAAACTAATAACTTTTATCGAAATAATAATCACTTTGCCTTAAAAGTAAAAAAATCTGAAAATTTTCATAGAGTTCAAATTTCACCTTCAATAACTTTTGAAGGAGTGAATTAATCGAAGAATTATAAGAGACCTTTTTTGTAGAGCGTTCAATTTCCTATAATATATAATAATATGTCTCTTTGCTATAAGTCATCTTGTCCGAGAAAAAAAAATTAATTGTAAAAAGTGGCAAAATCCCATTTAATTTAAATGACAAATGTATCGTCTTTAGGGCAAGGTTTATTATGAATATTAAGGGCTTATTTTGGTCTGACATTTTTTTTAGACGATAAACTAAAAATTTAGGGGGCGTCGCAAGAAAAAAAATCAACTTGGTAAATAACGGACAATATATATATATATATATATATATATATATATATATATATATATATATATATATATATATATATATATATAATATAATGATGGACAAACAAATTCCTAAGCCCCAAAATGTCTCAAGGGAGACCCGCTTTTTGGTCCATTTTTATTACACACCAGAGTTCGTCTATATATTATTTAGTCTGTGGTATTAATCAAGCGTTGATTTCTTGCATTAATTTAATGACTGTACTATGTTATCAGTGTTGTTTAGTATATTGCTATTTGTTAATCTTAAGTATTTTCAAAAGAAGTGTATTAAAGGGATTTTACTACAAAGTAAAAATGACATTTCTTTGCTGGCTTGCTGCATAGAAAAATTATTATCGATGGAATCAGCAACTTATTTGGTATCATGTGTTTCTTGCCAGTGGCGGGTACCGCTGTTTAGAGAAAGTTCAAGGGGTGATTATCAGCTTATTATTGCAAAGCGCCATTTCTGAATATTCATTCTTAATCTGAATTCATACCAGGATTTACCGGTTTCAATATATGCGATTAATTTCATAACACCCTCTATCTACATAAACGATCTTATGTTAAATTTTTCTTGTACTTCTTCCTTCTTTTTATTTTTTTGTTGTTGTTTTGTTTTATAGTTAATCTTAACTACAGTTTAATATATCCCCCATCTTATTTTATTTTGTTATTCCTCATCAAAATCTAAGAGACAACCATACAGAAAGAAAACACACCGACCAGCATATTATTCGGTTTGGAGCTTATATTAACGATTTTTGTCTTTACTGTGTACATAAGAGGAAACATATAATTCGGATAAGGATAAAGCTGTCAAATATGTCGATGTATGTAACATGTATAATATTCGATAATAAAGTCACGTATATAATTTACTCTAATATCTTTTATGTCTAATAAATCTCGAGCACATATCTGTATGAAATGTGAATCATAATATAAGCTTAAATGTAAGAGATTTGTTTCATTTCTGCCAGTTATTTGAATGAAATATAAATTTTAAAATGCATAGGATTTTTATTTTTCTGCTATTAGTTTAAAACCGAATTCTAAAACTAAAGGCAAATATTTTTTTTGGTATTCTGCTCATTCGTAATTGGGTGAAGAAACGTACCTACTTTAGCTAAGATGGTAAGATTTTTATAACTCTGTCAAAATTTTTGTAACGTTATGCATTTTTGCGTGTTTGGCATGACATCTAGAGTTGTTTTTAGATTGTAGTATTTCATTTTTGAAGGGACAGTTTCTTCGTTATTAAAAATTAAAACCATTTGTGGTCTTGCACGGCGCTGAAATGCTCCCAATATAATTAGTCTTGGATAAGAAGGAAAGAAGGGCTCAAACACAGACTGAGAATTTAGAACAAGGGGGAAATGAACCTAGTTGTATTTACATATGTCATTTATTATCTACAGTAGGTCATTGACTTTTATATATAGACCCCCTACAACTGACAACGTGCGCAAACAAAAGTTAAGTTAGCAGGGTGAAATATTGTGTTTGTACGCACGACCACCAGTCTTATTTCTCGAGCCAGATCGGCGAGGGGCATGCGCACAACTCGCTTGTTGTCATCTGCTACACGGTTTGCATAACCAGCTGGAAAACAATCAGCAAACCCGTTTATGTTCCTTGACAATCAGAGTGCGATCGACCATCACAGCTGACAAATTTTGCAGTGCGCATGCCCATGGCCGATCAGCTTTGTTTACATGCGCGAGGCCAGAAATTTGCCACTTTCGCGATTATTGTTTGCGGATCCATATTACAAATCAATGCAGTAGGTCTAGGGATGGGGTAGACAAGAGGACAAATTGATCAAAAAGTGAAAGATCATTATTTATAAAAGTTTTTGTTTGCTTTAAAATTAAGATCCGCGATGGCAAAAACTTGTTTTATTTGTACAGTGCATGCAAAAAATACAAAAGCGTAAAATTTGATTTTGAAGTTTAATTTGAATTTGAAAGACGCTAAATAAAAAGTTGTTTTAAATTTTAAAAGAATTCTTGTTCCAGATCTTCAAGTAAAAATTTAAAATTTCTAAAATACGCTTTTAAAATAAAGATGCTGTCTTTAGAGCAAAGAATATTTATAACTCAAAATTACAAAAATGGCGAGAATTATTATCGCTATGTTACTGGGAAGTTTAAAAAAAAGTTTCCAAATGTTCAGTTATGCAGAAGTTCAGTAGATAAGTTGGTAATCAAATTTACAAAAACTGAATTAAAGAAGACGAAGAAAAGATACGACAAAAACGATGCTTCTACAGTATTAATTTTGCAATCTGTTAATGAAAATCCTATTATATATTTAAGAAAATTAGCACGAAGTTTAGAATTGTGTAAAAAAGCCATACTCAAAATGTGTTTAAGAAAAATTAAATCGGCTTTTTAAACCAATATTTAACCAAACATTGGACGATGGGGACAGTTACAAACGCTTGGATTTTGTTTGTAGGTCGGTGATGATTTATAAGCTGATAATGTTCTCAGATGAGTCAACCTTCAGTACAGGCGGCACTGTAGCTTCTCAGCATGTAAGATACTGGAGTAGGGAAAACCCAGAGTTTAGAATCGCTAACACCGCCGCGCTGTCAGTATTTTAAAAGAGTAAATTAAATTTCGTATTATGGGATTATAAGTAATGTATTTTTTCTATTTTGGTTTCATAACAAATCTGTTTCATTTTCAGTATCGAAACAGGCTTTTTATGAAACCGCTTTTTTATTTTTAAAAGTTGGTAATGCGGTGTGTAGTCATGTTTAATAAAATAATTTAATTTATCAAGGCTGCTGTGGTAAATAAAATTTGATAGTATTAACAACATAAAATTTTGACATAAAGATTTTAAAAATTTTTACGTCATATTTTCTCTTTAAATATGCATTTTTTAAAGTACATGTTTTATAAAGCTATTAGAGCACTTGTCCCGTTAGAAAATTCATTTTTTAACATGGACCCGTGCCCTAAAATGATGCTTTATGAAACTTGTACTTTAATGATGATTTATGATAATACATGGAACAGACATTCTTATTTACAGATGCTTGAGTTATTTTTGTCAGATAGGTTAAAATAACTGCCTCTTCAATATCGTCGAAATATGTATTTTAAGCACGATGGGTGTCCTGCACATTATACTGCAGAAGTAAGGGTCTGGCTCAATCGCAAATTTGGAAATTGATAGACGGGCCGAAATGGTCCAATTTTGTGGCCCCTAGGAGTTCCGATTTAACAGTTTGAGATACGTTTCTCTGCGGGTGCATTGAACAACTAACATATAAAAGCCCCATTGAAACTGACGAAGAAGTTTAAGGCAGAGAATTGTACGATCGATAGAATCGATTTTACTGGAAGAAATAAGAAGATGCTTTAGCCATTTTCGACGTCAGTTAGGAAAACGCATAGAATATGGAGGAGAAATTTCTGACAAATAAATATGATGTGACCCTACTTTTTTTTTAAAGTTTAATAAAATAAGAAATATTTCTCTAATATTACAATTATTATTTGATATTCTATTAGTAATTTTGTTGTGTGAGTCTGTAATTTGATTTTTCTCCTGTGTCGCCAGTACTGCTAATTAACTAATAATAACTATTCCGATCGGAATTTTCGTTACGCAGATTTTTTTTCTCTTTGATTTTTCTGTTAAAAGGGAAGAGATATAACTTATTTGGTTTTGTAGCGAGAGACTCCACAATTGAAACGACACTAATACTACTTTTGCTTTTACTCGTACAGAGATGATTCTTACCCTTATTAATTTCTTGGTGACGCGTTTTACAATACGTGATAGTTGGCGGTTCGGGAATGTCTTTTTTTATCATAGAAAGCACCGTGATAGTTGAGTTACCGTGAAGTCCATTCGAACTATCAATTTTATTTAAAAACTGTCTTGTGTGACCTCTTCCTAATTCAGGTTTATAATGAACGAAAGGCCATCCCGTGAGACTAGCGTCTAGCCGGTGCCGGGTTTTCGATCCCGAACCCAAAGTTAAAAGCTGTATCATACGACATAAGTCTTCTTATTTCGTGCGGCGTGCCTTGTGCCTCTTACCGCTGTAATAAAATGGATTATGAAAAGTTACTTATGAATATTAATATTAATATAATACTATTAATTACTATTATATATTAAAGTTAGTTATTTTTTTTTTAAATAAATAGTCTAAAATTCTAAACAAAGAATATTCTAAAGCCATAATTTTCAATATTTAGTTTCTCACGGAAATCGAACATGTGGTACAACATCCGGGGATAGGAGAGACCTAAAATACCAGAAAAAGGCAATAATATGGCCAAATAACAGATATAAATATTTGGTTTGAAAACTCACTTAAAAGCACAATTAAGACCTTTTCAGAATTTAAAATCCTTATCTCATAAACTTTACTACAAGGAAAACAAACAAAAACTTAGGGATTATATGGCTAGACCCGAAAATGCCAAAAGAAACAACCACTGTGGGTGGCAAAAACCTCCAATGTCGTATTATGCCACCACATGTACGAGTACAAATGTAATTACCGACCCGTTATCTATTGATATAAAATATGGAGAATGTCGATTATACGTGAAAATTGTAATATATACGCTCAAAAATTAGTGTAATCAAAGTGGTTTTTTCCCTATTTCACACATATCAAAATACACATACCTATAAAGAAAACAGACAAGTAGCTTAAATAACTACGAATAGGTTTTTTTATCACTTTGAAAATTTAGTTAAGCTAGTAATATAGATATTTCATACATTTATATATATATATATATATATATATAGTTAAGTATGTTTGGAATTATCTGGAGAACTACTGTTTCGTCTTCCTCGGTGTCTAAGTTGTTAAAAGACACCACATCGACTCATCAGAGGCCTTACAGTAGCATGAGCATTTCTGCTCCCATATAATTCCACAGTTCTTGCCTATAAAAGACCACCTGAAAGTTTTGAAAGATAGAAGTTCTTGAGATTGCTCTTTGAGAAATGTCATAGGGATCCTTATCGGATCTCCCATGGTAGCTTGGATGTGGGAGTCTCGCGACCTCTCCACACTACCTGAGACATTCTCATTTATGAACATAGTTAAGTATGTTTGGAATTATCTGGAGAACTACTGTTTCGTCTTCCTCGGTGTCTAAGTTGTTAAAAGACACCACATCGACTCATCAGAGGTCTTACAGTAGCATGAGCATTTCTGCTCCCATATAATTCCACAGTTCTTGCCTATAAAAGACCACCTGAAAGTTTTGAAAGATAGAAGTTATATATATATATATATATATATATATATATATATATATATATATATATATATATATATATATATACATATATATATATATATATATATATATATATATATATATATATATATATATATATATATATATACACTGCTCAAAAAAATTAGAGGAACACTTCTTTGTATCTCTATAACTTCTATTGTGGAAATGATATACATATGAAACATTTAAATTTCTAAAGCCACATATGTTATCCTATTAAATAAATGAACTTAAGAATTAAGAATGCAACAATTATTAAGATATGATTAGGAATTTAAAAAAAAAACAAAAATCAAAGTGGCGATAAAGTGACCTATGCTTAGTTTCGAGATTTAGTAGGCATGGTAACAGCAACATATTGTTGCAAAAGTCAATTAGACATCACGAAAAATAAAATGCGGCATCTTAGTGAAGTTGAAGTTGCTCGTGCTGTTTCTTTGATTGAAAATGGGTTCCGTATCCGGCAAGTTGCAAGAATGTTTAATCGCAGTCCTTCTGTTATAAAACGTGTGTGGGATCGTTTTAGGGAAACTGGTCAGTACAAAAGACGCATCGGGCAAGGTCGTAAGAGGAAAACCACCCAAAATCAAGATAGATATTTAGTTCTTTCATCATTGCGTAATCGTATACTAACAGCAAATGATCTTCAAAGTGCTTTTAGGGTGACTCATGGACTAGATATTTCCGACCAGACTGTTAGAAATCGATTAAAAGAAGCTAACTTGAGACCCAGAAGACCCGTGCGAAAACCCATTTTGACAAGGCGTCACAAAATATGCCGTTTAAATTTTGCTCGTGAGCATATTAATTGGCAACTTCGACATTGGACACAAGTACTCTTCACCGACGAGTCAAGATTTCGTCTTACACGTTGTGATGGTCGATCACGTGTTTCCAGACGTCCCGGCGAACGGTATTCTGCTGCTGCAGTAAGAGAAGTGCAAAGGTTTGGTGGCGGGTCGATAATGGTTTGGGGAGGGATAAGTCTTGAAGGAAAAACCGACCTTGTGGTAATTCATGAAAGTCTAAACGCTCAACGTTACATCGATAATGTGCTAGAAGAACATGTTGTACCTGTAGCTTACGGTGTAGGTCCAAATTTCATACTGATGCAAGATAATGCGAAAGCACATACAGCAGCCATTGCCATAAACTTCCTACATGAACGAGGTATTCAAATCATGGATTGGCCTGCGATTAGTCCCGATTTAAATCCTATCGAACACGTTTGGGATTTGTTGGACAGACGCATTCGGAAGCGTCCAAATGCATTCCAAACTCTCCTGCACCTAGAAGAAGCCTTAATCGAAGAATGGGAAAGTATACCCCAAGAAAATATTCGAAGAATTATAAGAAGCATGCCAAGGAGGTGACATGAAGTTATTCGTGCTGGTGGAGGACACACGAGATACTGATTCTCATACGAAGGGAATTCCACAAATGTTTTGCAAAGAAAATGCTTCTATCGCCACTTTGATTTTTGTATTTTTTTTAAATTCCTAATCATATCTTAATAATTATTGCATTCTTAATTCTTAAGTTCATTTATTTAATAGGATAACATATATGGCTTTAGAAATTTAAATGTTTCATATGTATATCATTTCCACAATAAAAGTTATAGAGATACAAAGAAGTGTTCCTCTAATTTTTTTGAGCAGTGTATATATATATATATATATATATATATATATATATATATATATATATATATATATATATATATATATATATATATATATATATATATATATATATTTATATATATATATATATATATATATATATATATATATATATATATATATATATATATATATATATATATATATATATATATTATTACCCGAGAGAGATCGCAAAATATTAGGGAATCTCTGTGATTTAATTAAAAATTGGAAACTCATCGGCACATCTAGAGCTGAATAGCTGAAACAACATTTTAAAGTCGCTTCTTTTAATTGGTCAGAAACTTCATTAGTTGGTCAAGTTTGGTTTGGTAAGAGTTTTATATTTACTAACACTTTTTACTAACTTTATTACTCGCCTTCGAGACCGCAAGACCTTCCAGAGTGCCTTACCTTCATAATTGCGATTAAGATAGGTAGATCGAAGTACCCTTTTTATGTTACGATCAGGATTAATTAATTCACGCTACCATATTCTTCATCTAGGTCCTGATTTGTGACACCGCGTGTCGTAATTTAGTTCGCTATCCTTTCTAACCTAAACCTACCTTTTTTGTCGGGATATTGTGTTGTGTTTTAATGTAACTTTTTTGCATTTTCACATGTTTTTACGCAATTATTATTATAATAGCTTATCTAAAATGAAATATCAGGGCCCCGAATGCCAAACAAGTTATACTTAGTACAATTTCCAATTTAAGAAAACACGCGAGAAAATTTCACTCAAACGATGTAAGAAAATTGGCGCCTTTACGATATAAAAAAAGTTCTCCTAATAGTAATACCAAAATTCGATACAGCATTTGTAGTAAAACCTTTATTCACAAAAAAAACTAAGAAAACATGCATTCTTTCTAATAAACGACATGATGTCATTAATAGAATAAAAGGTATTAAAAATCATTCTTAATATACCTAGTATATTATTATTTTTTCTGCTTATAAATAATTTAGGAATAAAAATAAATACCTATTAAAGCACACAAAACGTTTTATATTAAGTTATAGCTAATTAACCCCCTCCCTCCGCCCGTCTTGGAGGAAAACAAGTCTTAAATCCTTGTAAGAATAGGTTTGCCAACCCTCCCGGTTTAGGCGGGAGGCTCCCGATTTTCCAATAAATCTCCCGCTTCCCGACTAACATATTAAAACTCCCTCTTTTCCGTTTTTTTTATAGTAAATCTATATATTTATACGTACTTTTAGCTCAGCAAAAAACATAAAATTAAAAAGTCAAGGAAATAATTACATTTAAAATCGTCCGGCTATTTCGTTTGACTACTTTTACAAAATAAAATACGATTTATTAATAGCAAGGGCGGATTTAGCAATTTTGAAATTTTGTAAAAGTTTTATATCTCTGTTGCTACTTACGGGACCCATGCCAAGTTTAGGGTTTTCAATAGTGAGCCTATTAGGAATGTTTTGGTAAAGAAAAAAAATATTTTGTAGTCTGCGAAAAAAAAGTTGAATTTTTGCGCCCCCCCCCCCCCCCATAAAAAAATGAACACGTTTAGGTATTTATTTATTATTTTTTCTAAACAAGTTTTACATCATTTTGTCGACAGTTCTTAAATTTTAAGAGAAAAAAATGTGTTAGTTTGAATTTTTTTTAAATTATATTTTAGGTTTAAAAAAATTCAAATGACTATAACTTTCCACTGACACATTTTTTCTCTTTAAAAGAATTGTCGATAAAATGATGTAAAATTTGTTTCGAAAAAATAATAAATAAAATATCTAAGCGTGTTAATTTAATTAATTCAAAAATTAATTGAACTTTTTTTCGCAAACTACAAAATATTTTTTTCTTTGCCAAATCATTCCTTGTAGACTCACTATTAAAAAACCTGAACTTGGCATGGGTCCCATAAGTAGCAACAGAGATATTCAACCTTAAAATTTCACGGGCCGCGCCTGATCAACGCACAGCCCACACCGCTGGGTCTAGACATTTTTCACAGAGGTTACTTATGTAATGTAGGCGTGCACTAAGGAAGGGTTTTTCAAAATTCAACCCCTAAGGGGGTGAACAAGGGGTTCAAACTTTGTACAGAGAAAAAATATTAGATGCTCCTAATAACTCGAAACATCATAGTTCTTCTAAAGTTTAAACACGTATTTTAGAATTTTTAATAAATCAACCGCTAAGGGGGTGAAATAGGGGTTCAAAGTTTGTATTGGACTAAAATTGTTATACGGTTCTATTACCTTGAAACTACGTAAAAGCACTCTAGAATTAACACATGTTTTATAACTTTTCAGACATCAACCCCTAAGGGGGTGAAATGGGGGTCGAAGTTGATATAACTAGAGACCGAGTTTCGACTAGGTTTTGAATATTACATTCCAGGAATGGACTCCGTTGGAACGACAATGTACACAGAAAATATTAAAAATATTTTTGACCAGACTATAGGATTACTGAGGTCCGAAAATCTAATTTTGTCCAACAGATGGAAAGGGGGGGGGGGGGTTAAAGGGAGCGACTGGCAAGTTCTTCAAAAAAGTAAACTAATATGCCAGTTTCGGGGTTATTAAAGCCTGAAAATCTAATTTTGTGTAGTTGTTAAAAAATATACCGAGGAGGGGGGAGGCGCGGCTTGTTATTTTTCCAAAAATGTTAGATATATCATTTTTGGGGTTAGTCCGAAAATATGTTTTTTTTTGTAACAAATGGTAAAAAATTAAAGGAGTGGGGGGATTGAGAGATTGAGAGAGATTGGCATTCCTTTCAAAAATGTGAACCAATATGCTATTTTCGGGGTTATTAGAGTCAGAAAATCCAATTTTGACTGACAGATGTTAAAAAAGTTATCGGGGAGGGGGATAAAAGGGAACAGCTGAAAATTTCTCCAAAAATTATATCGAATATGTCAGTTTTGGGGTTATTGAGGTCAAAAAATCTAATTTTCTTTAGCATAATATGATATATTAAAAAATTAACAATCGATTGGCAATTTTTTCAAAAATGTTTACATATTCGGAGTGATTAAGGTCAAAAACTATAATTTTGTGTAATAAATGTTGCGTAAATTTCTTCAAAAAGCTTAAACTTAACCATATATGTAATATGTACTTTATGGAGTTATTGAGGTCAGAAAATCTAATATAACATAGCCATTACAGATTTAAAGAAGACGAAATAAGATGAAGGGAGGGGAGAAGAATAGGTTCACTGAAAAGAAAAAGAAATCATAATAATGAACAAAACTAAGTTGACCATTAACCGCAGCAATAAATACGGAACAATATTTCTTCACACTTTTCAGTGCTTTTGCTTTTGCGAAGTTGTTTTTTTTTTAATCTTTTAGGACCAATAAATAATTCATAAGTACAACCTAACAAAATCAAATATTAATTTAATTTTATTTACTTTTTCTATCAGTTACCTGAGTCCGACCCCGATTTTCGCGTCATGTAGATAAAACTGACCTAACCTAACATAACTCATGTATTGTTTCATGCATTCATAATCATGACATCAAAACTACACTACTATTACCTATAATACGCGGACGAAGTCGCGGGCGAAAGCTAGTGTTGCATAAGTTTCATGTTCGATGACTGTGTTCCACAAGGATCAGTATTAGGCCCTTTATTGTTTATTATATACACTTTTGATTTTCATTTATCAATTAAACACGGCAATCTTTTAGCTTTTGCAGATGATACTCAAATATACCACTCAATCAAATACACAGATTTGAAAAATAGTATTTCTTTAATCAATAAGGATCTTTTAAATATTTCAAAAACTATAACTGATCATGGATTAAAAATAAATGAAAATAAAACTAACTTAATTTTAACTGGTCCTAAAACACTGAAATAAAAAATAATTCTGATTTCAAAATTGTTCTTAACAATAATTTTAAGATAACTTCAATCGAATATGGTAAAAATCTTGGAGTAATTTTTGATCAGTATCTAAATTTTAATGAACATATAAAAAATATAATTAAAAAAGCATACTACAAACTAAGAATTTTATATAAATTTAAGGACTACTTAAATACCGATACTAAACTTAGGCTGGTTGATTCAATTATTCTAAGTGGATTAGATTACTGTGATATAATTTATCACAAAAATATCAGTAACGAAGATAAACAGAAATTACAAATTCTTCAAAATAACTGTGTTCGTTTTTCAATAGGACTAAAAAAATATGATCACATATCACCTACCTTTAACAAACATAATATAATTAAATTAGAAAAAAGACGCGAAATCCACTTATCCTGTTTTATATATAAAATAATTTTAACTCAGAAACCTAGATATTTATTTGAAAAAATTGAATTCAGGAATAATATTCATAATGTTAATACTAGAAATCAGAACACAATAGAAATACATAAACATCATACTGAAAAATATAAGTCTTCGTTTAAATATACATCTTCTGTAATTTTTAATAATATTCCTTCTAGTCTAAAGGGCTTAAGCTACATAACTTTTAAAAATAATATAAAAAATTATTTAGTAGGGGTAGGATTGGATTTTTGCCCAACTAGTATACTACTGTCATTTTTTGGTTTTCTTTTTATTTTTATCAATTTTATATTTATATTTTAAATTGTTTTTATTGGCATAAATAAACTTCTTTATTATTATTATTATTATTATTATTATTATTATTATTATTATTATTATTATTATTATTATTATTATTATTTTTATGTTTTACCTTTTAATTTATATTAATTATGTAATTCTGTAATCTTTACTTTAAGATCATCATCAATTCAACACAAGCAGGGTTAAAGAGAGGCAAACTTTTTCTGTGCTATTTAAGATTGGTAGATTAGAATGGTACAAACAATAAATTAATATTAAAATCGCTTTTTAACCCTATCTTTTTTCAACCATTTTAGTGCCTGATGCGTGTAAATCAACGTATCTTTGGGAAATATACATATTTTTTACGGAATCACGGTAAAAAATTTTAAACTTGTACGACCAACTATTATTTAGTAACGTCAACTCTGTACTGATAAAAAAAACTAAAACTTTCCAAATAAGTCGAAATTATGCCTTGACAATGTTCTAGTTTCTATCAAGCGGAATAAATTGGGTCTAGACGGATCTATTATCCCACGGAGATATAGGCACGTACGTACGTCACGGAATTAGGTCTCGATATGATAATTTCCGGATTCGATTCCTGAGGCCAATTTCAGGATATTCCCTGTTTGTAAAATCACCACCATTAGGCTTTATTTGGGTCTGGATCAGGGTCGTCGCTGTTTTATGAATAGGGGATGTGCATGTAATCTTAAACAGTTTTTTTGGTGTTCTCTACATAAATTAAATATTTATAGCCGTTTGCTTTTAACAATTTATATTGGTTTTTATTAAGAAATGGCAAGATTTTCTTCTAAAAACTTTCATATAAAATTTGAAACTTGCAAAATGTGATCCTGTTGGTTGTGAATACACATATAAATAAAAGCGTTATTATGCGATATATGACTGAAAAATTTTAATATCTGATGGCTGCATTTTAGGTTTTAGACCATGCAGAACTTTTTATGAAGAATAGCTTTTCGAAGAAAGTTTTCTATATGATTCCAGCTTAAGTAGAGACAATGTCTAAGCATAACAAGTGCATTGAATATTATCGGCAAAATTCGCATGAATGCGGTTTGAGCCAGAAAAAGCATGAGTGCACGTAGCGCATGAATGCTTCTGCTTCCCATAATTTTCAGTGCATGTGTCATATTCGTGGGAGAATTTCATGAACCAGATTTTTGCTTTAAAAAGCAAACCCTATTTATATAAAAAAAACTGAGAACACAAAAATTGAAAGAAAGCATTCAGATTCGGCTGGAAAGCGAACACACAAAAAGAGAAGTACGTGAGTTAAACAACAGGATTGACTGGCTAGGGAAAGAGAAAAAGAAAGATAATGTTGTGGATAATGTTGTGATAAGCGGGCTAAAAATTGACACACAGGATCCAGTAGTAATTAAGGGAAAAATGCAAAATATGATAAAACAGGCCTTGAACATAGAAGTAGCAGTAAAAACAGCACAAAAATTAGGAAAGATAACGTGTTTATTGGAGTTAGAAAATGCAAATGAGAAGGAGAAACTTACGCGGAACAAAAGAAACTCAAAAAATTATAAACAAAAGTTTTCATAAACCATGACTTAAGGATAAACGAGAATAAAATGCAGGAGGAAATAAAGAAAAAAGCACAAGAAGCAAGAGATGAGGGAAAAGTATTGGATGGAGGTTTTCGAAAACTGAAAATAGACGGCAAGGTTTGGAAATGAACAAGGAAGAAGAAAAACTGAATCAGTCCAGAAAGGCAAAGAAATCATAGGTATAGGGTATACATGTTTTAAAAGTGAAGGAGTGGATAGGATGTTAGGAACCGGTTTCATAATCAACAGAAGAATGGAAAGCTCTCTAATAGCCTTTGAGGCCATCTCTGAGAGAATGTGTAAGTTGAGACTTGGGGGTAAATTTAGAAAATTAAGTTTGTTAAATGTGCAAAAGATATGATATCAAAAAATTAAGGGAGGATTTACACGCACAACAGTTTAAAGAGGAAATGGCAAAAAACTTATTAAAGATATGAATGAAGTCTACTTGTCAGGGGTACATATAAATACGAAAAATTGAGAATCAGTTCTCTAAACCACCTGAAAATTCCTTATACAATAAGGATTTTAACAAATCATGGTAAAACAGCTATTCTCCGGGCCACATGACCCTCCGAGCGCTGGATTACATACCAAAATTTATTTTCTTCTAACACAGTTAGATAATAAAATACTTGTTTTGAATGCAAGAAACTACTAGGAAGAGGAAGCTTTTTCTTTAGTTAGGATTAGTGATGGGATCATTCGGATGAAAAATCATCCGTCATCCGATTATCCAAATATTTGGAACATTCCGATTATTAACGGAAATGTTCGGATAGTAAATAATCGCTAAAAGTAGCGCCTACTGCCGACTGATTTCAAATTTCAACTGCGATCTGCGATGCTGTCACTCGGCTTTCGGCGACTACGACTGTCCGGAACTCTGGTCCGGAACGTCGAGCTCGAGGATCGCTGCGATTAATACTCTAGCTCGAATAATATTCGTCGTGTTTAGATACGGAATTTCCGATTGATGAATGATTCCATGGTTTATTTTATTCTTTATTATGCGCTGTGGAAAACAGTATTTCAAATTTCAATTAACGAGAGGCAGGTCATCAGCTCTTATCGGTAATCTTGTTTTATCTAGTGAATAAAAAGGTCTAACACTAATCAGCTAGAGATCGGGTTAATAGGATTTAATTTATCGAAAATTCTTTTTCTTAACATTATTGTTTTGCTTGACTGGGAATAGATTGCGGAGCAGTGTTGCCAAATCTTTTTAATTTTCATATTTTTACTATTTTGAGCTTGTAAGAGTTTTGCTTTGGATGGGTTGTAAAAAATATTCTTATTTGTGTAGTGTCGTGGAACTTTCACACATGAAATTATATTGTAAAATTTAAGAGTTTTTTTTAGGATTAACGTCTAATTTTTCTATAAGTGGAGAGGGGATAAGAAAATAATTTACTCAAAAGACGTATCTACTGAGAAAAATATATTTATTAAGTAACAAAAATTAGAATTCGAACAACAAAAAAAGCAAAAAAAAATTTTTTGAAAGGTTAACAGTATTTAGTACTTAGGTATGAGAAATGCGAGTTTAGGAAAATGATTTTATCTTATTCTCGCATTTAAAGTTACTTTGTTTGATTCGACAAAAAAAAAAGAAGAGCAGAGAGAGAGAGAGAGAGAGAGAGAGAGAGAGAGAGAGCAAGAAAAAATTGAAAAAGTCTATTCCCCTAACAAACATAATTTTAAAAAAGAAACCATTTTTAATTATAGGCATCATATTATGTTGTTGCTTGTAAGCACTCTCCTTTGTCAAGAACAATATTTTGTATTTGTGTAAATAAATCGGCAACACTGCAACACAGCATCACATCTGATAAATTTGTATTGCCGGTTGTTTGAGTTGTTTCCATCTCAGACGCGATTATTATTCGGATGATCATCCGATTCTTAAAATACTCGGAGGTAGGGATGGCAACGATACATCGATGTTTTGAAAACATCGATATATCGAACTTAAAATTCGATGTTTTTCCATCGATGTTTTAAAATATCGATGTATCGATGTAACAACTGGAACATCGAACAAACATCGAACTCCAGTCAACACGTGTTCGTGTGAACATGCGACGATTATAAAACTGATGGCGTTTTCCATTGGTAGTACCAGCGCGAACTGAGTGTACGTGCGTTTGTGTCTTTTTCTACCTATATATAAAGAAGAATGATAGAAATACATTTGATGTGCCCTAAATTTACCAATGGAAAACGCTATGAATGGCCCGAATGGGAGTCAACGCTGGGTTGCCACAATAATTTACGATCGCGGCGCAGTACAAAGCCGCTAGGAATACCATGCATTTTTAAATCTAAACAGCTGATTAGTTCTTAATGAGCGCAAGGTTTGGCAGCGTCGTGCCCTTGACAGTTGGGCGAGTACTAAACAGTCTTTATTTTTCAATTCGGGACTTCCCCTGTGGGTGCAATTGTTTTTTTAATTAATTTCTCATTTCCAAAATGCCTCCAATAAGTAATGTATGGAAATATTTTGTGAAGCAAGGCAAGAATGAAGCCAGATGCAAGGTGTGTGGGAAAATTATTAAAACGTCAGGTAATACCTCAAAGTTAAGAGGACACTTTAAAATGCATAATGAAAATAAACTTTATTTTAGTTTGAATGCTTCTTTGTTTTATTTATTATTTTCATATTATGCGAGAATACATCGAAACATCGATGTTTTTCTTTCGATATATCGGATCCATCGATGTGACTTCCATCGATGTCGATAAATCGAAACATCGATGTTTTTTTTTCGATGTTTTGAACCCATCGATGTGACGTCCACCGATGTCTAACGATGTCGATACATCGATGTTTTCTTAAAAATTGCCATCCCTACTCGGAGGCCGAGTTTCCGATTATTGAAATCATCCGATTATTCCCAACACTAGTTAGGATGTCGTCACCTGCAGACCGGTTTCGAACTCCTTGGTTCTCATCAGTCCAGGATAGACGAACATACCTACCTTCCGAAAAAGTATATCCTTAAAGCTACAATGTCGAACTGCATAACCAGTACGACACAGGTAGCGCCATGCATTAGCAGTTTCAAGCAGTCGGAGTAGAGTTTACCGTAAAGCAAAATTTTTAAAAATATGAATGAAGCCTACTTGTCAGCGGTACATATAAATAAGTAAAATTGAGAATCAGTTCTCTAAACCACCTGAAAATTCCTTATACAATAAGGATTTGAACAAATCACGATTACCATGCAGAGCAAGAGCAATTCATAAATACAAACTTTTCATTTAATGGTAATCCGATTTCTGAGCTATCTCTACTATAATGCAACAATTAATTTTTCACACGGTTTATTCAGTAGTATCACACAAATTATTACCTACCAATATTTTTTAATGGTAAACCCCTTTAACGTGTTTATTATCATTAAAGAAAATTTAATCAAGGTTATTATTATTATCAATAAACATGTAACTTCGAAAATTGCAAACGCAACAAAATTAAATCGCGATAATCGCACAATGTTAAAACCACATACTACGAAGAGTCAATTACATTGAAAAAACAAAGAAAAACTTATACAAAGAGTATCCTACCGACAGAGATAGAAAAATAGCAAGAGCTTAACCACTCTTTCTATTTTTCCGATTTCCGACTGTTACTTGAACTGAATCCCTTCGAACCTAACCGATTGATCTTAGACAACACCATTTTTAAGTTTTTTCTATATAGGCAAGAAATTCTCTTTCTATTTAGTTACAGAGTTAGCCTACAGAATACCTTCTTTGTGTTACGCTTGCTTTTTTGATACAGTCTAATTTGTGTATACTTTTTTTATTAAACAATGAAATCTATTAAAAAACTACCCTACAAATATTGTATTGTGTCAATGGGCAAAAATACCACTGCAAGTGCCCTAAAAACCTCATTTTTGCCGAGCCCAGAACAGCCTTTCTTGGAAGACAGAACATACCTACCTGAAAAGCTAATCAAAATTGTTTGAGAAATAGTTATTATTAAATAAGATTATGGGTTAACCAGAAAAACTACTAGTTTGACTTAGTAAACTTCCACTATATTGACAAAATTATTGACATGTTTCGCTACACTGTAGCTTCTTCGGAATAAGAAACCTAATCATTCAGATCATAAGTTTTTTGAAAGATTTACTAATTTATCATCAAAAAATTTTTCTGATAAAGAAAACACATTAATTAAAAAAGGTTTCAAATACAACCTTCAAGAAAACATTTCTATAAAAACTTTAGATATATTAGGCGTTGAAACAGAATTAGCACTTAAAAATATTCCTGCTAATACTAACATAAAATATCAAGCATCAGACCTAATCCTAATCAAGAAAGAATTTTTAAAACCTACAGTTTCTAAACAAGAAATTCAAACAGCTATTGACATTAAAACTAAATCTGAGGATATAATTTTCACTAAAGCAGATAAAGGCAATACTATTGTAGCAATAGATAAAACCGACTATATTAAAAAAACGATTGATTTTCTTAACCCTATTAATTTTGAAATTTTAAAACGTGATCCAACAGATAAGTTTCAAAAAGCTATTAAACACATTATTCAAAATTGTAAAAGTCTATTTACAGACATGGATTCTATCAAACTTACCCTTATGAACCCTCAGCCACCAAGATTATATTCATTAATAAAATTACATAAAGATGGTTACCCTATCAGACCAGTAGTATCCTTCTTTTCAGCTCCATCGTATAAACTTTCCAAAAGACTTATAGATATAATCAAATTAAATACACAATTTTCACCTAAATTCGGAATAAAAAATTCAATAGACCTCATTAAAAAGATAAAAAATATTAAAATACCTAATAATGCAAAGTTAATTGACGTTACCAATTTATTCCCAAGCATACCACCTAAAGAAACTATTAACTTGATTGAGCAACTTCTTTGTACACAAAATATCAATATCATTAAAAAGCAAGAAATAATAGAGTCTATCTCTGTCTGCCTTGAACAAAATTATTTCGAATTCAATAATAATTTTTATACGAGCAAAAATGGACTAATTATGGGCAACCCCCTCAGCCCCTTATTAGCAGAAATATTTATGGATTTTTTGGAAAATAAAATCAGTAATCACCCTCTTTTTAAACAATTTCTTTAGTGGTTTAGGTACGTCGACGATGTCATTACATGTTTTCTAGGTACTGATCTCGGTACTGATAGACAATTAAAAGTTTTTCTAGAATTTATCAATAGCTTACATAATAATATCAAATTTACTATAGAAAAAGAATTAAATGGCTCAATTAATTTTCTCGACTTAACTATAAAAACAGAAAATAATAAACATGTCTTCTCTGTCTACCACAAACCTTCTCATACAGATACTACAATACCTAATAATTCTTGCCACCCCATACAACATAAATTAGCAGCATTCCATAGCATGATTCATAGACTTGTAACTTTCCCTTTAAATGAAGAAGATTTTTTGAAAGAGTTGAACATAATAAAACAAATTGCTATTAATAATGGATATGCCTCTAATCTAGTTGATCAAATTTTAAGGAAAAAAACATACAAAAAAGCCATTGATTTAGTTTATCCACACATCAAGGACCCTAATAAAAAATTTAACCTTATTACTTTTGTTGGAGAGCCTACTAAAAAGATTGGCAATTTTTTAAATAAACATGATATCAACGTTGCTTACAAAATCAATAATTCTTTAGGCAGATTCATTAGCAATAGTAAAACAAAAACAAACAAAAATAAGAAATCCGGTGTTTACAAATTAACATGTAAAGACTGTCCGAAGACGTACATAGGCCAAACTGGTAGGAATTTTGGTAAAAGGATACAAGAACATCACAATAGCTTTATTAAACATAAACAAGACTCTAATTATGCCTGCCATTTAGTAGAAAATCAACATAATTTTGATCCGAATTATAAAATTTTACATATTGAAAATAAAGGTGTCAAATTGAATTTGCTAGAGTCCATGGAAATAAATAAACTTAAAAACTCCAACGTTCTTCTTAATGACCAAATAGAGCTTAGTAATTCTACCTTATTAAATTTGTTTAACACCTCTTTGTAAAAATAAAATATTTTAGGCATCTTAAGCTTTACTAGTAATTCTACCTCATTAAATTTTGTCTGATAACACCCCTTTGTAAAAATAAAATATATATTCATCTTAAGCTTTAGGAAAACCCAAATGTACCAGATTAAATCATCTACCTACCCCTATTTTATTATATTATTTAATTACCCTAGAGGTTTACATTATTGCATTATTGCATTCGTAAAACTATTCCGAAGAAGCTACAGTGTAGCCAAACATGTCAATAATTTTGTCAATATAGTGGAAGTTTACTAAGTCAAACTAGTAGTTTTTCTGGTTAACCCATAATATTAGCAAGGGCGTAGCCAGGATTTTGAGCAGGGGGGGGGGGGGGGCAGAATTAGGTGACCGGGAGGGCAGATTTTCTGGACCCCAAGGACGCAACGTAGTAGTACGTAGTCTAGTTTTTTTAGTTTTTTTGTAAAGAAATATAAAAAAAAACATTATTTAAAAAAAAATATATTCATAGATAATGTATAGTATATATGTAGTACATACGTATTATTATTGCAAATTAGAAACTCGAATCAGTTAAAAAAGAAAATAATGAATACCTGCTAAAACAGAACATCGCTTAACAAAAAGAATGTATAAAATTTATCTACATTTTATTTTTGCGAAACATTTTATGAAAACAAATTATTTTGCAAAAAAAAAACAATAAATTGTTTTCATAATAAGCCGGTAAAAGTTTGCGGTTTTATTTAAAATAAATTGAAATAAATTTAAAAAATTTGAAATCATGCTAAAATTGTCGATTATGGTGCAGGTATAGTATAGGATATTGTTAGGCCAATTTTGTAAGAAAAATTATATTACAATTTGATAATTATTTTATATCTGAGATCTGCGTGAACACAAACAGAGTGAACAGGAACAGCGCACGGCACCCACCTTTAATTAAGTTATATAAATTTTAAATGTAAACTTAAAAAATATTTGCGTGGGGTAGGATTGGAAGAATGATTAATTTTAATCAAAATTTCTACCCATTTGTGCCAACTAGTATGTTCCCGTAATTTTTAATTCCTTTGGCTATTACAGTTATTGCTATTGTACTTGTTATTACAATTCTTTATTATTGTACTTTTATTTTTCTTTGGCACAAATAAATGTATTTATTATTATTATTATTATTATTATTATTATTAATTAACAGCAAAAGCTTTCTTACCACTTCACACATTTGCGCCACATGCAGCAGTGCTGCCATTTCGGTACAATTGTACTGAATTCAGTACAAAGTGGCCAAATTCAGTACGGCAGTACTGATCTTGGAAAAACCACTAATTTTAGTCGAACTTTCAAAACGAAACTAAAACCAAATAAGCACAAAAAATTTTGAAAAATTATTGTGACTGAAAATATATTATGAATTAAGTTTAGTGGCTTTTCGATTGATGAAATTAGTGTGATACGAGTACTACTCTTTCTTGTACTTTGTGTCGTTAAAGAAAATATAAATTGCCTTAATATAACTACGATGGAGTACTGTAAACAAATATTAAAAAACAATACTTGTTTTTCATTGGAGGCTGCCGATGAATTGATCGATTGGAAAAAAAATCTGAGGAAATAAACTGATGGTAATACATAAAACTACTGATTTTTTAAAATTTGTAATTAAGTAGTATACAAGTACCGATTGTACCTGTCTATTGGTATAAATTAAAACTTTTTATATAATGTTAATAATTTAATACTATTTTTTATTTTTGAAAAAAAAAAACAGGGTTTTATTTAACCACCCTCAATGATTTTAAACTGCAGAGAAAGCTATTTTAAATGTTTTAAATTCTTAAACGTTTCGATTTTTGAATCTTCTGCCCTACATTCAGTACGCTTTGAAAATCAGCTGCGACATCACGGGAAATTTGAATGGCACATTGGTAAATCTTGGCTTTTTGCTCGTGCCAGGGGGGCACGTGCCCCCCCCCCCCTGCCCTCCCTTGGCTACGCCCTTGAATATTAGTTATGGACTTCCACCAAGTATCGGCCGACTCAATCAATTAGTTATTATTAAAGTTCAGTATCGTCAAATTCAAGTAAGTACATTTGGCTATACATTTAGTTTTATGTTAAAATAAATAATAAGCATTTGTAAAGAAATTTTAAAGAAAAATAAACGGCCGTCCATCATACAAGCATCAACTATTCCGCAAATTTCGTTGCGGTCATTGTTAAACATTGCTTTCATTCAAATGGGATGTTTCTTGTCCACAAAATCTTCTAACCTCTGGAAAATTATGAAGAAAATAAACTAACACTGAAATTTATCATGTCTAGCCATTATAACACTTTTATTTACAGGACATGTGACGTTACGTCCAATAATATTACGTTTCGCAAGTTTCGAATTCTGTATGAAAATTTGTAGTAGAAAATATTTTTTTTTTTGTTAAAATAGACCAAAATAAATGGATAAATCAACCACCATAAATATTTAATCTTAACCCTAGAATACTTACCATCGTAAATTTTACGATCCAGATATTTTTTAACCACGACTTTATCGTTCCAGTACATTCTGGCGAGTCCCGCGTTCAGCTATTCTCTTATAGGGCTCAGACGTATCGGCCAGTAGCTTAGTGCGCCACATCTGCTTCCTGAGAGCCCTACAGTGTTGCAAGCCGTCGTAAATTTTACGAAGGTAAGTTATAATGTTCTAATCATGCAGGTGGTTACTTTTATTTTTTACGGTCACTACAACCTTATTTTTAGTGATGTATGGCAAGCGGCACATGACAAGACCTCTAACTGACAACGAATTACAATTAGGGACCGAAAAAGGTGACCTAATGTGAGGTAGTAGGAATAAATCAAGAAAAACAAGAAGATTGCCCCGGTGTCTCGTTTACGAATTAATTTTTAATCATTACTTAATTTTTGGATCATCCTCAATCATAACCTAAGAGGAAAAGGTCAAAAGACAAAAACCAGAAAGCAATTTATGAACATTTTATCCGAGCAGCTTATAAAACCATGGTTGGAATATAGGGTCACCTGGCCGACTTTGAAACGTTCGGTAAGGGTACTTATAGAAAATATTTTAACTGTTGTTCTACAGCAAGCTCGGGCAGCACCTACTAAAGCACAACACGCCATGTGTCAGTTTTGTCCTGCAAAAAAAAAGACGAATGACAACCAACTATTGCGAGCACTGCCGCCGTCCAATTTGTGGAGAACATTGCGCTGTTTGTTGTATATCTTGCAGTTCAAAAATGAAAGTAGTTTAGTTGATGTGTTAAGTTTAGTTTCTAAAGATAGCCAGTTCTTCAAACCATTTAACACTATTAATAAAATTTCTTACATTTTTCATTAATCTGTATTTTTTTCTAGAGTAGTACTTTTTACGATGGTAAGTATTAACAGGAGTCAAAATAAGATAAGTATTCTAGGGTTTTAATAGAGAATTATATATTATTATTATATGCATATTCCCCACTGTCTTGGTTCAGAAACTTGGTTGATTGCGCCTTAGTTTTCTCCCGTAAATAGATTACCAGAGTAGAGAAATGGGGGAGTAGCGACACTCAGCAAAAATCGTTTGAAGTTTCTGCATCAAAGCAAAACGCCGATGCACACTGCGTTCTCCGGGCAGCGTATTACGGGGACGTTCGATAAGTATTAGTCGAAAAAATATTTGGTCGGTTATTTGATACATACAAATTTAAAAGGCGGTACGTAACTCTTTAGTATTTCGATTCATTAGTATTAATGGCTTTATTAGACACTTATTCCGAGGGCATGAAACGAGGACTAAACCACTGCGAGATATCCATGGATATTCTCGTTCATACACTTCCCAAGGACATCTCATGGATACTTCAGGTTATTAGTAGGAAGTCTTGACGATATCTTGGAGACCTCTGTATTCTTGAAGGATCAGTGGTTTGCTCCCTCGGCATGAAACTGCCTTATAAAGTTATAATAAATAATAAGAGATATTTTTCTAGGCAGTTAACGAAGCCTTGCGTTGTTTCCTAAACATGCTAAATAAAGCACATAACAGTCTGAATGAAACATATTTACTTCGCATCTGTTTAAGTGGTTTGAGCACAACAGTCTGAGCTAAAAATATATTTTTGACAGTTGTTTAAATTTTGACTATAAAAGCTAGGTACACCTATCAACTTAAAGAGTACAAAGACTGAATAAGTGTAGCCCCCTTTACCACAATCCTTTATTTATTATTATTTATTTATTGAGGGAAAATACACAGGGACATACAAGGATATCAAAATAAAATCTTGCCAGATTTTGGTTAAACCAAAATGAAAATATAAATATATACACACACTGACGCTTATTTTAAGGTGTTGTAGAAATAAAATAGCAAATATCTGTATCCAGTTATTTTAATACCTCCGTTTTCGCCTTGTTGTAAGCAGAATATGTATATCAAATACGTATTCTTATACATTATTTCTATAAATCCCATTCTCTAAATTTCGTTTCTTTAGCACAAATAGATTTAAGATACTGCCATTATGCTCATATATACAAAAAATCGACGAGACAAGACTGAAATACCTACTTTAAATTTTAATTCTATGTATCAATCTGTATAATATTCCCAAAATTTATTTAATCCCGAGGTATGGGCAATCAGCTAAGAAAAAAAAATACATTTACAGTTGACAAGTCGCCTTCTTAGCTTAAGTAATATAAAATATAATAAGTAAATGAAAATGAAAACTCTTATGTAATATACAGAACACTGAACAAATATAAAATCAATCTTACCTGACAGGGTCTTTGGGCCATCTAAAAAAGGACACTCCCTCGCCTTCCTTATTCATACAATTTTCTACGTGGCAATAACACACCATCGCGATCTCGACTGTATTCAATCAGACTAATTTTCTGACTGTCTCCGTAAAGACGCCACGAGTTGCCAGCAACCGGATAAAACTAGTTTAGCGAAGAGTCGGCAAAAACAGGAATAAGTGGCGAGTGTCGCTACCGTCTAATAATTATACCGTGATATTACTACTTTTGTTAACAAAAACTTATTTGAGTACTGATATAGCTCACGACAAAGAAGCAAATTAGCTAAAAAATATAAATAACCAAAATATTTTATACGGAGTGTTTCCAATTTAATTGGTTCGAACGAATAGGAAAAAATACAATATTTCATTTTTTTCCAATGGAAATATGCTTATTTTTTAACATGTTTGGATTCTACAAAAATTTCATTATAAGTATAGCAAGCCCTTGTGCCAAAATCTAACAGTTTTTTAAGTAAGAACAGTTTTTACTTCATCATATTTATTAATTACTAAACTTTCCGCCTTTTAAATCCATACCGTATGGACTATGCTACTACGAACATATGTAGATTCCCATGTGCTCCGCAATGCAGAATAGTAACCAGATCCAACTGATGTCAATATAGGCGTAAGACTTTACGTACAAGCTGTGGCTATGTTAATAATGGCCTGGTCTGTACGTTATAGCTCTGATTTTTTTTGATCCACAATGCAAAATAGAAGCCAGAACCAGCGGCAACTGCAGTGGCACTCTGTAAGAAAAATAGCGATAGCGACCGGTGTCTCTTCGAAACATACCGAACGGTGATACATAGTAAGAATTTGCAAAGAGACCCCGATCGCTTTCGCTATTTTTCATACAGAGTACCACTGCTGGTGTCATCATAGCGGCTCATACGGCGCACACAGGCGAAAAATCGATAAAAGTCGGACAGAACCCTATTTTCAAAAAGTTCCTAAAATACAAAAATTAGGCTTTGGCCCTCTACCTTAATGACCAATCTATGGTACCTGTGCGCGCGAGCACTGCGAGGCCCTCCGTTACTTCCCTACGTTAGTGCGAAGAACGGAACGGTTTGTTGGAGAGCGTATGAGTTACGGAAGATAAAGTGCTATTTTGTTTATATGTATGTTGGTGATTTTCGTGGATTATTTTATTAAAACTTTTGGGATAATTTGTGCGTTTACAATGAATTTCGTTTTTTGTTTATAATATTAGTAGGAGGATAGCGGTTATGGTAACTGGCCAAGTAGAACAGTTGTTTGTATTTTTATCTTATTATTTACTTTTACATGGGGATAAAGTTAACAATACCGTCAGATTCCAGTTTAAAACTTTCATTAGACGTAAGCCTGAAGTTTTGTTTTGCACATGCAGCAATGATTTTATGCGACCAAGTGCGACCCTTAACAAAAATGGCGCATTTATACAGTTATGTTTGCTCTAATCTGTACTATTAATAAAGTTGTTCAAAGTGAAAAATCTGTACATAAAGCAGAAATGTAAAAAAGGGGTTTCTATCTTCTATTTAAGGTGTTGTGAACCAAAAGCGACAGTTTTTAGAATATTTGTCTGTCTGTCTGTCTGTTTGTGTCTTTGTTCCGGCATCACTTAAAAACTACTAAAAATAGATCTTAATTGGACTTTTACCAAAAGATAGGTCTTATAGCCAGTTAAATATTGGGGTATATTTTATTAGGTTAGGTCAAGTATAGGTCAAGTTGACGAATAAAATGTTTAAACCAGTATTTCCTTTTTATTACAATACTTTTTTTTACTACAATTAGGTAATTTTAACTTTAAAATGATTTAATAGACTAATGGTCGTTTGCACCACCAAATTTAAGGCAAGTATAGTTATAAATACGTTTATTTTGAATCAGTAATAAATTACGTAATAACATTTAAAATTATACTTAGCTTAAGTAAGCCTTAAATTTGGTTGTGTAAATGACCACAAGTCTAATTACTCGCGCAAAGTGGTAGAATGAATAATAATCAGGTACTGGCTACTTAATAAAATACTTACCTAAGTTTAAATTGTCTTGGGTCATAATGGGAAACTAACATATTATTGTTTTTTCCGAAAATTCTATCCTTAATAAAAGTAGAAAAATTAATTTTAACGTAGCACTAGTTTGTGATATACACATGGAGACGCAAAAATTAAAAATATATAACTACTAAAAACCAATAATATTTAAAATCTAACAAGAAAATACAAAGAAGTAATCTAATTCAGCTTTCTAAATAAATACTTATTTTATTGATTTTTAGAGCTACAGTTTTTAATCTTTTGGCTTCCTTATATATTTTACATAAAATTTACCTATCAAAATTTATTTTTTCTTATACACTAACTTTTATCAAGAATCACACTTTCTGAGAAATCAATATTAGACAAGTTTTTTCGTTGGCGCCAATTTTTTTGCACTGTTCTTGGTACATAATCCTAATAATGTCATTACCATGAGATATCGTTCGATGTAATTAGGCTTAAAATATTTTTTCTTAGTCAAATAGTGTGTAAAGTTAATCTTAAAAATATTTTGTTCAACAATTAATAACGTGTAGGTTTTGTCCGACTTTTATCGATTTTTCGCTGTGGATCTGTTCTTACTGGTCTGCACGGTATAGTAGGCTCTGACTTTTTTTATAACAGCAGAGTAGATTTTAATTTATCTAAAATACGAGGATTGTCTGAAAAGTCCGTTAAGTGACGGATATATGGCGCTGTTTTAGAATTTTGTATAACGCGCTGACAAGATCACTCCTTCAGACCGTCAGCTGTTAAATTTCAGATCGCTGGGTGCATTACTTTCGTTTTCAGGGCTGTTTATTTACTAGCGTGTGTATTGAGATGGCTAGTGTTGAAAGTCGTGCTGTCGTTACTAACTTCTTCTTGAAAGGCTTTTATCAGTAACTGGTATGCATAATGAGATAAAGGATGGTAAATAGAGACTGTAAGCGTCACCAAAGAACATACAACGTACATTTTGAATGAATATTGGACATAAAAAAGCAGTCCGCGAGATGGGTTCGCGACTGCTCACTGTGTATCAAAAATGGTGCGGATGCAAATTTCTTGTGAGTGCTTGCCCAAGTAGCATTTTACCGTTGGGTCAACGTCGGTGCCGTCGACTTAACGTTGGCTCACAACGTTAACACGACGTCCAAGCGACCTTTATTTACACCAATTTGGGGAATAAAATCCAGGTTGTTACAACGTTGCCCCGTGTCTTTAAGTTTATTTAAGGATATTTTGTTAACCATTTTTAACGTTAATTTAAGGCAAGTTTTTGAGTTAAGATTTATGTATCATTTAGGTTATAATTTTCTAACGTCAACTGTTTATTAACTTTAGGTTTATTTAATTCAACTATACATCGGAATTAGTGCAGCAAATGAGTCTTTGAATTTTAAAGAGTAAAAAATGTTCTTTCTTTTATATAGGTATAAGTCTGCACTTACAGTTTCTTCTTAAATCAAGTAAATTATATTTAAATAAAAGGAATGCTTAACAATGACCGGAATGAAATTTATTAATGGACAATCAGATTGCTGAAAGTTGATGCTTTTATGATGGATGGCCGCTTGTTTGTCCTTAAAATCAACAGCGGCTGTTCTGGGCAAAGGAAAAATGAGGTTTTCAGGGCACTTGCAGTGGCATTTTTGCACATTGGCACAATACAATAATTTATAGGGTATTTTTTTAATGTATTTTATTGTTTAATAAAAAGAATTATACATAAGTTACCCTTTAATAAAAAAAAAACAACCGTAACACCAACAACAATTATTACTGCCTGATCAGATAAGGCGGCTCTCCACATGATACGCAAACGCACACCTTTGTTTCCGAGGTTAAATTCCTCGTCAGATTTGTTAAAGATGGGTTGCGAAGATAGGACAGAGTATGCGACGAAGGAAAAATACTTCACAGAACAATGCCAAGAAATAGAAGACCTCAATGGAAAATACGACTCAGTTAACATGCATAAAAAAGTCAAGGAGGCTGCAGGAATGTTCAGGAGACAGGGAGCGGGCCATTTGTACAATGAACAGGGAAAACTCCTTCAAAATACAGAGGAAAAAATTAATGAGTGGGTTCAATACATAGAAAACCTTTTCCGAGACCAAAGATCTGACAATCCTCCAGGAAATTAACACCCTGGAGGGACCACCAATAACATGCGCTGAAGTGGAACACGCCATTAAACTATGAAACATGAAATATGGTTGATCTGAGCCAAAATAAGGCGGAACAAATTCGATAACGCAGTCACGAATCGTTCTAGAACAGTTCTAAATTTGAACTAAAACAAAGCTATTGTTTACCACATACACTACTATATTAACATAATTCGAAGAATTTAATAAAATAAATAATGTATACAATTAAATAATTAAATTTACGGTTAAACCAGCTGTGTCTCCAGTTTGACCTAATGTCTCCCGGAAAAATAGTTCTACCAATTTTTTCGGTATATCTGACAGGCGCGAGTCGTCCATTAGGTTATTTGGGCAATGACCCACCTAGATTTATTTTCAATGATCCACCTAATAATTTATTTTTTACAATCAAAAAATAAGTTTTTTAAACTGTAAGGCCCATGCGAAAACGCCCCAATAAAGAATCGGCTCCGTGAAATATACTATTGCAAAACATTTGGGTTAGACAAAGAAAAACTAATAACGTAATATGCGAATTGTATTTGCATAACCCTCTGTTTACATTTCGTATCGTCGCGCTGACACTTGTTGTTATTAGTTTAAGACGTGTTTTGGCTTTCCTAATTTAGTTGTGTAATATGTTTTGGATAATATTTGATATTTGTGTTGTGTTCTTGGTGTAGCAGTGTAGTACTAGTACTTGAGTTCTTGTGTGAACAATGGCTTTAACAGTGCAAGTAGCAGTTTGCATGTAATTTTAAAAAAGTCACAGCATAAAGCAATTTTAGTATGTTATTTGCGGTGTTTATTTGTAGTAAATAATTTCTTGGCACATTATGAAAGAAAACCTCCTTTATTAAAAAAGTATTTGGCTTGTTACGTAGATATCACTAGTTATCCACAAAGTTGGTCCCACCTGTAAAAGACCTCACGGGCCGCGCCGAATGTCTGATAAACTGCTTTTTTCAAATGGGGCATACATTTATCAATTTCTCATGTAGATCTCCATTATTGCACCCACGCCACTGAACTGCCTGTAGTCATCAGTTAGGAGAACTATAATGTGAAACACATTACTCAATGTGTCACAAAATGTCACCCTATTTATAACCCTTAGACCCAAATTAATTTGTTTCGCACATATTAAAAAGGAACGGACAGGAAAGCTAATTTTGCTGAGTATGGAAAAAACTTTATCAGAGTAGCCGAATTAATATTGAATTTTTTTATATTATAATCCTTACCTCCTTCTCCTTAGTTTTTAGGTCGTAAATGCGAAAATCTGTTTTGTGTTTATTTGTATGTTCTTTGTTACTCAATCACGTCTTCACGATGAAACTTGGCACCCAAGAAGCTCAGGAATATAGGCTACTTTTATCACAACTGGATAGGCAGTTCCTGCGTGATACACAATACTCTAAATGCGAAAACTGTTTGTTAGTTTATTTGTTTGTTACTCAATCACGTCTTAGCAAAAGAGCGGAGCGCGATGAAACCTACACGACAACCAAGAAGCTCAGGTCACAGAATAGAATAGCGGCTACTTTTTATCCCGACTGGATAGGTAGTTCATGCGTGATACACAATATTATAAAAGCGAAAATCTGTTTGTTTGATTGGGTTTGTATGTTTGTTTGTTACTCAATCACGTCTTAACTAAACAGCAGAGTGCGATGAAACTTGGCACTTGGCACCCAGGAAGTTTATGTTATGGAATAGAATATAGGCTACTTTTATCGCAACTGGATAGGTAGTCACTGCGTGATACACAATATTATAAATGCGAAGATCTGATTGTTTGCATATTTGTTTGTTTGAGTTTGCTTATGTCACAGAAGAGAATATAGGCCACTTTTTATCGCAACCGGATGGGTAGTCACTGCGTAATACACAATATTATAAATTGGAAGACTTTTTTTGCATGTGTGTTTGTTTGTATTTGCTTATGTCACAGAATAGGATATAGGCTACTTTTTATCGCAACTGGATGATACACCCAAGCAAACCCAAGCAAAAAATTTAGTTCAATTATTGTCGAAAGTAACTACGAAAAATGCCCTTTTCTTTATAAATTTGCGAAAAAGCTTAGAAATAAATTCATAGTATAAAACTTAGGTGTCCTATTGTTACACTTGTCAGTTTAAAACTTTTGGTTGTCAAATTAGACCGGACTAGCATTGGAGAATCTGGCTGGTAAAGTTTATGGTGATCATTCAATAAGCAAGGGAATGGTAAAAAATTCGTGCAGGCAATTTAACAAAAGCAGGACAAACATTCACGATGAAGAGCGAAGTGGAAAACCTTCGGTAGTCTCTGAGAATTTGGTTTTGAACGTGAAAATCCGTGAAAACAAAAGGTTTACAGTTTCTGAATTGGTCACGCATTCTCCACAAATTTCACGATCTTTGGTGCATGAAACTGTGGCAGAAAAGTTGCATTAAGATAAAGTGTGCTCGAGATGGGTAGCGAAAATGCTCACTGAAGAACACAAAGCAAACCGCATGGTAGCACCAATGGCATTGTTAGAGTGCTGTAATGCTAATGGTGATGAATTTTTGACCATATTGTGAGGGGAGACGAAACAGTGTTTTAGATGCGCCAACATTACTTCTTTGGATGTAGAGCGTTCATTTTCAAAATACAGTTCAATATTTACTCCAAAGCCTACAAGTTTAAAAGAATCTTCTGTAAAAGGTATTTTAATGCTACAGGCGTTTACGTCGGCTCAAAACTAGGCTACACGCGTTTGGCCTCAAGGTATATTGTGGTATCCATACATTGGGTGAGTAAAATATTTTTCTATTACTTTAACCGATGGCTTTTCGTATTTCGCATTTTCAAATAGCACAATGTAGATAAATAAATTTTCAAAACGGATCCTAATTTTATTTCCAAATAATGTAGAGACGCCCCTGGAATCACCTATATTTACAACTCTTTATTAATTATGATCTTACCTTATAATAAATCGGTAAAGCCGGATCAAACACCACTCTATACCCCCAGCACCCATCAATAGAGTGTTCAATACCATCAGCATTTTCGTCTTGGTGACTCTTATCCACGAACCAATCGGGCGCGGTGGTACCTCGGCGAGAAAATCTACGGAACCTAACTGCAGCCTGCAGGGAGGCCGCTACTTGGCGAAGACGACCTCGTACGGCGGAAAAAATGCGGTGTTGATGGGAGTTTTCCTGGAAAAGAAATAAAAATATGTTTTCATTAAAGAGAACTTAACATAATATTTAATGGTGATTTATTTTGTTCTGAAAACCGTTTAGCGCGTTCCAGCGTTAACGGTAATTACAATAACAAAAATCCGACTATAATGTAATATAATCGCTTTAACCCCAAAAGGAAAAGTTGAAAAGGTTTACGCCAACTATTTTAATAATTCGTATTAAATTATGTTTTATTTAAAGGAAAATTGTTTGCTTAATGATGACATGCAAGTGGAAGAAGAAAAGCCAATGCTTGGTATACTTCGTGTCAAAATATACCGTTGACCTATTGACTGGAATAAAATTCGCAGGTAGGCCATATTGGTATTTGTGTCACACTGTCGCCGTTTGTCAAATTATTTTATTTAAACTCTTTGTCTTTCTCATCTCCCCAACTAAAATTATACAGGGTGTTATGAAATTCACCGCATATATTGAACCCGGTAAATTGTGGTATAAATTGCGATTGAAGAAAAGTAATTAAAAATGGCGCTTCGCTATAATAAGCTGCTAATCGCCCCTTAAATTTTCTCTAACCAACGGTACTCGCCACTGGCAAAAAACACATGGTACAGAATAAGTTGCCAATTCTATGAATACTTTTTTCTATACAGGGTGTCTAGAATAGGTGATACCACTATTGGTATCTCCGAAACCGTAAAAGATACGAGGTCAGTTAAATTAGAGAAATTGTGCCATTTTTAGTCTTTATTCATATTCCGTTTACGGGGTTGCCAAATTCTCTATAGTTTCTTATCTACAGGGGATTTTTTAAAAATAGTCAAAAATTTAATTCTTAAATGTATCGAAAACTATTATAGTTAGAAAAAAACTGGTTTAACAAAAATTACACGATGTTTTACCTTCTATAAAGTAACGTTATTGCTTTGTTTATACCATTTGTTTTTATTGAGTTACTGATCCCAACTTTTTTTTCAAATACGGACCTGGACTTTTTGATACATTTTTTGAAAGAACACTTTATACCCTCTACAACTGTGTATAACTTGAAAATATTTTCCGACGTTTTGATCAAAAATAGCAACATCATCAGGATTTTCTGACAATACTGTCCTGGGATCTTCCATGTTAAGGCACAATTCATAACCTATCGCCACCGAATATATAACACATAGAAGGGTCACTCCTGCGCGGCACTGTGATGTTCTAAGATCAAAGCATCGCCGCCAGCAGCCGAATGTATTTTCTCGAATTTTAAGACTTGCGAGGTCGCAGACGGAAATCCCAAATTACGAGGGCGATACGTGCACGCGATATGTGTAAGCGGGCCGAGCGGTTTTACGAGGGTTACTCTGTAGGAACGGAATAAAACTAAAAGTAAACTACAGTTTTTTAATTAATCAGTTGTATTAACATAAAGTTACTATAAGAACGCAGTTCAATTTGTTAGCAACAACACTGCAAACTATTATTTATCTACAATAAAGTAGTTACAATAGAAACAACATTAAAGTGTGTTTTAGATCGATCAAATAATAAACTTAATATATCGGATAAAAAGAAACTGAGAATATATTTTTTAAATACATGTAGGGAAATATTTTTATTTAATAACACACAGTTGAGCTGCGTTCTTTACTTATAGTTAGTTAAATTTGAAATAAAGAAAAAGTTATTGGATTACTGTTTTTTCTTAACCTAAGTGTATACAATATAATTTGCGTAAAGTAAGTTCCAGCACCTACAAATAAATTAAATACTAAGTTTGTTTTTTATTAGAAATCAGTTAATACTGAAAAAACGAGTGGTAATATAATATACCTAAAATAACTAAGAAATTATTAACGGCGTAACAGACCTTCCGAGATTTTGACAGATGTTACCGTTTTGGGGTTCCTAGATGACAACAATGTATGTTGTCCATTTCCGTCTTCCTGTCTGTCGGTCTATCTGTTAGCCCGACAGCTCCAAAACTAGTTGACGGAAAAGGATGAAATTTTGTATGCAAAGTACGCCTTAACCCTACTCGAAAAAGTATATCCTTTGTGTTCAATATATACACGGTGAACACTATAAAAAATTAAAATGTTAAGATTTTTGGTTAAATTTTATAATTTAATATGACAGTTATAGAAGAATAGTTAAATATTTAATGAATCCAACCATATTGTGAGAAAGTTAAACAAAGTGACAAAGTTTGTTTTTGTTTCTTTACCTACTGTTCTGTTTAAAGGTAGGCAAGTTCCAAGTGGTATATATTATATTCATAAAAGAAGGCACATTAATTTGTAATTATATTGGGATCATAATCGATTATTTCGGTACATGCCTTATTGTCATGGCAGTATGTTGACGATAGGAGCAAAACAAAAGGAACGTTGTTTGTCATTCTAAATAAAATATTTAAAAAATCGACAAATATAAGTTAAAAAAAATTGTAAGGTACAACTACATGGGACCTTCACAGAATGATTGGCTAGGGTCTAGGCTATCTGAAATGGCCAATTACAACATTTTTTGGAAGGTCAAATTTTTTTATGACGAAAAATGTCATAAATGTGACAAAATTAATGTCTCTTACATTTTTACACATACCTCGCGAACTAATCGAGATAGTTCCGTTATATATTTTTTAATCCATAGAAGAAATGTGAGCGAAGGCTACTGAGTCATTTTGTTTTTTTGAAAACTCTAGTTTTTTTTTGTAAAACTTGGTGAAACTTCAACATGTAGGTACTTTAATTGCAGCACTTTTTTCAGTAAGCGAGAAACTTTTATGTTTTAAAGAATTTGGTCATACAATCTGCATACGAAGGAAAGCCAAAACATCGACGAAGTTTAAAAAAAAAAACGCAGTTTCTACGACTTATAGTGTTCAAGTTATCGTTAGTTAAAATTGAAAGATTCGGCTGCCGCGTGACCCAAAACGTCTCGCCATATTAATGCTCGTCTGCGCGCAGTGCTGGGCGATGTTAGAATGTTTAAAAAACATCGATGTTCTCTTATTGATATTCGATGTTTTGCCATCGATGTTAGGGGTCATAAACATCGATGCCAATATCGATGATTATCTTTCGATGTTCGACCATCGACCTTCCATTCCGAATCTATTGACAAAAGATTTTGGGAGCTAAATTAATAAACATTATTTATTTAGTTTTACGTTCTTTAATTTTTTAAGGGTATGCAATTCTTTTGTTTTGTTTGTTTTTATTTTTACTACACAAAGAGATTAACACCACCACCAGAACGAAAAAGTAAAAAAATGTTCAACACACAAAAAAGTATTAATTTAAATTTATTCAGTCACCCCTATATAAACAACACAGAACTCTCCGTCCGCTTATTTGATCCACTTTATACCACCACGCGTCGTCGAATGAATCAACTCGGGCGAATTTGCCCTCAAGCGGGGACGAGATGAGAAGGGAAAATTTCGTCGCGCAGTCTCGGGCGTGTTCGCGCTTATTGGAGAGTGATCCTTCTATGTGTTATATATTCGGTGCTATCGCTATGGTTTGTGGTTGTGGAATGGCGCATTTACTTGAAAAATGCCAGGTCCGCACTGGTAGAATATTCTGATGATGCTATTCTTCACCAAAACGTCGAAAAACATTATCACTCACAGATGTAAAGGGTATGAAGTATTCTTTCAAAAAATGCAGCAAAAAGTCCAGGTCCGCATTTGAAAAAAAAAACAAGTTAGTATCAATAACTCAATAAAAACAAATTATAAAAACAAATCAATGACGCTACTTTAGAGATTGAAAAAAATCGTGTGATTTTTGTTAAAACAATTTTTTTCTAATTATAATAGTTTTCGAGATATTTAAGAATTAAATTTTTTACTATTTGTAAAAAATCCCCTGTAGATAAGAAACTATAGAGAATTTGGCAACTTCGTAAACGAAATATGAGTAGGGACTAAAAATGTCACATTTTCTTTCTCTAGTTTAACCGAGCTCATATCTTTTACTGTTTCGGAGATAGCAATAGTGGTATCACCTAGTTTAGACACCCTGTGTAACAAGTCAACATAAGAAATAATGTTATTGTAGTAAAATTCTTTTAAAATATACTTTTTTGAAAATATTAAATATTAACAAGTAACAATATAAGGTACCAAAAAATACTGACAGCACAGAACAGCCATTAATTGAATGCAAGAAACCAACAGATATTTTTGTTTTGTTTCATAAACTAGACTATAACAGCGGGTTGCAGAAAGAAAGCAAGAAAATTTAATTCGAAATCAGCTAACACCGTGGTCAATTTTAATACAGTGAGAAATTTTTGTCAAGTTACCCATGATTTAATTAAAGCCGGCCAAGGCCTGAATGAAAAATAAATCATTTAATATCGGCGTTTAAATTGGGGCAATCGGAAGCGGTCGTGTAACCGCCAAGCGTAAAAAGTTGTACCTAACCTATCTTTTGTTTATTTTGAAGTGAACTTGTGGGTTATTGACGAATAGTAAGTATGGAAAATAAACAAAGGTGCATATCCTGCAATTACACGGAAAAAAGAGATCTATTGCTAAAAATAGCAGGAAACTAAGAACATTTTATTTTTGTTTAAATAAATAAACATACTTTATTTAAGTTCTACATTGTTGTTTACTGCCAACTAATATTTTTCTGGTGTAAATTATATGGATCAACTTTAGTACAGAAGTGTATAATTTTAATTTCAAATATTCAAGAAAATATTTTTCCTTCAATTCTTTGTATTGGAATGCAAGATTTTGTCGAGATAAAGTGCTTTCTCGTTCCAACAGCACCAAATCTTTTTGGTAACTTACCAAAAACATTGGTTAAATCTTCTGTAGAAACACTTTTCCTTACCTGACCTCTGCCAACGAAATTGTCTCCATATCTAAAAGAATAGCTGAACTATTTGCCAAAAATTCTCTGTCAATTCAACCTTTATTTATCCTACTAATTTCTCTCTTCCAACCGATACGTCTGTACTCTACACAATGCTCAATACAATACTTAAGGTCAAGCAAATTGAAAAAATTCTTTTATCCCTTGACGTCAAAAGGTCCTCCGGTCTGGATAGCATATCAGCAATTGTTCTAACAAATGCGCTCTAGGACTTACACCAGTCTTAACTCGTTTTTTTGAGATTTTCTATGACAAGCGTATCGTCACAGAGAACTGGAAGACTTGTCGTGTGCAGCCTGTACCCAAGAAAGGTTCCAAGTCCCTTCCATCCAATTACAGACCTATCTCTCTTCTCTCTGTTGTCAGCAAAGTTATGGAGAAAGCGATCAACTTGCAAATTCTAAAATATCTAGAAAAATACAAAATCATCCATGACAAACAGTACGGATTTCGTCACTAAAGATCCACAGCTGATCTCCTTAGCTTTGCCATACATAACTGGAACAATCCCTCGAATTTCATGGCGAATCTCAGATTGTTTTTCGTTATATTTCCAAGGCCTTTGACCAAGTATGGCATGCCGTACTCCTTAACAAACTACCTTCTTACAGTCTTCCTACCAAATTATGCACCCGGATCGGTAGCTTCCTCTCTAATCGACGCATATCTGTCGTGGTTGACGGTCACTCATCTAACTTCTATACTATCAATGCTGGCGTCCCCAAACGTTCAGTCCTGGCACCAACCCTATTTCCTCTTCACATTAATGACCTGCTCTCTTCAACTACCAATTCCATCGACAGTTATGCTGACGACAGTACTCTTTACTCCAACATTCATTTTTCCAGACAAATCTCGAAGCAAGGGCTGGATAACAGACGTAGATCTATTCACCTATTCATTTCCCAAGATCTTCAATTAGTCTTAGACTGGGGTGTCAAGAACCTTGTTCAGTTCAACGCCTCCAAATCCAGTCATGCTCCCTCTCACGCAAAAAATCTGGCAAAACTTACCCCATTCACATAAATGGCCAAGTTCTACAGAACAATGAAACGTTCGATCTTGTTGCCATTGCTTTCGAACATGATCTTAGCTGGCACAAACACATTACTTCAGTAGCCACATCGGGAGCTAAAAAGCTTCGTTTTCTCTTCCGAACCAGAAAATACTTCTCCCCTTCCAACTTATACACTCTCTATGTTTGCCAAATCAGACCTAACCTAGAGTACTGCTCCCACATCTGGGAAAGGTATCACTTTCGACACTTAACATTTGTGAATTTATCCAAAAGACTGGTCAGTGACCCGGTCCTCACAAGAAAACTTCCTTCTATCCCCCATCGCCGCGCTGTTAAGGATTTATCCCTTTTCTTCCAGTACTTTCACGGATTTTGCTCTCAAGAACTGGCTGGTATTATTCCTCCCTTAACTGTTCCTAAGAGAATATCAAGTGGCTCGTTACGTGTGCACCCCTTTACTGTCCAGCTTCAAAAGCCTAGAACAGACCACTTCTCTCGCTCATTCATACCTAGGATATCCAGATTATGGAACAAATTGCCTGCAGATGTTTTCCCTTTCCGTCTCAACCTCAAATCTTTTAAATCCCGTGGCAATAGACTACATTTTCCTTCTCTTCAGACACCCACGATACGTTGGTACTTAGGCTTGAAGTCTACGTGGGATGTCTTAAATTTAAAAAAAAAATCAAATTTTTACATCAAATAGTTCGACTAGAGAATAGAGAAAATCACCTGTGATAGACAGATGAACGAATGAACGGACGCACTAAAAACGTTGAATATTGTTGGCATCGCTTTCGAATATGATCTCAGCTGGTACAAAAATATTATTTCAATAGCCACATGAGCAGCTAAAAAGCTTGGTTTCCTCTTTCAAGTCGTAAAATACTTTTCCCCTTTCGACTTACACACTATCTATGTTTTCCAAATAAGACCTAACCTAGCGTACTGTTCCGACATCTGGCGAGCGGCATCACCTTCGACACTTAACATCCTTGATTCTATCCAAAATAGAGCTATTCGACTCATCAATGGCCCAGTCTGCACAAGAAAACTCCCTCCTTTCACTCATCGCCGCGGTGTTGGGGATCTGTTCCTTTTTTACTGATATTTCGGCGGATTTTGCTACGAAGAACTAGCCTCGATCATTCCGCCCTCTATTGTTCTTAGAAAAACAACAAGAGGTGCATTACGTATGGATTCCGTTACTGTCCAGCTACAAAACCCTAAAACATTCCACTTCTCTCGCTCACACACCTAGGGTCTCCAGGGTATGGAACAAATTGCCTGCAGATGTTTTTCCTTCCCCTCCCTATCTCCAGTCCTTTGAATCTCGTGTTAATAGATTACATTTCCCTTCTCTCCAGGCGCCCAGTTAGTTAGTATTTATCAGTGGCGAATCTAGGGGGGCTATAGGGCTGCAGCCCCCAGAATATTTTGAAATCACGATGCCTGTTTGTTTTTAATCTCATTGTCTTATAATTTGTTATCATTTTCTTACTTGTTCAGTTTAATGTGAATGTATTTTCTTGCATGAAAAACTAAATAATTTGATACTATTCGTCATCGTCAGATCTCTAAAATATTACTTAGTTTTTTTTTCAGTTTCGTAAGCACATCATATATGAATTTATGATAATATATTAAAAGAACACCTTCATTCACTCCAATAAAATTTGGAGTCGTCACGACGATACAAATTTTGTATGACCTCAGGCCCCCCCCCCTCCAAAATCAAAATCCTGGATTTGCCACTGATATTTATGCATGAAGTCCACATTTATGCATGAAGTCCACTCTGATAAAAAAAGCATCTTTTGTGTTTAACACTGTTTTGGAAATG
Organism: Philopedon plagiatum; assembly: GCA_963971165.1. Taxonomy (NCBI): domain Eukaryota; kingdom Metazoa; phylum Arthropoda; class Insecta; order Coleoptera; family Curculionidae; genus Philopedon; species Philopedon plagiatum. The sequence continues at coordinate 24,137,806 of OZ020193.1, read as the reverse complement.
TTGGGTTTTGAAAAAGATATTTTTCGAAAAAATACTTTACCCTCTTCAGACCCAACGCCAACCCACATCGATTTAATTGTTGATTTTTTGGATGGTGGTTTGTGTGTACATACAAAGGCAAAATATCAATGTGCTTTTGAAAAATGTTTACCCAGTTTTGAAAAAAATCATGTATCATAGAAGATACTTTGGGTCTATACTTATACAAATAAAATAATATAAACAGAATAAGAAACTTGCGAAATTACTTATGAAAAGTTAAAAAAAATTCTTTCTACGCTACAACATAAATACACTCCTCAAGATTTACATTTAGCAAAAATTAACTTATTACAAGTAGGTAAACCGCACTTGGATCGCGATTTTTGTCTATCTTTCTTGAATTCCACCAAGTGTGAATTTTCCTGGAGCCTACATCTTTTGTCAGGAATAGGTTGGACACTCCTTTTTTTCTTCCCAGATTCTTTATTCTGTTCTTCTAAGTCTTCACATTCCATATCTTCTTCTTCCTCTTGATTTTTTAGTACCAGTATTTTGCCGACCGATAATTTGAAGTCGATGTAGTCCATAATTTTTTTTTTCTAGGTGTACCGGCAGCTTTTGCATTTTCGCGGTAGTTGAGCCACCCTGCTGCTACTGAAAAATCAAGTTCTTTTGTCGCCAGAGGGCCTAAAACAAAATTTTTCTCAATCAAATCTCGTTTTCGAAGATTTGGATGATTTTAAAAAATGTATGGCCACAGTCCCAAAGTAGCATCTGTGATACTATTTATATTTTCGGACATGGTTAGCCTTTGCGTAAAAGTTTATGCAATTGCAGTACATACTAACATTAAATGCCATCATAACAACAATTTAAAATCAAATAAATTTGCAAATATTGTGTACTTACGTTTGTTGTTGCTAAAATCCATCACCACATGTCTTACCGTTTCGCCTTCACATGTAAACAAACGAATACGGACGCTGAATCAGTCGGCTACTGCGCGCAAAAATTCCTTCGCGTATCTTACAACTCTATCCTATCATGTGATACTCCTGGAACCGAATGAATTCGTGCGGTCGAAGTGTAAAATAGAAAAATATTTTCGCGAGTATCACATATGATACCCTGGGTCTGAAGAGGTTACGACATTTTTTAGATCCAATCATAGTTATACTATAACTTATTATAAGTATAATTTCCTGTCCATCGCATTTTTTAATTAGGCAAAATTCTTTACTTTGGGGCCATCATTATCCTATAGAACTTTTTTATATAGACGTCCTTGCGTAGTTAATGCTCAATCAATACATTTGAAATTAAAAAGAATATTTTTTTGCTTTAGCAAAAACCGGCTCGTTTTTTAATTAGAGTAATAAAAAAGACATACAACTGAACAGCTGGAGCTTCTCCCATGAGTCGCAAACATTTATTTTTTTAAATCTGCTTGTAGAAATTAAGAGTTACGGATGGAAAAATGTTATTCTTGCATGGAGTATGTATTTCCGTGAACAAAACAATCAGACGTCTAACTCACAGTCTAAGTAACAATATCAAAAGTTCCTTAAAATGCTTCTAGATTGTGAATTTTCTTTACACTTTACTAAAAAAGTAAATAAATTACGTTGGAATTGTCCATCAATAACCAGTGCCGGATTAAGACTCCTTGATGCCCTAAGCACTCCTCGCCTATGGGCCCCCAACTTCTAATACCGGTCTAAAAAAATTTTAGTATCTGGCTCCTGTCACGTTTTTAACAAATATTTATTACAAAAAGATCATTATGTACTTGGAATATAAGAAAAAAGGAAAGAAGGTATTAAGTATAATAAAAACCAACGCATAACATTCATATTATAGTGATGTAAAAAAAACGTTTTTTAAATCAAATAAAAAACTTGAAAGAAAAACAAAAAATTGTTTTTTTTTGTTTTTAATTGTTTTTTTTTTGCTTCCCGAAAACAAAATATTGCAAAATAGTTGTGATTTTACCTAGCAAGTATATTTGGCTTTTATAATTATAATTATAAAAAAATGGATATAAATTGGAAAAAAAATCATTGTTTTATCATTTTTTAAATTTAAATTGCAGATTCTAGGAATTGGGGTAATCTTTTTTTACAAAAATACGTAGTTAAATCACTCATCACTCATCAATTTTAATTGAAATAAAATATATTTAGTGTTAAATGTGGTGTTTTTGTTACGTAAATAGTTAATATAGGCCCTTGTGAATCCATTACGGTCCCTAACTCAGTTTTTGATGTTTTGGCACTTGCGGTGTTTTTGCTTAGGACGGCAGTATACAGTAGTATATATCTACCTACTACAAACGCGTGCTCACTCGCCAAATTGATTATGTTTGTTACAACCGGTTTTCATAAAGTACAGTGTTTTAGCTTTTCATGACACTATTTCCGCTAAATTAAAAACAAAAGTTAAGGAATATCAATAAATAATAAATTACCTAAGTATTTAGTAACAACACAGTCAACTCACTACGGATTTATAATTTATAATTAAATTATAATAATTTGTGCACATTTATTAAATAATTGAATTGTCTGATTTAGCAAGCGACAATAATTTATAATTCACGCAATTGCGCAAGTGCATGGCTGACAAAATAAACGAGGCACTAGACGACCGGCGCCAGCGACCGGCGCGGCAGCGCGACGGGCGGGGTGGGGGTATAGCACATCGACTATAGAAATAGGAGGGGATATAGAAATCGCTGCCCCTCTTCGCAGATGGTGAGATTTGTTGGGCGGCCAATTTGACACTAAAATGTCAGTTGCAAAGCGGCAAATTTAAAACGGTATTTCTACCGTGCAAATCTACAGCATTTGTAATAACTTTGTAGTACATCGACTGTTTATTTGGTTTAACTGATTATTAGAAAGAAAGACGATAGTATATATGTATGCCTGGGCTGAATATAAACCTCCAATAAACGTTTTTTTTTTTGGTACGAGCCAATAACCATAATTGTAATTTGTTTTTTCAAATTCCCGTTGTGAATATTTAGTCTATAATACAAAGCTCAATTAAACCAAAAATCGATTTATAAAACCCAAAAACACCTACAATTTCAAAATCATTTTCTAAAATATTTAGTCTGACGTGTTTCCTTCGTACTGGTTAAAACCGAGGTTAAAACATACCAGCTTATTACATAAGTATTAAGTGAATTAACATATCTAAATAAAGTCTATACGAAGTCAATTGAAACAGCATAAAAAATGAAACTCGGCTTATAGGCGGCATCTCCTTTATAAAGCTGATTTTTATTTCAATGTACAGCCCTAGTAAATTGATCGTACCCTAATTTCCTTGCTGTTTCAATTGACTTCGTATAGAGTATACCAATGTAGACTTAATGGGCTTGTTTAGTCATTTCGCGTTTTCAATAAATATGTCAATATTATTGTACAATCAGTCAATCGGAACACACACAAAAAATTACGTCGGTTGGACGAATAATAACTAAAATATTAAGGTTTAAAATCCGACAAAATTGAAAATATTCAGTTTCTTACTTGACGTCATCCCACGAAAAACAACTGAATGTAACGGGCAATGCGATGAATCCAATACAACACCGCCATGATCCCCTAAGGGAAATGCAATTTTTGACAAGTGTCATTTTGACAAAGTTCATTGCAAAATCTTAGCAGGCAGCGGTGCCAAATGCTTATCGCTCATTGTGAGACTGCGTCACCAGATGCTATCGTCCCTTTTCATAATGAGCGATGTTTGACCGCTATTTCGAGGGTGAATTTGATCAAAAATATTCTAATCTTTTGGCGATAAGCTTTTTCGAATGGAGCACTTTTGTATTATGAAATAAAAAAAAATTGCCCATTAAGGACTGTACTATTTATAATTTCAAACAATTTGCTGTAGACCTAATAAATAATATTCACAGTTAAAATTATAAATTTGATAGCTTTAAGGGAAATTATTTTTTGGTAGTAAAATAACAATACATATGTACATACTCATAAAATGAAATTCCTGATGATATTTGTAATAGTCTGCGTTGGTTTTTACATTCTTTGGCTGAACACGACATAGTTTTTAGTCTAAAACTACACTAAAGTAAATACAATAACACGATTTGAACGCACATACAAAATAAAACAAAAACACTAAACTATACCTAAATTACTAACGCAAAACTAAACTTTTAAAAAATAACACAAATGAACAAAACATACAAAGAAACTCTTCAAAAAAATAATTTGAAAGTGAACGAAATAAATAACAAAAATAAATAATAACACCATTCGGAACGTCAAATTTGTAGGGGAAGTGACAGTTCCTGTTCAAAATGTCAGCCTTCGTTGCGTTCCAATAAAATTGGATGCGCACTCGTTGAAGCGCATCCTAACCACCCTTTCTTTTCTCTGAAATCGACGGTGATCGGACGGGCCATTATCGGATCGTCGCCTACGTATTTAATTGCGCGCGGATTTTTAAATTCCATATGAGGCACCTCTCATTTCTGGTCTGTGACTTTGGTGCCCCCCGAGACGTGATGCCCTAAGCAGTTGCTTACTTTGTTTATAGGCTAATCCGGAACTGTCAATAACCTATTAATAATAACACTAGTTTACACGGTTTATATACCTTTGTCGAAATATGTCATTTCTCGTAGACTTAGGGGTGCTAAGTACGGAAAAAATATTTAAAAAATTCTGCCACATCACGTTAAGACAATAATTAAATTAAAACGTTTAAAATAATGTCTTATCAAGTAAAACAAATATTAAAAATGATTAGTTTTACTCTTCCTTTCGTAATTTTCTGGATCAGTTTCCCTTAAAAGAGACCAGCAGTAATCTCCTAATTAACATACTTTCATCCAAAAAACCCTTCGTCACTTACACTGCCTAAGATTTTAGGAAAAAAGTCCAGATGTGAGTGAAGGAAATGTATAATAAGAGACATGTTCACACCCACTGCATGATAGTTTTGTAATAAATTGAACTTTGAATCCATGTAATCCGCGCGAATAATAAGCGACATTCGTAGTATGCGACGTGGTAGAAAATTTTCAACTACGGTTTTATAATAGTAAAAGGTAACTGAATAAGAATATAAGGGTTTCATCTGAGGTATATTAAAAATGTATAAATTTGTAAACCAGTGTAATTTGTAATTTCCAAAAACGCATTATATTTAAAAAGAAAACTTTCCGTGAAATTAGATATTACTCTCTTACGTATTTAAAAATGTATTGGGTATAGGATGTATTTTTGCCGAAAATATAATTTCTGTGTGGGTTCCTTTTTAGTGTTCCGTGCTAACGGAACACTAAATGGAATCACTTCGGTGTTCATCCGCCGGTCTAGCATAGGCGATTCTCTCTGAAACTATTCGACGTAAAAATTTATAATTTAGCACAGAGATATAGTGTGGTGGCCCAATTATAGACGTGAAGAATAAAAAGTTTAACTTTGATTCTGAAGGTTAATTTCAGGGGGTAAATTTGTTCAGGCCCTTCCTCTCGTCTCTTTTTCCTTGTTTCAATGATGATTTTCAAATCAAAATCCTTTTGGCAATTTAAATTAAGAACGTTGCGCTCTGATTGGCCGATTTGCTAAAACCATAGTGGGCAATGGCTGTTATTAGGGAGATTTTGCAAGACGAAATTGCAGACATGCGCACATAACCGATAAAATTTAGAGTGTTAATTTAATCAGAGTTTTCACCTCATTTGGTAAAACCAAGCCTACCAAAGATTTTGAATTTATTTTTTAATTTTTAGGTTTTTCTACATGTGACAGAAATACCACTTTAAATTTTATCGTTTATGGGTTAATGTGTCTGCAATTCCTAGTTTTAAAATCTTACTATTAAGTGTTATTATGGGTTGTTTATACTTTGTCATGAATGTCAAATGACGTGTTTAACAAAGAAAATAGGACAGGTTTATTAAATCTCTGCGTACCCTAAGAGTACTTTTTAACAAGTAAATAAATTTTTAGATTTCAGTTTTTCAATAGCGCTGGTAGTAAAAAACACCGTCTATTCCTTCAAATTATTTCAAACTTTTTAGTGAATCTGAACGTAAAATACAAAAAGCGATGATTCTTTTACAATAATGGATGCACATCAAAACAAATGCCTCGGTTTTATCAACAATAGACCATTGTTTCACGCTGCATGGCCAACCGTTCGAAAAAGTTCCATGTACGGGGGGTATAGTAAAAGTATTTATTTTCAAAATATTTTAAAATAGTGCAGTAATTTATGGATGGAATATATAAATGTGTATATAAATAAAAAGGAATTTTTTAGGCGCATCCGAATATGTCAAAAATGTACCGTTTTCCATATAAAATCTAAGAAAATCGCTGAAATTTCAGAATAATTCATAAGTTTTTAATGACGACTTATTAACAATGACAGGACAAAAACGTGTGAAAACCTAATTGATTAACTAGAAGGTCTTTATTTAAACTGGTACTATATCTTAAACCTTTTGGGTGGATCTGAACGTAAAATTCAAAAAGCAATGATTTCTTTACAATAAGGGACGCACATCCAAACAAATATTGTATTATCAACAATAGGCCATTGTTTCACGCTGCATGGCCAACCGTTCGAAAAAGTCCCAAGTACGAGGGGGATAGTAAAAGTATTGATTTCCAAAATATTTTAAAATAGTTCCGTAATTTCTGGATCCAATGTATAAGTGTGTATATTAGACGAATCCGACTATGTCAAAAAAGTACCGGTTCCCATATTGAAACCAAGAAAATCGTTGAAATACTAGAATAATTCATAAGTTTTTAATGCCGGCTTATTAACAATGCCAGGACAAAAACCGGTCAAGACCTATCTGATCAACTAAAAGATCTTAGTTTGCACCAATTCTAAATCAAACCTTTTTAGTGAATCTGAAAGTAAAATTCAAAAAGCGATGATTTTTTTACAATAATCGATGCACATTAAAACAAGTGCCTCTGTTTTATCAACGATAGGCTATTGTTTCATTTTGCATGGCCAACCGTTCGAAAAAGTTGTATGTACGAGGGGGATAGTAAGAGTATTTATTTTCAAAATTAATACAATAGTGCAGTAATTTGTGGATGCAATGTATAAGTATGTATGTCAATGAAAGGAAAATTTTCACTCGAATCCGAATATGTCAAAAGAGTACGGGTTTCCATGTGGATACCAAGAAAATCGGTGCAATATTAGAATAATTCAGAGGTTTATAATGACAACTTATTACCAATGATAGGATAACAATGTGTCAAAGCCGAGCTGATCAACTAAAAGGTCTTAATTTAAACCACTACTAAATCTTAAAACTTTTTAGTAAATCTAACCGTAAATTATAAAATGCGGTGATTTTTTTACAATAATCGACGCACCTTAAAACAAATGCCTTTGTTTTATAAGCGACCGGCTATTGTTTTACTTTGCATAGCCAACCGTTCAAAAAAGTTGTATGTACGGAGGAGATAGTGAAAGTATTGATATTCAAAGTAATTAAAATACACAGAAAAAATACTATCGTATATTAAATTATATACCAATTCACTCAATGACATACTCTATTCCGTATTGCACAATACAAATTCGGTTTCTCTCAATGATTAGTTTATTATTGTTAACCAATAGGTTATAAGATTGCTTGAAATGTAATATTCATTGGTTTTTAATAGGTCGTTTAAATATAACAGTTATTTGATGCAGTAATACTCTATTCTAAATTCAATTCAAACTATATATCATTGGTTTCAGTAAACGTTTATTTGTAAAAACATACATCTTATTTAATCGAAACACTTATTATTATTGCAAAGTTTTTTAGATTTGGTTTACTTACATACCATAAAATACTGAAATGAGTTGCTCCAGTGCCAAGAATTGCAAAGGATCTATTATTTTTGGCGTTCTTTTAACGCAATAAACAAACAGGCTGCAAGCTTAAACGACTGTTCAACAAACAAATACCAACAGTGCAATTTTAACCTCTCCAAAGGGTGTCCGCTAGTAATAGAAGTAATATTTCAGTCAACAATAGAACCCATTGAATTATTTTTTTTAATTCTCGAATACCTTATATGTTTTATTGGAGTGTTTATTTTAATTAACATGATATAGGTAAGGATTATTGACTTCATTTTTAGAATTTGTATTTAAACTGTAAGCAGTTCTTGTTCGTATAATAAAATATATTGTAATTTGAATTATGACACCGCCTACAAATAGCTATTTTCCGCCCAATGAAATTTAAGTATTCTCATCAAATAGTTTAATTTTTTGGCTCTAAACTCTAAGGATTAATATAAATTTATTGGTTTGCAATAATATTCTGGCCATTAAAAAAATGATAAAATAGTCTTCAAAGAAGTAGGACTGCTTTTGAACTCCAATAATACGAGCAAGTCTATATTTAAAGAATTTTTTTTTTTGATAATTAATGTTTTGTTGAGACAATATTAACATTAATATATAACTAATGTGACACTGGTCAAAAATAATAGGTACTATTATTGAAAATGGCATAGCAGATTTTTATGTGTAGTGTAGTAATCATGGATTTATTAAGAAAGGATTCGATGTCCGTATACTGTGAGCGTATCGAACGTGAAGCCTGTTTATTTGTTGTTTGTTATGAAAACATTTCCCCTAGAGTTAGAGTTTACGAACTTTAAGGAAATACGTAATTGAATCAAGAATGGTAGTAGAAAGAGATAAAATAGCATTGGAGTGTTGGAGCTCAGAAGTGTTGCTGCCTCTGCTGGTTGCTTAGGAAATATGTCTGAACACTCGGTTACACGTACGTCTTTGTCTAATGAACTAGAAACGAAAAAGTGCGACTTATAGATTTATAAATGACTCGGAGCGACTTTAAATGAAACCTTTAGAAATAATATAACCTATTTAATAATAAAACCTTTTTAACTTAAATTTATTATTATTTAGCAGAAAAATAAAATAGTTTACGGCTTTGCGACGCACTTTGTTCAATAAAAAGTGTTTGATTTAAAACCGTCAAAGATACTATGATGAGTATCATTGACCAAGTACTTACCGCTTAACTTGAAAACATTAAAATAACTCTTAAAGGTACTCTAGAGAAAAACACAGGAACAACAGGGTGTTCTGAGGGAAGCAGGTGTAGTAGAGCGCGTGCAAATTAGCCCATGGCTCAGTTAGCCGGGTAGGTTCAATTGGACGCCACCAGTTTTTTACACCGACGTAAACTGGAAGTCGCCTAGATGGTTTAGGGACCTGCTTCTCACACAACAAACCCGCTATTCATAATGAAAATTAAAACACAGGGCGCAGTGAGCTGGATAAAAGAAAAACGGAATACATTTACCACTGTACATATATTTACAGATAATAAAAAAAAAAAGTGTTTACAGTTGGTATACACACAAAACAATTGAAAATTGGGTGATTTTTTTTTTGCCCCCGCAAGATAGAAAAAGTTACATTAAGTAAAAAAGAAATAAACTTCCTGAGGAAGTCTGTCCTCAGAAACACAAAAATAAGCTGGCTCCTTAGCCCCTACTGTGGACCATAGGAAGGCTGCTTAGCGCCCGCCAAAAGAAATAGGGATGCCTTGTATCCCCTACCGGAGTAGGGAGGTTCGTGGCCCCTACCAAGAACCCCCTTTATCCAAGATAAGGAGGGCTTGACAAACTAAATTCCAGAACTGCAGGCAGCAAAGGTTACCACAGGGTTTGGACCTCCAAACTGTTGCCGATGTTCGTGGCTATCATCGAAGTCGCCCAAAAATATCCTGCGTCTTGCAGAAACAAATTCTTCAAGAATTTAAACGCGGTCCCTGACTTTTTAATCCAAAAAAAAAAACTAGAATTTCCAAATTGAAATTTTCAGATAGGGACCATGGAACAATTGCTTCGAAGGATAGAGTGGAAGTGACCCGCCTATGCCTCGTGTCGGAAGCATCATATGACACTTCCTCCCACCACAGACACATGACAAAATGGTTCTTACATTAGCTTTTGCGCCAGCGCCAAAAAGGTCCCACAGAACTCGGAAGATGATCGGGGGCGAAAGCAACTACACTGACCGGAATGACAGTAATTGATAGTCTAAAGATGGCGCCACGGCATACCGGCAAGAACTACGAAATCCAAACCAATTTCAAGCATGGGTTAGAAGCTGCTCCCTCAAATGACCACGAAGGCAGAATTGCACAAGTCTTAAACCCCATACTGAGTAACAAACGCAAAAAAAAAAACACCGAAACTTAGAACTCCAATCGTCGCCGCGCCACCAAACAAGGGTACTGAAATCATACAGAGGCCTCTTGCGTGAAACAATAAAGTTACGGAAATACTGACCGTTATAGGTACCTACGCCGGTACTGATCGAGACGCACTATTTCAGTACGATGCATCCAAATACTAACGGCTGAAACCCCGAATGTCGAAACTACAGAAAGGAAGACGATGATGTAGTGCTACAAAATTCCAACCTTCCCACACTCGAAAATGCCACTGCAGCCGCTGTGTTCACAAATCGACGGCTCTCGAAAGCGCTTTGGGACTGTTCGTGTATGCGAACAGATCAGATTCTTACCCCCGATGCACCGTCTCTACCTGAATCGACCTCGCGGTCCGAACTGGAAACAGTCCCACCTTATAGTTCCGCCGAACGGAGCACACCACCGTCTCAGCCTTCAATATACAACTGAATTTATTAAATATGTTTATAAAATTCAACAAGATCTTGGAAAAGGAAATCTTGGAGTTTAATTAATAGAGAACGCTAAATTCAGGAATCCAGAACAGTGAAGGCCGTGGAAAACACCGGGATTAAATCTCATTCAAAATGTAGGTAGTCTTTTAAAATTTATTCTCTAAAAATATGTTATCATAAATAGACTAAAGGCGACTGTCTGTACACACAGGAAGGCCTTAGGCAAGGCGAAAATTCAGGCCCAGGCCAGAAAGAAAGATTTTAAAGCAGACTACAACAGATGGACAAGCTCAGGTTAAGCCGATTTGGACCAGATAAAAGGGCAATCAACACCCCCAGGGGGTAGCCTGGACAGCAAGGGAAGGGGGACACATAGCGGAAGAACGAAAATAGATCTTCTGAATCAAGGTAAATAACTAAGAAAACAGGCGTTCGTGAATAAACTAATTATTAGAATAAATCTAATTCGGTGACAAAAATGACCTGTCACAACTCCCCCTCTCCTACGAAAGGAGGGAAATTTTCCAATGAAAATTAACCGACGATAAGGATCAGAGGCTCTCTGTATGATACAAGAAAATCGAAAAAGAAAATAACTTACCTGCGCTATGCTGGCGCCAATAAAAAAAACATAAGTGAAGATACGTGGGAACCCAAGGTAGTACCATATAACTAATACTAACTAACAAGACTGATAACTCAATCTTAAAATAACTAAATACTCAAAGAAATCTTTGGTCCCTTTGCCACTAGTCACCCAGCGACCTCCTCCAGGAAGATTCGGTGTGGAACGTAAACCCTAAGTTGGTAAGGGAGCTAGCATTGCGCTACACCCAAAAATATTGTGGGGAACCTCGTTTACTAGCCTCCCACCGTAAAATCGTCCCGAATTAAATCACCAATTGACATGCGTCAAACCAACCAAAGGGTGGACAACTAAAAAGGAAAAGATAAATATAATACAACATAAGTAAAATGATAAGAAAAGAGGGATAGCCCAGATGATCCACCATACAAAAGGGAGTGGATTGTAGCATCCACCAAGCTAAAAGATGTACCAAATGGGAAGCACATCGGTCCCTGTATACAACAAAAAAAATTAATCAGGGTGTTCTGAGCGGTGGCACTGCCACCGGCCTGTCGCAACCTAATAGGCCGACTTGAGCTCAGGCCGAACAAAGTAGCTTGGTCCTCCCCTGGCCCGCCGAACAAGTTCGATGGGCAAACTGTTACCCCAGGGGTCAGACTTCCGCCCCCCCTGAACAGCCCTTCCAGTCGGTCTGCTCTCCGAAGGATCCATGATCTAACAAAGAGCGTCGAAGCGACATCCGGTAGCACCCAACACCATGCAGCCTGTAAAACGAGATAGGGACAAATGTCAAAATCGATAAAGCCAAAATAAGGTAAAGACGCAATCGGGATAGTTTTATCTTGTCTAAACGGTGGATAGACAAAATATATCAATAAGGATCTAGGCGCAAAACCAGTAAATACTGAAATGGCCGGAGACCAACATATAGTCCTACCAGGACCTAGACCTAAGACAAATCCAAATAAATAAAATACCAAAGGTATTAAAGTAAATTAAAGCCAATCAAAGGCCAATCACGATAAGGTAAGTAAATCAAGGGATGAAAAAAAAAAGGTAACGGAATGAACGCAAAGGTAATCGAAATCACGCAAAGCTAAGCAAATAAACGCAAAGGAAAGTAAGTTAACGCAAAGGTAAGCAAATTATCGCAAAGGTAAGAAAAGTATCGCAAAGGTAAGCAAATTATCGCAAGGGAAAGAAACTTATCGCAAAGGTAAGTAAATTATCGCAAATATATAAAAAAGGTAATCAACCAAAAGTAAATGAAACAAGTAAATCAAACTAAAGGTTCGCAAATCGAGATAAAGAAAATTGGGTTACTTGCCAACAACTAGCAGTGAATCCCACCATAAGTGGTATTCTCAACTTCACAAAATCAGCAAAAGGAGAGAAAGAAAATTGTGTTTCTACTCTAAATCCCCAAAGGAAAGACAAAGTCGTACTCGAGCAAAAACACATACTAGTTCAAGTAACCGAAATTTCCAGACACAAGTAGGGAATAATAATAAATTCACGTCAAGGTAGAGAAAATTAAGCCAAATCAAAGTAAAAGGTCACATCAAGGTAAACACGTCAAATCAAGGTAAAAAAAAAGGTCCAATTAAGATAATAAATAAAGACTTTTGGCCCTAGTCTTTAGTAAAAAAAAAAAAACCCTTAATAGTGAATGCAGATAAAAAAAACGATAAAGAAAATTAGGTCCAAAATTAATTAATCACCGCCTTCTAACCAAGTAATCACTCTTAAATTACCATGTGACACACCGACCCCCATCTCGTCTCGCGCCGAGATGGGTATCTGCGTGAGACTGATAAACGCAAAAAGGTAAGCTACAGTAAATGACCATAAACGTTACTATACGTTACTATACTATAAACCAAGTGACGATGAGGTAAAGATAATCAGGTAATGACAGATAAAAGATAACGAGGCGTAAGGCGGTGTTGGCAAGTGAAAGTAGTAAGGCAGCTGAGGGCTTACCTACTACAAACAATAGAAGCAAGGCAGCTGAAGGCTTACCTTGCCACGGCTTTCAGGGGACTCCTACCCCACCTAGTAAACCCAGTGCAGCGCTATTCTAAGTGACAGTGTCCAAATCCATCAAGTATCGTGCCCAGATGGATCCAAACACAATCACGCCCACACTGCAGAGCATGAAATTGCTCACGACTGAGCAAGGACAGTAAAAAAAACAAGAATTTAAACTGGGCCAAAAGTCAAAATTAACGCAACGATAAAAGAAAACTCACTAAAGCCATTATTACCGAAAGAAGAAGGGAAAAAAAATTAAATGTAATTAACCAAATTGAAGCTATGGACTCGAAAATTAATAAATTCAGAAATTAATAGATTGATGAGTAAATTGAAGCAAAATGACTAGTAAAACGTAATATTAAATTAATGACAGTAAAATTAACGGAAGGTAATAAAGTAAATAATGACTTTGAGTTGCCTAACAATTTATTCACTCCTACGGACCACCAAATGCAGTTTCGGCATATACCGGTTTAAGGTCTTGTACATGCCAAATGCCCTTACTAACACCGTGTTCATCTTCAAGCTCATAAGTACACGTGCCGGTCTTTTCTACGATCTTGAACGGACCTACAAATTCCGGAGCCAACTTTGCGCTATAATACTTCGCTGCATCGGATATACTTTTATTCTTACGCCAGACTTCTTGACCAGGAACAAAGCTTACTGGGCGTCGGCGCAAATTATAGTTATGTCGATTTTTAACACGAGAAGCTTCGATTTTAGTGTGGACTTTTCTAAATAATTGTTTGAAAGCTTCTATTCGTTCCCGAATGTAATTTTAACGCTCAGTTTCTACTTGAGGAACACCCTCAGCATAGTCCGAACCGAATAGCTTGTGTTCCCTGCCAAAATTAACGCAGTATGGGGTGAAGCCCGTAGTTTCGTGTCGCGAAGTGCGAATGGCGCAACCGATAGCAGTTAAATTATCTTCCCAAGTTCGATGGTTATTTTGTTGAACGTAAGAGCGCAACATCGTTTTAATAACTCTATTAACACGTTCAGTATGATCTGCTCTAGGATAATAATTAGCAGTGTAAAATATTCTAACCTTATATTTATCGCAAAGGGCTTGAAATTCTTTGGATTTCATTTGAGTTCCGTTGTCGCACGTTAAGAATTGAGGGGCTCCGTAAACTAAGAAGATGCCGTCTTCGACACACTTTACCAACGATTTTGCTGTTGCCGATCGACACGGGAATAACACGACGTACTTGCTAAAATAATCGGTGACCACCAAAATATGAGTGTTACCTTGTTTAGAACGAGGTAAAGGACCTATGTAGTCTAGGCTGATGGCTTGCCAAGGCTCTTTTATGTCTGGGCGGTTACCCATTAGACCAGCTGGACGTTTCTGCTCTACTTTGTTCTGAGCACAAGTTCTACAAGCACGGACATAACTAGCAACGTCAGATCTCATTTTCGGCCAATAATATCTCTCGGCGACCTTCCAAAATGTTTTAAAAACACCCACGTGCCCTGCTGCTGGATTATCATGGCATCGAAGTAGTATCTCTTTTCGTTTATCCTTCGGCACTACTATTTTCCAGTAGGTAGAATGATCTGGAAAACTAGGATTGTTGGTCTTAACATATTTAAAGAGATTGCCATTCTCGACTCGCCAGCAAGGATATTTATCAGGACGTTCTTCTAGTTTCTGCATCATGCCTTTGTACCATTTGTCTGAGGTGTCAGAAAATGATGACGGTGGTTCGTCAACAGCTGCGACAGAATCAGTAGTCACTGGCACTGACCTAGAAAGAAAATCTGGCACGACGTGATCTCGGCCTTTACGGTGGATCAATTCAAGGTCGTAAGGTTGTAAACGGAGAGCCCATCGAGCGAGGCGTCCTTGTGGATCTTTCAAATTATGCAGCCATAACAAAGAATGGTGATCTGTTATAACTTTAAAGTGTACACCCTCCAGGTAGTGACGAAGCTTTTCTACACTCCAAATTACGGCAAGGCACTCTTTTTCGGTGACGGTTAATTTCATCTCCTGTTTGGTGAGAGAACGTGAGAGATAGGAAATAACCTTTTCTCCATCATCAAATTGCTGAGTCAGAACTGCTCCTAAGCCATAAAATGACGCATCAGTCTGCAAAGTAAATGTGCGGTTGAAATCTGGACATGTAAGCACGGGAGCTGTGATAAGAGCTTCTTTGATCAAGTTGAATGACTGATGGCACTCTGAAGTCCATTCCCATTGGATATTTTTCCTGGTAAGCCGAGTAATTGGGGCTATAATAGCTGAAAAGTTCGGCACAAAACGCCGGTACCAAGAAGCGGTGCCAATAAAACGTCGAATTTCGGTGATATTTCGTGGAGGTGCTATATTCACAATGGCCTGCACTTTCTCAGGATCAGGTCTTAAACCTTGAGCGTCTACGATGTAGCCCAGGTATCTTAATTCTGGCTTACAAAAGTGACATTTCTCCTCGGAAACTATGAGTCCTGCATCTCTCAAACGGTCAAAAACTAGGCCTAGAATTCTAAGGTGTTCAGGAAAGGTTCTGGAGATGATAATTATATCATCAAGATACACCATCACATGATTTTCCAAATCAACGCCTAGTACACGGTCTACTATACGTTGCCAGGTGGCTGGCGCATTGGTCAAGCCGAAGGGCATGCGCAGAAAATGATAAAGATTCCTACCTGGAACAGTGAAAGCAGTTAATTCACGTGAGGACTCACTAAGAGGTACCTGCCAGAACGCTGATTTTATGTCGATGGAGCTAATGTAGCGGGCGTCTCTGAGGCGATCCAAAATGGCGGAGATATAAGGTATAGGATATGCGTCTTTCTTAGTTTTTGTATTAAGCTTTCTAAAATCTATGCAGAACCTATAGCTGTCATCTTTCTTGCGTACCAAACACACTGGACTGGACCAAGGACTTTTAGAAGGTTCAATCACGCCAAGTTTCAACATCTCGTCGATTTCCTCGTCCATAATCCTTTGCTTGTATGGAGAAACTGGGTAGTAACGCTGTTTAATTGGCCTAGTGCCGGGTTCAAGCTCAATGACGTGTTCTGCTACCTTGCAGCAGCCAAGACCAGTACCCATTTCCGATATTTTCTCCTTAACTAGTGCATTTAAACACGCTCGGTCGGTTTCAGATAAAGAGTTGCCATCTATAACGCTACAAATTTCCGTAGGTTGATCATCAGTGGAAAAATGCCAGACATCCTGCTTCAAGTCGGGGATCACTTCCATGGTTCTCCAAAAGTCGATTCCTAAAATCAGTTGGTGGGACAGTTCTGGAAGAACTAAAATATCGATAAACCGAGTTCTATTTAATAAAGTCACAGGAACCTGAAAATAGCCCAAACTAGAGCAAGTTTGGCCGTTCGCAACGGTACAATCAGTTTGTTGCTTAATAAGTTTTAATCCCAAACTTTCCAAAATTCGGAAACCCGGTCGACCTACAATAGTGCGTGATGCTCCAGAATCTAATAATCCTAAAATCTTATAACCTAAAATTGTAATTTCTAAATAGGGGCGCTGGTCGCCATGCGCATGAGCTATGATAAAATCTAAAAGGTTTTTATTGGGAAAAGAACTGTTAGCATGTGAATGATTCTGGTTGGAAGGGGAGCTATTGGTCGGTGAAAGGCTTTCATCAGAAATCAAGTTGTTGGTCGGCAAAATGTTTTTACAGTGAACAGAATTGTTAGGGGGTGAATGACTTGTGTTGAAAAGCGAGTTGTTGGTGGGCAAAAGGTTCTCATCGGAAAGAAAGCGGTTGGTTGGTGAAATATTTCCATTGGGAAGAAAGTGGTTGGTCGGCAAAAGTTTTTCATTGGACAGAGAATGGTTAGAGGATGAATGATGTTTGTGAAGAAGAGAATTATTGGTTGGCAAAAGGTTTTCCCTAGGAAGAGAGCTGTTGGTCGGCAGAATGGTATTGTTGGGAGGAAAGTTGTTGGTCGGTGAAATAAAAGAGAGGGGAGTAGTCCTACGACCTATCGACTCTCCCGAGAATCGTTTCCCGAAGAACATTTAGGGCAGTTTTTACTGGTCACATTTGGGGCACCACAGCGGAAACAGTGGATTCTGCGCTGTTCAGTGCACTGGCTATTTCGATGACCTGGCTTATTAGAGTTCCAGCACAAGAATGGCCCTGAGTTTCTGGATGTTGTTGGACGTGGCTCTCTTGGTGACTGTCTATCGTCCCGAGAGATTGATTGTGCCGGACGAGATTCTCTCACTTCGTCGATCGGTTCGTTCCTCGAACATGATGCTTCAGACGCTATAAAAGCGAAGTCCGGTTCCACAAAGTTATGCCTTTTCCGAGAAGGTGGGACATAGGTTTCGGCACGATATTTCTTTGCCTCCAGTTTGAGACATTCTTCTTCTAGATCTTCCAACTTGTTAACTACCGGAAGTTGGGTAGTGTAAAAAGGAGATAAATTCCGGGTAATGATATCCAGTTGAACGTCCTCTGAGAGGGAGCCATGTCGTCTAAACAGCGCGCTCATACTTGAGAGGTAATCGACGATACTTTCACTCGAATCCTGAGTCCTGTCCAGAATTTCCTTAAATAGCCGATGACGATAGTCTGGCGGCTCGAAATGTATGCACAGAAGGTCAGACAAACTAGACCAGTCCGAAAATCGATGGCGATTTGCGCGAAACCAATTTAGGGCTCTACCAGTAAATAGGTCGATAGCGGATTCAAACAACTCGCGTTCTGAAATACCACGAGCTTCGCGTAGTTCCGATACTCGCTCCAAGAAATTATGCACCGTCATCTGTTTAGCCTCGCCGGTAAATCTAATTCCCCATTTTTCGACACGCTGCGCCTTGCTACATGAAGGATGGCTAGCGGAGGTGGCAGCAGCTGTTACATTGTGACTAACCACGGTTGGAGTGACTTTGGGCGACGAGCGCGTGTGACGCGGTCGACTGTTGGACGCATTGCTAACTCCAGACGAATCCGAATCCGAATCGTTGAGATGAGTTTGATCAAGTAAAGCGCTTAAATTCGGATCTTGTTTTAGGAGATCATCCAAACTGTTTAATTTGCTCAAAGTTTGAAGTAGCAAATTAGACCGAGTTTGCGATTCTTCGGCACTGAGGTTCTCAACCGGAATTCGATCAACACGAGTGAATAAATGGACAAGTTGCGACTGCAAACGCACGAACTTCGCTCTGGCTGAGTCACCAGAAATATTCTTGATCGCGTTCTCAATATCGTGTAATGTTTTCGTTATGTAGTCACATTCGTCGTCAAAAACAAAGTTATAGGCCGGACGAGTAAAAATTTTGCCTTTTCTTTCCATTTTTAAAATAGGACGTAACGATGATACAAGTTCTTTTGCGGTATTAGCATTGCTAGCCGGAATTCCACGAATCGTGAGCTCGTAAATAAGCATTTCTTTCCGAAGGCAATGAACTTGCATATTATAATCCATTTTGGAGCGGATAAAAACAACAGCAACTCAAAAGTCAATAAAAAAAAAATCAAATCTAGGTATATCCCCGCGTAAATCGAATAAATTTACCAAAACTACACCAATGGTGTAGTCAAATACAGCAAATAGAGGTAATTAAATCAGCAAAAATAACACGAAATAATAAAAAGGTAATCAAGCAATCGTAACACAGTACGCAAAGATAAAGTCACGTAAATAAATTAAATAAGATCGGTAATAAACCACAAATTCAAAGACAATCAAAGTTACGTAAACAAGTCAATTAAAATCGGTAATAAATCGCCAAAATCAAATGCAGTAATACAGGGCTAGTACAGTTAGAGTGAAAATTGATGGAAATTTTCAAAGTTCCATCCAGCTCACTAGACGCACAAGAGTAAAATTAGAAAAAAAAAGCGGTAATTTTTTTAAATAGGCCCCACGTTGGGCGCCAAAAATTTGCGACGCACTTTGTTCAATAAAAAGTGTTTGATTTAAAACCGTCAAAGATACTATGATGAGTATCATTGACCAAGTACTTACCGCTTAACTTGAAAACATTAAAATAACTCTTAAAGGTACTCTAGAGAAAAACACAGGAACAACAGGGTGTTCTGAGGGAAGCAGGTGTAGTAGAGCGCGTGCAAATTAGCCCATGGCTCAGTTAGCCGGGTAGGTTCAATTGGACGCCACCAGTTTTTTACACCGACGTAAACTGGAAGTCGCCTAGATGGTTTAGGGACCTGCTTCTCACACAACAAACCCGCTATTCATAATGAAAATTAAAACACAGGGCGCAGTGAGCTGGATAAAAGAAAAACGGAATACATTTACCACTGTACATATATTTACAGATAATAAAAAAAAAAAGTGTTTACAGTTGGTATACACACAAAACAATTGAAAATTGGGCGATTTTTTTTTTTGCCCCCGCAAGATAGAAAAAGTTACATTAAGTAAAAAAGAAATAAACTTCCTGAGGAAGTCTGTCCTCAGAAACACAAAAATAAGCTGGCTCCTTAGCCCCTACTGTGGACCATAGGAAGGCTGCTTAGCGCCCGCCAAAAGAAATAGGGATGCCTTGTATCCCCTACCGGAGTAGGGAGGTTCGTGGCCCCTACCAAGAACCCCCTTTATCCAAGATAAGGAGGGCTTGACAAACTAAATTCCAGAACTGCAGGCAGCAAAGGTTACCACAGGGTTTGGACCTCCAAACTGTTGCCGATGTTCGTGGCTATCATCGAAGTCGCCCAAAAATATCCTGCGTCTTGCAGAAACAAATTCTTCAAGAATTTAAACGCGGTCCCTGACTTTTTAATCCAAAAAAAAAACTAGAATTTCCAAATTGAAATTTTCAGATAGGGACCATGGAACAATTGCTTCGAAGGATAGAGTGGAAGTGACCCGCCTATGCCTCGTGTCGGAAGCATCATATGACACTTCCTCCCACCACAGACACATGACAAAATGGTTCTTACATTAGCTTTTGCGCCAGCGCCAAAAAGGTCCCACAGAACTCGGAAGATGATCGGGGGCGAAAGCAACTACACTGACCGGAATGACAGTAATTGATAGTCTAAAGATGGCGCCACGGCATACCGGCAAGAACTACGAAATCCAAACCAATTTCAAGCATGGGTTAGAAGCTGCTCCCTCAAATGACCACGAAGGCAGAATTGCACAAGTCTTAAACCCCATACTGAGTAACAAACGCAAAAAAAAAACACCGAAACTTAGAACTCCAATCGTCGCCGCGCCACCAAACAAGGGTACTGAAATCATACAGAGGCCTCTTGCGTGAAACAATAAAGTTACGGAAATACTGACCGTTATAGGTACCTACGCCGGTACTGATCGAGACGCACTATTTCAGTACGATGCATCCAAATACTAACGGCTGAAACCCCGAATGTCGAAACTACAGAAAGGAAGACGATGATGTAGTGCTACAAAATTCCAACCTTCCCACACTCGAAAATGCCACTGCAGCCGCTGTGTTCACAAATCGACGGCTCTCGAAAGCGCTTTGGGACTGTTCGTGTATGCGAACAGATCAGATTCTTACCCCCGATGCACCGTCTCTACCTGAATCGACCTCGCGGTCCGAACTGGAAACAGTCCCACCTTATAGTTCCGCCGAACGGAGCACACCACCGTCTCAGCCTTCAATATACAACTGAATTTATTAAATATGTTTATAAAATTCAACAAGATCTTGGAAAAGGAAATCTTGGAGTTTAATTAATAGAGAACGCTAAATTCAGGAATCCAGAACAGTGAAGGCCGTGGAAAACACCGGGATTAAATCTCATTCAAAATGTAGGTAGTCTTTTAAAATTTATTCTCTAAAAATATGTTATCATAAATAGACTAAAGGCGACTGTCTGTACACACAGGAAGGCCTTAGGCAAGGCGAAAATTCAGGCCCAGGCCAGAAAGAAAGATTTTAAAGCAGACTACAACAGATGGACAAGCTCAGGTTAAGCCGATTTGGACCAGATAAAAGGGCAATCAACACCCCCAGGGGGTAGCCTGGACAGCAAGGGAAGGGGGACACATAGCGGAAGAACGAAAATAGATCTTCTGAATCAAGGTAAATAACTAAGAAAACAGGCGTTCGTGAATAAACTAATTATTAGAACAAATCTAATTCGGTGACAAAAATGACCTGTCACAGCTTTTATTACTTTTAGTAAATCTTGTGTTGCTTCTAACGTATTTTTTGTACAAAAATACAAGGTAAAATAAGATGTGGCCAATGTTTACAAATTGTGTTTACAGTGTCGCTTAGAATGGTTTGTTTTGGCTTCAAAGAATGTTAAATCATCCCGTATCCATTCTTAATAAATCCATGGTAGTAATTTATGGATGCAATGTATAAGTGTGTATATTAGTAAAAAGGAAATTTTTAGACGAATCCGAATATCAAAAAAGTATTGGTTTCCATATAAAATTTAACAGTTAGGTGGACTTCTGCCAAAACCGGAAGTGCCATATGCGTTCAAATATCTGAAAAATAATAAACTTTTACTTTTACATTATAAAGCACATCTTAAACATTGAAGCTCTACTTATAACTGCCCCAAAAATTCAGGAGCAATATTGATCTGGGCCAACCGGTATAATTTTATCATTATAGATACAAGACAATATGGGCAAAAAATCTTTGTCGCCTGTAATGCACACCATTGATATTATGTTCACCTGGTTTCATGGTAACAAAATAAAGGCAGTTAAACACTTTAATTAATTTTCATCACGTTTCATACTAATTGGCCACCATATTAACGAGCATCAAATAGAGAGTGTTGGCATCGAAGCAGTTAAACACGATAACGCAATTTTCATTCGTCGATTTACTGAAAATCGTGATTTGTAAAGTTTTTTCTCTACAGAAAATTACCTTCTCCTCAAATTTTAATTATAGAAGAGCTCCCAATAGGTACTTGGGGATTCAGTATTTTAACTAAAACAAACGATTTTGGAAAAATAATATGCTTGTTTATTTAATCAAAACGTAGAGACATTGTAGTTACGTTTTAAAAATAATATTCTCCAAAATTCAATTCAAATTCAATTTCATATCATATCTTAATAATTTCGAGTAAATAAATTGCAATTCTTTGTTTTCATGGCAATCTTCGAAATATCAAAAATTTTCAAGTTTTTCCTGTACGCGATGCAAATAAACTTATTTATTTATAATTTTAACGAACAAATAATCGACTTAAATTAGTGGGATTTATTCTTAGATATTTAGCAGATAAAATAAACTCAAACGAATCACTAAATAAGGAAAATAGTGTGGAATAATGACGGTTAAAATTAGGATTTGTCGGAAAAAATCAAGAAAATTTTGTCGTTGCGGAAGCCCCACAAGAAAAATTCGATGGGGGTTAAATCGCATGATCTTACATATGACTATTTCGAGAAATGACGTGGCCAGGACAATGTGTCCCTAACAAATTCAAAGTTTCCCGCGCCGCACATAGGGCCAGATCCCCAGTTTACGACGACAAAATTGGATTGTACGATACGCTTAAAGATAAGTCAAAGTACCTAGTACGTGTTGTCTGACAACTGACTCGTGACACTCCGTAAGAATTTCTCTCATGAACGCAACACAAGAAGCTGGATGCACACACAAAGTTGCCCTTTCTCTTTCGTACCCAGTCTTGTGCCAGTCGTTTCCGAATTTTTGTCAGGGTAACTATGTTTGTTCTGTTGCTGTATGATTAAAGTCTCAACATTTTTAGCATGGAGAGTATAGCATCAGGTATGTAATTTTAACTGCTGTTGTTTTGTCAGCTAGTTTTAAGTTATGGAGGAGTACTAATAAGTTTCTTAAAATACTTTTCTTTGTCGTAAATTTCTCTTTATTGTTTACGTTTGCTAGACATAAAAAAAGTTCCGTCGAGTACCACTGTTTCTTTCCATTTCTAGGAAAGAATTTTTCGTGACGATTATAAAACAGTAAAAAACAGGTCCCCCTATCTCCCCACTTGCTAAATCAAGTTTTCTTAGGTAGTCGCGACGACCTCACTTCACAGGAAAGAAAAATAAAATGAAGAGAATTTTGTATAGTGATGACGAAAATTGTGAGGATGATGACAAAAGTAGTGATGATTAGATAATGGCAAGGATAATTAGTAGATATTTAAGTTTTGTATTAGCTGTAGAAACAAATTTTTGAATATAAATTCATAAATGTGTTTCTCATTAATCAATATTCATTATGATCAATGTCCCCTTAGGTAGATTTTCGAGTAGGATGATCTGGTAGTAATACTAGGACTATTCCAAAGACAAACTCTTATTTAAGTAGGAGGACTCAGCAGGTGCCAGGTGGTAGAGTCTGATCGCTATGGTAAAATCTTTACGTCAAAAAAAGTAATAAAAGTTGTCCCAAAGGATCCATACATGGACCTCTCTTATACATTCTTTATACAAATAAACTACCTGAGATCACTGGGGACCTGGAGAGCGAACTGTACCGTATGCTAATGACTACTCTAACACTAAAGCGAAGATTTTGTGAACATGCTGGTCAAGGTCCGTTCTGCCCTTGATGCTCTGGAGGGGTACTTTCGGCCCAAGAATCTGTTGTTAAATGTGTCCAAAACACAATAAGGTAAATGTCCCAAAATCAGTGTCCATCAAAAAATATATAATAGGTTTTATTGTGTCCATAATTCCGACAGGGTAGTCGAAAAGCATCCTAAATAAGAAATTTGCAAATAATACTATAGCGCGTATTAACTAGCCTGCACAGCAAACTGTAACTGAGGTATTTGAATGCAGTGTACTTCTATACCTGCCAATACGACGCTTAAATATAACCTAAAATAAACATGCGTCGGTGTCATTGCCGGTGGTCAACAGACTAGTCAACCTTTATTATACGGTAAGCAAATTTTCGTTTATAATTATTTACAGCCAGATTCTCCAACGCTAGTCCGGTCTAATTTGATAACTGAAAGTTTTAAACTGACAAGTGTAAGAATAAGACATTTAGGTAAGTTGGATACTATGAATTTATTTCTGAGCTTTTTCGCAAATTTATAAAGAAAAGAGCAATTTAAGTACGTCCTTTCGACAATAATAGAACTAAATTCATTACTGCAACTCGTTCCAAGATGAAAATCATTTGAAAACCCAGCAAATCGCTGAAATATCAGAATAATTCATAAGTTTTTAATGACGACTTATTAACAATGACACGACAAAAACTTGTCAAAACATAACTGATCAACTATAAGATCTTAATTTAAACCAGTGCTAAATCTTAAACCTTCTTAGTGATTCTGAACGTTAATGTTTACTAATTACTTATATAAACAAAATAGTAACCTTAGAAGTATTATATAGGTCTAATAGGTCTTAGTATTTGATTTATGATGAAAATTATCGAAAATTATTAAATAAAGTTGGAAATTTTTAGGTGTCTGATTTATGTACGTAGAAATACAACAGTATCCGAAATCAGACACAGGTGTCGGACTTATGTACAAGTTCAAAGGAAACAAAATATAGCGTGACTGTTATAACTTATAACACGTATTAATATCCTTTTCCACGTCTAAAATTGTGGTTTTAAACTTTGGTCATAAATCCGACAGTGGTGTCGAATTAATGTGCACCTTATGTCTGAATTAGGACCACAGGTTTCACATGTATCCTATTTATCTTTACCTATAATTTAATCTTTTAATTAATTTATATTATTAATTTGTAATTATGTATTATTAATTTATAACAATAGGACTTTGATAGTGGCAATAAGTCATTTGGTTAAATTTATACATAGGAATTTATCATTGACAATTAGAAATACAATTAGTTGGTCAGATTTAAAAGTCGTATTACATTGGTTAAATAACGACCCAAGAAAGTATAAAACTTATGTCGCCCACAGAATTTATTCAGTCATTTTTACGTGTCTATCGACAAGATCAGTTCATATAGAACTGACCAACTCACTTAATACGAGTAGTGCAATTATGGCAATTCGAAGAATGACGGCTAGAATAGGACCAGTAACAAATGTTTATTCTGACAATGGAACAAATCCGAAAGTTTCGGACCGAAAGCAGCAGAAAATGAATAAAGAAAAACAGTAGAAGCTTTAAGAGGTGATGAAATGCAAGAAGAGATGGTCAAAAGAGGTATCACATGGAATTTTATTCCACCTGCGTCTTCTCAGATGGGCCGATGTTGGGAAAGATTAGTAAGATCAATAAAAACAGCTTTACTTGTAGTTCTTAAAGAAACAGCTCCTAAAGAAGAAGTTTTGCATACAGTACTTTTATAAACTGAAAATATTGTGAATTCTAGACCGTTGGTACATGTGTATATGGATCTCAACGATGTAGAGTGTTTGACACCAAATAATTTTTAATTGGTAGTGGTAAACGAGTTGAAGCCCCAGGTAACGTCAACGGATTATCTCCCGGTCTTTACTCACATGTTTTAGAAAAGATGGGTGCAAGAATATCTACCCTCAATAGTAAGAAGAACAAAATGGTTTAATGACAATGTTGAGCCTTTAAAAATTGGAGATATTATCTTTTATGCAGATAGTTCCTTACCAAAAAGCACATGGCCAGTAGGAATTGTGATCGCCATTTATCCCGGACAAGAGTCAGAGTCGTAACGTAAAATTAAGAAATAAAATTTACAGAAGACCAGTCACGAAGTTACTGAATTCAAAATAAAAAGGGCTTTTAAAACTTGAATTCAAAGAATCAGGACCGTATTTAAAAAAATAAAGTTGATAATGGTAAGCAATCTTTGAGTTCATTTAAAGTTGCTATAAAGAAGGTTTATTAGTTTTGCCCTACCTTTTATATTAACGCCAGAAAAAAATTAAATTAAAAATTCGAATATTTGGTTTTTTCAAAATAACTCGAAAATGAAAAATCACCATCATTTTATTAGTTCTTTAATTATGCAACTTTTTTCTCATTTAACCAATTCTACATTTCTACCTATAAGCGAGATCCCCATACTGGCCCTCCTATCTTGGATATATTATACTGTGTCCGGCAAAAAGTTGGCCACATATGGATAAACTTTTTTATTATTGATTTCTCAGAAAATTTTATTCATGATAAAAGTTGGTGCATTAAGAAATATTAATTTTGACAACTTCACATTTTAGGCAAAGTATACAGGGTGCTCAAAAAATACAAAAATATTGATTTAGAAAGGAAAAAAGAACAAAAATCTAGGAATTTAAAAAAATATTCTACAAAGAAAGTAAGGCTCCTGTCAAGAGAAGAATAAAAGTCAAGTAACACTTTCACCAAAAATGTGTCGTTACAGGGGAATTTCACGCTAAATTTTGTAAAAAAGGTTTTTTTGGAAGTTTCGTCCCCAATTTTCTCCACAGCGGTTTTCTTTTGGAAAAAATGTTACTTGACTTTTGTTCTTCTCTTGACAGGAACTTTACTTTCTTTGTAGAATTTTTTTTTTTAATTTCTAGGTTTTTGTTTTTCTAAACTGAGATTTTGGTATTTTTTGAGCACCCTGTATACTTTGCCTAAAATTTGAAGTTGTCAAAATTAGTATTTCTTAATGCACCAACTTTTATCACGAATAAAATTTTCTGAGAAATCAATAATAAAAAAGTTTTCCATATGTGGCCAACTTTTTGCCGAACATTGTATATATAAATAATCACCTGCAGCCTTCTTCAACCATTTCCAATTATGGTGGAGCCTCCCTTATGCTGTTAGGGGCTGTGAGACGTACATTACCACGCTGTCTCAATGCGGGTTGGTAAGGGGCAAGGGTAGATGCCCGCGACAGGAAGCGGTGCTGTTCTGTCGCGTACCAGTAGCACCAACCCTTCAGGTTACATTAGCTATCCCGCCTGTAGCTGCCACCACGTCAATATACCGAGTTGCCATGTAAGTGTATGTGTATTGTGTACTATGTATATTGTGTACCTGCTGAATATAAGTGTTTTGGTAAACCGTTATATAATTTACCTACCCCTAGGAACCCCTGCGTGACAATATCTTACACGGTTTCCCAATTGAGCGATTCAAATTATGAGCATTTTAAGGCTAAAAGACCGTTTCGGATTTTATTAATTTTTAATAACAATTAGTTCCCTTGCAGCAAAAAAGAGCCATTAATTTTTATTGTTTACAAAATTAATTTGAAAAAACCCCGTCTTCAGTCACTTTGTAAGACCGCAATGAGGGCCAGCTGCGAACATTTTCGATTTAATTAAAAAGTTTTTGTTTTAGTCTTAAATAAACTAGGTACATATATTTTATAAAATATGTAAATAAAATGGTGCTGTAAGTAGGCGAGAGTTAGTGCAAAGTATGTTAAGACTTTAACCTCGGGATTCACTAAAATGTTTTAAGGCTTAGTATTCTTTTAAATTTAGATATTCTAGGTAATCTGTACCTACAGAAAAACACCCCTAAAAATTCGTAAATACACTTAAAAAATGCAAAATATTCCTAGCGAACTCATTCGAACAAACTAAAACTCGCGAAAGACGGCAAAAAGATCGCTGCCATGGCTATTAATTTTTCCCGGTTTCTCTCGTAACACATGCCGTTGCCTGTAACCGGGGTTAATAACAACCTACATGAAGGCGTTATAGGCGAACTGAGATTATTGCGAAACGGCGACGCGAAAGAAATTGGTTGCTTTAGGCAATACCATTTTTTACATTTATTTAAGATTTCAGATAAATTATATGAAGTTAAATCGATATTTTTATAAAATTATACCTATAATGGTAAATATTATGAACTATTAATGTACAGAATAGTACATTATACACCAAGGAAGAGAAATGCTTGATTTTTTCTGAGGTGCAGCTTGAAGCCGGAGGGCGAAGCGAAGCCCGAGATCTACAAAATGAAAGCACTACAGGAAAAATGGCATAGGTTGTATTTGACCGCGACCGTATTGTTGTGTGTGTGTATTGGGGAGTACTTTATACTAATATTGAGTGGATATTATGGAATATGCAACGGAAAAAATAATTCAAGCTGTAAAGTCACACCAAATTTTATATGACTTACTTAATAAAGACTATAAAAATATTAGAAAAAGTAGTTTAAAGTTCTGGATTGCTTGAAACTTCAAGGATTGAAAGACTGTAAAAGACTCACACTGTAAAACTGAACCTAAGCAACACAGCACATAGGCCAAGGCGGCCTATTTTTTTTTAAATAATTGTTCAGAGTGCATAAAATATGATCAATTCGTTCAACTTTCTATACATGCGGCAACACTGTACCGTCTGCGTACTTCGTCAAACCGTCCCGCGCTTAAAAATAAGGCATTCAAATGATGGTTCACGTGACATTTCAGACGACAATGCGGCTATTAAAAGCCGAACGCACACGACGATGTTACTTACGTCATTGTCTGCAGTTTTTAAATTCAGCTGAATTTTAATAGTCTTTTATTTCTCGATTAAAATGTTATGAAGCACCTCGGAATTCTTTTTATTATCGTAAAGCTAGTATTAAAATTATGAAAGATAGTGAAACCGCCCGTTCCCGGGTCGATATATCCGTTGAAATTTTCGCAAGATCTCTAAAGAAAAACGAATGTTCTAAAATATAAAATTCCAATTAGATGCACACATGAAAACCTCTCCTTTAAAACAGTCTAAAAACGTCGGAAAAGGTAAAAGTTTGCATAAAAGGGTCTTCCAGGTAAAATTTTTTAGTTACTTAAAAACTGATGGCCAAACGACGCCAATCAAACCCAACCGCAGAGGGGAAGCGCGTATATTTAAGCGCTCGACGCGACCGCAAAAAGGCATGCAGATTTCAGATTCAGATGTCAGATAGACATGTAAATTTTCATCTTTTTAAAGTTAAGTGCCGCTGCCGATGGGATTCTACTGTTAGTGATTTTTCTTTGTGTTGAAAAACTGCCAATAAGTCCTTTGCTCTTTGTCCAAAGTACAGTTACGCCAATTTATTTTTGTATTATCCAGCAAGTAATAAAATTGGATTTCTTTTTACTTACTGAGGTACCTCGTACGACGATTTCAGCTGACGGTGTACAAACGCCGAGGATGATCGAACTTGTGGGTTTACTTTACTTTTAGAATCTCTTTATTTTTCAAAATACATAACAATTCACAATAGCTTACATAATAAGTATAGAAGTACAAAGTACAAAGTACAAAAAATATACAAAGCACAAAATACAAAAATACAAATAAGTGCACGCCGAGCAATGGTACAAAGTACCCTTCTCGACGTGGGAGAACCGGCAGTGCCGAGAGCTGATAGAGGCCCTGGGGAAGCCATTAGTGGATGCAGTTTCTGATCGTCTCACAGTCCGTCCGGTGATTCTTGCGGTGAAGAGTTACAGATTGCAGATGCTCAAATATAAGTATTTTGGTATCGAAATTAAATCCATGAAACTGCTTTAAAATATAGTTTTACCACATTAATAATTTTATAAAGATTGGATTTCTTTTTACCTAGTGGAGTAGCTCGTACGCCGATTTAAGCAGACGGTGTACAAACGCCACGACATCGACAGGTTGGTTTAGGTATCTTGGTTTGGTAACGAAATTAAATCCATAAAACTGCTTTAAAATATAGTTTTACCTCATTAATAATTTTATAAAGATTGGATTTCTTTTTAGTGGAGTAGCTCGTACGCCGACGCTTATCTAACAGGTGGGTTTAGGTAACTTTGTAACGAAATTAAATCCTTTACTGTAATTTAATGTAACATATTATGTGAATCCAAATACTGGCAGTCGTACATCACAGTTTAATCTTATGAACAATATAAAGTAATCTGTTTAAAAATATTAAACTAAATCTTAAAAATGGGGCAACATTTGGGGGAGAACTTAACATGAAAGTATAAAATAAGATTATCAAATTACATAAATTATGACTGGAAAGGAGACCTAGATTCTAAGGGTACCTGATGATGGTGTCAATAAACTTTTGCTTTCGAAATTAGGGTATTATAGGACAAGTGCAGGAGCACACTTCTTATTCAATACAGATGGACAGTAAGAAAAAACAAAGATCAGTAAACCGACAGGGTAGATAAAAAAGGGGTATTTTAAGAAATTAAATGTAATCTGCATTAGTAAAGAAAAATAATATTAAAAAGGGTTGGGTTTGGAGTAAATTATGTAAATATGTATTATCGCGCTTGACCAACGTATTATCAAGATTGGTAATGATAAAGTAAAGAATGGGTGTAAATATTGACTTGATGCTTCCTGTACAGATAATAGGTATATATAAAACAGTGCGATGGATTTTCTTAAGAAAGGGTTATGATAACCGACGATGATGCGCTGTCGAAGTTTTCGGTGCCAAAGTAATAAGAAAACAACACCTGCTCGAGAAGAAAAGTGAGACATGCGTATGGGCAGATGGACTCCTAACTTTTATTGCACCTTTATATGTTATACGTTGAGGTGTCCGATATTTTTGTTTGGGTATTGTGCTGATTGTAATCAGTTAATTACAATAAATTAATTTAACAGTGGGGTTGCCCTGCTCAGGTTTTCGGCTCCTCACGGATTGTCCGACAGTGGGGTTCCGCTGAAGGGCTTTCCACCCTACGTAGTAGCATCATGCCAAGCGTGTACGTAATTTGGGGTGATACTGAGTGTAGAAGTATTTAAAGAGTAAATGAAAATTATACGTACACGTCAGAAGGTGCGATACCAATAATAAAATGCAGGTTATCCGGGTGATGTGAGAAAAGGGGTTCTATATGAAAAGGGACGAAGTGATAAAGTGCATGCAGAGGTTCGCTGCAGACGCACAGTAATAGGTATAGGGGTTTTGGTAAAGAAATAGGTAAAGAAAAACTTCACGAGGATCACCATGAGTGTCGCAGACAAAGATGATGGGTGAGACATGGGAAAGGCGTAGCCAAGAAAATAACCTGTACAGTGTAGACAAGAAAATCACCTGTAGTGTCGCAGACAGAAACAGGTGACAAAAGGGGTACAAATTACGGGAGACAGACAAAGGCATAATATGTTAATATATTGAATTGTTAACTGGTATAAACATTTTATTGATACTTTGAATGTGAAATTGATAATTAACTGGTGTACAAATAAATAAATGAAAAACCCAAGCAAACAAAAAAGGTTAATTTTTTGATTTCTTATCTCTACAATGCGACAGATTAAAAAGGGGAAAATATAATTAAAAACTATCAAAATCTGATATGAAATTTACCGTTGTACCAAACTTTAAAAGAACCTGAAATAAACACAACGTAGGAAAATAAGGTAACACATCCAGACGATTACAGCCAACGTGATTGCTTTTGTCACGTGATATCAGTCAATCAGTTTCAATAGTTTTAGTGAAAAAGTCCGTAACTATAACAGTCAGCGAGTTGAAAACTATATATCCTGCAATGACAAATGGTCCATCAGTGAGCGAATTCTTCAGATCAGTTTAGTGGTTTCCGAAATTTCAAAGTTTATCATCTTTAAAAATTTGTAAGTCAAAAACGAATTGAGATACAGACCTCAGGTTTGTGGTAAAATGTTTCTTTTTTGAAGACCTTTAAAATGAGATACCACACGGCGTAGGCTTGTATTTAAAATTTTTGACCTCAACCCCTCAAGGGAGTTTAATTTACTGATAGCAAAGATATTTGCCCATACTACGACATATTGACTTAACTTGACTGACTGAAGAGCAGTGAGATAAGAAAAACGCGTGCGGTAATAAAAACCTTACCGCACGAAAAATGAGTAGAATAAGAAGTTTTTATCTCACGGGCATAAATAAAAAAATAACATACCCTGTTTCTATGATTTTCACTAATATAAATTTTCACATGAACCATCGTAAGGCAGATTTTCTACGAACACCGAGTCAACCGTTTCTATTTCAGTACAGTCCGAGGCAACATTACTAAACACCGCACTAATGTATTAAAAAAAACTTGTTTTCACACTTTTTAGTAATCTTTAACAACATTAAAAGAAAAAGAATATTTGAAATAAAAACTCTGCGAATTTACCCGAACATTTTTTCAGCTGGTTATCGCCGCGATCCAACAAAGTGACTAAAGAAGCAAATCATGAGGTTTCGCCAAATAGGGCTTGTAAACCATAAAAATAAATTACTATTCGTCCCCGGAAAAGGAACAAAACAGATATTAAGGAAACCATTAAAACGAATATAATTGGTATAGATTATAAATTTTACGGTAGAGTCGTAAAGCTTGAATAAACTTTATATCCGAAAAGTTATAATAATGTCTTACTTAAGAGGCACTTCGCTCTTCTACTCTGTTCGCGTGCTTATTATATCATCAAAGCTGAAGCCTGTGCTTAAGGCGATGACGATTAAATGAAAAGGGAATAAAATGAGTGTTTTTCGTGAAATGCTTGTTGTACTTTAACAGAGATGTTGAGTTTAGGATGATGAATAAGTTCTTACAGAAACCTAAGCAAACGCTTTTAAAAGTAAAGGGTGTTAAAGTCCCGATATTTGGTGTTAAATACTGATGATGTTTTTCAACATTTTTTCATATACAGGGTGTTATGAAAGGTACTGTATACATTGGAATGGGTGACTCCTGGGGTAATCTACAGACACAATAGGGATAATGCATATAACCTAAATAAATCTGAAATATTTTTTTTTATTCTCTACATAAATTAAATGTCCATGGCGGTTGCGGTTATCCATTTATTGTGGTCTTTATTAACAAAAAAAGGATTTAAAACTGCAAATTTTCGCTCGAATTTCGAAACTTGTAAAACGCGATCCCATTGGCTGTGTCGTCAAAACTGAACTTATGACTCATCATGAGTACATGGCGAATTCCAGTGTTGTAGAGTCATCGAAAACTCAATAAAAATGGCATTTAATGCGTAACTCATCCAATCAAATATCCCTGCACTTAAAGTAGCAGGTTCCTAAAATCTTATTCATGTATACTTTAAGCCGAAATCGATCCAGGAACCTTTCAATTTTGCAACAAACATTGGCATTTTTGACATATCATCTTAATAATTTCAAGTAAATAAACTGAAATTCTTTATTTTCATGGCAATCTTGGAAAATTCAAAAATTTTCAAATTTTAGATGTCCCCGATGCAAATAAATCTCTTTATTTACAACTTTACCGAAAAAATAAGCGATTTAAATTAGTGGGAGGTATTCTTAGATAACTAATGGATAAAATAAACCCAAAAAGAATCACTAAATAGTGTAAATAGTGTGGAATAATATCGGTTAAAAATAGGATTTGTCGGAAAAAATCAAAAAAATCCGAATTTTACCCCCTAAATACGCTCCTGGTTGACCCACTCGGTATTCATTTTACAGTGTGATTATCCCTTTATAAGATAGTGTTGAAAAATTGGGGAAAAAATACAGAGTGATTCAAATGTGCCGATGTCTAGGGCACAAAAAGTAAAAAAATCGAAATTTAATCGGCGATTGCTCCCTTCCTATAGAGAATGAAGAATTAAAAAATATGGATAACACATACTTTGACGAGCTCTTTCCTATAACGTACATGGGATTTTAATTTGAACCATTTTGACCCCACAAAAAATTAAAAGCCGCGAAATATTTGGGTAAAAAATCTAAATTTCCAGTTTTTCCAAATATTTCCATTTTCCAGTGATTTTAGCTTTAGGTAAGTGTATTGCAAGAAAAGTATTTGAGATTTTAAAGTTTCCCTTGTAAATCCTTTTTTCGATCTGACGTTTTGTTTTCGAGTTATTAGGTACCAAAGAGGGGTCTGGAAATGACATTTTTCGACCTAAACAAATTCAAAAGAATTACTTGCCATTTTCTGATCCTCATCAGTTTCAGTGGAGTTCTGAAGCTCCGGGTCCCCTACAACCTCCGAAAATTTACATCGATTTAATTCACATTTGCGACCTGTACCCGATTTCAACGGAAATCTCGGAAATTTTGACTTTGAAGTTTAATAGCTCCGAAACGAAACATCCTGTATAACTGAATTTTTTACTGAAGCTAGTTGACCTATTCCTCTATCAACCCAAAAAATTCGATTTCTCTCCCTCTGGCTGTTTTCGAGAAAATCAAACCTGTTCGACTTTAGGTTAAGCTTTACGTTAATATGTAGATTTTTGCTGATCTCCTGACGTCACTTTTCAAGGACAAATGTGGCTGCTTTTTAAATTGTAATAAATTATACCGAAAAGTAAACATCTTTTCTTGCTAAATTACCGTAGTAATTTTCTTCAAAATATGTTTTTTGGGTTTGTAATGACTTCCTTAAACGATTTATGCAATAAAAAAAATATCTGCATATTCCTTATTAGGGTTACCAGATGACTCGCAGTAAAAAAGAGTATACGTTTACACTTCCAGCGTATCCTCAAATCTATAAAAATATTTAACAGAAGATTTGTAGAAAACGAATATTTATGGAAGTTTTGTGAATACATAACGCACCGTCAGTGCAATACTAACATAACTCAAAATTTGAAGTTTCGAGAAAAACGCGTTTTAACATTTGAGGCAATAGAAATAAAGTAATATCTTCAGAACTAATTGATGTTTTTAATTCAAAATTGGATTAGCTGAATCTAGGTTGATTAGATATAACTGGAAATCATTGATTCTTAATAATTTTAAGTTTAGAGTTAAATAAATATAAGAAATCTTTTAGCCTTTTGAGATACGTTGGTATTGCACCAATAAATTTTGTTATTTGAATAATAAGTTACTGGCATTTTGAGATGTGTTGAAAGTTACATTCAGTTTCTGACTTTTTTTTTTAATTTTGGTAAATATGAAGTTTAAAAAATGCTTACTGCTGACGCTGATGACGAACTTTGGTAAATTTATATTTTTTTGATGAAATAAATTTACAAAAAAATACTAATTAAACCTTCAGCTTTTATTATTATTTATTAAAATTCACAATTTAAAATTTAATAAAGAAAAGTTAATTTTAATAAACAACAGGTCATAGTTCTCAGGTAAATTTTGATTTTCCATTACTGAGTGGACGGTAAGTTTGTGTAAAAATAATGATACTGATCCTTAATTGCTTTCGTATTACATAAATACAAAAGTCCGTCCTTCTTCTGTTTTGATATTTTTGGTTGATCTCTGTACGCTAAATTCAGTGAAATTGCATTGGTTATACGGGACCGGTTGCTCTTACGACCTCATATCGATTGCTTCATATTCTTTATCGTCATAATTGTATTTGTATTGTACAATATACGGCGCATCTTTACTGAAACTTAGGACTTTTATATTGCTCCATAAGAAGTTCTCATTTTGAATGTTGAGACTAAAATTATTTCCCGTGTCCTCAGAAAGTTGTTTAAAATCATATATATCAGAAGTGTCAAGCTCTTCGACGATATGTCGACTTCCATTTTTTTTTTGGCTAAGCGTATAACTGGAATCCATTGTGAGGGTATGTAAATAGGACCACTCCTTAAATCTCTCTTTTTTTCTCGCTCAATTTAGGAGTGCATGCTATCCCCCTCATTTTGAGTGTGTCCAGTCACAAAAAATTTGTGAGTTATATTAGAAATATTTAGATTGGATACGGCGTATAAGTACATGGCAGCTATAAATTTGTTTTTATTTTGCCCTGCGCAATTATCTGAAAAAAACAAAACCCTTTTTCCATCTGCACTACGTTTGAGAAAGTTTAGAACACAGGCACCAATTTCATTGGCACCACGTTTGGCGCAATGCTCACTCCACACATAGCAATATCCTTGCTTGGGAACAATATCATAAACCGTAAAATTATACGTCGATAATTTGCTTTTATAATAAAAGGATGAAACCTCGCCAGCTGGAGTAGGGAGAACAGCTTGGAGGTCGTACACGGCAACTAGTTTATTTTCTTCTGTTTTTGCGTCTTCAGCATCTTTCGCTTTTTCTATTCTAGAAAGATCTTTATCTTCTAAATGTTTTTTATGTCTCTCTTCCAGTTGTTTCTTATCTTCTTCATTGGAATTTATGTAAGTCTCACAAGTAGCGCATTGATCTTTTTTCGGTTTATGAAAACCAATATTAAAATGTGTATTAAAAATATGTTCATAAAATGACTTCTTAACATACTGAGAGCCTTGCTCTAGGCACATTTCTTTATACAACCTATATAAAGTGGAAATGTTCAGTGAACTTTCAAAGTACTCTCGTTTGGTCTGATTTCTTAGACAGTGGGACTCTACTCTTGCGATGGAATTAATATGATTTATAACTGAATCTTTTAAAGCTGGGTTTACAGTTTTTTGATTTCTATGCTTTCCTCGCCTATCAGATTCCACAATTAAGTTGGAATCACGCTTTTTTATTGTAGTACGTATCATCGTATCGCCAATGTCTAAAGTGGCCATAAAAAACTTTTTGCAAACACGAATTTTTTGTCCTTTTGTGATTATAAAATAGGCTTGGTTATGGCACCTATTTCTATTTTCTTTTGGGTATCTGTAATTTGGATTGACATTTTCTATGTTGGACGAAATATACTGCCGCTGTCTTGTATTGTCCCCAATTTCCCAAAATGACTTTAAAATGTCCTCTCTTTCTTTATCTGATATAACTGCGCAACATCTGTAGCGGCATTTTTCGTTGCAAGGTGTTTTAAGTTTTCTCTTTGGTATGACTCTATTTTTCGTATTATATTCTTCACCACTATTGCATTTCTGCTTTCTGATATTTCGTTTCCATTCATTGACATTTCTTTTTCGTTTGCGGCACTTCTTTTCAAAAACATCGTTTCTTTGACCTGTTGGTTCTTGATCCTGTTCAGTAAAAATTCTCTGATTTTCATTATTTAAAACTTTTACTGATTCTATTAGAGGCTTTTTTGGTAACTTCCTTTTTTTCCTATTTCTAAAAGCTTGTAACTTTAACTCTGAATCATTTGAGTCAAAGCTGCTATTACTATTATCTTTATTTCTAAGTATATTGTTTGAATCATCTGACTCAAAGCTGCCATCACTTGCATAGTTTTTATCACCGTTGTTTTTGTATTCAACGTGTTCTTTTTCAATTTTGCCAAATTCAGAATTACTACCATTTAAGTATCTATTCTTGTCTTCATAAGCAAGGTTTTTTTCAATATTGTGGCCATCATTATTAATATCGTATATGTTAGGTGGCTTTTCCACTACACACCTTTGTAAGAAATGACCATCTGAATTTTCTATAATAACTTCTTCAACATTTTCCTAAAAAATATATAAAATATTATAGAAAATAAACAGTATTTCCCACGCTCAGCGCAGTATTTCATAACAACTACTCCAGTAGATATTATATCGAATTTGGAACTATACAGTATTTAAAGGAATTAAAGGAAATGTGTAGGTGCTATAGAATACTAAAACATTGTGGCATATAGTAAATTCTGCAAACTCACAACTGGCACCTCTGAAGAGAAACTTATGTTTTTTGAGCATCCAGCACTGAAAAATTGCAAACTCAAATCTGGTGCGTTTTTATTTAAATCATAATACTCCTTACTCGTCCCTTCATCGGTTTCCTAAAAAAATATACACTGATTTAAATAACAATCGGTCAGTACGAGACAAAACGGTACTATTGTGTACTCTCTTAGTGTTAATGGTTTGTACTTTAAAACCAAAATGAAGTCACTCAATTTAAAAAATTACACTCAAAATAAGTTAGGGTGACTTACTAGATTTAAGGAGATAATACTCAGATTCTGATTTTTTGCACGTTCTTGGCAAGCACTCTGGGTGATAATTGCAGGAGATAATTCTATGTATCCATTGTTGTAGGAACCATCAGTTGTTGTAGAAGTCAAATCATTCTGTTCAACCTACGGTAAAGATAATCGAAACCTTTATAAAATATTGCAACACAAATTTTTAATTAAGGACTTTATTTTTCAACATATTGGCAACCATGCGCAGATAAAATTATTATATTCCTTATTTTTCTTTTTTATAAAGAATATTTATATTGTTTATAATATAAAACGGAGCATCCTTTTGCATGCAAAAAAAGTGAGGTTAAATATTTGAAGAGGGTACCTATATATGTATTTAAGTTTTTATAATAATACTTACCGAAATTTCAGCCGATGACTGCTGTAAATCACTTAGGGCCATTTGAACTAATAATTTTGTTCTAGAACTCATTGTTTTCTTTCGTTATTAAAAGATATTTACTTAAAAACACTAAAAGCAACTGTTTATAAAGTACACAAAACAAAACGACAAGGTCAAGCGTTGGCGAATCAACTTACTGAAGTTGAGTAAAAACAAGTGCAAGACTAACACAAGTAAGATGTGGTAGTTTTGCATAAATATTTTAAACGGATTTTGCGTGCAATACCAACATAACTAAAATGTGTTGGTATTGCACTCAAATGTTTCATTTTTCCTAAAAACAGCAAACCAACGTATAATGTTATCAAGGGTCTATTTTGTAAATTTTGAGATATGTTACTATTGCAATAAGTAATAGTTTCTTTGAGCTATAAGCGCCATAACTCAAAATCGTAAATTTTTGAATTGTGTTGGTATTGCACTGACGGTGCGCTAATAAATTAATTCGTAGTACAGAATCAAATCAACCAATTAAACGTTAATTATCTACTCTTAATAAAACCAAAAACTGTTAACAACGCATTTTGAATAATAGTACGCAATAGGTACCACAACTACAACATAATCAGTAACAGAATACGAAAACATAAGAACACAACATTGTTGAGGAAATTATAGAGTATCCTGTGTTTTACGATTTCTATTTAGCACTACTACGTATTTTTTTCAGCATGTCCTTATGTCCTTTACAATGATTGAAGAACTGCACACAGCTCATATCCATAAAATTGAAATGCAGCATTAAAATGCTCTTGATAGAGGCAGGCAGAAGACGATTCCGTTCATCGGTCCAGTGAGTTCTCATCAAGCTGAAAATTTTTTCCAAGTTGGCGTTATGTGCCGGTATGGCATAGAAAAAATAGCAACATTTCAGAAGTTCAGATGAAGTACTGTGATTTCGCGCAGCAAAATACTTCGTCCATTTTTGGTCTGATAAAAGCTCAGCGAAATCCTTATTTCCCACTTCTTTTAAAAAGGCCTTGAGATTAACATATTGGTCAAATAAAAGAGTATCATCTAATCATCTATCATCTATCATCTAAATCTACTCCTTTATTCTTCAAGTACTCGACTGATTTCTCAAGAGCTTCCCAATAAGGAATATTTTTTAATTCCATCCACTTCAACATTTGAAACTCTTCAAAATGTTGCGTCAATTTCGATAAACATTCTACTGCTGGTTGGTAAACATATACTATTTTTTTTTAGTGTACTTCGAGGGTTCTCATTATTTTTCCAGATGATTTCTTTAACTTTCAAAGGCAAAAACCCAGTCTCCAGTCTTTCTTTTAGGACTTCTGACACTGTTGATACGATAGTCATTATTTCTATCAAAGAATTTTTTTCTGCTTCCATTGTCTGGATTTTTTTGTAAAACATATTCGCCAAGCTGTGAACAAACCATAAGTAAGACTCGTTTAACGGATTCTCGAAAAGCCTTCGCAGTAAAACGGGGGCGTTTTCTTGAGACAACAAATATGATTTTACAGCCTCAAATATTTCAAGGAGCCTATTTATAGCTGGAAATAATGATATCCATCGTGTTTTAGAATTTTTTATATTCCACATGGATGAACTTACAAAATTCCTTTAAGTGTTCCGTTCGCACAGTATATATAGAAAAATAGTTATAAATTTTCACTATAACTGATTCTATATCAATGGACAAACCATCCACTGCTTGTTGAATGCAGTTATTTAG
This sequence comes from Philopedon plagiatum, assembly GCA_963971165.1. Taxonomy (NCBI): domain Eukaryota; kingdom Metazoa; phylum Arthropoda; class Insecta; order Coleoptera; family Curculionidae; genus Philopedon; species Philopedon plagiatum. The sequence continues at coordinate 24,097,780 of OZ020193.1, read as the reverse complement.
AATGAGCTGGACAGCCAATTCCTATTAGGTCTTTGTGCAATCTTAATTGTAAATGATGAAAAAGATTGTTGGATCCTTTTCTGTTCAGTCTTCCAAAATTTTTATTACAATTATCACCAGTAAATGCAATGCATTTTTCAGCCAGATCATTCTTAAGGAATCTTCTTAAGGAATCTGTCAGTAAATTACAGATGGTTTGAGATGTTTCATTTTCTAATGACTTAAGTTCTATTAAACCATGTTTAATTCCGCTCTCTCGATCAAAATACTGAATTATGATAGGAAAAATTTTAGTCGCACCATGATTTGAACCGTCTGTTGAAACACCAACAAATGGGACGTCTGTAAGTCTTTTCAAAAGTATTTCTAGTGTATATTCAATATATTGTGTCAGCACATTATTAACAATCGCTTCTGCCTTAGTACGCGTCGATGAAATCTTCGAAGCTACCTCTGAATCGCTGAAAAGTTCCTTGAATAATTCATCAGAACAATCAGACGATTTGTAGCTTTAGTGGTGTTTACAGCGTGAAAAGCTAGTGTAACCTCTGCCATTAAAACTTTTTCTTCTAATTTAGTGTGCTGAGTTACAAAAAAATCGTTAATTTTTTTCGAACTTCCGGCGGATTGGATATGATTCTTTTATTTCTGTGACGCCAGATGCTGGTCTAGATCTGCTTTTCCTTTATTTGCCAATAAAACGGGGGTATTACAAACCTCGCAATGTACTTGGGAGTCCAATTTTGTTCTTTTAAACATAGCATGCTTACTTTCCAGATTTTCACTGAAAACACATTTTGTCGTGACATGACGTTTGAACGTATGATATCTACCTAAAATAAGGTAATATTTAACACTATATTATCTCATTTCAAGTTTTTTAAAACATCTTACCTGTGCAATATAATTATTTAATTTATATGATGATACAACTAAATAACTTGTCACTAGTTTAAATTAAGCACAGTCGCCTGTTGAGCAAAAGCCAAAAGCGCTACGCTACGGTACCCGGCTCAAGCAATTCGAACGTAAAGTCAATAAATGGTTGTAAGGAAAAGGTGCGCTGCCTCTGGAAAAATTTTTAGTAGTAATTACTGTGCTGACTTAGGCAACCCGTAATATATTGTGCTGTACTAACAACCCAAAAATTAATATGCGCTTGCCTCACCGGCGTCATCTATTAGTAGCTGTACGAATTTATAGATTTATACTACATGTAAATTGAAAGGGCCCGCAGAAAGTATTGAAATTGAATAAAACGAATTTATTTTGTGAAAAAGAGTACATTTGAGAGGATTTAATAAAAAGTAAGAGTACACAAATTTAGGATCTCAAAAAGAGTACGGTTGGTAACCCTAGACACAATCAATAATTCTTTTAGTGTAATCGAACAATTTTAGGCTTTCTTGAGAAGCATAAAATATTGTCTTTGATGCAGTTTGGCTTTCAAAGCAAGAAAAGTACACAAAATACAATCTACAACAATAGAGAAAGTTTAACAATAATAATAATAATAATAATAATAATAATAATAATAATAATAATAATAACAACAACAATAATAATAATAATAATAACAATAATAATAATAATAATAATAATAATAATAATAATACTAATAATAATAACACTTCTTTATTTCAAATTACAATTACCTCCATACATAGCAAGCAATGCATAAAATGAAATGACGTCATTTCAAAAACAAAAACTTATATATCGTGTTCAAGAAAGTCTTTTAGATGATATGGTTGAAGTTCAATTAATAATAATCTTTAACATTTTTTCAAAGCTCTAATATGTTCTCATAGATTTAATTGATCGAGGTAAGTTATTATATAAGTTAACCCGTAAGTACTACTAGCCAATTTTTGTTCCATAATTGCTACTATTGGGTCCCACGGACCCGTTTTAATTTTCGTCTTAAAAATTTCCACTAATTGAAAATAAACATTTTATTTCTAAAAACAAGTTGGAATAAACATATATTATTTTTAAAAAGTAATAAAACAAATTAAATACAGTTTTTACATATTACACTAGAGCACTGGAGACAAACATATATTTTACATGTTGAACATCGATTACTAGTTTTCCGATACTTGTTTGGGGGACATATGCCACATCTTGGTCTTTTTGGTCTCTGGAGCGTTTGAGCAAGTATAGGAGGTTCTTCAAATATCAGATTTAAAATATTAGCAGCATTCATACGAATTTTGCGGGGCACATTTGTATTATAAATTCTAGCCGTCACATGGGGAGTGTATAATTGCCTTCCTAGTTCTTTCAGGTAACTAGAGCGAACAATTTCGAGCTAACGATTGAGCCATATCTGAAAGTAATTCGGATGTAAAAAAATAGAGTTCGCCAGCAAATACAAAAGCAGGTAAAATATATTATTTAAAAAAAAACTGATTATATTTATTTCTATACCAATAATAGTTTTTTGGCGTGATTGGTAAAAAACTAATTTATAATTTTCATTATACTCTTAAAAATAGCGACTAACATACTCTAATAAGAAACTAAATTAAAATATTGCTATACGTACTTTAATGAAATAAGTTACACTCCTAGTACTATTGGGTCCGACGGACCCAACGTCACTGTAAAGCACGACAGGCTAAATCGGACACACACACAAACTACTGCGCGTAGCTAGGCACTAGCAAGAGAAAACATAGCTAGACGGCCGCAACCCCTACTCTTTTATTTTTACCGAATGTAGATGACGCTAATACCTCATGGGTCCCAAGGACCCGATAGTAGTACTTACGGGTTAACACACAAGTATGGAATCTTTTCAGTTATAGGATGAATACAAAAGATTTGCAGTTCTTATATCATAATCATGATCATTTAGCCCAGTAAATACTAATTTGTTCTTTGTTTTTAAACACAAACATTAAACATTCATATACATATGTACAGTGCATATACTGTAATTATTTTTAGTTCCCTAAAAACACCTCTACAAGTCTGTAGAACTCTTAGTTTCCGTATTACTCTTACTACTCTTTTTTGCGCTACAAATACATTCGTATTTCTGAACCACTACCTCAGAATATTATGTCGTATTTCATAACAGATTTGAAATTTGAATGCTATAAAATTTTAATAATTGTTTAATTATTCATGTATGAACACAACCCTTATACGTCCATACCCCAGTGTACCAAGCTTCGCACATAATGCATTTATATGAGATTCTCACGATAAAAACTCGTTTCCTAAAAACTTTGTTTCTGTTTCTTCCTTAAAATTAGTTCCGTCTAAGTCTATGCTTATACCGTCAGGTAAGTTTAACTTATTTTTCTTGGTTCTATTAGTTTTATTTTTCTTTAATATTAGCTTATTTTGATTAAACTTTTTTTTGTCTATAAAAGCTGTTAAGCTGTTAAAAGCGGTTAATTTCTTGAAACCTGATACCTGGTATTAGTAGGTTGATGTCATCAGCATAGTTTGTTAATGATACGTTGTTTCCTGTTATATAGACGTCGATAAATTGCAAATAAAGTAGGCCCGAAATGCTGCCATGAGCTATACCAATGATATTTCCCTAAAATCAGACTGAATTAACCTATTGTTTTCCTATAGCTTTGTTCGCGGAGACGATCCGGAACTAGTCCGTGACAAGTGCGCGTGCGCTGTGCGATTATTTGCGTTCGCGGAGCAGAAAATCACTGATTTTGACAATAAATTTGGCGTTCGCGGTGATGCGAGAACAAGTTCGGGACACATCCGTAACCAGTCAAAACGATCCAAGGATTTTGGCATGAATTAATTGTCCGCGCAAGTGCAGTGTGAAATTTGTTTGAAAATTGTCATTTAATTTTGGGCGGGCTGTATTTTGCGATAACGAACAGTTAAATTTCATATGCTGTTAGTTGTATAAAGGTAGATATAAATTTGTATATAATAATATGCTCTAGTATATTCAATTATTCTTGTATTTAAAATTACTCATAACAGAACAAATATGTCTTTATGGCAATTTTAATCATTATATAATGTTAAATTAGGTTGTTCAGTCTAAAAATTTAATTCAAAATAATAAAATATGTTAAGGTTAAGTGATTCGCAGGTGTTCCGGACAAGCACGTTCACCAAAAACGTTCGCGGAGATTTGTCAATTCCTGATCGGTTTCGAATCGCACATGCGCATAAATGGTTGGGATTATTTAACTTGTACAGGTTACGGACTGGTCACGGATCGTCTCCGCGAACAAAGCTTATATTACGACTCTCTGCAGTCGATCTGAGAGGTGTGATCGCATCCATTCATAAGCATCTCCTCTAACTCCATATTTATTTAACTAAATAAGCAGTATTTCCCTGTCTACACATTCTTATGCCTTACTGAGATCTAAAAACATACCTACTTAGTGCTAAAGTTTTGTTTTCAAGGTGATCTAAAATTACCTTTGTAAACTGAAAAATTGTCGACATGGTTGTTCTACCTAGAAGCTTAGATCTCCGCATAAGCTTAACAGTCTTGAACACACAATCATCTCAAAAATTTTGGAAAAACTCATTATTTATGGGCAGGATTGGATTCTCGGGTACTAGAGGGGGGTAGTAAATGAAGATTTTAAGTTAGTTAAGCAGTGGTTTAATCCAAATAAACTTGCCTTTAATACTGAAAAGACGAAATATATATTTTTCAAAGGTTAGGGGATGTCATTAAAGATCGGAAATTCAACGATTGGTAGGGTCTCGGAATATATAGATTTTTGGGAGTCCTGTTGGAGCGTACCTTAAAGTGGGACCTGCACATAAATGAAGTTGGTAAAGTTCTTGCATCTGCTATCTGGGCTACACTGAAAAAAGTGATTGTAAAATCACAAGATATTTACAAGAAAAATTAGGAAAATATAGGTACATACATTTTCAAGTACTTAAATTTTATATTTTTGTAATTTTTAAAAAATTTGGTAAATCTGCAAAATTATACATGTAAAAATATTTCTTTTTGTAAAATTCCCATGTAAATTTTATCCATCTGTAAATATAATGGCGTTTTTAATAAATTTATATGAAAAATGTAAAATTACATTCTGTTTGTGAATACATCACGTAAGAAATATAATAAGATTTAGTTTTTTACAAAGGATGGGCGTTACGACTTAAGCATATGTAAATTCACAAGTTTTCTGTAAATACTGACCAACAAAACGACAGCAGTGGATCACGTGTGCTTCATAGGCGATGAAAAGTTACGAGAACCTGTTGTGACCACCAGGGATGGGCGTCGACGCGTAGACTTTAATTGTCGACGTTGACGCGTCGACAATGCGTCAACAATGAAATTAACGTCGGCAATATCAAGAATACTAAAAATGTGAGGTTAAGTTACTTAAAATTTCAGCATCTTCAGCAACACTTGAAAGGCTGTTCTCCAATTGGGGATATATTCACAAACCAATAAAAACAGAGTGTCTTTCTCGCATTCTAAAATGTTGATACATGTTTATTTCACACTTAAACTCGAAACAGTAAGAAACACGCTAAATTGTGATCACTATGAAAGCGATTTTGGGGACAATCTTAGCTAATATTATTTTTGTATCTTTCAATATAATTTTAATGGGCATTATAAAATTTTAAAGTGATTGTCGACGTTGTCGACATCGCTTAAGTTGTCGACATCGACACCATAGTCGACGAGTCGACAATTCAATAGTTTACATGACATTGTCGACATCGCCCATCGCTGGTGACCACCATTTAACAGATAATAGTTGTGTAAGCAGTGCAAATTTTGTCAAGAAAGTTCAACATACAGAATCAAGAACCGCAAGCTTGTTAAGGTTCATTATCATTGTAGAAGCGCCATTATAAAAATGTAACTATATTATTTTGTTTAACATTTGAAATGAAAGCAGAGGGTGAAGTCTAATACCGTGACTAAAGTCAGCCGAAAATGTATGTATGTAATGATTACGCTTAAAACCAGGTAAGCAGGTAAAAATGTATGTGTTTCCTGCAATAACCTTAATAAACTGTTTTTAAATTAAAATGTATTTTTATTTTGAATTATATATTTCTGCAAATTTAAAATATAATATTTCTTTGTAATATTACAACAAGTATATAAATATATCAAAATTTTGAGTAATTTTACGTAAAATCTGTAAAAATGTCATGTTTCTTTACAAGAAATTTGCACTTTCACAACATGTTTTTACAAAATGCGGGTAAAAATATTACTATATAAAATTAATTTCACAAAATATGTGTAAAGTAATTTCATAAGAAAATTGTAAATCATGACCTGTCACGATATTTTTGAAATTTTACAAGAAATTTAATGGTCGCAGTAAAAGCAGTCCATTTCCTATAATTTCATGAAACTTTCTTTTTTTGTTTCCTGTGAGTTGAATACGTTGTTGTTGTTGTATTACCTAGGGAAAACCTGTTATAATGCAATTCCAGAGAACATCAGGCAGTGTCAACCGGACAATTTAAAAGGAGGGTTAGAGCTGTGCTGATATCTTCGGCAAACTATTCTTTTAACGAATTCTCTAGAGTCTAGAGCACAAATTTTTATAGTTTTGTTTTAGTTAAATACTTTTATTCTTAACTTTAAATTTAAATTTTGTGTTTAATCTGCATATTCTCTCCTTCAATCTCTACAATTGTTGTCTAGGTTCGATTGAGTTTTATCAATGCAATGCTGTGTATGTTTTGTCGGTTAATCGCTAATTTTGTGCTAATATATATTAGTTTTGATAATTTGAGATGTATCCTTTTGTCGACAATTTATTTTTGTCATGTCCGTATGTAACGGGTTATATTGTATATAGTTTTATTTACTTTTATGTGTGACTGAGAATTTTATTTGTGCTACCTTACTTGGGATATACAGGGTGATACCACTATTGCTATCTCCGAAACGGTAAAAGATACGAGGTCGGTTAAATTAGAGAAATTGTTCCATTTTTAGTCCCAACTTATATTTCGTTTGCGAAGCTGCCAAATTCTCTACAGATTCTTATCTACAGGGGATTTTTTAAAAATAGTCAAAAATTTAATTCTTAAATATCTCGAAAACTATTATGGTTAGAAAAAATTGTATTAACAAAAATCACACGATTTTTTACCTTCTCTAAAGTAACGTTATTGTTTTGTTTATATCACTTGTTTTTATTGAGTTATTGAAACTATCTTGTTTTTTTTTCAAATATGGAACTGGACATTTTTTGCTGTATTTTTTGAAAAAATACTTCATACCCTTTACATCTGTGTATCACTTGATTATGTTTTTCGACGTTTTGGTGAAGAATAGCATCATCTGGATCTACCAGTACGGACCTGGCCTTTTTCAAGTTTATGTGCCATTTCCCAATCACAGAAACCATAGCGATAGGTTGTGAATTGTGCCTTAACTTGGAAGATCCCAGGTCCGTATGGTGGGAAAATCCTGATGCTGTTGCTATTCTTGATCAAAATGTCGGAAAATAATTTCAAATTATACACAGTTGTAAAGGGTATAAAGTATTCTTTCAAAAAATGGAGCAAAAAGTCCAGGTCCGTATTTGAAAAAAACAAGTTAATATCAGTAACTCAATAAAAACAAATGATATAAATAAAACAATATCGTTACTTTATAGAAGGTAAAAAATCGTGTGATTTTTGTTAAAACATTTTTTTTCTAACTATAATAGTTTTCGAGATATTTAAGAATTAAATTTTTGACTATTTTTTGAAAATTCCCCGTAGATAAAAAACTATAGAGAATTTGTCCACTCCGTAAACGGAATATGAATAGAGACTAAAAACGCCACATTTTCTGCAATTCAACTGACCTCGTATCTTTAACCGTTTCGGGGATAGCAATAGTGGTATCACCTATTTTAGACACCCTGTCAAACCTTTAAAAAAGTAAGAATGGTAGCAAGTATTATATATTGCGTACAATCAACGTGTGATTTTTTTATGTCCTAAATATATATATATATATATATATATATATATATATATATATATATATATATATATATATATATATATATATATATACTGGGAAGGGTAGTCTTGACCGACAGTTGAATAGAACGACTGTTGATTTTCTTGGGGTAGCGGTCTCGGGACGAAGTAAAACTCTTTTTTCGCAAACGCCAAGCTTTCGGAAATTTATTTTTTCCTTTTTCAAGGCTACAATAATGGAAATTATTACATGATAGCTTATATGTATGGTTTTCTTTTTATTAAAAAAACATAAAAAGAAAAACGGAATATGTTACTTATAAAAAGGATCAGGAAGTTATGGTCAATTTCAATTTACTTACGTGCAAATTGAGTAATACTCTGGTGATATGTTTGTTTAATAAGTAAGGCATCATTAGTTACATTTTTAGTTAAATTTTGAGCTTGATTTCTTAAAAGTATTAAAAATTAAAAGAGCAAAGGAAAACATTTGTCAACCTGACAACATATTTGCATATACTGCTGGTTCTTATTAGTATATATATATATATATATATATATATATATATATATATATATATATATATATATATAGATATATATATATATATATATATATATATATATATATATATATATATATATATATATATATATATATATATATATATATATAGATATATATATATATATATATATATATATATATATATATATATCTTAAATTGTTTGATCAACACCCCTTGGGTTTTTGTACTAATGTATAATATGATCAATAAATTGAATTGAACTGGTAAATTTTCTCTGTAACAATTTTTTCGAAAATATTTTTTTTTGACAACCAATTTTTCGAAATTTATTTGGAAAACATATTTTTTAGAAAAAAATTTAAAAATAATTGCTTTTTGTAAAACAACGTTGTTTTATGTCCAATTCCGAAAAAAAATATCTAAAAAATAGGTATTCGAAATTTGTTTATCAGAGTATCATAGAAGGGAGGATCAGTTACTTTAGGCTTATAAATAGTAGGTTAAAGTACAGTCAAGCGTCGCGGGCCGCCTTTTGGACAGCCCTGGGTAAGGATAAATTGAGTATGTAGATTTGGGGTCGTAAAGCGTGAATAAATTTTATATCCAAAAAGTTATATAATATCTTACTTCGCTTTTCTACCCTGTTCGCAGGTTTACAATATTATCAAAGATGAAACTTCTGACTACAGCGATGAGGACTAAATGAAATGGGAATAAATTTAGTGCTATTCTTAAAAGGATAGTTCAACTTTAATAAAAACGTTTAGGATAAGTTGTTTTTTTATTGCCGTGTTTAATCTTTACGCACGCTGTACAGCGAGTCAAGAGAAATACTTTATACACTGGTGAGTAAAGTAAATTGTTTGTATAGGGTGTTTAATTCATTGGAATGGGTGACTACTGGGACACACTCAATATTTTTTTTTTGGTTTAATAGAACAACTAAAAAAAATTCTCTAACACCCGGAAACCAGATCATAAGCGCGCCTGCACGCATTTTTCTATACCTCACACGTGACCGCAAATCGAGTCATGCCGAGCGTCGGGTACTAAGTACTAAGCGCCCTTGCGATCGCATAACACCATAATAGGTAAACAGCACACGTTGTCGCAAATAGGATACCGTTTTCGTCTCGTTGTTCTCGGTTTTGTTGCATCAGTAACGTGGTCCAGAGGTAGAGTATCCGCTTATGTACCGAGAGGTGGTGGGTTCGAGGCCGTGCTCAGGTAGATTTTTAAAAAAATTTTTGGCATTTAAAAAATTAGATCGGCTCTAACAGGTGTATTGGAAACGGGTTAATACTTCATAGGGTGGTAAGTTATTTTTATATTATTGGTAATCTCATTGTACTACTCAAAATATCAAGCATGGGAAAATATCATATATCAAGCAACGCCGAAGAGCAACGGGACAAAAACGGTATCTTGTCGCAAATAACCTTCAGCCTAGTTATAAAATAAAATAAAAAGCCTCAGGTTTAATCAATATTAGTTGATCAGTTTTTGTTTTTATGATATAACAAAAAAGACAGAAAACAATTCTGAGCAAACCCGAGGGTTTTTATTTTAATAAAATAATAGTATATTTCATTACCAGTCCGGAAAAAAGGATTTTTCTGTGCGCGCTTGACAAATTCTCGTGTGAGGCGCAGCCGAACACGGGAAGTCAAGCAAGCACGGAAAATCCATTTCTGGACGTGTAATGAACGATATTTTTTATTATACTTCTTTGAAAACGATAACATAAAACAAAATATAACATAAAAAAATACATACATACAAAATAAACTTGGAATATTTTTATTTTCACAACTGTTATCGGAATTTAAAAAAAAAACTACTAGAGTAATTAAAAATTAACTATTAATAATGAAAGATGCCACTTTTTCAGGTTGAGAGAACATTTTATTAGAATGAATTTAATTGACAGAAAATTAACAACGCTGACAATATGGTCTTTGGCAGGTATGATGCGTTTTCATGGTAACTTTCAAATCATTTAAAAGGTGATTTAAATTTGTCTATGTCAGATAAGATTGACAAAACGTCAAAAAATATTTCAGAAATTCATCTAAATATTCAAATATTTACGAAATAAAATACAAAATAGGTACATATTAAATATCAGATAGCATATAGACTTTCTTGAGTTTAGTTTATTTTCCTATACCTATATTTCTATTTTAAAGCCAAAAAATAGTCGGTATCTTCATTCAGCACACTGAAAGAACTGGAGACCAGGAAAATTTTTTCCGTGCGCTCTTTCCGTGCGCTAGCCCGAAAAAGCCCATCTTACATTATTACTAAAACAGATGAAAATAAGGTGTTTTCAAAGAAGTATAATAAAAAATATATTTTATAACTAGGTTGGAGGATATTTGCGATAACGTGTGCTGTTTGGCGTGGGTCTTTTACGATCGCAAGCAGCGTTTAAAACCCGACGCTCAGCATAACCCGATTCGCGATCACGTGTGGCGTATAGAAAAATGCCGTCCGCACATGCGACGTTGCCAAAATGATATTTTTGAGGGGAATATTACGTTTTAAATTTGTTTTTCTAAAAAAAATATACTAGAATTGTCCAACAATATCCTATAATTGGCGATTAGACAAAATCAGATAGACTCATTTTATATGATTTTGAGTTATTGATAAAAATCCAATAGGCATAGGCCCTTTGATCTAATTTAAAAAATGAGACAAATATTCACTAGAAATTGAGTTAAGGACCTAAAACTAAAGAAACGTACGTAAAAAAAAGTTCCATAGGAGTTATTGTGATTTAAAAAATGGATTTATCTTGTTCTGCTTGATTGAAATGGACTTAGCTTCCTTTGCTTGAAGAGAAATAAGACACTGCATTAAAAAAACATAAAAACACTCCTTTCGTACGATTGTTGGTTCGATTACCACACCACCTTTAAAATTGTATATTGATTAATATTTATTGTTAAACAGTTATTTAACGGATCAACAGAACACAAACTATTTTATTTAAAAAATTGACAGAAACGTTTATTTTATTTGGTTAAAAAACATTTTGTAACACAACAAATTTGTACACTGACAGAATAATATTCTTTGCACACCAACATGTCGTTTAACCTTAAGAATTCAAGCTAAAAGTAGATTACTACCCAATATCAGATCTGAAAAATAATACGATTTAAACCCATTACTATGGATGTATTTATCTTGAGTTGCTTGAAAAATGCAAAAAATTAAGTATTTTTAGATTTATCTGTATTAGCTGGACTAGCCTAATTTTAAAGACAAGTTTTAATAGAAAATATCCGGTTTACGGTATACCACTAGGTGGAGTAGTGGTATTCCCCTTCACGAAGGTGGAGTCGTGGTAATAATACGCTTCATGAAGGTAGCAAAAAAGGAGTACGCTTTACACAAGGTGGAGTAGTGGTTGTGTTGAATGCCATACGTTCAGCACTGGCCGAATGGTTTGAAGAATTTTTGGTTCTTATCGGCTAATAAATCAGTTCGTGTCTTATCGACCAATAATCAGTTCGTGTCTTATCGACCAGTAATCAGTTCGTGCCTTACCGATCAATAATCAGTCCGTGTCTTATCGACCAATAATCAGATTATCTCTTAACGACGTATAATCAGTTTGTGTCTTAATGATTAATAATCAATTGAGTCTTGATGACTAATAAAGTGCTTTGTGACTGTTTGCAGAGGATGCAATATGCCACTCTCTCCAGGGACGACTTTGCCGTCAATGTTCTTAACTAAAAGTAAACGCTTAATTTAATCTGTCTCTAAGTTATCTACACAGAGTGTGGATAATAGTAAAATTATCCTATAGTTCCTTTGCCAATGTGGTAATAGCTGCAAGATTCTTGATCATCAACAAAGGTGACTAATGTTACTACCAATAAATGAAAATTCAGTATAAACAAACTAAAGGAAAGGAGGGGTACTACGCAACACTTGACAACAAAGGTAACACTGTTTCTTGTAATGTTATTTAATGGTTTAATTTTCTTAACAGAAACATACCTTAAAGGTTTACCAAAAATTATAAATATTTAGACAAATAGTAGTCAGTCGAATGTTAATCAAACTTAGTTTTACCTCTTATGTATTTTGGTAAGTAAAGTTGACAATAATAATAATAATTAGGTTTTGGTTTTGATAAATGTATGGTAATTTAAAATATATTTCAGGTGTAATGAATGTTATTATCAATAGTTATGTTGCGATATATTTATATGGAAATTTGATAGTTCAATAAATAATAAAAAATAAGAAAGTTAGTTTATCTCCCTATGTTACAGTCTTTGTTAGCAGCACAATAAGATTTATGTCTTTGCCCTCGTTTGTTTTGGCAGTCTGTGCTCAAAGAAGCCTGTTCGAAACAGCTGCTTGTTAAATTGTAATAAATTATACCGAGAAGAATAAATTATCATATATATAATATAACAAGTTCATCGACAATTATCGGCAATTTTTGGGAATATCCGCATGAATGCAATTTGAGTCAGAAAAAGCATGAATGCACGTAGTGCACGAAAGCTTTTGCATGCTCTAAACCGCTTGAATGCAGATTTGTCGACAATTTGCTCATAATTTTCAATGTACGCGTTATATTCGTGGAAGAATTTAATGAGCCAAATTTGCGACACCCCATCAACCCTCGACATTTTCGAATTTGATTCAGAAAGGAAACCCTATTCTATACTTACTATAATATCTGCGTGTTTAATAGCCATAACTTCAATAATAAGTAATATTATTTCGTATATTTCAGAGCTGTTTTTATTTTTTCTATAATAGTTGAATAAAAAAATTGTTTACTCACTTTGGTGTTTCTCTGAATATGATTTTGACAGACAAATTATCTGGGAAATTTTTTTGACAGAAAAATTGCCCCGATAATTTTTTTCAACAATGAACGGTAACAAAATAAAATACCCGTATTTTATTGCTAAAATTTTGACTGGTAAATGAAATTTTCCTAGTAATTTTCTTGAAAATAATAGTTTTATGTTAGTAATGAAATGACTTCCTTAAACAATTTGAGCAAAAAAAAAACATGCATATATGCCTTATTGTGTTATTTTAGTGTCGTTTATCAATCTTAAAATATGCCACATAACGGAAAGCCTGGCAGCAGCCGTTCTCAAAAAGTAGGTGGGGGATCATATAGTTGAGCAGATTAGGAGTAACCCTGGAGTCTCTAATTGCTCTAAAATGTAAATAATGATATCTCCTCCTTGTTTTTAAATCTATGAACTCGTCAGAACAGACGTTTGTGGCAGCAATCACTTCAGAATCCGACGCGAACTTTTTGCCAGCAATATTTTTTTTCAATTTCGCAATTCAATTGAAATCTGAACAGGCCAAATTTGGCGAATAAGGTGTATAAAAACTATTTGGAAGACTAACTGATGAATTTTTGTCATAACAATTATTGATTTGGGGCAAAGAGCATTGTTCAGGTTGGGTTGGGTTGGGAATATGATGTTATTTTTGGCTAAGCGGGGCAGTTTTTCGCGAATATTTTGGTCTAGTTAGTCAAATAAGCTCGCACAGTACTCTGAATTTATCATATTTCCCTTTTTAGGGTAATCTATGAAAATTTTTGCGCACAAATGTTCAAGTTAGCTTTACAGATAAAATTATCCAAAAAAAACATTGACGGTAAACTGGGTTTTCATATCGAGATATTTTTATTAAATTATTAAATTAAATCTTCAAAATAACGAGTATTTCCGATCTCTTCTTTTTAATATGTCTTATTTCTTCAAAATCTAGTCTGAGAGGAAAAAATACTCTGATATTTTGTTCTTAAGCTTATATCAGTTTGCCGGTTACTGTTGTACGGATGTGGTTACAAAATTTTATTTATTTATAATGTGACATTCCCGCTAATATGGTAAGAACATTATATTTGTATGGTTCAAATTCTATTTAAAAACATTCTAAAATAGGTATAATAATTATGGATATAGCTATGCTATATGCTATATCACTTTCCCCTTATCGACAAGTGTATGTAGCTTATCGATCAATAAATTTTAGTTATTGATGATTTATAAATATCGATAGCTATCGATATTTATGTATAGTTAGAGAAATATCGACCTTTATCGATATCTCAGTATCAGATTTTCTAGTGAAGTGCAACCGGCAGATGGTCAGATGATAATTATTTTGAAATCTATTTAGTACTTAATAATAACGTATAATGGCACATGGACTACAAACTTAATTAACACATACACGTATACACACGTATGTATTTACATTGACTAGCATTACGACCCCCATTCTAGGGAAGTCCAATGCTGCAATACGACCGGAGTGCGGCCGGGGCTAGTGTTGGCCCTTGGTAGCCACAGCGACATGAAAACGAGGAAAAACGGACTCTTTCCGCGAAAGCTTGCAGAGTCAGTGAAAAGATTCTTTGCTGTAAAGCTTGAAGAGCGTTGTTGGGTATTTTTTCATGCTAAGGTTAGATTGTATGTTCTCTGGAAAAAGCATACATTGAAAAAACCAGCTTAAGAGTTTTTTGCTTATATACATATTTACATAAATGATCGTGACCGATCCAGTGTTTATTTATTTACAGTTCCATTTATTCGTCCATTCATTCTTATATACATATTCCATTCGTTCTTATATATACTACACTCATACCAAGTACCTATTTACAATATTTACAGAATATATACATTATATACAACGTTAAGGAATTTGGCTTACTGGTTCGCTTTTCGGCTGGTAATGATCCTACAGCGCAGAGCAATCAATATATATATTAATTTAGATTACCAATCAAATGTCTGTATGGTGGAAAGGTAGAATGGGCGGAGCTTGTGGAAGGAGTCAAGATTGGAGTAAAGGAAAAATTGCTAGGGGAGTTGGAATTAGGTATAAAGGATAAGCTCGGGTATTTGGGCTTACTTTGATTTAGGATTTAGTTAGAGATGTAAAAGATGGAATTTCGAACAATACGTTTTTAGGGATTTTTGGGATAAAATTTTCAGCATAAATCGGCAATCTATAGTATACGGGCTTATGTGTTACAGCGTCTTCTTGTCTGATGCGTGTCAGGTTTCTTGTTAGAGGTGAAACATTGGTTTTCGTCCTATAGTATTTGTCAGATTCGTGACATATGTAGTCCCCCAGCATTGTGGTGCCGCACACAGGCGAAAAATCGATAAAAGTCGGACAGAACCCTATTTTCGAAAAGTTCCTAAAATACAAAAATTAGGCTTTAGCCCTCTACCTTAATGACCAATCTATGGCACCTGTGCGCGCGAGCACTGCGAGGCCCTCCGTTACTTCCCTACGTTAGTGCGAAGAACGGTTTGTTGGAGAGCGTATGAGTTACGGAAGATAAAGTGCTATTTTGTTTATATGTATGTTGGTGTTTTTCGTGGATTATTTTATTAAAACTCTTGGGATAATTTGTGTGTTTACAATGAATTTCGTTTTTTGTTTATAAAATTAATAGAAGGATAACGGTTATGGTAACTGGCCAAGTAGCACAGTTATTTGTATTTTTATCTTATTATTTACCTATACATGGGGATAAAGTTAACAATACCGTCAGATTCCAGTTTAAAACTTTGATTAGACGTAAGCCTGAAATTTTGTTTTGCAAATACAACAATGATTTTATGCGACCAAGTGCGACCCTTAACAAAAATGGCGCATTTATACAGTTATGTTTGCTCTAATCTGTACTATTAATAAAGTTGTTCAAAGTGAAAAATCTGTACATAAAGCAGAAATGTAAAAAAGGAGTTTCTATCTTCTATTTAAGGTGTTCTGAACCAAAAGAGACAGTTTTTAGAATATTTGTCTGTCTGTCTGTTTGTGTCTTTGTTCCGGCATCACTTAAAAACTACTAAAAATATATCTTATTTGGACTTTTACCGAAAGATAGGTCTTATAGCCAGTTAAATAGTGGGGTATATTTTATTAGGTTAGGTCAAGTATAGGTCAAGTTGACGAATAAAATGTTTAAACCAGTATTTCCTTTTTATTACAATACTCGTTTTTACTATAATTAGGTAATTTCAAATTTAAGGCAAGTATAGTTATAAATACGTTTACTTTGAATCAGTAATAGATTACGTAATAACATTTAAAACTATACTTAGCTTAAGTAAGCCTTAAATTTGGTTGTGCAAATGACCACAAGTCTAATTACTCGCCCAAAGTGGTAGAATAAATAATAATCAGGTACTGGCTACTTAATGAAATACTTACCTAGGTTTAAATTGTTTTGGGTCATAATGAGAAATTAACATATTATTGTTTTTTCCGAAAATTCTATCCTTAATAAAAGTAGAAAAATTAATTTTAACGTAGCACTAGTTTGTGATATATACATGGAGACGCAAAAATAAAAAATATATAACTACTAAAAACCAATAATATTTAAAATCTAACAAGAAAATACAAAGAAGTAATCTAATTCTGCTTTCTAAAAAAATACTTATTTTATTGATTTTTAGAGCTACAATATTTAATCTTTTGGCTTCCTTGTATATTTTACATAAAATTTACCTATCAAAATTTATTTTTTCTTATACACTAACTTTTATCAAGAATCACACTTTCTGAGAAATCAATATTAGAGAAGCTTTTTCGTTGGCGCCAACTTTTTTGCACTGTTCTTGGTACATAATCCTAATAATGTTCATTACCATGAGATATCGTTCAATGTAATTAGGCTTAAAATATTTTTTCTTAGTCAAATAGTGTGTTAGCTTAATATTAAAAATATTTTGTTCGACAATTAATAACGTGTAGGTTTTGTCCGACTTTTATCGATTTTTCGCCTGTGTGTGCCGGCGAGCCGATGTAGCTCACCGATCACCGTGGAGCGTCTGGCGGACGTAACGCATCTTAATGCAGTGTTTTGAAAACGCTGTAACCTGCCCATTTGCGAGCCTGATACGCTGCACCAGACTGGCGCAGCGTACACCATAACAGGTCTGATGATCTGATTATAGACCACCAATTTATTCTGCTGGGACAAGGAGGATTTAGGAGAAAGGATGGCATACAGGCTCTGCATTGCCAGAAAGGAAAGGATCTTCGAAGAGCGTAGGAAATGTGGGCAGAGAACCGGAGTCTTTCGTCGATAACAACACCCAGATACTTTAGCTTTTTCGCTGGCAGTATCTGGGCGTTGTTTATCTGGACGGGAATATGGATTGTATTGTTCGTAAATTTTCTTGTAAGAGTTAAGCACTCACACTTAGCTGCATTAACTTCCATCTTTTACTTCTTATACCAAGGGATGAGGTGGAGGAGATGGTTTTTAATGTGAGACTTGGCCACATTTGCGTAGAATTCATTAATTTTCTCAGTTGCAACTCTCCTTGTAAAGGACAAGTTGTATGTAATATTTAAAGCTATTTGGCTTCGGAAAACGGTGGTAAGATAAAAGCGACATACAAAGAGCCCCGGTGTTTCAAACTAGATCCAGTGTTGTGTTATCAACTGAGGGATTATATTCTAGCGATGCTCTTAGTAAAGGTTGTAGGATGGAAGTGAGAAACGTATCATTATTGTTTTACTTCCACCAGAATAATAAAGAAGAAAAATATGGCTCAGTTCGGCCGAAAGGAATCTCGTGCTAATTTAACCTGTGTATTGTATTACCCTATCCACATGAATGACCAAGCCTTATAGGACAAAGAAATGTTTGATCTTGTTGGCACCATTTTCGAACATGATCTCATCTGGCACAAACACATTACTTTAATAGCCACACTAGCAGCACAAAAGCTTGGTTTTCTCTTTCGAGACAGATACTTCTTCCCTTCCTACTTACACACTCTCTATGTTTCCTAAATAATACCTACCTGTTCCAACATCTGGGGAGCTTCATCACCTGAGAAACTTAACATCCTTGATTCTATTCAATATTCTAACCATCCAGACTTATCAATGATCCAGTCCTCACAAGAAAACTCCCTGCTCTCGCTCATCGCGCTGTTGGGGATTTATCCCTTTTCTACGACACGCCCACGGATTTTGCTTTAAAAAACTAGCTGCTATAATTCCTCCCTAGATTGTTCCTAACAGAACAACAAGAGGCGCGTTACGTATGCATCCCTTTACTGCCGCCCAACAAAGGTCTAGAACATCCCACTTCTCTCGCTCATTCATACCCAGGGT
Source organism: Philopedon plagiatum (assembly GCA_963971165.1). Lineage (NCBI taxonomy): Eukaryota > Metazoa > Arthropoda > Insecta > Coleoptera > Curculionidae > Philopedon > Philopedon plagiatum. Next base: position 24,079,157 of record OZ020193.1, on the reverse strand, counting down.
CTACAGATTATGGAACAAATTGCATGCAGATGTTTTCCCTTCCCCTCCAAACATTCAATCCTTTAAATCTCGAGTCAATAGGTTACATTTCCCTTTTCTTCAGACACCAACGTTAGTACTTATTGTCCCAAATAAAAAAATACTAAAAAATAATAAAGTTCATTTATTTTAAAATGGCGACCATTTAAATTTTAAGCATTTAAATCGACTCGTATAACTTTATCATTTTCCAGCTTGGTAACAAATAGAACTTTCAAAGACCTTTAAAACGATGTATCACTCGTCCCTCTTGCCATTAAAAATAAAATATTTAAAATGGCGGCGGTAGCCATTTTGCACCAGTTACTTAGAAAGGATAGTATTATTGCTGCTTTACTTAAAGTCTTTTAAAATTCTTTTTTGTTCGGAGTTTGAAACGAATATATAATTTATTTTCCAAACAGCTACCATTTCAATTTTTAAAACTAAAATTTTTAGGTTGAGTAGAACTTTTAAAGAACTTTCAAACGATGTGTCACATGACACCTATCGCCATTTAAAAACGCTTTACAAGATGGCGGCTGGTCACCATTTTGAAAGATAATTTAAAATTTTTTAGTCCTCATATTCCTTCATATTTGATCTCACAAAATTTCATTTTAATATTCCTTTCGTAGCAAAAGTTAGAATGAGGGGCGGACTTGAGGACGCACTGCATATCTAGTTATCTTAGCTACCTATAGCTACATATATACAGGGACCGACAAAATGATCTCCCACATTTTAAGCTTTAATTAAAAGGCTATATATTTAATTAATAGGTAATTGCTACTTAGAATTTTATTATTTTAAATGAAAGTGTATAATATGCCTTTTTTCATTTAGTTTTGAAAATTACAGAGACCAAGTAGCGGCCATTTTTTTTCGATGCACATTTATAACTGATCTCTGAAGGTTTGTATCACGTAAGCAGTCATTTGAGGCGATATTGCTGCAATTTCTTGGCGTATTACTGCTTGCAATGGTTCCGAGATGGTTTTCAAAGACCTTAGCTTTCAGGTAACCCCATAGGAAAAAGTCGCATGGGGCAAGATTGGGTTAACGCAAATCGACATGCTACGCAATTTTATGGAACCAAAACTTAAAGAATCTGGATGGAGCTATACAGCTCATGCGGCAAGAAGGTCAATGAACGTTTTAAGGGCAATGTTTCCAGGACACTTAATCTCGTGACGTGGAGAGATTGGGTGGCCTGCTTGAGTAACACAAACCTTCAGAAATCAGTTACAAATGTGTATCGAAAAAAATGGTCGCCACTTGGACTCTGTAATTTTCAAAACTAAAGCGAGAAAATGACACAGTATATACTTTAATTTAAAAAAATTAAATTCTAAATAGCATTTACTGTGGCCTTTTAATTAAAGCTTAAAATGTGAGAGATCATTTTGCCGGACCCTGTATATACATATGTAGATTGGAGTAACCAAATTTAGCTTTAGTTTAACATTAAATAGATGTCAGATGTTTGCTAGAACCTAAAAATAATTTTTCCTCGACAACAGCATAATTGGGAGGTCCAAAACAATAAATTAAATATAATTCTTTCCTTAACAGCGTAATTTATTTAAATGAAGTTCGATCACGTAGCAAATGGCTCAATTGGCATTTTAGTACGAAATCTACACTGTGCATAATAAAATCATTTTGCAAACTTTTAAAAATAGGTACATGCGGGCTAAACACAGAATTATATTTAAATTAAAAACAACGCCACAAGTAATTAGGTCATTTACAGCCAGATTCTCCAACGGTAGTCCGGTCTAATTTGACAACCAAAAGTTTTAAACTGACAAGTGTAAGAATAAGACATTTAAGTTAGATACTATGGATTTATTTCTGAGCTTTTTCGCAAATTTATAAAGAAAAGGGCAATTTTAGTGCGTACTTTCGACAATAATTGAACTAATTTGATTACAGCAACTCGTTCCAAGATGAAAATAATTTGGAAACCCAGCAAATCGCTGAAATATTAGAATACTTCATAAGTTTTTAATGACGACTTATTAACAATGACACGACAAAAACCTGTCAAAACATAACTGGTCAACTAGAAAATCTTAATTTAAACCAGTACTAAATCTTAAACTTTCTTAGTGAATCTGAACGTTATTAATGTTTTAATTTTAATATCTTGACTGTCTATAATAGGGAATATGTACATTGGAGCAAAAAATTTAGGTCACATTGAAACTGTGATGTCTTTTTGGAATTTTCTGTTTTAAGCTTATATTTGCAAATTGTAAATCATTGTACTGTAGATTTATTATTCAATATTGAATTGGAAAGAATTTTTGTTTGGTTTTTATGATTTATTCTGAAAAAGCAACAAATTTACATTTAAACCGAAGTTCGACTTTTTGTTATTACGACTAATATGACACTAAAAAAATGAAAAGCCTTATCACAAATAACGTGTATTCCCTCTTCTTGCGTTAATAACTGCTTGAAGTCGACAAAGCATACATTCAATTAAGTTTAGAAGCACGATCACATTCTTATCTATAGGTATATCCCACTCCTGCAATAGCAACTCTCTCAGCTGCTGGGCAAGCAAATATCTAATACTGCAGTTACAATCAAACTAAATATAGCCATCAGCTGGCGTCATTGGGCATGTGCTTCTGACTAATTTGTCACTTAAACGATAAAACGTAATGTGGTGTTTCTATTACATGATTCATAAAAAAACCTAAAAATTAAAATCTCTGGTAGGCTTATAGATTCATTTAGCAAATGAGGTGAAAACTCTGACTAAAAAATACCACTCTAAATTTTATCGTTCATTAATTACCGTATCCGCAATTTCTTCTTGCAAATTCTCCCTAATAACGTGGGTACGGCCATAGTTAAAAGATATTCTATACGCGGCACTACTGTCAGGTTTTCAACAACAGAAAGAGACGGACAAAGACAGCGAGCAAGAGCGAGATAAAAAATAAGATGTATTTTGTAGATATTTCATAGTTGTCTTGTCAAAGAACATGTGGTGTGCTGGAGAAGTTGTTTGATGATCGTTATTTTTCACATTTTAGTGTCCTATGTTGTGTTGGGCTATAATATTGACGAAAACCGTTAGTTCATGCGAATAATAATACCAAGGGCAGGATCCTACCAAAAAATAAGTAAGAAATGGGTGATTTTTTGTGGTGCAGTGAAATTTTCAAGCATCGGTGATAGAACTTTCACGAAGTATGTTTTAAACTCGGTTATAAACAATTTATCGTTTGATTTTTAACATTTTTTGAAAGGCAAAAGTTTAAGTAAGTGACTATTCTTTGTGTTAATGGTACAACATAGCCTATTTGGTTCTGGTTACAATTTCAACCGAATTCGCGAGCGTTGCTACCTATAAAATTAAAATACACATCTTTGATAAATCTTCGGTAAATTCCGTCTGTGGAATTAAAAATACTTTTGATTATTTTCGGTTTTCACTAAGACTGATAAAAAATTAGATCACAATATTATTTAAGTTTATCAATGCTCTGACTGGATCATTTGTTTTTTCTTTATAATATTAGAGCCATTGACGTCAGGCTCTTCAGATGCGTCGGATAAGGGCCGGTATTTGGGCATTTCTTTAAAATAAAAAAATGTGCGATTTGAGGGAAAAAAAGTATTGTGTATGTCTGTAGACTACCGCAGGAGTCACTCATTCAAATATATGCAGTGAATTATATGACACCCTGTATATAGGTATATACAGGGTCCTGCAGCTCACATCCCCTCTTCTGTGGCTCAGTTATTAATTAAATTAGAGTATTTATATTTTGCAGACTTTGCCTGTATCCTAGGGTGCATTTCATAAAAATATTTTTGATTATACATGGCGATATCATGATGATATATATTTTTAGACTACATGCCATATATTTTATTGGTTATATGGGTGCCTCTTATGGTTACCTACATATTCCTAAAATTTTATTGAAATCGGTTTGGTGATATCAGCGAAAAAAAAAATAAACCTAAAAAAAATCAGTTTTGCACCACTGGATTTAAAAATTAATGAAAAACACAAATAGTGCCCCGTTAATAAAATTGTCCAAGGTACTTATTAAGTATGGTCTAACAGTCTCGTTAACCAAGTTTGATTGATCCGAATTCCACAGGGTGTCCACAATTTAGTGTCAAACTTTAAAGCACTTTATTTTTCATATTTTCAATAGGAATCCCAGTATATTTTTGTCATTCGATGCGTCATTAAAAAACAAACATTTTTCTCTAATATCAACCTTATCGCAATTCCTAACATATTAAAAGTTATTCGCCGAAAACTCGTTTTGTTAACTATTCCAGTAGCAATTTTAATGAATAAAAATCGAAGGTGGCTTTGAAAAGCAATCTACTGATATAACATTTTTTGTAATTATAAATATCTCGAAAGTCTTAAAAGTTTTACAGATATTCGTCTAAACCTATTACGCATCGTAAAAGTATTAAGTTTTAATAGTTTTAGTAATAACAGTTCATAATATCAAAAATACGCATTTCTAAAATTAATTACCTACTAAAATTTTGGTTCAGCATGTCTTCCGTTCTAACGAGTATGAAATGACATTGCCACTCTTCGTAATAGGTCGGGTGTAATGTTTTGAAATGCATTTAGGATTTTTCGCTGTATGTTTTCTGGCGTGGTTGGAGGTTCCTGATAAACAATTTCCTTAACGTAGCCCCACAAAAAGAAATCTAATTTAGTTAAGTCGGGTGAATGGGGCGGCCACTTACTTGGCCCTCCTCTTTCAATCCAATCTATTTGTGAAGGTTGTGTTGAGATGATCCCGATTTTTGAACGCACCTTGTTTAATTCAAAATATTTTTAAAATATGCAGAATATCCAACCATACCTTAACACAACAAATTATTATCGACAAATCGCAGCATAAAATTACTCCGCGGAATCCTTGACTCATCTGGTACAATATACTTACTATTTTCATAAAAAAAAATCGTCGCTGATCTTACCAAGAGGCGAAAGCGACACTTTCTTCGCTTTTGAGTTAGGTGCATGATGTGATTACATTTAAAGGTATCTATGATCTGACAAACTGGCGAACCTCCAGATCGAGTAGTTTTCAGTATACAGCAAATCGTCTATAGGCATAAGCGACACTAAACACATTATTAGGATCAGACAAAGGGGCGAACATCCACACAATGGAGTTTTGCCTAATTATTAGATCCCCCAATAGCAATTTTAGGTGTTACGCCTAGCAGCTAAAGGCTTTTAATATAGATTCGAACATTACTATTTAGGTGAAAAACTAATAAAATAAATGAATTTTTACTTTTATTAGCCATAGAGATGGAACATTCTCGAGAATTTATTTTTCTCGGTAATTTACCGTTCTCCGAAAATATTCCCCTGAGAACATTCTCATGGCACATCTCTCTCTAAGTACCTACTATTAAAATTTGTGTGCTTGCACACGTTTAAAAAATTGCTTTTTCTTTAATTTATAGAAGTTTTTTTTGTATTTTTTTAATATTACTAAAACTAGTTGTTGTTTCTTAGTTTATACTTATTTAATACTTATTTAAAGTTTGACAAATGGGGGTAATTCCAGAGACGGCTTCTAACCTACTTAGTTGGAAATAAAATTAGGAGTCGATTTGAAAATAAAATACAAATATTTATTTACCCACATTGTGTTATTTGAAAGTGCGAGATACGAAAATATCATACAGGGTGTCTGAAAAGTCTTAGCATGGGCAAATATCTTTACTATTAATAAAGATAGCGACACCACATTTTAGTTGTACCTTATTGGTTGATAAATCTACGTTTTTATGTAATTTGACTTTTTCAACCCCCTTGGGGGGTTACGCTAGGGAGTTGAGGTCAAAAATTTTGAATGCAAACCTATGCCGTGTGGCCTCTTCGTTTAAAAATCTTCAAAAAAGAAACATTGTTTTAGTATTTTAGTATTTATTTATTATTGTAATTCATTTTTAAATGGCAAGCCTATAAAAATTATAACTCGTAAATCGTATAATCGGTCGGGGCAAAAGTCGACCATTAGTCGACCTCTTGTGCCATACAGCACAAGTCGGCGCTGCTATTTTTTGTTTTGTGGGGCACTTTTTTCTAACTTTTCTCCAACTTTACTTCTTCATCTGTCGTTGTTATATGTTTTGTTTTTTGACATCTGCGCAGTAGACCAAAATGCGTACCACGCGCAAACCGAGCGTGCTAGACATGCGTACGCAAGTTCAGGAGATGTACTTGGGTGTCTACATTCGAACCTATTCACTTGTAAGAATATATCCCCAATAGTTAAGGTACCACTACGTAGTTAACTGTATAACTTTTTCCCAAGGTTTTTTCGACTTTATTTTTCGTTTTTTGCCATGTGCGCAGTAGACCAAAATACGTACCACGCGCAAACCGAGCGTGCTGGACATGCGCACGGACTTTTAGGAGATGGACTTTGGTGTCTACAGTTGAACCCATTCACTTTTCAGAATATATCTCCAGTAAAGGTACCACTACGTATTTAACTTTATAACTTTTTTCTCAAGTTTTTTTCGACTTTATTTTTCAATTTCGTGCCATGTGCGCAGTAGACCAAAATGCGTACCACGCGCAAACCGAGCGTGCTAGACATGCGCACGGAATTTCAGGAGATGGACTTTGGTGCCTACATTTGAACCCATTCACTTTTAAGAATCTATCTCCAGTGGTTAAGGTACCACTGCGTATTTAACTTTATAACGTTTTTCCCAAGTTTTTTCGATTTTATTTTTCTTTTTTTGCTATCTGCGCGGTGGCAAATAACGAAAAATACAGTCGAAAAAAACTTGGGGAAAAAGTTTTACCATTGATCAAAATGCGTACCACGCGCAAACCACGAGGGCTAGACATTCGCACGAAATTTCAGGGGATGTACTTTGTTGTCTAAATTCGCAGTGGTACCTTAACTACTGGAGATATATTCTTAAAAGTGAATGGGTTCAAATGTAGACACCAAAGTCCATCTCCTGAAATTCCGTGCGCATGTCTAGCACGCTCGGTTTGCGCGTGGTACGCGTTTTGGTCTACTGCGCACATGGCAAAAAATGAAAAATAAAGTCGAAAAAAACTTGGGAACAAAGTTATAAAGTTAAATACGTAGTGGTACCTTAACTACTGGAGATATATTCTGAAAAATGAATGGGTTCAAATGTAGACACCAAAGTCCAACTCCTGAAATTCCGTGCGCATGTCTAGCACGCTCGGTTTGCGCGTGGTACGCATTTTGGTCTACTGCGCAGATGTCAAAAAACAAAACACATAAAAACGACAAATGAAGAAGTAAAGTTGGAAAAAAGTTAGAAAAAAGTGCCCTACAAAACAAAAAATAGCAGCGCCGACTTGTACTGGTTGGCACAAGTGGCCGACTAATGGTCGACTTGTGCCCCGCCCGATTATACGATTTACGAGTTATAATTTTTATAGGCTTGCCATTTAAAAATGAATTACAATAATAAATAAATACTAAAATACTAAAACAATGTTTCTTTTTTGAAGACTTTTACACGAAGAGGCCACAGGGCATAGGTTTGCATCCAAAATTTTGGACCTCAACTCGCTAGCGTAACCCCCCAAGGGGGTTGAAAGAGTCAAATTACGTAAAAAAGTAGATTTACTAACCAATAAGGTACAACTAAAATTTGGTGTTGCTATCTTTATTAATAGTAAAGATATTTGCCCATGCTAAGACTTTTCAGACACCCTGTATGATATTTTCGTATCTCCCACTTTCAAATAACACAATGTGGGTAAATAAATATTTGTATTTTATTTTCAAATCGAATCCTAATTTTATTTCCAACTAGGTTAGAAGCCGTCTCTGGAATTACCCCCATTTGTTAAACTCTACATTACTATTAATACTTGTGTTATAATTTAGCATTAATAACACAAATATTTGTGATTCTTGAGCAAAACGAGTTTCTTTTTTCTGTTTATGTTTAAATAAATATTACTAAAAATATACTTTTGATGGTGTTTGACAATAAGTTTTTGTTTCTCGACCGTTTATTAAAATAAAATGCCTAAAAGGCCACTTACGCTTTTTGTTTAATTCACACGTTAATAGACAAAAGCAGGCGAATATCCCATATATTATTCAAAAGAATCTGACGAATGGGCGAACCTCCATTTAGTACCTATTTAGGGGTGATAGGGCATGACTTTTCAAATTCTATACATGTCTTTCGCAAGCACGTCTCTTGACCTACCTTATACCATAATAGAGTAAAATAATAATAAACTACTTAAAAAAAGAGCGTGCTCCAAATAGGACCTATTTTCTTTAAACTGCTCTCCTGTAAAATTAGCAAATTGTCGCTTTCGCCCCTTGGTAAGATCAGCGACGAAATGATGCTTGATTCTACTTAGGATTTTTTTGTAACAAAACCTTGTTAAACTTTATTTGTTTTCAAGAAATTAGCGTTCAATAAATTCAACGTTTTGAATGAAGTAGTAACAGCTGATCACAGAATATGTGTTTAAATTTCTTGTACGTTAAGTAGGTACAGTTAAGTGACCTTCCGATAAGTTTGTTTCTGACTTTAATAGATCACGAATTCACTTACTTTTACAGGAATGTTTTTATAAGGTGACAGAGAAACTGCAAAGGGTGTGAAAATTTCTCCGAAATCCAATTTAACGTTAACAGCTTTTGATGTGAGACAGTGACGCAGATGACGACAAAGCGTTGGGATTTGGAAGGCAATTTTTATTAACATTGTAAGATGAAACGAGACAGTGCTAGTTTTTAATAGATTGGTATTGTTCCTTACAATGTTAAAAATACTACAATTTATTTTTAACGGTTGTCCCATTGTCCCAAGGTACTTTTGGAATTACTTTTAAATAAAATCAACAATTATTTTAGAAAAATAACATGCTTACTTATTTTTCAAAAAGTAGAGACATGATAGCCCGAACCGAAGTTGAGGGCACTGTTTAGTCAAATAACAATAAAAATTAATGGAAGCTGTTTTTTTAAGGCAAAACAAATCTAAATGCAAAATGTTCATGGCCTATTTCCCGAAACAGCAAAAGTGCAAAAAAACAAAAATTTAATTTTTTGACATACAAAAAAAGAAAAACATGGTATTTTAAAAATACATATTTATTTAGAACAATTTAACGTGTTACTAATAAAAACACAATTATTAATGTAATTATTATAGTCTGGCTCGTATACGGCGTTGTCTCCGTAACAGAATTTTTCTTATTTTCTTATATTTGTATTTCTTGAGCATTGTTTACATTTTCACCTATTATTTTATTGATAATTTTTTTATGATGTTCTGAGTTATAGTAGGGTAATAGGAGAACTTAGAGTTCTCCTTCTTGTACTCCATTTTTTGCTAGATCTGAGACCACTCAAGCACGTAGGGAATGGTTGGTAATTTTTTTATTTTCAATGTCCAGACCGACCATTTTTGCAGTGTTTTTGGTCCATTTTCCAAAAGTATTTTTTCCAATGGGGGTGTTATTGTACCAATTTTGACTTATTGGCCAATTGAAGTTCGGAGTAAGGAAAAACCTGTCACATTCCATAAGATGATATCGCTTTTCCATATATTTCCTTAAAAGTCGAACTGGACATCTGGATTTTTTTTGTTTGATACTAGCCACTTGGATTCGGTGCATCTTTTGTTTCCGCCTTGAGCTGTTTTTTCTAAAATTGGGTTATATTCGATTCTCCCAGTTTCGTTACCAAAATTATCATATTCCCTTAGGTATTTTGTTTATTAATTTTTTCTAAACAAACTTTGTATCATTTTTTCAAAATTTTTTTAACTTGAAATGAAAAAGATGTGTTAGTAGAAAGTTATGGTCATTTGAGTTTTTTTTTTTTAAACTATATTTTAGGTAAATATTCAGATATACACGTGTTTGTAGAACCAATGTGCCGTCAGCTGTATGTCTGAATATTTTTTTAAAAGGGCTTAAGTCATGTTTCAAAGCAGCGGCCTGGGAGATATGCAAATGACATACGCTCTTTTTAAAAAAAGCCTTCAAGTGACTTACGCCCATTTAAATAAAATCAAGATATTTTAAAAAATTTACTGCCGTATTAAAAAGCGCTGGAAATCTCCTTTTAAGTGAAATTAATAACTCTACCCATATAACTCAAGAAAAAGAAATTAAAGCGAAACGGGAAAAATGATGATTTACGCCCTTCTAAAAAAACCTGATTCATTTGTGGTCGGTTTAGAAAGTCAATTAGTAAATATAACAAAAACTTTGAATAAAACACCACCCTAAAGTTTATCGCTTGGGGGTTAGCGTGTCTGAAATTTCTGCTTGCAAAATCTCACTAATATGTATCTATTCGCAAAAATTAAAATGTTAACGTAAACAAAATAAAATTTGATATCAAACCTGAGCCGAGCATTTTACGCGGAAAATGAAATTTGTAAACAGGATGCGATACAATTTGACTTATTAGAACTGACTAGTCAGTGTAATATTGGCTACTCATATTAAGGAAGCTAGCTGATTTTTAACATAATTTTCAAGTGAGCCCACTTGACAACAAAATTGACTAAGATGCCAAATAACACGACAATAAAAACAATGACAAAACGAAAACATTCCTCGTTATGATAGTTATCATTTATCAACAAAAAATATATAAGAAGTTAGAAATGTTAACTCCTAAGTAAAAAATGGAGACACGAAATTTAAATAAAAATCAATAATAAATTAGTACGCATCCTACCACCAGATGTCGCTCCAGCTCTTTTTCTCGTGGCGGGTTGTTTAAAAGTGACATGTTTAATATATAAATTTATTTTAATAATAATAATAATAATAAAGATGTTTATTTATGCCAATAAAACAATTAAAAATATAAATATAAAAATGATAAACTAAAAAAGAAAACCAAAAAATGACAGTAGTATACTAGTTGGCATAAATAGGTAGGGTTTTGATTTATAAAAAATCATTCTTCCAATCCTACCCTTACTAAATAATTTTTTATATTTTTTTTGAAAGTTATATGGCTTAAGCCCCTCAGACTAGAAGGAATATTATTATAAATTACAGAAGAGGTATATTTAAACGAAGACTTATATTTTTCAGTATGATGTTTAGGTATTTCTATTGCGTTCTGATTTCTAGTATTAACATTATGAATATTATTCCTGAATTCAATTTTTTCAAATAAATATCTTGGTTTCTGAGTTAAAATTATTTTATAAATAAAACAGGATATGTGGATTTCGCGTCTTTTTTCTAATTTAATTAAATTATGTTGGTCAAAACTAGGTGATACGTGATCACACTTTTTTAGCCCTATTGAAAAACGAACACAGTTATTTTGAAGAATTTGTAATTTCTGTTTATCTTCGTTACTGATATTTTTGTGATAAATGATATCACAGTAATCTAATCCACTTAGAATAATTGAATCAACCAGTCTAAGTTTAGTATCGGTATTTAAGTAGTCCTTAAAGTTATATAAAATTCTTAGTTTGTAGTATGCTTTTTTAATTATATTTTTTTATATGTATTTGATTATTTTAGAGACGATTTATTGTTTTTTTTTCGTATGACAATAAAATATTATGTATTCAGTAAATCCAGCTATAAATTGATGATTTTACTGATTAAATTATATTTTAGAATAAATTACCTATAAACAAACTAAAAAAACAATAATAGTCTGTAACAATCTAATACTGATACTTTAAACCCTACACAGTATAATACGTAAAATATAAATTATATAATAAAACTACAAAGTATGTACATGTCGGCTTTATTTACCAAAAAGTTATTGTTAGTACACTGTTATTAAAAAATGGCCCAAAATGCAAACAAATGTGTTTTGTTACTTTTATATTTTTTCCATGTAAATGTGTACATTTTCATAAAGTTCAGACTATATTTACTAAATACCCTTAACTCCTAAGCTTGAAAGATAATCCCCATTTTCATATGAATTCATGCTGAAATTCATGAAGGAATGGATAACTACACAAATGTAAAACCGGCATTAACAACATCGTCTACCAGTATTTATAAAAAAATTAGGGAGTGCATGGAAGAAAAATTAACAGACAACGTTGAGTTGAGGCTAAGTAATTTCTCTGCCTGCACTGCAGCCCAGCAATATTTAAAACAGATATTAAATATATTGTTTAAACAAAAGCAGAATTCTTAAAGAACAAACAAAAAGAATCATGTTAAAAAGGGCTTTTTTGTGTCTATCACGGCAGGTGACAAAATAGCTATTTGTGTATTAAGAGCGCAAAGTGATATATTGCCGCTCTGAGCGAGAAGTTAGACGCGCGACGCGTAGCGGAGCGCGGCTATCTCGCGAGAGCGGCAATGTCACTTTGCGCTCGAATTACACACATGATTTTTTCTACAACCGGTGTTTTTATAAAAATGTTTGGTAAAAATTGATAAACTTTGATAATCTCAAACTTGACACTTCATATTTCAAAAAGTGAGCATTACTTTACGTTACATATGTGTCTAGATAAAAATGTTTGTTAAATAGCTATTTGTGTCAAAAGTCGCAGATACGCTGGACGTTTCTTTATTATTATTATTAAGGTGTCCATGGTAACTAAGCGAGCGACAAAGTAACTTTGTCGCTCGGCGAGCGACAAAGTAAAACAACAAGTAACTTTGTCGCTCGGCGAGCGACAAAGTAAAACAAACAATTGTTCCTCGAAAATGTCCAACTTTGCGCTTTCTTTTGAAAGCGCAAATTTGTACTTTTCGCTCGGTTGTAGAAAATAGCTATTTGTGTATTAAGAGCGCAAAGTGATATATTGCCGCTCTGAGCGAGAAGTTAGACGCGCGACGCGTAGCGGAGCGCGGCTATATCGCGAGAGCGGCAATGTCACTTTGCGCTCGAATTACACACATGATTTTTTCTACAACCGGTGTTTTTATAAAAATGTTTGGTAAAAATTGATAAACTTTGATAATCTCAAACTTGACACTTCATATTTCAAAAAGTGAGCATTACTTTACGTTACATATGTGTCTAGATAAAAATGTTTGTTAAATAGCTATTTGTGTCAAAAGTCGCAGATACGCTGGACGTTTCTTTATTATTATTAAGGTGTCCATGGTAACTAAGCGAGCGACAAAGTAACTTTGTCGCTCGGCGAGCGACAAAGTGAAACAAACGCTTGTTCCTCGAAAATGTCCAACTTTGCGCTTTCTTTTGAAAGCGCAAATTTGTACTTTTCGCTCGGTTGTAGAAAATAGCTATTTGTGTATTAAGAGCGCAAAGTGATATATTGCCGCTCTGAGCGAGAAGTTAGACGCGCGACGCGTAGCGGAGCGCGGCTATATCGCGAGAGCGGCAATGCCACTTTGCGCTCGAATTACACACATGATTTTTTCTACAACCGGTGTTTTTATAAAAATGTTTGGTAAAAATTGATAAACTTTGATAATCTCAAACTTGACACTTCATATTTCAAAAAGTGAGCATTACTTTACGTTACATATGTGTCTAGATAAAAATGTTTGTTAAATAGCTATTTGTGTCAAAAGTCGCAGATACGCTGGACGTTTCTTTATTATTATTAAGGTGTCCATGGTAACTAAGCGAGCGACAAAGTAACTTTGTCGCTCGGCGAGCGACAAAGTGAAACAAACGCTTGTTCCTCGAAAATGTCCAACTTTGCGCTTTCTTTTGAAAGCGCAAATTTGTACTTTTCGCTCGGTTGTAGAAAAATGATATTTCATGTGAATTTTGACCTTCTGAACATGCAATTAGAATTACCGGATGCTTTCGGGAAAACCTGTTTCTTTGGTATCAAGTAAATTCTAATCACATCGTGTTGTTCAGCAGGTCAAAATCCATTATAAATAATATTATCTTTCACGTTTGATACCTTGACGGGCAAAAACTTGCCTTTTTTACCATTCTTCTTTAACCACATTTTATTATTAAAACAAAACATACACTTTCACTTCACTTCACTTAAAACCATCCTAAAATGTGCAACAGTTTCTGTGTTATAAATTCATTTACAAAATATAAAAATAGCTAATGAAATTGTTTAAAACTATAAAATAACTATTGCACCGACCTGTCACAGATCGCGGCGAAATTTGACAAGTCGTCAGCTGTCTGAAAGTTCAAAGAACGAGTGAAATGATGGTTGCAGAAGAATTATCCTACAGTGCCACCTAGTGGTAGGATGGACTACTAATGGTGTAACGGTCGTGTTTCCACTTATTCAATTCAAGTTTCACCCATGTAGTTATCAAATCAGCTGAAGAGGACGCCACGTTCTTAATTTGAGTCACCAATACGTTTGACTATTAACGAGAAATTAAATAGAGTGCATTTTCAAATTTTAATATATTAAACTTCATTTTCCAGACAAAGTTTCCTGTTTTGCATATTTTTCTTATCCCAAAACTACTCTGAAAGGACTTATTAATTGTTTGTTATGCCTCTTTGTTGCAATTAGAAAGAAATTAATATTCCAAAATAAGTAACTGTATTTAAAAGTAACAAAAATAAAATAAATCCTGCAAAGCAATTATTTTACCTCGTAAATTTCCAGTGACTTTTAATTATAAAAAGGTTGCCTGACCCTAATCTATTTATATTGTAGTAGTTATTCTTTCTGGAACCTAATCTGATCAAAAAACAAAAAGCTTTTCTGACGTTTCGAGACCTATACTAGTCTTGTTGCATTAAAGAATCCAATAAGAATTCGAATTAACTATCTACCTAATTGTAAGTAATAGAGATAAAATAAAACCGTAAGTACATCGGATTCTTTGTTCTGTAACTTTAATATTTCTGAAATTAAAATATACTTTGCTTTTTTGCTTGACGTTAGTCAAAATGGCAAGGTTTGGGGTAATAAAGGAACTTAAAAACAATTCTATTGATGTGAAATTACAGTAAACTTTATTGGTTATGGATTGCCAGAACAAATTCGGTAAATTTTACAATGTGTAATGTAAATTTACCATAAATTTGGCATTTTTACAATTATTGTTTAAAATTATATACTTACCCTAAATTTATTTATTTAAGTGGTTATTTTACATGAATATTTTTGCAATTTATTTGTGAATTTTTACTTAAGTTTTTTCAAGAGTAGATATAACGTTAACATACATTTTTATTTTATCCTGATATTGTATAATTTACATTATATTTTAATTTTATATTTAATTTTAAGCAGTTTTAAATATGTATTATATGCCCTAAAATACACTATACAGTATGTCTACGGGTAAGGTAGACAAGAGGACAATGGACCAAAAAGTGAAAGATACGAAAAAAGGTCATTCGGTATAAAAGTTTTTGCTTGCTTTGAAAATAGGATCCACGATGCTAAAAATTTGTTCTTATAATGTTCCGTGAACAGAATACTTGCGGAATCATTTTGGTGACCGCCCGTGTGTCTGTCACAGGTCACAGGCGATATTCTCTGAAATTATTCGACACAGAAATTTGAAATTTAGCACAAAGATAGAGTGTGGTGGCCCAATTATAGACGTGACGTATAAAAAGTTGAATTTTGATTCTGAGGGTTAATTTCAGGGGATAAATTGGGAAATGGAAAGAAAATTCAAGGGCATCATGTAGGGTGTCAAATGAAAGCTTATTAAATCACGAATTTAACAATATGTATGATGTATTTTTTATTCATTTTTTTAGGGAAAAACGCCCACCGTAATCCCCAAAAGGATCGCTCAGAAAAATCTGAAAAAAAAATCGTGAATATTAAAAATTAGGTGTAGATTACGGAAAAATCATTGGATTGAAACATTTTAGTGGGGTCAGTTGTTATAAACAATTTAATTGTTTAGTTCCTTATAACTGCTGAACCAATGGTTTTAGAGAAGAAGTTTTTTCACAAAGAATATTTCTCACGATGTCAGGAACAACTTTTGTCCTTACATGCTTTTCAAAATTTTTAACTTGACCCACTCAGCTCCGCGCATACGAGATGTGATGCGGCGTTAGTACCGACGGCGGCGGGTAGCGCGGCAGATGGACGGAGATCGGGCGGTCGAGATTTGCTCAGGTTAAGTGGGAGTTGATGGCACGGAACATTAATTGTGCAAGTATAGCTTGCACTTGCCCGATTTTTTTTGTACAGGGTATGCAAAAAAATACAAAAAAGTAAAGTTTGGTTCAGAGTAGAGTTGCCTTTTTTTAAATTTTAATGCAAAACATTGAATAAAAAAGTCGTTTTAAATTTTAAAAGAATTCTTGTTCCAGATTTTCAAGTAAAAATTTGAGATTTCTAAATTACTTAACAAAATTAAATTTCAAAATGTATCTAAGTCAAATTGTAACCATTTTTATTTAATTACATCTTTGATAAATGTGACGTATTATTTGTCAAAATAATAAAGATGTCTTTAGAGCAAAAATATTTATATGCAATAATTGTTATGAGTACGTTATTGAGAAGTTTTAGGAAAAGTTTCCAAATGTACAATTATGCCGATGTTCAGTACATAAGTTAGTAATTAAGTTAAAAAAAAGCTGAATCCGTTAGTGATTTAAAGAAGACCCAGAAAAGATACGACAAAAACAATGCTTCTACAGTATTAATTTTTGCAATCTGTTGATGAAAATCCTATTACGTCTTTAAGACAACGAGCACGAAGTTTACTATAATTGGGTAAAAAACCCATATTCAAAATGTGAATGGAAAATCAAATTCGTCCTTTTAAACCAATTTGTAACCAACTTTGGAAGATGAAAACAGTTACAAACGCTTGAATTTTTGTTTGTGGGTCGGTGATAAAATCCTAAGTAACAACGTGTACTTTCTTAAGCTGGTAATGTTCTCAGATGAGTCAACCTTCAGTACATACTGGGGAAGGGAAAATGCAGAGTTTAGAATTGCGAACCGTCGTCAGTATTTAAAAAATTAAATGTTTGGTGGGCCATCTCCTATTATGGGATTATATCATATTTTTTTGATAATACAATGTCACAGACATTCTAATTTGCAAATGCTGGAGTAGTGCTGGAGTTATTTTTGTCAGACGAGTTAGAAGAATTGCCTCTTCAATATCCCCGAAATATATATTTTCAGCACGATGGGTGCCCTGCACATTATGCTGCAGAAGTAAGGGATTGGCTCAATCGCAAATTTGGAAATTGATGGATGAGCCGAAATGGTTCAATTTTGTGGCCCCCTGGGAGTCCCGATTTGACAATTTGTGATATTGTTTGTGGCCCCCTGGGAGTCCCGATTTGACAATTTGTGATATTGTTTGTGGCCCCCTGGGAGTCCCGATTTGACAATTTGTGATAATATGTTTCTCTGGGGGCGCATTAAACAACTAACATATGAAAGACCCATAGAAAATGATGAAGAAGTTTTAAAGCAGATAATTTTAAGAGCGATATCATCGATTTCAGTGAAAGAAATAAGAAGAAGCTTAGGCCAACTTCGATATCAGTTAGAAAATGCGTAGAATATGGAGGAGAAGTTTTTGAACAATATGATGTGCCCTTAATTTTTTTAAAGTTTAATAAAATAAGAAATATTTTTGGAATATTACAATTATTATTTGATATTCTATTAGTAATTTTCTTTAACCTTATTACCGATTATAAATATTCTCTGCTCTAAAGATAACATCTTTGTTATTTTGACAAACACGTCATAGTTATCAAAGGTGTAATTAAATAAAAAAGGTGACAATGAAAAATTTTGATTTTAAAAGCGTGATTTAGAAATTTCAAAATTTTACTTTAAAATTTAAAATAGGAATTCTTTTAAAATTTAAAACAAATGTCTGCGTATCAAAATATTATGAGTTCCAGGACCTATCTAACACCTAAGATAAATAAATTATAATCTCTAAACCTATTCTCGGTTTTATTTGCACTGATTTTTCTTTTGTTCAAAATTTAGGGTAAAATTGATTTTTATTTATCTAACATTGCATACTATTTTAGTTCCAAGTCGATATTTTTACGCAGAAGTCATTTTTTTAATGTCCACAATACATTTCCTCAGTCTTCTCTTCATACATTTTCCATGTTTTTTTACGTTGGGAGACAAAACCCAAATTATATAGCTTGTTTATACTTTCAATTTTTGTGCCTTAAAAAATCTATTTCCGATGTGTAATTTATTTGCCCCATTTATTGTCACAACGGAGGTTGTCCATAGGCGCCCGCAGGGGAGGGCCAGGGGGGCCATGCCCCCCCCCCCTGATATTGTGAGATTGTCATACTTCGTATTTTTGTTGGACGAATTGCCAGATATCTATTATTTTTATAATAAATAACATTTCTTTTTATGATAAATGTTGTCTATTTTTCTGATGTTTGAACATCTTCATACAGCCACGTACAAAAAATTCAGTTAGGGTTAGGAATATTATTTAAAGCCAGTCTTAACTCTATGCAACCGGCAAAATTACTGTGAATTTTCTGCAGCCTGTGTGTTTATTTAATGAAGAAGTTTTTAACATGGTTTTTTAGTATTCCATGCTAAAATTAGCAAAACGGAATCACTTCGGTGTCCGTCCGTCCGTCTGGCACAGGCGATTTTCTCTGAAAGTGCTCGACGTAAAAATTTTAAATTTAGCACAGACATAGAGTGTGGTGACCCAATTATAGACGTGAAGTATAAAAAGTTGGATTTTGATTCTGGGAGTTAATTTTAGGGGGTAAATTGGGAAATGGAAAAAAATTTAAAGGGCATAGTGTAGAGTGTCAAATGAAAGCTTATTGAAGTACGAATTCAACAATAAATATGGTGTATTTTTTATGCGTTGTTTAAACATTTTTCGGAAAAAATGCTTAAACATTGCTGTCCCCCACCATCATCACCAAAAGAATCGCCCAGAAAAATCTGAGAAATTCAGATTGAGCCAAAATTAGCAGGATTGAAAAATTCTAGCGCGATCAATTGTTATAAACAATGTAATTGTTTATTTCCTTATAACTGCTGAACTATTGGTTTTAGAGAAAAAGTTTTCCGACAAAAAATATTTCTCACGAGGTAAGGAACAACTTTTGTCCTTACACGTTTTGAAAATTTTTAATTTGGCTCAGTCGAGACTCTCCCCACTCAGCTCCGGGCATTACGCGATGTGATACGGGGTTGGTGCTGGCACGGAATAATAATTTTGCAAGTATAGCTGAATTTGTATAGATCACTACAAATAAAACCTTTAAAAATATATCAATTTTTTTTTACTTTGCCCCTCCTGAGAAAACAGTCTGCGGGCGCCCATGAGGTTGTTGCGACTGAAACTAAGTAATAGTCTCTGGGACCGTATGGAGGGAATGGAGTTAAAACAGGTTATAAAAAACCTCATAGAATAAAGTTTGGCTTTAAATAAATAAAATCAGACACTTACTTACTTACTCCTCTTACATCTTCTCTGTAAGGGCAACGGGTACATGTCTTATCTCGACATCTTAAGAACGACTGCCTATCACTTTATTATCCAGTGATCGATGATCGGTGCATTGCTAGGTCAGCATACCTTGACTTACTCCGTAAAGTTAAACAAAACCCAGCAGACCTGCAATGTCGTCACCAAGTCTACCGAATAACAAAGTGTCTATTCGTTGTTATTACCAAAATAATCTGTATATAAATAAAGTCTGATTTTAAAAATAATTATTAAAAGGATCCATGCTAACATAACTATGACAATATAGTCCTTGCTTTTAAAGCAATGCTCGGTAATAAAAATACCATGTCTCTTCCTCAGGACCTAGAGACAGAGACAAACTCTACTGTTAGTATATTTCTGGTATATTTGTAAATGGGTAAAAATGAAATAGAAAACAATCTAGTATAATTTGTTAACAGTGTCCGTATGATTGCGTGGTCAATAGTTGGCAACTCTGCACCGATATCATTACCAGTGACGTAGCAAGTCAAAACCGAGCCCTGATGCAAGACCACAGCGGGCCCCCTTCATCATTTCAAAAAAAAAGTTCACTTTGAAATACTAATTTTATTGCACAAAAAATGTATGGTGTGACTGGTAACAAACGTAGTAACACAAAAATAAAACTAATCCTAATTTATTTATGCTGAAGAAAAATCGACTTTTCTTGCCTTTTGATTGGCAAACAATTAAATTATTTTATTAAGATCTAAGGTCCTGGCTGTCTCATTTTCTATTGATAAAATTGCCAAGCCAGAAAGTCTGCTTTGCGACATTTTATTCCTCAAATAATTCTTAATCAATTTTAAGATTGAAAATGATCTCTCCGAAGTTGCTACCGATACGGGAATCGTTAGAAAAATGATTAAAGCACATCAGATTTCTTTGAATGAACTCGAGATTATTTGATCGCAAATAACTAATGTCGCCAAGTCATTAATCCAAATTTCTGCATTAATCTGATCTTTATAAATGCGTCTGAATGACAAAATTTCTTACGAAAGCGAATTCGATAAATCATTGGAATAAAACTTGATCAGATTGTCAGATAGGATTAACAAATCAGCATCAGAGTGAGCTCTCAGGACCGAAGGAAAAAGCGTTTTAAATCTTTGAACTACGCTGTTTAGCCCTTTAAATCGAATTTCAAGTTGTGATATAATAACGTCCAACGTTAGATTAAACACCGACAAATGGAAGTTTTCTTTGGCGTTGTATAGTCGTTCGTCACATGACAACTCATCGAATTGTTTTTTTTTGTACTTTGTGGATTCTATGATTTTTGAAACTTGGATCAATTCCCCAACCATGAGCTAAATCAGCTGCTTCATTTCCTCGAAACTTCCACTGATCTCTGCAATATCTCTCTTAGCAGTTTCCAATAGTTGTGATGCTCTTTGAATATCTTGGTTTCTACTCTGCAGTGCATTAGATACAGCTTTTGCTCAAGATTTTATATTGCATCGCTATCATTACAACTGTTTCAAAATTTTCGAGTTTCTTCTTCAATGAAAGTGCTTCATTTTGTTCAGTTACTTTCGAGCTTGGCAAGGTTAGTTTTGTCAAAACTTGTAAAATTTCCCGATAGTGAAATCTTAAACTATGAAGAGAAACATAATGAGATGACCATCGCGTGGCGCACAATCATTTTAATGTGTGCTTCTTGGATTCGAACATTTCCATCAGTATTGCCCATGGTTTTATGCTATGTGCAAATAATACATACAGACTTTCCACAACGTCGTAAAAATTTTGTAATTCTCTCGAAATGTTTACAGAGTCATTGATAACTAGATTCAGATTATGTGCAGTGCAGTGTACATAAAACGCATTGGGCTGTTTCTCCAAAACCTTTGTCTGCAGACCATTGTAAACGCCGCCCATGTTAGCTGCACCATCGTAACCTTAACCTCGTAGTTTTCCAAAGTTCAAATTATTGTTTTCAAAAAATAATAGTAACTGTTTCACTATGTCTTCAGCCGATTGCCCTACACATTCTTCAAAACCAAGAAAAACTTCTCCTATAACAACATCACGTGTAATGTTTATATTTTCGGCGTCTTTGATTAGACTGACAAATCTTATTACAAAACTCCCTTGATCAATTCTCGCGACATCTTGAGCTGAATCCATTATTACCGAAAAAAATGCAGATTCATTGATTTCACTGATCAATTTAGTCTTCACCTCTGTGGCTAAGAGGTCGATAATTTCGTTCTGAATGGTTGGCATCAAGTATTTTACAGATTTCTTATCATTTGATAATAGCTCTTTCAAAACAGGATGGTATAGGTACTCTCTTCCTTTTTTAATATTTCAATCAGAAATAATAGGGACGTCGGGCCCCGTCGTTACGTCCCTGATCATTATTGTCTGGGAAAGAAAATCAACTTTTAGAATTTTAGATGAAGTACGGCGTTCAAATTTTAGAGATTTATAGACACGTGCGTTCTTAAAGATGAAAAAATCTAAAAAGGGTAAACAGTCACCCGGAACCCCCTACAATGGACGAAAAAGTCTTTCATTTAAATTATTTCACGCTTCAAGTAATAAAGCGATTTGCCTAAAACTTTGCTAGCAAGTTTTTCGGGACACAAAATGGAACATAAACACCCCTTTATTGTACTAAATAGTATAGAGAGTATGACAGAACGATGTCACATCGAAATTTCGGAAATAATAAATGGCGTTCAATAAAAACTGTCACTGCGAAGAAGTTTGAACTCTTTGACGTGACCTGTATGCTTTTTTGTTATTGCCATTACAAAATGTTATTGTGTTGCCATGACAAAACCCTTGGAGATGTTTATGTTTTTCATTTGCTTTTAACTCAGAAAGGATTTAACTCTGAATTAAGAAAATTTCACTTTATGGTGAGATTACATTTATGTCGTTGGTAAAATCTTAGATAAAATACTGGTTAATTTATCAACATTTTACCTTCCAAAATAAAACATTTAAAGAAAAATTCTTCAATATTTGTAATTAAAGTTGTACACTTCTATACTGCAGATGGGTATTTACTGTACTACTGTATTTACTGTATTTTTACTGTATATTTACTGTATATTTTACTGTATATTTACTGTATTTACTGTATTTACTGTACTACTGTAACTAAGAAGGTTTGATCAAACCTGCATTTGTATCGGAGTATGCACACTACCTATAATAAAAAAAATTCGGTCAAGTGCAAGCTATACTTGCACAATTAGTGTTCCGTGCCATCAGCCCTCCACTTAACCTGAGCCAGTTATATATAGGTTCAAGTCCTTTTTTAATCATTTTTGGAATTACGGCTACGGCACTGGTTTTTTGAGCCTCAACGGTACATGTTTAGTTTGGTTTGTAGTTAAAAAGTAGTTAAATATTGGTAGTCTAACTACTTTTTTGAAGAAGTAGTTTAACTACCAATTTCAACTACTTTTTTGATAAAGTATAGTTAGTAGTTATACGCCACCACTTTTTTCAAGTAGTTTTCCCAACGCTGGTTAAGAGTAAACAACTATGTAGAGCTTGAATAAAGTATGTAGATTTATTTAAATAAAATTTTCTTACTTTCCCACTATTTCCAGCATTCGATATTTTCTTTTTCAGTATAATTTTCTTTTATTTGAGACAGTCCACGTAGACTTCAAGCCTAAGTAGGTACTAACGTACCGTGGGCGTCTCAAGAGATGGGAAATATAATCTATAGACATGAGATTTACGGATTGGAGATTGGGAGGAGAAGGGAAAACAACAGGCAATTTTTTCCATACTTTGGATACCCTAGGTATGAATGAGCGAGAGGGGTGGAATGTTTTAGGCTTTTGTAGCTGGAAATTAAAGAGATGCATACGTAAAGCGCCTCTTGTTGTTCTGTTAAGAACAGCCAAGGGGGAGTTATAGCGGCTAGCTCTTCAGAGCAAAACCCGTGGAAGAATCGGTAGAAAAGGGATAATTCCCCAACAGCGCGGCGATGAGCGAGAGAAGGGAATTTTCTTGTGAGTACTGGATCAATGATGAGTCGAATGTTTTTTTGTAATAGAATCAATAAGTGTCGAAGATGATGCCGCTCCCAAGATGTGGGAACAGTACTCTAGGTTAGGTCTTAATTGGGAAACATAGAGAGTGTGTAAGTTGGAAAGGGAGAAGTACTTTTTGGCTCGAAAAAGAAAACCAAGCTTTTTTGTTGCTGGCATGGCTATTGAAGTAATGTATTTGTGCCAGCTAAGATCATGTTCGAAAGCGATGCCAACAAGATCGAACGTTTCATTGTTCTGTCGTGCTTGGCTGTTCATGTGGATAGGGTAACTGTTGCCGAATTTTTTGCATCACAGGGAGCAAGACTGGATTTTGGAGACATCGAACTAAACAAGGTTTTTGTCACCCCAGTCTAGAATTAACTGAAGATCTTGGAAAAGGAACAGGTGCATAGATCTGCGCCTACAGCTCTTGATTCGAGACTTATCTGGAAAATGAACCCGTCTTGGTGAAATTCGTAATCGGGAGTAACATCTTAAATTTCCGGCGACATATACCATAAAATATCCACCTGATATATTTCCGAATTTATTTTGTTTTCAACGAAATAATTTCGAGTTTTACCCAAAATTGAAAAGTCAAGAGACACCATAACTAATTTTGTCAAATGTTCCCGGGGTACTAAAAGATGTTCTAATGGAACGTCACGGTTTCTTAGTACATTGCGTACTTTCTGTTGTTCTGAGTATGTTTAGGTTGCCTTACAGTAAATAATTTTTCGTCTAAACCATATATTGATAATATAATTTCTTCCTTGGAACGAAATCTTCGAAAAAGTTGTTGACCTTTGTTCTAACCTTTTTTGTTGTACGTTCAGAGTTAGTTTTTGGCAATACACCTTTTAAATTTTTTTAAGTTAAGGTCGTATTTTACAATACGTCGTCAAGAAGTTCACTTTATTGTTGTTGTTGTGCCTAGGTTCCGTGAACTTATTATTTGCTGTGGTCATAAATTTTGTACAATTTCTCGTAACCCTTGTATACTGTTGTTTGTTCTTGTTGTCCTCTTTCGTCCACGTCCAGGTTTTATTTGCACTGAACCATTGGTTTCTCTTAAATCAACTAAGAATTTATGATACTCAAATTCCAATTTTTTTCGGGAAACGTGCCAATTATTTTTTCACATAATTTCGGGTATGCCTTAAATTTTTTATCAAGAATCTGTCTTCTAAACTTAAAACGGCCATAGTATATCATCATTTGACAATAAGATATTCTAAAAACTGCCGAATTTTGACTTTTTTTAAAACCTAAATTTATACTTCAGGGCCGGATAGTCGTTGTCAGCACATATCAAAGATTTATTTAAATCGGTTGTAAAACAAAAAAATTACTAAGCTTTAAAAAATGGGGTATGTGTAGGTACCATTATTTTGCCCACAGTGTATATATCGCTTGCTAATTGGTCAAAAAATAGTTAAACGAAGAAATTAACGGAAGACAAGGGCATGTTTTTATTATTAAAATTACAAAACTGTAAATTATATGAAAACTTGCTATGAGGACTTGCATATATTTTTTAGTCTAGCTCTTATCTCTAGATTCATATTTTAATGCAAAAATGGTATTTTTATTCTTTAAAACTGAAATTATAAAATAATTTTATGGTACACCACATTTGCTGTGCTGAATTATACTAATTTTACTTTTTTAAATTGGAAATTTAGCAAGAATTACTTTATCACTTGGATTCTTGAAAAATTTCAAACTCGTTTATTGTGATAACTTATAAATATATGCCACTATTGCAGTCAGCAATCGATAAAAGAATCTAGCTTATTTGCACAACGTTTTAAACTGAGCGTTTAGCTACACTAAAATAGGCAATTATCAGAGATTTACCCAACTTAATTTGCTACCGGCAAAATAGCAGAGCGCCGCATATGATGTCATATTATGTAGTATTTATTCTATTTATGTTCTAGTGGGTCACGAATGTCATGGTCATGAGTCATCATGATATAATAAAAATATATTTTTTTGTAATTTCTACTATATGACTGAGGTAATGTCTCAGTCTTTTCCCAGTAA
Organism: Philopedon plagiatum; assembly: GCA_963971165.1. Lineage (NCBI taxonomy): Eukaryota > Metazoa > Arthropoda > Insecta > Coleoptera > Curculionidae > Philopedon > Philopedon plagiatum. The sequence continues at coordinate 24,053,672 of OZ020193.1, read as the reverse complement.
GCCAATCTTTTATATAAACGCAGTGCACTGAAGCTGTTGATTTTATTTTAAAGTGTGTTATTATAGTGTTGGCACTGAAAGTTATGGAAAGTGATAAAGTGGACTCTGATGAAAACAGTTTATATGGATTTTTACAACGTCAAATTCCAAAAGTTTCGTTTGTAAATGATGAAAATGGTTCCATGCCTTTACACCAAGTACCACAGGATGGGAACAAAAGTCCAGCGGAAATATTATTGGCTCACAATGCAGATGTTAACACAGTAGGTGCAAATGCTGCTACATTTTTAGCAGCACAACATAATGGTAAAAGTTTAATAAATACCAGTGTAGATGTTAAGGATGAAACTATTTACGTACCTCTGCATCCAGAAGCACAAGACGAAGAGAAAGTTTTAGCTACGAACTTGGCGAATCTTGAAATGGATGTTAATACACAAGATGAAAATTATGATTATTCAGTTCCAGGTGACGTAAAGGCTAACATAAAAGATAAAAATGGTTCACTACCTTTGTATTTGGCCACACAAGGTGAGGACAAAGCCCTAGTTGAAATTTTAATTAAATACAAGTCAGGTGTAATGGAAATTCACAAAATTCCCAAATTAGATGCTAACACACAAAGTGAAATGGAAGTGAATCCTGGAGTAGTTAAAAGTGATGCTTCAGTTGCAGATGATACAAAGGTTAATATGAGAGATATAAATGGTTATATGCCTTTGCCTTTGGCGACAGAAGATGAGGACAAAGACCTAGTTGATATTTTTGTTAAATACGACCCAAGTGTATTAGAGATTCGGATTATTCTCAAGTTACATACTAATACAAAAGGTGAAGATGGATATCCTGCTTCATTCAGGTCTTCGGCGACGATAAATGATCTAGTTACAGTTTTGGCGAACTACAATGTATGTGCTAATATAAGAGATAAGAATGGTTATTCACCTTTGCACCATGCAGCAGAATCTGGACACCAGGATGGAGTTGACATATTTCTTAGACTCGGTGCAGATGTTAACGCAGTTAATGAAAATGGTTGCTTGCCTTTGCACTTAGCGATACTAAACGGGGACACAAATATAATCAGAAGTTTAATAACTCCTGACGTCAAGATTGACACTAAAAATATACATGGTTGTTCACCTTTGCATTATGCAGCACGATGCGGGCACAAGGATGCAGTTGCAATCCTACTCAGTCATGGTGCAAATGTTAACGCCAAAGAGAATAATGATTTCTCACCTTTACATTTTGCAGTAAAATGCGAACACAAAGATGTAGTTTTTACTTTGTTGGAGCACGGTGCGGATGTTAACGCAAAAAAGGGTTACTCGCCTCTTCAACTGGCTGTTTCAGGTGGAAACAAAGAATTTGTGGAAGGTTTTCTAAGTCACGGCGGGGACATAAACGTCAAAAATAGCAGAGGCAGTTCGCTTTTACACTTTGCGTCAATCGATGGGTACACCGACATCGTTGAAATTTTAGTCAATCATAAGGCGGATATTAGAGTCCAAGACCGCCAAGGTTATTCACCGCTACACAGTGCTATTGCAATGGGTCACAAAGACGTAGTTGAGAAATTAATATGTTACGGTGCAGATATTAATGGCAAAGGATCTGTTTGTTCTACGCTTCTGTGCAAGGTAGCAAAACGTATTGACACTGAGGTTTCAATGAAATGTCATAGTCATAACTTTTCACCTTTGCACTATAAAACCGAAAAGAGGCCCGAAGATGATATAATTGCAACATTCATTTATTACTGTGCTGACATTTACGCTAAGGGTGGCAATCTTAATCCACTTTTAAAATGGAGTGCTTTTACTGACTATGTGAACTTAACGGAACGTTTGGCGAATTGTGGCACTGTCGTCAACGAATACCTAGATGGCCAAAATGTGCTAGAAAAGTTGCTATCCTTCAGTGCAGAGCTTAACTTTGCAAGTAATGGAGATTCCTTGCCTCCACGTTTGGCGGAGTCAATTTCCATAGTTAAAAGTTTAATAGTTAACATGGCCGACGTTAGGGCTCAAAGTCAAGATGGTGTTATTGCATTGCGAATAGCGGCATTTGGTGGACACAAAGAGGTTGTCGAATTATTGATATCCCGTGGTGCAGATGTAAACGTTCTTGCCGATGATGGTTCTTCGCTTTTACATTGGGCAGCAACTAGAGACGTATGTGAAATATTAGTCGATCGCGGTTTAGATGTTAATGCAAAAAATTATTCTAATACGTCACCTTTACATTTGACTGCACAAAGAGGGTTCGAGGGCGCAGTTGAATATTTGATAGTTCGCGGTGCCGAGGTTAATGTTATAAGTGATGACAAGTCTTCCGCTTTACACTTGGCAGCTACACAAGGGCACAAGGACATTGTTAATACTTTGTTGCGTCACCACGCCGAGGTTAACCTCAAAGATAATAATTATTACGCTACGCCTTTGCACTATGCAGCAGGATTTGGGCACAAAGATATAGTTGAAACTTTGCTAAATGCTGATGCAGATGTAAATCACAGAGATTATTCGGGGCGCTCGTCCTTGCATTGGGCAGCAGAAAGAGGTTTCACAGACATAGTTGAAATTTTGATTAGCCGTGGTGCCAATCTTCGAGAAACAAATGATCATGGATTTTTGCCTTTACACAATGCTGCCCAGTTTGGTCACAAATCCACTGTTGCCCTTTTGATAAACAAAGGCAAGAATGTTAACGCTCAAGATGATTATGGTATGTCACCCCTTTACTACGCAGCAGAAAAAGGGTTCAAGGACATAATTGAGATGTTGGTGAATAGCGGCGCTGAGGTTGACATACAAAATCTGAGTGGAATGTCGCCTTTACACTGGGCAGCACAATATGGTCCCAAAGACGCAGTCGAGAGTTTAATAAATTATGGAGCAAATGTTAACAAACAAGATGAAAATGGTCATTCGCCTCTGCATCTGGCGTTCCAGAAGGGACGAATGGACATTGTTAAACTATTAATAGACCGTGGTGCCATAGACAGCAACTCCAACGAGCAGCAAGAAGAAGATGCAAAAATTGCTTGAGTGGTTTGTGATGTTTGTAATCCTAACAATATAACGACATAACTAAACAAGGTGACGACTGTGTGACGTTTATTCATAATACGCATATGTTTAAGATACTTTTTTGAACATTCTTTTACTTATTAGTCATTTTTTCCTGTGAGATTAAATTAAAATAAACGCTCTTGTGTAGTTTAGGTATGTCGGAATTAACAAATTTTCGAATGGGCAAAGGAAAAATTACCTTCTTTGCAGCACTTTAGCAAAACAAAATTGATGAATGAACCTTTTTTTTCCAAGAAAATGACCGAAAAAAGAAAGAAATTTAGAACGTAGTACAGCACGGATTTGTAGACAAACGACACACAACGATATATTAAAATAATCGCTAAGGATATATACAAAGATAGAGTATTCACAGAAAATTAAAAATTTTAATTTTTACACGAAAATATATTTATAATGGCCAGAAATTGTTACGTGTGATTAGGAAACGTGTCACTTTGCCGCCATAGTTTTTTCATTCTGCTTTCAGCTAACACTGTAAATGCAAAGTTGCCAAATCTATTTATAATTTTTTATTTTAGTATTTACCTACATCAAACTAAGTCTGGTTTCATATAAATGCGAATTGCGAAATGCGAATATTCTTCTCATTGTCAGATATGTAGTTAAAAGAAGAAACGATGTAAGTATTAAAGTAATTTGCTTTGTCGGGTTAGCTCATTTTAGTTGTAGTAAGTATATAAGAAATATAAATACAAAATATATAGTAGAGTCTTAGTAAAATAGGTTCGGTCTGGCAATGCGGTAAAATCTCTTAGAGATTTACAAATAACAAAACTCACTTGTTACTGCAAAGCTTTTTAGATTTGTTTTACTTACCATAAAACAGACCCATTTTATGGAAATCTTTGTGATTTTTGTAGTAGGAAAAGTGTTTTATTTACTATTTTGTCTTCTTTTAATCCCTTCTATTCAACCTACCCTATCTTTTAAAATGTTTAAAATTGTCAAATTCGGACACACCTAAAGTGCACAAGACCCAAAATAAATATAACCATGGTTTACAGAATATTTACAATATTATATTTATATAGTTTATATATTATTTTATTTGTTTAAGCCGCACTCTTTGTTTTATTCGTGTTTATGTGTGCGTTCATTAATTGAAAATTAATTTCTTTAATTTTTTAAAGTTTTCTAAAAGAGAGAACCAATGTAAACTGGTATATTGTTTCTGGGGTTATATTAGAATAATGATAACTCTTTTAGATGTTTTGCTATTTGAGTAAATCTGGTTGATTTTAGTTTTTGCATTTTTTCGTGAAACCCTTGTTTTGTTCATATAAAAATGTTGGTTGGAGGCAGGCGCGGCCCGTGAAATTTTAAAGTTGTATATCTCTGTTGCGACCTATGGGACCCATGCCAAATTCAGGTCTTTTACTAGTGAGCCTACTAGGAATGTTTTGGTAAAGAAAAAAATTATTTTGTAATTTGCGAAAAAAAGTTGAATTTTTGAATTGACCCACCAGGGTAAAAAATTAACACGCTGAGGTAGTTTATTTATTCTTTTTTCTAAACAAATTTTACATCATTTTGTCGACAATTCTTAAATTTTAAGAGAAAAAAATGTGTTAGTAGAAAGTTAGAGCCATTTGATTTTTTTTTTAAAATTATATATCAGGATTAAAAAAATTCAAATGACTCTAACTTTCTACTAACACATTTTTTTCCCTTAAAATTTAAGAATTGTCGACAAAATGATGTAAAATTTGTTTAGAAAAAAAAAATAAATAAAATACCTCAGCGTGTTAATTTTTTACCCTGGTGGGTCAATTCAAAAATTCAACTTTTTTTCGCAAATTACAAAATAATTTTTTTCTCTACCAAAAAATTCCTAGTAGGCTCACTAGTAAAAGACCTGAATTTGGCATGGGTCCCATAAGTCGCAACAGAGATATACAACTTTAAAATATCACGGGCCGCGCCTGGTTGGAGGTACGAAGTTCCTGCCAAGGCAAAGCAGTTCCAAAACAAATCCCCAGACTTGCATATCGCGATGCCGGCCGCGCCGCACTGTGGTCTAGAAAGCTATTTAGCGCAACAAAATTGTAAACTTATAAATATGAAGTAATATTGATATAGGTTATATTCTGTACTAATCCATGCATGAATTATAGTAAAAACAATATACAGTATTATACAGGGTATCCCAACAGTCTTAGTATGGACAAAGGTCTTTGCTATAACTACAACAGATGAAGACACCAAATTTTAGATGTATCTTATTGGTTGATAAATCATGTTTGATTTTGCATGGAATTTAACTTTTTCAATACCCTTAAGGGGTGACGCTAGGGTGCTGAGTTCAAAAATTTTAAACGCAATTAAATAGCAAAACAAAATTAATGGTTGATTATAACGGAATACTGGTTTACAGTTTCTTCACCTACCTTTCCTTTGAGTAACTTTCCAAACACATTAAATTCCGCGTGGAAAACACTGCCTCCGCATCTGTGGTTTCAGGGTACCGAACGGCGCACTGTGGTATAAAAAGCACATTTTGCGCGAAAAAAGGTATAAATAAAATTTAGCAATCAGCATTTTAATCTGTATGTCGCTGAATCAGCATCATTCAAATAGTTTACGGGGATTGTAACATTCTAAAGCAACCGCTGGTAATAAAAGAACTTACAGAAAAATATAAAGCCATAATAATCGGTCCACAAAGGTCGAGCGCACAGGTAGTTGCCCTATTTTATGATTTGTTCATAAAATAGCTATTTTTGAAAACGTAGTTTGTGTCTAAAAGTAATACACCTTGATATTAGGAAAATAGTTTAATTGAAAAGAGTCAAATTTTCTAATAAAAAAATCACAATATGAAAATTAAACGCATTTAAAATTTAAAATTTATTTGAAAATTTGACTCTTTTCAATTAAACTACTTTCCTAATATTAAGGTGTATTATAACTTTTAGGCACAAACTACGTTTCCAAAAATAGTTATTTTATGAAGTTACCTTATACAGGGTCAAAAACAAATAAAATTTGCATCACATGTGACCAAATTTTCATAGCCCTATTTGGATTTTGTAGAAAAACACACATTTAATATGGCGCTACTTTAAAGAAAATGTGTCTGGAATAAAGCATTGTCAAAACTAAGAAGTTTTATGTAGGTTGCGCTTAGCCTTATTTTTCAACAGTGGTGCAATTTTATTTACAAAAAATGGGTAAAAAATCAAAATTATCTTATGCAGCTGAAATTTTGCAAATGGGCTAAAAATTGCATGTAGAAAAACTTTTTCTAATAACTGTTTTCGATATTTTGAGAAATAACCCCACTTTGAATTTTTTTTTTGGAAAAAATTAAAATTTGGCAGATAATACGAATCACGTGACTACTATTTTTTTGGTTACTTTTCATCTCGATCGATGCAGAAATTAATGCCAAAGTCAAATTTCGAATAAAGCTATTAATAAAAAAATCCCATATGATGCGGATTTTACTGGTCACACTGTAAAATCGTTACTAACAAAAGTAAAAATTTAACTACCTTTATTTCTCTCATTATTTTAAAATTTAATCAAATTGACCACCGTGAACTTCTTGGCAGTAATAAAGTCGATTTAACAGGTGAGGTACCTCACCTGAACTAAGACCCAAAATTCTAAACAAAGTTAATACTGTTTTGTTGCAAAATGGTTTCAAAGAAAAAGAGATTAACAGAGTGATAAAAAACGTACCCACAAATTCTATAATAGCGCATTCAGTACCACAAAAAACTCTGATGAAGTAGCAAAACAAATATGTATCACTGCCCCATATAAACGAACTATCTGAAAAACTAAAAGGTATTCGTAAAAACATAACATAGTGGCTTGTCATAAAACAACAAACAAACTTGGTTCTCTTTTCACGAACTTAAAAAGTCCGACACCAACTATGAACCAATCTAATGTGGTATACTCTGTTCCATACACAAATTGTCCAAAAAAATATATTGGAATGACATCTCAGTTACTAAAGAACAGACTTAACGGACACAAATATACCAAAAACACATCAACAGGTCTGAGCAAACATGTAAGAGAGACAAAACACGAATTTAGTTATAGCCAAACAAGAATTCTGAATAAAGATCATAACTATTATAAATTATCCATCAAAGAAATGATAGAAATAAAAAAAGATAAAAATGCTGTGAACGACATAACAGATATAGGAGGACTTAGCCGCATATATGCTAATTTAATTACAACAAATTAAAAAATTATCTCCTCTATGCAGCATTTGTCATATCCTCTTAATATCAAATCAATGGATTACTCATTTTCTTAAAAAATAACTGTTTTTTCTCTTTCCACGTAAAATACTCTGGTATGTGTTAATATGTCTGATAAGAAATAACAGATTAGTCCTTCAAAGACCTTAAAGTTTTCAAGGTGCGTATAACAAAAATTTCTTGCAATTGTAGAAAAATGTTCACTATTAAGAACGTAGAATTTCAGATGTGTCCAGATTTTAATGTTTACTGTCAGAGTGTACTGTTTTTGTAAATTGTTTTACTAATAATTTATTTTTAGGTCTTTTACCAAACTGAATAAAAAAAATATAATTATTTTGAAAATTACCCGAAAAAGGGCCGAAACGTCAATGGACTTTTAATATAAAAAAAATTATTTACAATGAACCTAATCCCAAGAATCAAACAACAACAAAATATATATATATATATATATATATATATATATATATATATATATATATATATATATATATATATATACAGTGTGACCAGTAAAATCCGCATCATATGGGATTTTTTTTATTAATAGCTTTATTCGAAATTTGACTTTGGCATCAATTTCTGCTTCGATCGAGATGAAAAGGAACCAAAAAAATAGTAGTCCGTGATTCGTATTATCTGTCAAATTTTAATTTTTTCAAAAGAAAATTCAAAAGTGGGGTTATTTCTCAAAATATCGAAAACAGTTATTAGAAAAAGTTTTTCTACATGCAATTTTTAGCCCATATGCATCTGCATAAGATAATTTTGATTTTTTGCCCATTTTTTGTAAATAAAATTGCACCACTGTTGAAAAATAAGGCTCAGCGCAACCTACATAAAACTTCTTAGTTTTGACAATGCTTTATTCCAGACACATTTTCTTTAAAGTAGCGCCATATTAAATGTGTATTTTTCTACAAAATCCAAACAGGTCTAGGAAAATTTGGTCACATGTGATGCAAATTTTATTTGTTTTTGACCCTGTATAAGGTAACTTCATAAAATAACTATTTTTGAAAACGTAGTTTGTGCCTAAAAGTAATATACCTTAATATTAGGAAAGTAGTTTAATTGAAAAGAGTCAAATTTTCAAATAAATTTTGAATTTTAAATGCGTTTAATTTTCATATTATGATTTTTTTATTAGAAAATTTGACCCTTTTCAATTAAACTATTTTCCTAATATTAAGGTGTATTACTTTTAGAAACAAACTACGTTTTCAAAAATAGTTATTTTATGAACAAATCATAAAATAGGACAACTACCTGTGCGCTCGAACTTTGTGGACCTATTATTATGGCTTTATATTTTTCTGTAAGTTCTTTTATTACCAGCGGTTGCTTTAGAATGTTACAATCCCCATAAACTATTTGAATGATGCTGATTGCTAAATTTTATTTATACCTTTTTTCGCGCAAAATGTGCTTCCATCGACCACAGTGCGCCGTTCGGTACTCTGAAACCACGGACGCGGAGGCAGTGTTTTCCACGTGGAATTTAATGTGTTTGGAAAGTTATTCAACGGAAAGGTAGGTGAAGAAACTCTAAACCAGTATTCCGTTATAATCAACCATTAATTTATTTTTGCTATTTAGAAACATAATTAAAAGAATCAGCTAGGCTACAATTACTACAAAACCAACTACGAATTTCTAAGTTTTTTATTCACATTTCTTTATCTCTCTCTATCTCTCTAAAATTCATTTCATTATTATATCTGTGTTTGTGAAATTAAATTTGTAGTACTCTCCAGTTTAAATTCCTTTAATCAAACACTTCTTACCAAACTTGTAATTTTAGGAGTATTAAAAATACTTAATTAAAAATAAAATAGCTTTCATATCACTAGAACAAAACATATTTTAATCCCCAAAGTGATCATTATTCTCAGATGTGCTTTAGCTTCTTGATGTTGGAAGGTGGTAGAGGATTTCTTCCTGGACCGAGGTGGTACCACCCCACACATCCCCTTAAAGGGCTGGTGAAGTCCGTACGGATATTTCCAGCTCTGGATGTGTGAGTCGGATTTCCCCAGTAAACCCACGGTACATAGTACTTAGACTTCGGTCTTGGCGGGCTGTCAGAACATAAAAAAAAATGGTATAATATACTAAATACTATACATAATTATCGGTTCTACAAAAAAATTCGAATAACAATTTTTTATAGAACCGATAATTATGTAGTTAGTATATTATGCCATTTTTTTCAAAATTGCATCAAGAGTAAGGTACTTTAATTTTTTGAGATAAAGCAAAATTTCGTAAGGAAAAGTTGTCGCAAATTAAAAACTTAATCCGAGTTCTAAATTTGAGTTAGGTATCCTAATTTTTAACTCCACTGGAGAAATTTTTATTCGTCTGATATTAGTATATTGACCAAATAACTTTAGCATGGGTTTAAACTGAAATTTTATTTGTAGTTGCAAAATGTTTAAATTTTTTCAGGGACAAGAGTCGGTTTAGGTATCGAGGTGTTGCACAAATATTTAAAGACTTTTCTCTCAAAATGTTTTTTAATGAAAATCACGAAGGGTCCCAACTTTTTTCATACTATGTGGAAAAACCAATAATTTATTTGTCGTTTTTACCTGGAAAGCACAAGTTCAAATACCTACTCTAAAAAGACGTATAAAATAAACACTTTGCTGTTTAAAAAGTAGGCCTTGAAAACAATTCAGTTTTCGCTTCGCGTCGTTCGGGATAACAACAATCGCATGCCGGAAAGTATAACTTTCCGCACTAGTTAGGATAATAACTATATTAAGTTTTTTTCTTCCCTTGCTGGATCGACCTATTCGAATTATAATCTGATTTTAAAAATAATATAAATATTTGTCCACCTCTAACTGAAAACCTGTCTGTTCACACTGTGAAATAAGGACCTTATCAAGGTTTGCTGCTTACATGCACTAGCTTTAGAGAAATTTGACAGGGAATATAAGAAAAGATAATAATATAGTTTGATATTAACTGCGCCTACCTTTATCATATTCGGTACACATATGTTTTAATAAACAATAAATCGTGAAACTTCATGTTCTCGAGCGTGACCGCATATACACCCATACGTACCTCCATTATTTTACTGTCCTTATTTATATTTAAGCATGTTATTTGTTTTTTCCACCGGCGTAACAAGAGAAGTTAAAATTAATTTAATTTGACAATTACAGTTTTAAAATGGCCAGTGTGAGAATACGAAAGTAAGTTTGTAAATAAGTCAGTTGCGTAGATACTGGGGGGGGGGGGGGGGGGGTCCAGGGTTCCGGTTTGCTTAGGTTTGTTTAGATTCCTAAAATTATCAAACTCTTCAATTTAAGATAGTTGTTTATTTCAACTTTTCCCATTCTGAGATTTTAAACAGCGACATCCAGTCAAAAACGTTGAATTCTAGAAATGACTTGGACCATTAAGATTTAATAGCATCCGCTAGACGTCTAGTGAACTGGTTTCCAACAAACCCTTTATTTTTCTGTGGTTTCCAAAAAATACCGACGCGACATTACGCACAAATCCGCAAATTAGAGGTCTACTAAACCACGCCATTGTAGTGCGCTATACGCAAAAGCTTTCTTTTTAAAAACCTTTCAAAATCACGTTTTTGGCGTGTGTGCCTTTTAAAATTTAATTTAAAACAACCTTGATAACGTCGATCGGGATTTCTGATACCTTTGTCGAGACATGAACTCCAATAACGGTGACAGTCCCCATATATCGGGACCAATGGCTACCCTACGTATGAGTCACATCTCGACTTCGACAGGTCGGCTCGCGTCTAATGTCGGATATAGCATTACCACATCCAATCAAAAACGTTGAATTCTAGAAATGACTTGGACCATTAAGATTTAATAGCATCCGCTAGACGTCTAGTGAACTGGTTTCCAACAAACCCTTTATTTTTCTGTGGTTTCCAAAAAATACCGACGCGACATTACGCACAAATCCGCAAATTAGAGGTCTACTAAACCACGCCATTGTAGTGCGCTATACGCAAAAGCTTTCTTTTTAAAAACCTTTCAAAATCACGTTTTTGGCGTGTGTGCCTTTTAAAATTTAATTTAAAACAACCTTGATAACGTCGATCGGGACTTCTGATACCTTTGTCGAGACATGAACTCCAATAACGGTGACAGTCCCCATATATCGGGACCAATGGCTACCCTACGTATGAGTCACATCTCGACTTCGACAGGTCGGCTCGCGTCTAATGTCGGATATAGCATTACCACAGCCTTGCATTATAAAAAAACATAACGTGGGTGGAGGGTAGTGTAGTGTAAGTTAGTGACCATATTTGGTTTAGGCAAAAGCGGGACAAAAAGCTGAAAAAAAATTGCCCAAAAATGAAGGGTCTCCTGGTACTAAGGTCGTATTTTTTTAATAAACAAAAGCAAAAATCGAAACGAACACGATATATTATAAAAATATAATAATATACAGGGTATCCGAAAAGTCTTAGTATGGGCAAATATATTTGCTATTAGTAAAGATAGAGACACCAAATTTTAGGTGTATCTTATTGGTTAATAAATCTACTTTCTTATGTATTTTAACTTTTTCAACCCCCTTGAGGGGTGACGCTAGGGAGTTGAGGTCAACATCTTTAAAGGCAACCCTATGCTGTGTGGTACCTCATTTTAAATGTCTTTATAAAAGAAACATCTTACCGCAAACCCGAGGTCCGTATCTTAATTCGTTTTTAAATGGCAAGCCTTTAAAATTTAAAAACGGTCAAAAAAATTAAAAATTTAAATATCTTTATTTCTCTTATTCCTTTAAAAGTTGTTTAAAATGAGCACCATGAACTTCTTGGCAGTAATAATGTCGATTTTGGAACTCACTTCTCACATTTTCGAGAATGGCAGGTGTTACTTCTTGAGAAAGTTCCAAAATCGACTTTATCACTGCCAAGAAGTTCATGGTGGTCATTTTGAAGAACTTTTAAAGTAATAAGAGAAATAAAGGTACTTAAATTTTAAATTTTTATAGGCTTGCCATTTAAAAAGGAATTAAGATACGGTCCTCGTGTTTGCGGTAACATGTTTCTTTTTTGAAGGCCTTTAAAATGAGATACCACACGGCAAAAGGTTGTATTTTAAATTTTTAACCTTAACTCTCTTAAGTGGGTTGGGAAACTTAAATTACATAAAAAACTAGATTTATTAACCAATAAGATACACCTAAAATTTAGTGTCCATCTTTAGTAGTAGATATAGATATTTGCCCATATTAAGACTTTTCGGGCACCCTGAATACATCGTTTTCTTTTGCATATTATTAGTAAAAAGAAAAATATCGAACCCCATACGATACGATCGTAAAATAGAATCCACGGGCATTGTTGCATGATTGTGGCACTTGACGCTTTCGGCGTTGCCACTTGCAGTTCTATTTACGGCAAAATGAAGCTGTTTTTTTTTACTTTTACTTTTTTTACTTTTACAAAAAGCGAGACAAAAGCGGGACGCCTGTAAAATCGGGACTGGCCATCTAAAATATGAACTGTCCCGCCAAAATCGGGACCGATGGTCCCTTTATAATTAAGTGTAGTGTCTCTTTTTTTGAAATCCTGCTATAATTTGGTTTTCTTCATGAACTGATTTGTACGAATCTCGTTTAGTAGCCTAAATGACAAAATAGTTGGACCCCCCCCCAAAAAAAAAACAAAATCCTATCTACGTCACTGAAGTAAGTTAAGCGTGGTACAACTCACACATCTAAATGGACTGGGGATATTTGTTAAATTCTTTCGAAGAACTTAAAATTCCGAACATTTTACTCTTAAACTACCAAACTTGTATAAAACTACACAAGTTCGAAGTAAAACAGTTAATGGAAACTTTTAGTGTAAACAATCCATCAATAAAAATGCATACCATCGTTTTTGAAATGAGAGATAACGGATAATGTCGCATTTTGTTGTTAGTATTTTTTGTTTAAGAACGATAAACCTACATATCTCTTTTCTCTCTGTTGTCAGCAAAGTTATGGAGAAAGTGATCAACTTGCAAATTCTAAAATATCTAGAAACACACAAAATCATTAATGACAGACAGTACGGATTTCGTCACCAAAGATCCGAAGCTGTTCTCCTTACCTTTGACACACATAGCTGGAACAAGTCTCTGGAATTTCATGCCGAATCTGAGATTGTTGCTCTTGATATTTCCGAGGCCTTTGACCAACCTTCTTACGGTTTTCCTCCCAAATTATGTACCTTGAGCGGTAGCTTTCTCTCTAATCGGAGCATATCTGTCGTGGTGAACGGTTACTCATCTGACTTCTAGAAGATTGTTTAAAGGAGCTTTTGCAATAACGTCAGTAACCGTTGGTCTACATTTAGACTTGCTCTGCCAAACTTGCCTATAATCTGGATAAATAAAGCTTTTCTTTGACCGGGCCCCATTTCGTATATTCAGGTACTGCTGCTTGCTAAAGTTTGAATCCAAAATCAACTGTAGTGCTTCTTCGGCTGTTTAATTTTAAGGCTGTTCCTTGGAAGATAGAAGAATCTTTTTGACTTTAGCAGATCGTGTTGGACTTTCGGTAATATCTTTTAAAGCGGCTGCCAACACATGTTGCCATTGCTGACGTGCATCCATAACCGCAGCTTGGGATTGCTTGGGGTTCTGGCATCAACACTATTTTTTCTTCATTAGTACTTATCACTCCAACATTCATTCAATTTCCAGGCAAGTCTCGAATCAAGAGCTGGATAATAGACGCAAATCCATGCACCTATCCCGTTCCCAAGATCATAAATTAATCTTAGACTGGGGTGCCAAAAAGTTTTTTCAGTTCAACGCCTCCAAATCCCACTTTTGCTTCCTGTCACACAAAAAATTCTGCAACAATTGCCCCATCCACATGAATGACCAATCTACAGGACAAACAAACGATCTCGGCTGGCACAAAGATACTTAAATAGCCACATCGGTAGCTAAAAAGCTTGGTTTACTCTTTCGAACAAGGAAATATTTCTCTCCTTCCAACTTACACACGCTCGATCTATCCCTAATATGACCTAACCTGGAGTACTTTACTCACATCTGGGGAGCGGCATCACCTTCGACTCTTAGTATCCTTGATTCTCCCCAAACGAGAGCCTTTAGAGTCATCAGTGGCCCAGTACTCACAAGAAATCTCCTTTCTCTCCGTCATCACTGCGCTGTTGGTGAAAGTACGATCATATCTCTGAGAGCTTTTCTAACTCTGGCTGGCTTAATCTGGATGAACGATTTCGGCTCCAGTTTGCACGATTTCTTTAAAGGTTGAATACATCACGGTGTCCCTCCTACCTGAGTAGCAAAATCGACAAGCGTAGTGATATTCACGAACGTAACGCGCGTCACTGTAATTTATTCAGTGTTCCTCGCCACACAACTGCTCTATTCCAAAGATCATTTAGTTTCAACGCGGCTAAGTTGTTTAATTCCATCCCGGGTGACATAAAGAATCTCCCTGGTCTGCGAGAATTCAGCAAGCGGTTCAGAAGGCACATATTAGAAAATAGATAATTAGGAAGTTTCCATTTGTTTTCATTTTCTCGTAATAAATAGTCCTCAAAATGGAAAAAATGTGTGTATTTTGCTTTTTTAATTATCTGTAGAAATAAAAATGTTATCGCCCTACAAGGCATATATAAGAAAATAAATAGTTAGGAAGTTTCCATTTTTCTTCATTTCTCGAAATAAATAGCCCACAAAATGTAAAAAACGTGTGCATTTTTCTTTTTTAATTATCTGTAGAAATAAAAATGTTATCGTCCTCCAAAGTTTGAGATGCCACGTTCCCGTTGGCTGAGGCTTGATGACGTCACAACGCACGACTCTGTCAACAGCGGAATAGGCGCCCGTTTAATGTTTAGTAATTATTCTTACCGGACAGGACATTGAGTAACGTCGTTGCAGTTTTTGCTTGTTTAACATTTTAATCATTTTAAAACAAAATTATGCCCAAGATTCGTATAAGTACTGTATTGTTCCAAAATGCACCAATACCAGTGTAACGAGTCCCAATAAACATTTCTGATAAATCTGACATATTTTCGAATATAATAATAATTAAACGTGAGGATATGTTAGAAGATTTCATAATAGATATGCAATACATAAAGCTTATCACAACATCTAATTTTCCATTATTTACTTTATCTATGGGTTACACGATGTACGGGGTGCGCTGAAGAAGTAACTTTGAAATATTTTTAAGAAAATAATTAAATCTATATTATTATTCTTCAAAAAAGCTGCTGGTCAGTTAGTTTAAACCAGATTCATAAAACTTAATCACACACACAATCAATCAATCAATATAATTAACTTCATTTTTAGCGATTTAAAACATACTTCACATTTAAGCTTTGCGAATAAATCCAGACATTTTAAATTCCAACGGAATTAAAAGAGTTTTATATTCAGTTGCAATATTCAATCCGCTATTTTGAATGTTTCAGAAAGCGTAATGTTTTTATAAATGGTAAACGCACAAAAACTCTCAAACAACATTTCAATAAAATGGAACTGATTTTTAAATTTTTCTCAAAATTGGATCCCCTAAAAATTTGAAGAGGGTATAAGAACGGCTACAACCTAGGTCAAACATACTCTGAAAGTTTAGTTCCTCGGATCCCGGCACTACTGTATGACGGATTACTCGCAAAAAATCCATTATCATATCAATAATATCAACTTTGGGTATGTTTGTTGAATCCCCACGAACAAAACCTTCTTCTTTCACAATACACAGAGAAAAACGAGAAATGGAGACCTCACTCAATAAACATCACAGTAAACATGGGCATACTAAAATAATAACTAAATGTAAAGTAAACAAGGGAAAACAGCAGCAGGCAGCTAGCCCGGTGGCATATTCGTTAACAGACCGTTCGGAAAGCCGAGCGTTAGCGTTAAATTGGGGCCAAGCAAATCGGAGGGCACCCTAAGGTCGGAACAGGGTTAGCACCTGGTTAGGGGCCCTGACAAGTCTCTTGCCTCGCAGGCGGAGAGACTTGTCAGGGCCCCTAACCAGGTGCTAACTCTGTTCCGACCGCATTTTTCCGTTGTCATTTTCATAAATGTCAGCATACCAATATGACAGAATCAGTTAAGTGCAGACGATATAGTTGCGAAGTTTATCTATATCATCTGCAGTTAACAAGGCTACGCTCGGCTTTCCGAACGGTCTATAATGGGTGCAGTTAACGAATATGCAGCCCGGCGACAGTGTTGTGTATTCTGACGTCACGAGTCGAACAAGCCGGGCGCGTAATAATTAAAAATTTAACTGATAAGAAATTGAATAAGTTCGTCAATTTTCAAGATATCGAGATGATTTTTTTTTGTTTGGTTAGTTAAGTGAAAGACTATTAAATGATGTTGAAGTATGTAGCTCACTATTTCTGAAACAGGAAACTTCCTAATTGATTAGGTAACTATTTTTTTTGTTTTAATTCTCTTTTTTCTGTTCATGTATTTTTGTTCTCTTTTTTGTGTTTCATCTTACTGTCGAGATGCTGGACGTATACTGTGCAATGCTTAGTAATTAATAATTTTTTTTATATTAATATAACCATGTTAATTTTTACAATTTTGTAGTGGTTCTACGTAATATCGCAAACTGCGAGTATCGCCACTGTTGCTGATATATTTTCTTGTACCTAGTATTTTTCTTTCCGTAAATAAAGACACTTTATTATTATTATTTGTCCCTTTCTACAGGGAATTTCCACGGATTTTATTTTAAATAACTAGCCGATATAATTCCCGCCTTGACTGTTCTCAACAGAACAGCAATCTGCGTGTTACGTATACATCCCTTTGCTGTCTGGCTGCAAAAGCCTAGAATGTACCAACTTCTCGCTCATTCATGCCTAAGGTGTCGAGGTTATGAAACAAATTGCCTGCAGATGTTTTCCCTTTCCCTCTCAATCGCCAATTCTTTAAATCCTATGTCAGTAGATTACTTTTCCCTTCTCTTCATACTCCCACGCTACGGTACGGTACGTAGGTTCAGTAGGTTTTCTTAGATAAAAAAGAAAAAAAAAGTACACTTTCGGTTAACCTTGCAGCATAAATATATATAACTACTTACACGTGATCAAATGCTACGAGCAGTTGGAATATTCAAGAGTGGATCTTGACAAATCGATGTTGTTGAGGCTTTACAAACAACTTAAACTGACATTGACTGTTAAAAGCATTCCAAAATGGACTTCTCCAGAATTTTTTTTAATTCAAAATGCAATAGGTATGGATATGTTTAGAAACAATTTTGAGTTTGAAATACTAGAGCAGTGGTTCTCAACCTTTTTGTGGCGGCGGAACACTTGTGGTAGTAATAGGAATATAGCGGAACACCATCTTTGTTAGCATGTTTATATTAAAGTAATCCGATTTTTCAAGCACTATCTAAGATTTTTTTTTAAAATCTAACAAAATACAAAATGGACAAAACATACATATATTTTTGTCTAACAAATAAACTAATATTGGAGCTCAAACTGTTCTATTCTAAAAATACAAAAAATTGGCAAACTTCTATTTCTAATGAAAAATATAACGATTTTTCTGTTAAAAATAAATTTAACTTTTATATGGCACGCCTATGTAAAAATACTTTATTTTAGTGACATATTTGACGTTGGTGAGTTCTACAGATATCTGCAATATTTGGCATTATATGGGATAATGCTACTCTCATTTCATCTTGCAAATTTGTTAATCTTTCCCTTTTTTAGTTTTTATGTTGGTCAATGTTGAAAATCCAAACTTATATAGATATGAAGTCGAAAAGAGTAGCAGAATGTTAAGTGCCTTTTTGGAAAGAGCTGGAATCCCTCTTGCTCAAAAATCCAAAATTTTTCAAGAACTACCTCTGTAAACTCTATTTATTTTTAACGTGCGATCAGATGGCATAATGGCAAAGAAATCTTTTGAAATATAAATTATTTTTTGATGCTAGATTAGTGTGTTTATAGAAAAGTGACTCTTTAACTTAGCAGAAATCCTTGTTGCACTATTGGCCAATTTTTCTCCACATGCAATAAATTTTGGGATTTGATTGTCTTTATCTCCAGTCCAGGTGAAGCCAAAACTCAAGTATTCGTCCAAATATTGTCGGGTCGTCGATTTTTTGTTACATTTTCCTTCTTTCGCGTGTTGGTTGCGTATTTCCATCAGTTACAGTACCACTGGTACTTGCTCATTAATTTTTTTAATATCAAATTTTCGTTTAAGAAATTTTACCACCTTAGGTCATAACCATAAAACTAGAATATAAATAATAAATACACTTCTGTACATATTTAACGCAACACAGCAAAATTTTCCATATTTTAAATGGAAAACAATTTATTGAATATTATGTGTATCTCCTCTAATAATGCACTTTACAAAATCATTCAAAAAGTCAAATGTTAAAAAAAGATAATACTAAAGTTTAATTTTAATTTCATATTGATGGCACTGCTAAAGCACTCCAAAGAGTGTTTTGAATTTCCAGCTCAAAATATTAAATTTTTAAACACCCAGTATTATGCTAAACCTAAATTTTAATTAAATCCTGTTGGTATTTTCAGGCAATTATGTTTTTTTTTGTTAAGAATGCTGGAACATCTTAATAAAATTTTGTTTTAGCCAAATACTGTTTGTTTAAAAATTTAACATTTTGAGCTGGAAATTCAAAACACTCTGTGGGATGCTTTAGCAATGTAAACATTTTGAAATTAAAATTACACTTTGGTTTAATCTTTTTTAACATTTTACTTTTTATATGGTTTTATTAAGTGCATTAGTAGAGAAGATACACAAAATATACAATAACTTCTTTTCCATTTAATATATGGAAAATTTTGCTGTGTTGCGTTAAATATGTCCAGAAGTGTATAATCGAAATTGCCTTTGTTACAAGATTACCCGATTAACCAAGTAGAATGTCTATGTGAAATTGTAACAACACTTAGCTCTACAATTGGTAGCCCAAACGTAAAAACAAGATCTCTTAAAGTTCAAAAACTGCATGCGCAAAACCACTTTTGGATCTACAACAGGATGAAACGGTTACGGCTACTAGACTGATTATGAATTCAATGAATTTATGGACAAATAAAGACAAAAAGCCGTTGCGTGGGTAGGGTGATGAATAGATGTTGCCAAGTTGTGTAATTTATCGCAAAATTATTTTTATTAAAATATTCGGATTACTTGAATATTTAATAAACAATTTCGCGGAACACCTGGAAGGGGTTCGCGGATTACCAGTGTTCCGCGGAACGGCGGTTGAGAACCACTGTACTAGAGAATAGAAAATCAACTTATAGATATGACGCCAATATAATACACCACTTAATTACATACTTTTTTTGCAAATTTTTGTTGTGAGCATCGACTGTTGGGGGCGTAGTTAAGGGCAAACTGTCCTTAACTACGCTTCTGCCTCCCAGGGAAAAAATCTCATAAATCTACGTCATCCCCAAGTCGCGTATAAAACACTCGGGACTCTTTTTATGCTTTGTACTTACATCCTTTTTAAATAGGGGCTTAGAAAACCCTTTTTCCCTTTAGCTTTAAGAATTTGCTAGAAAATACGGCGATATAGGTTTCTTTATAGAATCAAACACTAAAGTAGAAAAATACCCAGATTTTCCTTTTTTATATGGAAAAAATTAAAATTAAAATAGTGATATTAAGCTTTCCGGGAGAATTTTTATCTGTGACAGCCCAGGTAGACTTCAATCCAAGTACTAACGTACAGTGGGCGCCTGAAGAGAAGGGAAACGTAATCTATTGACACGGGATTTAAAGGATTGGAGGTCGGAAGGGGAAGCAAAAACATCTGCAGGCAATTTGTTCCATAATCTGCATACACTGATAAAACAGGATTACTTATGCAAAAATAATTGCTTCTTTTGCCAATTTTTTTCTCAGGAGAAAGGAAATTTATCGGACATAAAGATTCCACTCTTTGACCAAACACACTTCGGTATTTAAAACCAGTACAAAGTTCTCTTGGGCTTTAATTCTATCAAGCTGAAAGAAACTGATTTAAACTAAAAACTTTCCCAACATAGTTACTCTATGATCTTCTATCAAATACAAAATTATTGTCTTAAAGAACCCAAGTATTTGGCAACCAACATAAACTACGAGGACTAGTGCAGTAACTCATCGTGCAAACTCGTTTTTAACGAGTCGCGCGAACCTCGGAATCCCGGAATATCAGTGGCGCTCTGGTGGGTTCGGGTGTGCTCAGATTTGATTAGTTACCTGGAATAGTGTTGTAAATATCCGTATTCTTTAGATATCCGGATAATACGGAATCGGAATCAGCTAATATCCGTATCCATTATCCGAATACGAATCCATTTCTTGACCCGCGCGACAGATCATGTATACGTATGCATGCAATACTAAAACATTTTCTATCCGGATACACGGCTAGGTAGGTCGATGCGGTGTCGGTATCATTCGAAGTCGAAGGTTAGGGATAGGAAGGCACCGTCGGCGTCGTTCGTTCTCGTTTGAATTCGGTTCGGGTGAGGCGGGCCTAGTTTAACCAATGGGTCTCATCCCATATGATGCCCGTTACCCCGATAACTATGCTATCTTTTTTTAGGAAAGGTCATTAGAAAGAGAAAGCATAAGATCAAATATGCCATATCGCAGACCGTGTTGTTCGCTTACACTCGATTCCGATTCCGTTTTCTCTTTACACTTTGCATTAGTATACAGCCGATGCGAATTTATTTTGATTCCGAATCCGTATTCAAGTCCTCGGCCGGTTCTGGATAATCCGGATTCTTTTAATATCCGTATCCAACGGATTTTTGGATACGTATCCTTACATCACTAACCTGGAAGTCTGGGTACAGTAAAGGCTATACAGCGTGTCCCAAATTGGTGATGCATGTAGAGCTGGCACTATTTCACAAGTGGTTTTGAGTTAGCATTAAAATTGTCTAAAACTTTTTCCATGTGCCCGTTTCTGTCCCTTATAGTTTCCAGGATATGTCCATCACCAATTTAGGACGCACTGTTAGTTATACAATTTTTACCTACAGCTTCGCTCGTATGAAATGCGAATGTGAACCAAATATCGGTCTCTAGTTTTTCAAAAGTTATTAATTTATTTTTGTTATTATTTTCCGACAAGATTCGAACAAAGAATTAATGAAGTTGAGATATTGAAATATCTCACTGAAGAGCAGATCAATTCAATTCAAAACAGAAAACATAGGAGATAAAATCTGGGTTCAGCGAGGCCTCAAAAGCATGGATGAATGCAGCTCAGATGAAAATGTAAGCAAATTAATGTTAAATAACAGACAGTTACGAGTATTTTACGTATCTACTTATTTTATTCTCATTATCTTCTGACACGTTTTTATATTGTTGCTGTCTTTTGCTACTTTACCTACCTTATAGTATCGTGAATAAAAAAGATCATAAAATGGACTTCTTCAAAAATATTCGAAAAATGTTTTTCGATTTTAAAAAATGTAGGTACTTAAGGAAAAGATGTTTTCTGAAAAATGTATTTTCAAAATGTACCTACTGAAGAATTTTACACGTGGCGTTCATGTTGGTCAACTTAATTTCATTTTAGTACAATTTTTTGCTTTATGTTTTTTGTATGAATATTGTGACAAAATTAACTGTATATTTATATTCTACAGGTATATTTTAGCGTATTAATAAAAGTTTCAAGATATTTCATGATTTATTTTGGGAAAATAATATATGTAAAAAGAATTTTTAGATCCTAGTGACAAAAAAATGTCTCCATAGATCGTTTAACATATTAATCTTCTGAATGAAATCATTATACACGTTGAAACTTTAAATAATTGACTGAAAATTGCTTGCCGGATATGAATCTATACTTAATACTTATAATGTTATTGTTAAACATTTTAAAGCCGAAAAACCATGTCAAAATGAAATTGGACTGGCCAACGTGGACGCCAGGTGGTGAGTGCCGCCTTAAAAAAAATTAGGAAAGTTGGTTTCCGAAAAAAAAAATTGAAAAACGCTTCTCGTTTTGAAATAGCTGTATTTTCGAAAAATCTCTGTTTTCGAGAAAAGATATTTTCGAAAAAACATGCTTTCAAGTGGACAGACTTATTAGTAAGCTAAGATGACCAACCGTCTTGTTTTAGTAATATCCGACTTAGATATTTCTCCTATTGTTTTAAGGGGGGAAATTTCCCGTCAGGTATTTTCCTTTTTTTTTATTATGAAAACAGTGTTAATTTCTAAACAACACAATAATAAAGTGGCACGCGAACTTGCCCTTTTTGTCTACACTTGCAACAAAAGAGTTTGTACATGCGTAGCTGGAGTTTTTTTTTGTCTTCTGACAGCCCACGAAGACCGAAGTCTAAGTACTATGTACCGTGGGTGTACTGGGGAATCGACTCACACATCCAGAGCTGGAAACATCCGTAGGGATTTCACCAGCCCTTTAAGAGGATGTGTGGGGTGGTACCACCTCGGTCGAGGAAGAATTCCTCTACCACCTTCCAACAACAATCACAAAATATCCATGGTCGAAGCGGGATTCGAACCCGCGCCTCTCGGTTGCAAAGCTGGCGCCGGTACCAACTCGGCCACCGGAGACCCGAAGTTGACGTTGCGCTTCCCCCTCCTTGACGAAATTCTAAATCCGCCCCTGGTATCAGTACATATACCTAATCTTACATACATAAAAACAATACACATATACAGGGTGGTCGAAAAAGCTTGCACCAAATGGAAAAAAAATTATTTGATATTTCTCAGGAAACTGTATTCTTGAGAAAAGTTGGTGCTTGTTGCGTAACCTTTAAATACGATGACAGTTTTTATAACATATGTGTACTAAGGTCATAAATTGAAAAAATGTTCAAATCGCCGAAGAATACACCTATTTTTAAAAATTGATGAAAACTTTATAAAGAATAATAATTGGTTAGAATCTCATCAAAATCCAAAATACAATTATTTAAAGTTCAATCCATAAAATTTACATTAAAAAAAAACAAGTTAATTTTATGAAAAAAATAAATCACTAAAACTAGCTAGTAAAACTTAACAAAAATTATCCTTTTATTATTTTACCGTGGCATGGACAAGAGCTGCGCATTTAAAACAATAAAACGAGTTAGAGCCATATTGGGGCAATGTAAAATTATGAAAAATATTTTAAACTTTTTTCTTCACAATTTTAACTTCAGCTTTTGGATCTGGGACTTTTATGAGATCCTAAGGAATTTTCTTTATAAAGTTTTCGTTAAGTTAAAAAAAATAAAGCTAGTTTATTCTTCAGCGATTTTCACTTTTTTATAATTTATGGCCTTAGTACGTAAATATTAGGAAACGTGTCATCCCCTTTATGGGTTTTGGAACAAGTACCAACTCTTTTCAAGAATTTTTTTTTTCAGAAACTTCAAATAAAAAAGTTTTCCCTTTGGTTCAAACTTTGTTGATCACGCCACGCTGTATATATATATATATATATATATATATATATATATATATATATATATATATATATATATATATATATATATACAGCGTGGCGTGATCAACAAAGTTTGAACCAAAGGGAAAACTTTTTTATTTGAAGTTTCTGAAAAAAAAAATTCTTGAAAAGAGTTGGTACTTGTTCCAAAACCCATAAAGGGGATGACACGTTTCCTAATATTTACGTACTAAGGCCATAAATTATAAAAAAGTGAAAATCGCTGAAGAATAAACTAGCTTTATTTTTTTTAACTTAACGAAAACTTTATAAAGAAAATTCCTTAGGATCTCATAAAAGTCCCAGATCCAAAAGCTGAAGTTAAAATTGTGAAGAAAAAAGTTTAAAATATTTTTCATAATTTTACATTGCCCCAATATGGCTCTAACTCGTTTTATTGTTTTAAATGCGCAGCTCTTGTCCATGCCACGGTAAAATAATAAAAGGATAATTTTTGTTAAGTTTTACTAGCTAGTTTTAGTGATTTATTTTTTTCATAAAATTAACTTGTTTTTTTTTAATGTAAATTTTATGGATTGAGCTTTAAATAATTGTATTTTGGATTTTGATGAGATTCTAACCAATTATTATTCTTTATAAAGTTTTCATCAATTTTTAAAAATAGGTGTATTCTTCGGCGATTTGAACATTTTTTTCAATTTATGACCTTAGTACACATATGTTATAAAAACTGTCATCGTATTTAAAGGTTACGCAACAAGCACCAACTTTTCTCAAGAATACAGTTTCCTGAGAAATATCAAATAATTTTTTTTCCATTTGGTGCAAGCTTTTTCGACCACCCTGTATATGTGTATTGTTTTTATGTATGTAAGATTAGGTATATGTACTGATACCAGGGGCGGATTTAGAATTTCGTCAAGGAGGGGGAAGCGCAACGTCAACTTCGGGTCTCCGGTGGCCGAGTTGGTACCGGCGCCAGCTTTGCAACCGAGAGGCGCGGGTTCGAATCCCGCTTCGACCATGGATATTTTGTGATTGTTGTTGGAAGGTGGTAGAGGAATTCTTCCTCGACCGAGGTGGTACCACCCCACACATCCTCTTAAAGGGCTGGTGAAATCCCTACGGATGTTTCCAGCTCTGGATGTGTGAGTCGATTCCCCAGTACACCCACGGTACATAGTACTTAGACTTCGGTCTTCGAAACTAAGCAAACCCAATCAAAACTTGCAAAATAACGGGATATCGGTCAATAAAATAGTATATTAGCTACTCTTTTACATATACCAAGCTTTCGTAACTATTTGGTTACTTCGTCAGGGCTAAAATTATAAATTATTAGGAACGATAAACATATTTTTATAATGTTGATATTTTACCAATGCGGTGAGTTACATGTTCCTTATTAAAAAATTATTGTTATCAGTAGATATCATATAAAAGTTTATATAAAATAAAAATTTAATGTTGCTTGAATTAAAATATTAGTAAAATGGTATGAATCCTTAATAGAAAATTGTAAAATGTTGTCACTTCTGACTTTTCTTATAAAAGTTATCAATTTGACGTAAATAATTTTTGGTATTTCTTTTAAGGTGTAAAGGTATAAATCAGGTATTTAAAATTTTTTAATATAAATATATAGTTAAATTAGTGTTCTAATGATAAAAGGTATGAGTAAATTATAATAACAATAATTTTTTAATAAGGAACATATAACTCACCGCATTGGTAAAATATCAACATTATAAAAATATGTGTTTATCGTTCCTAATAATTTATAATTTTAGCCCTGACGAAGTAACCAAATAGTTACGAAAGCTTGGTATATGTAAAAGAGTAGCTAATATACTATTTTATTGACCGATATCCCGTTATTTTGCAAGTTTTATTATAACGGTCGTTATCCTACTGATATAATTATATATATATATATATATATATATATATATATATATATATATATATATATATATATATATATATATATATATATATATATATTATATACACGCATTCACACGAACACGACATTACCACCATTACTATGCCCGGGCCTGGGCTCTAGGAAGTCAGCTAACCTTTTGATGCTGGTGCTTTATTGCCAGTTAAATTCTTTCTTGGATGCCAATAAGCCTATTAAGTATATTTATATTCGTATTTTTAAATTTTTTTATTTATTTTTCAGCATCCACCGGTTACAAAAAAAAATACAACGGTATCTGTTGGAGAAGATAAAACCTTCCCTGAAATTAGTAATAATTTGCCAGTGCAAACAAATACTATCCCACTAGTGGTGTTGGCTGGAACTGCAACAGAAAGTTCAGAAAATCTCTTTCAGTAGCTCGACAATTTATGTCACTTGATAATAAGTCGTCATACAACATTCTGCAGACGGCAAAATTTTTATTTGCACAATAAAATAAGTTCTTTTTTATTTTTATGTACTTGAAGTGTTTACCTTTGCGTTGTTACTGTTTGTTATATATCTTTTCTAAGAAGTTATGATTTAAAATTGTATGATCCTGTATTGTGTGATCGTTGTAATACCGTCAGCAGAAACACCTGTGGTGTTTCTGTTTTAAATATATTTTATATTAAAATAAGTCATTGTTTTCTTGTTCCCTGTATGACATTTTATTTAATACATACGGTTTAGGTAACTAATAAAATAAAAAACTACTGAGGTTAAATTAATGTTCCTATATTTTGCAAGTTAAACATAATATCATCAAAATGCTATTCAAATTAGGAAAACTCAAGGAAAAGGCATACATCCCCAGATGTGGGGCACTACTCTAGGTTAGGTCTTATTTAGGAAACAGAAAGTGTTTAAGTTGGAAGGGGAAAAGTATTTTCTGGCTTGAAAGAGAAAACCAAGCTTTTTAGCTGCCGATGTGGCTACTGAAGTAATGTGTTTGCGCCAGCTGAGAATATGTTCGAAAGCGATGCCAACAAGATCGAACGTTTCATTGCTCTGTAGGTATTGGCCATTCATGTGGAAGGGGTTAGCGTTGCCAGATTTTTTGCGTGATAGGGAGCAAGACTGGGTTTTGGAGGCGTTGAACTGAACAAAGTTCTTGGCACCCCAGTCTAAGATTAATTAAAGATCTTGGGAAAGGGATAAGTGCATAGATCTGCGTCTATTATCCAGCTATTGATTCTAGACTTGTTTTGAAAAATGAATATTGCAGTGAAGAGTACTATGTCAGCATAACTGTGGATGGGATTGGCACTTAGAGAGAGCAAGTCATTAATGTGAAGAAGAAATAGGGTTGGTGCCAGGACTGAACCTTGGGGGATGCCAGCATTGATAGGATGGAAGTTAGATGAGTGACCGTCAACCATGACACATATGCGCCGATTAGAGGGGAAGCTACCGATCCAGGTACATAGTTTGGTAGGAAGACCGTAAAAAGGTAGTTTGTTGAGGAGTGCGGCATGCCATACTTGGTCAAAGGCCTTGTAAATATCATGAGCAACAATCTGAGACTTGTTCCAGTTATGTGTGACAAAGCTAAGGAGATCAGCTGTGGATGATTTTGTGTTTTTCTAGATATTTTAGAATTTGGAAGTTGATCGCTTTCTCCATAACTTTGCTGACAACAGAGAGAAGAGAGATAGGTCTTTAATTGGATAGAAGGGACTTGGAACCTTCCTTCGAGATAGGCTGCACACGAGCAGTCTTCCAGCTATCTGGAAAGATACCCTTGTCGTAAGAGGTCTGGAAAAGACCAGTTAACATGGGTGCTCTGAAGTGCATTTTTTTAGAATAATTGCCGGTATGCCATCCAGACCGGAGGACTTTTTGGTGTCAAGGGATAGAAGAATTTTTTGAACTTGTTTGACCTTAAGTATTATTTGAGGCATTTTGTGGGATACAGACGTAGCGGTTGGAAGAGCGAAATTGGCGGGACGGATTAGGGCGGAATTGGTAGCGAATTGTTTGGCAAATAGTTCAGCTTTCCCTTTAGAGGTGGAGATAATTTTGTTGTCAGAGGTTAGGGGAGGAAAAGTGCTCCTACAGAAGTTTTGACTAATGTTTTTAGCAAGTGACAATGAAGATTTGCAAAATAAGAGGGATCTTATGCGTTTGCATCAACGAAATCCTAATATTAATTTGCCTAATGTATAAATCTATAAAATGTATAAATCTACTCGTACATTAGGATTATTTCAAAATGATTTTTTTATTGATTTTGTTGCAGTTCGTCCCTATATATTTAAATGTAATTTAGCACCTCATCAATAACTCGCGAAATAAAACCAATTTCGGAGATTAAAAAACAGTTCAAAAATTACGCAAAATGTAAACATTGCACTCCATGTGAGTACCAAAACGGACGATGGTAGCGCACAACAGTGTTGCCGTATCCTTAAATTTGAATCACCAATAGACAAAAGCTTAGAAGTGTCCCCAGTAAAAAAATCCAGGATTATATAATTCCCCAAACTTGGTTTGTGCGTAAAATTTCAATTGAATACCTGGAAGATTAAATACAGCATGACAAAAAAAGAATTTAAAAAATTCTCTGCACAGTTATAACTCGGACAATACCGATATTTCCAATTTTTTTTATAAGACTACTACAATTATTTTTCCATGTAGAAAACACCTCTCTAAGTTTTCCAATGCATTTTCCGAACACCCTGTAACTGAATAAAGTCGGGCCGTCGCGTGGTAAGCTTTCTGCTTTCTATTTAGCGTGTAGAATAATGCGGAAATTTAAAATAGTTCGATTTTACTCAGTATTTTTTATGTTAAGAGTATTCATTTTCATAAAATCCTCTAGTGAAATCATTTGTATGCAAAAATAGGGGAAGGGGCGCCCCCACACACCCCTCCAAATCCGCTTCGGTTTCTTTAATTTCCCATTTTCGCAAAATATCTCCACAAGTCGTTTACCGAAAGAAACTTTTAATAAAATTGAAAGTTAGATAAGATTTTAGCAGTAAAAGAAAAGATATAGCACGCTCAATTTACGACCATTGTGTTTTCCGTTGGAATGAAGATTGATTTGGTAATGTTATCCATAGGAACGTGCTTATGTTCTTTTAGGATTCCGTATCCCAAAATTCTAAAGGGTATTGTACTATTGTACTGGCTACAACCTACAATATACAGTATGACCTACTTAACATGGAAACACCTAAATTAATAAAATAAAAAAAATATTTAAAAAAATATTTAGGTACATTATTTGTTATTATTGTAAGAAATAAATTAATTTTTATCTCGAAAACGGTGCGTCAGAACAAAAAAGCTCAAGAGACACTTTTTACGCAGAATTAATAGGGCGTAAAGAAAAAGATATAATTTTTCAAAAAATCAGCGGCGTGCTATTCTTTTCGCTAAAAATAAAGACTTACCCGAACGCACGCTACTGATGCGGGTACTTTAGAAAATACATTTTTGCACGTAAAGGTACTTACCCTTTGATTACATATTGGCGTGTACCAAAATTCATGTTAATATCTTAACGCATTTTAGAGAAATTAAAAAGAAACATTTAAAAAAGAAAATATTAAACACATCTCGAAAAAGAAGCGTTTAAGGATCCATGTTTCTACAAACTTATTTAGAAGTAGAATCTGCCCTTAAAATTTCTTAACATCTTCTATAGTTTTTTGAAAACTTTTTAACTGGCAGGACCCAGTGCGTTAAGATTGGGGAGAGTGTATCTGCAGAGTTATCCGTTGCCAATGGCGTACCGTAGGGGTCAGTTATAAGTCCTTTTTTGTGCGGTATTTATACCTGTAATATTCAAAGTGCTCTAAAGCACACTAATCCTCAATTCTATGCAGATGAAACCCAAAATATATCTATCAAAAGAAAATGCTTTTGAACCTCTTCAAAATTTAAATAATAATTTAGAAAACATAAGAAATCTCTCTTTTAAACATTCTTAATATTTAAACTCAAGAAAATGTCGCTTAATGTTATTCGGTCCAAAAAATGACGTCAGTTTTATAAAGGATCATGCCAATATAAAAACAGATTATAATACCTACTACACTAGAAATATAAATAATGTACGTAATCTTGGACGTATGCTTGATAGTTTGCTAAGGTTTGAACAACATATTTTAAGCTGTATTAAACGTGCCTATATTAGGTTAAAGCTACTTTACTCTAGTCGTCATGATTTGTCAGTGAAACTTAAGCTGTTGTCTGATTCCCTTGTTCTCTCCATATTCAATCATGCAGATGTTGTTTATGGTAATTGTTTAACTCAAACATCAAAAGTGAAAAATTCATGCCTTCGTCTAATATATGGAATTAGAAAGTTTGAAAGAATGTCTCACAAGCTACTGGAAACAAAATGGTTGAATATGGAGGGTAGGCGACGCGTCCACTTAGCTTGTTAGTGTTTCGTGAAAATAGGACACTTAAGGAATCGCTTCGTTATCCGTCCGTCCGCCGGTCCGTCCGTCGATCCGTCGGTACGTCCGTCCGCCCGTCCGTCAATCACAGGCGATTTTCTCTGAAAGTATTCGACGTAAAAATTTGGCACAGAGATAGAGTGTGGTGGCTCAATTATAGACGTGAAGTATAAAAAGTTGAATTTTGGATTCTGGGGGTTAATTTCAGGGGGTAAATTGGGAAATGGAAAAAAATGTCTTTAAGGGCATCCTGTAGGGTGTCAAATGAAAGCTTATTGAAGGATGAATTCGACAATATATTTATATAATGTAATTTTTTATACTTTTTTTAAAACATTTTTCGGAAAAAACGCCTAAAAATTACTGTCCTCCACCCTTATCACCGAAAGGATCGCCACAAAAAATCTGAAAAGAATCATGAACATTGAGAACTAAAATTATGAGGATTGAAAAATTCTAGCATTATTAATTGTTATAAACAATTTAATTGAAAATTTCCTTATAACTGCTGAACCATTGGTTTTAGAGAAAAAGTTTCTCAACAAAAAATATTTCTCACGATGTAAGGAAGAACTTTTGTTCTTACACGTTTTTGAATGCTCCGCGCATACGCCATCTGATTCGCCATGGTGCCGTCAGCGACGGGTAGCACCTCAGATGGGCGGAGATTGGGCGGCCGAGCTTTGCCCAGGTTCTTCACAATCCTCTTGATATGGATAGCAAATGAAAGGGTTTGGTGAGTAGAATATGATAATCTATGTGACGTTATTCTAAACCTAATGTGGCGCACGCCATAAGATAGCAAATTACCGTTTTCTTCACAATCCCGTTGATATGGGTATAAAATGAAAGGGTTTGACGAGTAGAGTACGATAACAGGTAACATGTCTTGTATTTTCTGCCCAAGATATCTACAACAGGCAAAATAATTTAAAGAATGCAAGGGAAGGCTTAAACAACGTTCCATATTTGTTTGTAAACCAGATGTGGTAAGAAAAGTTTAAATCTTAATAACGAAAAATTAAACAGTTTTTAAAAACTGGTTTACAAACAATTGGTAACGTTGTTTAAGCCTTCCCTTGCATTCTTTAAATTATTTTGCCAGTTGCAGATATCTTGGGCGGACTATAATCAGTGCCAGATTAGCCACGTAGCAAGAGTAGCAAATGCTACGGGCCCCGCGCATTGGGGGCCCCGCGCCTGGGCGTAAAGTAATCTATCAAGTAAGATAGATATGGTATGTACCACCTACTGATACCGTCCAATGGAAAGACGGTGGTGTCCAAATCTACAATGATTATTAATAATTTTAGCACATTTCTAAAAGTTGACGCTGGCCACACCATAAATTATGTGTCGCACTGCATCGAACGCAAGTTGACAACACCGCAAAACTAACAGGGAAATTCCCTCATGTCCTTATGTTGTCTTCGAGCTAGTCGTAATAACCCGACCAACTAGAATAGGGTTCTATTGATTACCAATAAGAAAGTAATTAATGGATATTGTCATCTGGGGTATAGTTGGACAAAATTTTATTCTTTCACTTATTCCGGACGTTTGCCGACGCCCTATCACCTTTTTCTAATTGCCCATAAGTACCCTTTCTCCCCGTCAAATAGGACATGCAACCCGACAGTTACTCAATGAGCCCTTCCGACCGACGGGTTGTACCCTTTATTACCACTAAGGCCCTATTAATCCCCTATATTCTAGGGAGCATTTTACTATTTTTTTTGTCCTTATAAAAAAAAAACAAATATTTAATTTGCTTTTTAACATCAAACCTGTCCTAATTTCAACTTATTGTTTTATTTTTTTGCAATTGCACACGTAAGGTTAATCATTTAATTAAATTGTTATTATTAAGCAAATAAAATAAACTGTTGATAGTTGTGTTCCTAATCATTTAATTACTTTTTAATTATAAACAGTTCTTTAAATAAATAGCACGACTTTAATATAATCCACTAAGTTCATATTCGGCATCGTCCTTAATTATTATACTGGATGTCACTGTAATTCTGGCCAACTGTGACTCTCTTATCAGTCACCTTCTTTATGCCTCTTCGCTCGCCCTTTGACCCTTCTTCAATGGAACAACCCCCGGCACCTTTCTTGAGAAGAGAGTCCGCTAAGGACTCAAACCCGGGCTTACAACACCAGCCCTCCCGACCCCGCCAGGGAGTTGTCCCAAGAAGGAAGAAGGCCCCTTCCACGCTTGCTAGGGATGCTAGGAGAGCTGCCGATTGGAGGATGAAGCATACCATTCCCGACCCGACTGTGGCCGCCACCGAATCGGTTCCCGACCAAGTGAACGCCCTCCCGGAGCCGACAGTGGACGACCGATGGACCTTCCAGTACCCGTCTTCCAGGTTAAGTAACAACATTGGTTTTCGCAGACGAATGAAGCGCCTTCTCCGACTGACCTTCCGACTAGCCCTCTGCGTTTTGGGATTCGACCAGACCTATAGAGATGCTGATGACAATGCCATCCATCCTCAGCCGTGGACCCCTGATGCTACCACCACCTCCCATGCAGCAACGCCACCCACCAACATTCAGGCAATATACACCGACCTAGAGGACTGCTACCGGCTTTCCAGGTTGGAGGACCAACAACATCTCCTCCCAGCCCTGGGCCACTTAATTAGGACCCTGCATCCACGAGGATCATCCGTCGCCTTCCCAGTTCCGGACCTCGTTGACCGCCTGGCCCTCAGCCGTGCTGGTTTGCCAACTGACCCAGACCTTCTGCTTCCTCTTGTCCAAAGAACATGCGAGCGTCGACAGCAACACTTCAACATCGAGGCCATTTACAGAGATCTTGTAGGAACACATGGAAGAACTTCCTTCGACTCTGGAAAGCCCTTTCCAGAATGTTACCGCTTCCCCAGGCTCCCATGACCCCTCCCGACCACCCCCGTCGCCTCTCGAAGTTGAGGCCCCCACCGTTAGCGGTTTAAACTGCCCTGTTGATACTGCCCAAGCAGTATTTTATTTTATTGTAAATTTTTTAGGTGTGAAAATTCCGAGTGCCCAGCCAACCGGCCACCCTTAGAGAGACTCCGACAACCTAACTCTTGATGCCCATCCGTGCCCTATCTATCAACGGACTTTTACAACCAAAAGTGGACTCGGCCTTCACGTCAAACGCCACCGAGCCAACCCCGGGACAGACCTGGACGCTTGACGCAGTGTGTATCTGTTGGGAAACTCCCCGCCCTTTGCAGGACCATGCCGACAACAAGGTTGCAATCTACACCACACCACCATTCCTGGAAGCAATAAGGGCCAAATATCCAGAGGAGCCTATACACGTCTCTGGTTTGGTTATCGGCGCACGAGGTACTTGGTGCAACTCTAACGATGCCATCTTACAACGACTCGCCCTCCCACGAGCGCTCTCCATTGCCCTAATATCTGGAATTCTGTGCGGAGGAACACATTCATCGCAGCTTCTGCACAGCCGTGTGGGACCACAGATGACCTACAACTACATACTACATCACCTGCCACCGCTCCAAGGACCAGTTGCCTGTCACTTTTGGTGCCACCATCTTCCGCCTACTTATTCCAGCGACTTACCTTCTCCACATTATCTCTATATGTAAATGCTATCTTGATTGTTTTTCTTTCTCTTATTCTTATTATAGTTGAGGATATCTCTGTACTACTTAATAAAGTCACCGGGACATTAACCGGAAAAGTTTATTTTTAGAAATGCAATATCATCATATATATATACCATGCCTATGCGGTTTTCGGCAAAAAAATGACGTTTTTTTTCTTGAAAAAATTAGTGTCCAACTTTCCCCGCAAAGTGGGGACAAGTTTAAATTAGCTTTAATTCGACACAAAACTAACTACGGCCACTACTGGGGTCTATAAGCAGAGTTGGACACAAAAAGTGTTTTTAAAAATTATAAAACTCATTTTGGACCAAAAAAAAGTAAAAATGTTGAAGAATTGCGTACAAAATCTTTATTACAAATATGGTCGTACAAAAATATTTATATGAAAAAAACCTATTACAAATAACCAAATAACCATGGAACATAATAAAAAGGCAATTTTATGGTAGGAAATAAAACATTTTTTCTATAAAACAAGTTAACAAAAAAATACTAAAGTAAAGTGCCTAAACCTATGGAATCATATTCCAGATCTTTAAAACAAACCAAGGGCCTCTTGTTAGGATTTGCTACGAGCCCCGCGCTGTCTTAATCCGGCACTGACTATAAAAACGATGCATTATCAAAAATGCATGTTAAGGCGTAACTAAATACTTAAAAATAAAATCTTTTAAAAAATACTATTTAAAAACAAGCTTTTATTATTTAGATGTACTGAAACGAAAAAAAAATAAAAACAATTTATTGTGGCAATGCTGAATGCTATTTATAAGTGGACGTAGTTCGCGTGGGTGGATCCTAATAAAAGCAGGGGCGGCTACTGCCAGGGGGCGCAGAGTCTCGTACCCCCCAATTAAATTACTAACTAAAATAATAAAATAAAATAAATATATAAAATATTTATTTCATTAAAGCAACTCATAGCACCAAAAAACTGTTCAAATTATCCTCGTAACCTCGTAACGTAAATTACAGAGCCAGCGAAAGCACAATTAATAATGCAGCGTTTTCGCTTGGAAGGTAGTTTAGAGTAGATACCTTGGCAAAAGTCCAAGTTATAATCTGAACCATGGATTTATTAGGACTGGATACGGGATGAGTTCACATTCTTTGAAGCCAAAACAAACCATTCTAAACGACACTGTAAACACAATTTGTAAACATTGGCCACATCTTATTTTACCTTGTATTTTTGTATAAAAAATACGTTAGAAGCATCACAAGATGTACTAAACGGAATAAAAGCCCTAAAATATTTTATTTTTCTGCTAAATAATAATAAATTTAAGTTAAAAACGTTTTATTATTTATAGGTTATGTTATTTCTAAAGGTGTTTATTTAAAGTCGCTCCGAGTCATTTATTAATCTATATAAATCTATACGTCGCACTTTTTCTTTTCTAGTTCATTAGACAAAGACGTACGTGTAACCGAGTGTTCAGACCGAGGTTCAGCCGTGTTCCTAAACAACCAGCCAGACAGCAACACTTCTGGGCTGCGTTCGATATCATCGCCGGGTGACACACCGGTGTGATTTTTCAACCTGAACTCCAACACTCCAATGCTATTTTATCTCTTTCTACTACCATTCTTGATTCAATTACGTAGTAATTCGTAGTCTTGTCTATGTTCGTAGTTCGTAAACTGCTCCCCCAAGAGAAAAACAAAAACAAAAACAAACAACAAAATATAAGGCTTCACGTTCGATACGCTCACAGTATACAGATATCGAATCCTATTATAATAAATCCATGATCTGAACGGTGGATCAATCGCGAACCTAATCCTTACTTCCGCTGGGTCTCGGCTTGAGAACAACCGCGAGATCATGTCACGCAAAAGGACGCGATGCTCGATGACCAACAGGGCCCTGAAACTTTAAATACGAATTCTCGCAGCTGCCACTTGTCACATTTAGTTAGCGAACTTCCCATAGAGGCCCTTGCTTCCGACAGACAACAGATACGTCAAAATTAGACCAATCAGGTATTCTCGATTGTCTCGCCCTCCCTTGTCTTTTTCGTATTCATTCATCTGCCTTAGTGTTGTAAATATCCGTATTCATTAGATATCCGAATCATACGGAATCGGAATCAGCTAATATCCGTATCCATTATCCGAATACGAATCCATTTCTTGACCCGCGCGAAAGCGGTTACAGATCGTGTATACGTATGCATGCAACAGACTAAAACATTTTCTATCCGGATACACGGCTAGGTAGGTCGATGCGGTATCGGTATCATACCAGTCGAAGTCGAAGTTTAGGGATAAGAAGGCACCGCGTCGCGCCGTTCTCGTTTGAATTCGGTTCGGGTGAGGCGGGACTAGTTTAACCAATGGGTCTCATCTCATATGATACCCGTTACCCCGATAACTATGCCATCTTTTTTTAGGAAATGTCATTAGAAAGAGAAAGCACAATATCAAATATGCCAAATCGCAGACCGTGTTGTTCGCTTACACTCGATTCCGATTCCGTTTTCTCTTTGCACTTTGCATTAGTAACCAGGCGATGCGAATTTATTTTGATTCCGAATCCGTATTCAAGTTCTCGGCCGGTTCCGGATAATCCGGATTCTATTAATATTCGGATCCAACGGATTTTTGGATACGTATCCTTACATCACTAATCTGCCTTGTGTGTTGTGTGATCTGTCATTTTAATTTTTAATGTCGAACTGATGAAAATTATTTTCTGTGTGATTTTAATCACAAATCATCGGCTTAGAAATGTAAATTAAGGCTTTGTTACTGTTTCAGGTAAGTGATGTTTTATGTATTAAAGAAAAATCATTAGCCTATTGTCAATACCAGTCCTGAAACATGGTATTCTGTTACGTTTTAATCCATTTTATAGTTCAGTAAACAGAAACATTTTTCTGGGTATTTTTTATCTTAATTTTACGTGTAGTTTGTTCTAGAATGTGCAGTTTTTTGCTATTTTTAAGTGCAGTTATATAAAAGGCTTGATCAGCAAGTCTGTGAACAAAATATGTTTTAAGCATTCAAAAGTAATACCTACACACCCTAATGTATTTCCAATACCAATATATTCCAAAGAGTAGACTAATAATAATAAAATATCAAGTTTCGTATTAATAAATGATAAAAGTTGGCAATAGTGAATTTGACCATTTCTGTTTTGTTGTCTGTGCATAAAGAGTGATTTTAATCAAACTTTTTTTTATTGTAGATGTAAATAGACAAATCAGATATTGTAGTTTGGTAAGTACCATTTTCTTAATCATATTTAAAACATATTTCGTGCTAGGTGTAACTATTTAGATGATTTTTGTTCCAGAACATTCAATGTAATTTATATTTTTTTTAACATATTTTTTGTGCTTGTCGGAAAAATTCATTTTGTAGTTTGCCACCCATACCTACATCTTACTGTCTCTGTATTTTATCTAACATGGCTGCAGTCATAGCAGCTTCTTCCTTTGGCAGAGTTAAGTACTCGTGTAAGAATTCCTGTTACACTAATTTTCCAAAGGATTTTAAAAACAAAGTTTTTTTTTATTTTCCCTAAAGTTTTGCGACATTAGAAGCTTGAAAAACAGCTTACTGAATACAAGTTCTCAATTGGTATACATAACGTTTGTAGGTAGCATCCCTGCGTTAAGCTTCGGAAATAAACATATATGTCTTGACGAGTAGGTACACTTTAACTCTGGATTGCCCTACTAGACACTGTAGAAAGCACAACATTTTTACTGACAGCAAAATAAATAGCAGTAATAAAAAGGTGAAACTTAACCAGAGTTTTTTTTATGTACCATTCACTTATTGAGTAAAGTTAAATAGTGCACCTGATTTGTGTAATATAAATAACTATTAGGTACTTAGTGTACAAGATGATTCTGCCGAAGTTTTCGTTCTGTTTCATGTTAAATGCTCGATGGAATTGGACCTCCACACAAGCCCACCGTGATGTTAACGGAACTGAAGAAATCTGATTAGAACCTTCACCCGATTGTGACTTTTACCTTGCGTTAACATTAGCTTTGTTCGCGGAGACGATCCGCGACCAGTCCGTAACCTGTACAAGTTAAATAATCCCAAACATTTATGCGCATGTGCGATTCGAAACCGATCAGGAATTGACAAATCTCCGCGAACGTTTTTGGTGAACGTGCTTGTCCGGAACATCTGCGAATCACTTAACCTTAACATATTTTATTATTTTGAATTAAATTTTTAGACTGAACAACCTAATTTAACATTATATAATGATTAAAATTGCCATAAAGACATATTTGTTCTGTTATGAGTAATTTTAAATACAAGAATAATTGAATATACTAGAGCATATTATTATATACAAATTTATATCTACCTTTATACAACTAACAGCATATGAAATTTTTATCGCAAAATACAGCCCGCCCAAAATTAAACGACAATTTTCAAACAAATTTCACACTGCACTTGCGCGGACAAATAATTCATGCCGTAATCCTCGGATCGTTTTGACTGGTTACGGATGTGTCCTGAACTTGTTCTCGCATCACCGCGAACGCCAAATTTATTGTCAAAATCAGTGATTTTCTGCACCGCGAACGCAAATAATCGCAAAGCGCACGCGCACTTGTCACGGACTAGTTCCGGATCGTCTCCGCGAACAAAGTTATTCTCACGTGAGCCATGTTGTTATGGGATGACTTGATAAACATTTCGTTATGCTTTATATTGATTAAATGAAGAAATTAGTAAAAATAGGACCTTGTTGTTTTACTTTTAAATACGATACAATTTTGTATCGACTTTAAAGGTAAATTGATGTTTTGATATTTTATGCCTTGTATTTATATATTTGTTTTAGATTGTCATTTTTTTATATTTTATCTGAAAATTCTTTTATAAACGTCCAATAAAAACATTATGTAAATACAAAGTTATAAAATGTCAAAACATTAATTTGGCCTTTAACTGATCATATGGTGGCTTCGCACCGCGTCCCGCTTCCGCCATAATTACTTCCGGACTCGCCATAGGGGACGCCACCATTGAAATCAACGTCACGAATGTTGCGACCAATTAGCACGCTCTTAACGTTTCTAACCTGTTCTGTGATGACCAATCAGATTGCGGATAAATCTGTGGTTACTATGACAACGGTCGGCATAGTACACGTGCTTCGGTCTCAAAACTTCAGCAGCCTTTCTGCCTTTGCCGTTGGATAGGTTGTTTTGTTTTCTGTTTTTTCGGTGTTTTCATTATCAATTGTAGTGCCTTCTTATCTCTTTAGGTCAAAATCTTGACGTGCTACTATCAGGGCAAAACACCGCAAGTCTGGTTGACCGTAGAACACCCTTTTCTAAGGTTTTGGTTTCTATTCCAATAATCTTTTAGTAAAACTCAGTTCAACCCTTTTGTTGGCATTTATTAGTAAAATTAATAAATGGTATACGTGTATATATTTGCAGTTGTAAAAATAAATAAAAATGTTAAGCTCATAAATGTATAGATGATCTGTGTTTAAAAGTTGCGCTTTATTTTAAAGCTCGAAAATTGACAAGTTATTTTAACCCAAACACTCACTTTTCTGTTTTCTTGACAATTCACTTCCCGGTACTTAAAGATTTTGGTTTTTAACCGATTTAGTTAAGAGGTCTAACTATTTTGACTTTCACAGAGGCTATTTTCGGAACTAGTGTCTCGGACTGAGACTTTGTCTAAATTTTCGATTTCGATTCTAATCTCGACTGAGTCTCTAACTGACTGACTCTTGATTAATTGACTAACTGAGAGTGGCTGGGCCTAACTGACTTAAACACCGTTGCCCAAGAATATTTATAGGGGGTTGTCATGACGTGGGTAGGATATACGTAAAAACCCGTGACTAAATTTTAGCATCGTAAGTAAAAAGACGCGTAACTTCTATGGAATTTTTCTATTCCTTTAAAACCTACGTCAGAAAATCTCGTGACTTAATTTTGACATTGTCAGCGAATTCCGCGGTGTTTTGCTATACCTTCAACGAGGTCACAGTCGTCGCTTTCAATCTAAATTTTAAATAAAACACGTGAAATCTTTAGGTTTTTCACCCTGCGTGAGCCTCCTACTTTGCTGGAGAGTCACGAGGTGATGACGAAATAAAATTGCACCATAATTTGAAACAGAATTTATTAACAGGGTTAACTTTGTTTGATTTGAAGATTTCTCTCTAACATGAACGTTTTTATCTATAAAATATTTTACTGTATTTTAAGCTTAAATTTAATATTTTTGTCGGTAAGAAATTATAACTTTAATCAAAATTTTAAGTTTAGAATTAACCTAAAATGCGGGTTACTACACAATAGGAATTCTGTAAAGTATATTTTAGAAAATAGATCTGTTCCATTTGAAGACAAAGTTGCAATCAAAAAGTTGGGTCGTCCAACACCCGATTTAGAAATAAAATCAACGGTGTTTATGACGTTTTGAAAAAAAATTAGTGCCAGCTAGCATTCGGCGCTTTTCACTCCTCACCTTTAACCCTCCTCCCCTCCCCTAACAACTGCTTTGCACCCCCCATATTGAAAAACCACAAACCGCCACTGAATAAAAGTAGTATCAAAGTTATTACTGAAACAGATCCTATTATGTTAAATTTATTGCCTTAATAGCTTGTCGCGTGAATCGAAAAGAAAAAAATACATACTTAGGTACCTACTTACAATTTCTGCCAAACAAAATTAATACCTGTATGAACTTTTCGCGCGCGACGAGCTTTTAAACAATATATTTAACATAATATATTATATCTGTTTCAGTGATAACTTTGATACTACTTTTATTAGGATCCACCCACGCGAATTACGTCCATTTATAAATAGCAATCAGCATTGCCACAATGGAAGAACTATTGTTTTCGTTTTAGTACATCTAAATAATAAAAGCTTGATTTTAAAAAGCATTTTTTACAAGATTTTATTTGTTTTATTCTTTAATATCAAAAACAAATTTAGGTAAAATATTAGATTTAGGGGCGGCAAAATTTAGCTTTGCCCGCCCTTTGAAATTTTCTAGATCCGGCACTGAATACAAAAAAAAAATTCAGATTTATTTGGATTAAACGCATATTTTTAGAAGAACCCAAAATGTAGGACTTAGACAATGTTGTACAAGAGACTGTAGAACCACTTATTATTTCCGTAGAATCGACCGACGACTGCTGGATTTGAACAACAATCATCACTATAATTTTGCATTAGCTAAGTACCGACTTAAATTGTACTTTTTAGCTGTTATCTCCTTAAGAATCCCTTTACAGCGGCCAATAATATGGCCATAAATGTGTATTAAGCAGGCATGCTCAGGTTTTAGGGATTTTATGCGATGACGAATAAAAAAAACGACAGATTTATATCGATTTATGTCCATTTAACGTCTAATAAAAGTTGGTTATCCGAAAGATAAGAGGCGGAGTTTCAGGATAACAGTGGAAAAAAGCAAA
Source organism: Philopedon plagiatum (assembly GCA_963971165.1). Lineage (NCBI taxonomy): Eukaryota > Metazoa > Arthropoda > Insecta > Coleoptera > Curculionidae > Philopedon > Philopedon plagiatum. The sequence continues at coordinate 24,012,409 of OZ020193.1, read as the reverse complement.
AAGATTTAATATTACAGCATGGCTTAGTTTGTCGACGGTATATGGTAAGAAAAGCAGTGGTATTTGTACATGGAAAAAAGAAAATACTCGTTTTAAAATAAAAATGCTCAATTTGAGGTCATCTTATACAGGGTGTATAAGATGTAAAGTTGTAAAGGGTACCTTAGCAGTAGCTTCGCTTTCTCAATAATTTAGGTCGATTCAGCCTAAATTTGTTTAATAGGTAAGAGAGATACAGGGTAAAGTTAAAATTTTATGTTACATTTTTGTCGATATGTTTTGAAAGATACCAAATAAATTTACAAAATTTGATACTTGGGATTTTTTGGGGATGGGGAAAGCAAATCCGTTCTTAAATTTGCTGTATTTTGTAATGGTCGCCACATATGGCATTAGATGCCATTTTAAAGCTTCCCAAGTTTTTTGGTCTTCACTGTATACATTTTCTGAATAGAAATTTTTATTTCCGTACCGTTTTTACTTAAAGAAATTATACTTTACTAATGCAACTGTTTTTGAGAACAATGTATTTAAATTCGATGTTACACTAAATAAATATGAAATAAAATTTCTTTAACCAAGTCATGAGTTTATTTTTAGCAGTTTATTTTTTGTTCTTTATTGCTTTAATTGGGTTTTATTATTTTCACTTGGTGTTTGCATTTCCTTAATGGTAGGGTTTATTATTGCTGATACTAAAAATTTTTATTGCTTATTGGTTCTATGCAACACCGAATTCAAATGCATTTTTCTCAAAAACAGTTGCTTCTAGCGACATTGGTACCTTTTTTAAGTAAAAAAGAAGGAGAATAAGAACTTATTTTAAGAAATTGTATAGGTACACTAAATCACAAAAATGTTGGGTCGTTTTAAAATGGCATGGAGTGCCGTATGTGGCGCCCCCTACACAATACAGCAAATTTGAGAACGGATTTGGTTGTCTCATCCCAGAAAACCCCCGCCTAGCAAGTTTTGTAAATTCAGTCAGTATTTTTCAAAACATATCGATAAAAATGAGGAATGAAGTTTTAAATTTAGCTCCCTGTACCTTTCTTATAATTAACTTTTTACTAAGATAAATTAGAAATCGATCTAATTTGACCCAGGAGAGTCACTGCTAAGAGGTATGTTACCAAACACCGTGTATACATGCCTTAATAATTGAAGCCTTCCACTGTGGTTCCGCCTGAGGTCATGAAGCCCAAAAGTTCTTAATTTTTTCTTGGCACCAAAGTCTACCAAATTACTCAGAAATGTCTGAATTTTACTGATATAATACATACAAAAACCGGCTTTTTCAGTCCCTCATTTAGAGTGAGAACTTATTCGAATTCTATTGCGTCTATTTTAAACTGAGCAGATCACTGACTTTTTTGTGTTTATCTCTACATGGATTTACTTAGTAATCACTATAGAATTGATGAAGGAAAGTGGTGATATAATGGATATAGAGGTCAAAGGTATGCATATTTCGTATTCTTAATTATATCAGATGAAAAATATTTGTTTTATAGAATTGTGTTTGAGTAGTCACCCCTGACTCCATAGAATTTTTTTTAAACTTTAGATAAATCTGAACTTACTAATGTTCCCCCGCGTTCTCCCGCAAGTTACATACCTTCACAGAATGCTAGAGACATCTAGTTTATAATCCGGTAAGAAAGAATGTCGCCAAATGTCGCCGGACATGCATAAAAGGGCCATTCAGTGACTTTAAATGTTTATTTTTTAAATTCATTCGATATCTGATTTCCTATAATTGAAATAATATGTGTCTTTTGGTTGTTTTTTAATAATATTTCGTATTAGGATATTCCATAACGATAACAAAACAAATAATACATAATACAACCACAAAATTTTTCGCTTGTGGCGCTATTTTTTAAAACATTTTTAACACGCTTCTGTTAGCATCACTTGTAACATTGCAATAGAATCTTTCAGCTCAATTTTCACCTACTTTTAATTATCGTATTGATCTGAAATTTTGCACACGTGTATAAGTCCGGTGACAATGCAATATTAGGATATTAAATTGGTCAAGTGCGAATAAGGGCTCGCGCTGTAAAGTTCATGAAAACTCAAAAATAAAAAAAACGCTTTTGTTTTAAAGTGAACGAAAAAGTAAGAACTAATTTATAGTTTAAAAAACTAAAAAACACGCTTGTATGAGTAGCGCACTAAAAAATTAAAAATCATTTAGGTATAGTTTAAAAATCAGTTATCAGTTCTAATGTTAAATAGCTAAGTGTAAAACCATGGAGCGTTTTGTGTTGTAATTAAATCATTATACCCTTCTCAGAGAAATATAACCAGAAAGCGCCCCACGCTTTTACACTTAGCTATTTAACATTAGAAGTGAGAATCTTAAAATAACTATTTTGTTTTTTAGTGCGTTACTACTAAAAGCGTGTTTTTAGTTTTTTAAACTATAAATTATTTACGAAAATCATGAATTCTAAAGAAATATTTTTTTGTTGTAGATAATGTTGTTAAATGCATTTTTTACGAGGATACATCTTCTGGATATTTGGCTGTCCCGGAAAGGAAACACTAATTTGGAGAAGGTCCGTCAAGTCTTGGCTGAGTTGACCACTACTTTACCCCATACTGAAAGCGGTATCAATAAGTTGGAAGATCGTGCCTCCTATCTTGGTAAAAAGTTGGGCGAGTACTGGAAGCAAGCTTCCAGCTCCAAAACCAAACTAGCGGCCAAGCACCAGGAATAACTGTATGCCTTAGAAATTTGTGAACTTCCGCTAAGTAAACAACCTCTTGAACCTCTCTGAACTGTTAGAATTAGAAGTCCAATAAATTTTTAGAATGGAATGTTTAATTTAAATACATTTTAACAATAAATCCTTTATATGTTTCGCAGAAAGTTATTTTATTTCCAGACATTAATTCCTTTTGTAAATTATTGGTTCTGGTAACTTAGATTTTGAACAACCTAAAAACTAATTTATGTGTAAACGATAATACATGTAAGCCCTTGTACCAAGAAATGGGTTACCTTTTTTATTGTCATCATCAGAAACTATAAACATTTTTGAAACAATAGCATAAGCATTTTTTTTGATTTTATATTTTTTTCTCCGTATTTGTTTTTGTAAACAGTGGATTTGAATTACAAAATGATGTTCTCCTTGAGAAAGTTGACTTGCGTACGAAAAATTACACATTTTAAATGCTCTCGTAGCGCCAAAACACCATGACCGCTCCCGACATAAGACGGAACCACTGTGCCCTCCCTCGAATAAAGGTTTATGTTACATTTTACAAGTGCAAGAAAATGAGAAACAAATGAGGTGTATACACATATAGAAATGGGTCAACATATTATAATAAAAGTCGCCCAAGCAAACCCAAACAAACTTTAAAGCTTTATATCATTTAGTACTGAGTCCTTGGAACAAGAGTTTATGTAATATATAACATAAACCCAAACATGTTAGGTTAGATAATAATAAACCTTTTTCTACATACCTCTTTAGATGCCAGTTTTCTTAGTCGTTTCCTTTTAATACGTTTCCACTCATAAACCCTTATTCAAAGGAAGGCTTCAATTATTGTAGTAAATTATAGTCACACTAAATTAAGAATCATTTAGTTTCTAAGAATTGAAAGAGACTATATACATGGCGAGAACGGTATGAATTCAATAATTTTTTATATATGAGTACCGCAGAACAAAAAGTCTTACTACCTACTGAGGGAGGCGTATTACCCAACAAGATTAGGAAGCCCGGGCTTAGGGCGCAAAACATTTAGGGCAGCGCGCCGGCAAAGCGCTTTTTAAAAATAAGCAGGAAACTGAAAAAAATTAATAAAAATGAAAGAAAATAATAATAAGGAATACGCATGTATGTTTTATTGCATAAATCGTTTAAGCAAGTCACTAAAAACCCAAAACTATTATTTTGGAGAAAATTACTACGATAATTTAACTAAAAACCAATTGTTTACTTCTCGATATAATTTATTACAGTTTAAAAAAGCAGCCTTCAGTGCCAAGTGACGTCAGGAGACAAGCAAAAATAAGTGCCAGCCTACACTGAAAAAAGTGATTGTAAAATCACAAAGTATTTACAAGAAAAATGAGGGAAATATACACATATTTTCAAGTAAATTTTATATTTTTGTGATTTTTCCTAAATTTACTAACTTTACAAAATTCTACATGTAAAAATAGATCTTTTTGTAAAATTCCCATGTGTATTTTTGTTATTTGTGAAAATAAACGGTGTTTTTAATAAATCCATATAGAAAATGTAAAATTCCATTCTGTTTGTGAATATAACATGTGGAAATACAATAATATTTAGTTACATTACAAAATGTATGTATAATTACTTATAGAATGTGAATTCACAAGCTTCTTGTAAATGCTGACCAATAAAACGCCAGTAGTTGATCATATGACGCATCTTTGTGCGACGATAACACGGAGAGCTTGTCGATCGCTATTTAACAGCGTCTTGCTTCTTGGTGTGTAAGGCAGTATTGAATTTGCCAACAAAGTACAACAGGTTAGAAAAATAAAAGTATTTACTATGATTACATGTGACATTTGTACTAAAACTTTAAGAAGTATGTTTATGTACCAAATAGATATGAGTTATCACAGACATTGTCCCGGAATTCGCTTTGTGTGTAAATATAGTAATTGCCCTTTTTCTTGTAAAAGTTATAATAAATTTAAAGCAAAACCATTCAAAAATGGACACTTTGTACTTATACTAAAATTTAGAAAAATGGATCTAACTTATTTTTTCTTATACTTTTGTAAGCTGTTTATACCTAAAAGTATACGGGAGAACTTTTAATTTAAAGTTTTATGCTAATAACTGTAATAAACTGTTTTTTATTTAAAATGGATTTTTATTTTGAAATAATAATATTTTATTTGAAATAATAATATTTCAGCAGTTTTACAATGCGATATTACACAATATCTTAATTATTAAAAGTAATAGTACATTGTAAAATTCATACGTTCCCCTAGCCTTCCGTTGTAATACTACAAAAGTATGTAAATATACCAAAAATTTAAGTAAATTTAGGACGTACTTTTATACAAACGCTGTGAAAATGCCATGTTCTCGTACAAGAAATCTGTACTTTCACAATGTGTTCTTACTAAATTAATACTATATAAACTTAATTTCACAAAACATTTGTAATGTAATTTCACAAGAAAAGTGTAAATACGTGACTGTCACAATATGTTTGTAACTTTACAAGAAATTCAATGGTCGCACTAAAAGCGCTAAATTTCTTGTAATTTTCCCGAATTATTTTTTCAGTGTACATATTAACGTGCACCTTGGCCTAAAATTGAACAGATTTTTTATGCAACACAAAAACATCCACGTTTCCTAGCGTCACATACTCTATCTGATTTATTTTTCCTCTTCGCAACACATCGACCAATCAGACGAGGAATTTTACTTAGAAAGTAAAGGTGTGCCTTTAGACGCGTACACAGAAAAAACTGCTATGCTATTCTCAATAATAGTATTACTTTTGGCCACATTAGTTATATTTAGAGTTTAACAAATGGGGGTAATTCCAGAGACGGCTTCTAACCTAGTTGGAAATAAAATTAGGATTCGATTTGAAAATGGACCTCAACTAGCTAGCGTAACCCCCCAAGGGGGTTGAAAGAGTCAAATTACGTAAAAAAGTAGATTTACTAACCAATAAGGTACAACTAAAATTTGGTGTTGCTATCTTTATTAATAGTAAAGATATTTGCCCATGCTAAGACTTTTCAGACACCCTGTATGATATTTTCGTATCTCGCACTTTCAAATAACACAATGTGGGTAAATAAATATTTGTATTTTATTTTCAAATCGACTCCTAATTTTATTTCCAACTAGGTTAGAAGCCGTCTCTGGAATTACCCCCATTTGTCAAACTTTTATTTTATAGTTAATATTGTCTCAACAAAACATTATTGAAATAATTCCAAAAAAAATATATATTTCTTTAAATATAGACTTATTATTAGAGTTCAAAAATTTTGTTACTTCTTTGAAAACTGTTACCATTTTTTCATAACGACCAAAATATTATTGAAATATGGTTAGGTTACGAATAATATTCCATAGAGGATAAAATTGTTAGAGCTAAATAATTAAACTATTTGATAAGAATGTTTAAACAAAATTGGGCGAAAAATAACCATTTGTATATAGGAGGTATGATTTAAATTACAATATATTTTATTAAATGAACAAGAACTAGAGTTTAAATAGAAAATTCTAAAATAAAGTGAACAATTCTTATACCATTTTAATTAAAATAAACACTCCTATAAAACATATAAGGTATTTGAAAAATAATAAAGAATATTAATCCAATGGGTTCTATTGTTGGCTGAAATATTATATTGGAGGGGTTCGTTGAATAGTCGTTTAAGCTCGCAACCTGATTGTTTATTGTGTTATAGGTACGCCAAAAATAATAGATGTTTTGCAATTCTGGGGACTGGAGCAACTCATTTCAGTGTTTTACGTTGGGCAAAAAAATCTAAAAGGTTTTGCAATAATAACTGTGTCTTTATTTGTAAATCTCTTTTGGTTAGTCAATTATAAGATTGTTTACTCAGCCAATACGTACTGTTAAAAAACTGTTAACATTAAATATGATCGCAAGTTTATTGTTGTATTTGTATTTTTTAGGCATGGTTTCTACCAAATCTACCTATAAAAGGAAATTCGAATGCAGTGGTAAGCGTCGAATTTGTTCCATCTTGCATCCTGTATCCCAAAGAAAATATATTACTGTACCCATACAAGCCAGAAGTCTTGCAACGAAGCAGATATTATATTTTGAGTGAAATAAAGATACAAAGTTTACCGTGTTCGCGTTAAAAACTGATGTTAATAAAATATCGTTCTTTTATATTTAAATTTTTACAGAATGTCTAAACAATGTATGTATGTTTAATAATAACAGGCAAATAAAAATTATTTTAAAATAATAAAACGTGTTTAATTTGTTTTAAATATTAGTATAATTATTGATGTAATAGACTTTATTTATTATATTAAATAACAGTGCATCGTTCCTCAAAACACATATTAATATGTATGTATTGTATGTATATGATTGAATTTAAACAAAAATGTTTATTTTTTTTCCTATTTAAAGCTACATTAAATTAATTACTGTTGTAACTGAAACAATAATAATTATTATTTCGATTAAATAAGATGTATATTCTTACAAATAAACTTTTACTGAAACCAACGATATATTTTGTATTGAATTTGGAATAGGGTTTTAATCATGGATTTATTAAGAATGGATGTGGGATGATTTGACATTCTTTGAAGCCAAAACAAACCATTCTAAACGACACTGTAAACACAATTTGTAAACATTGGCCACATCTTATTTTACCTTGTATTTTTGTACAAAAAATACGTTAGAAGCATCACAAGATTTACTAAAAGTAATAAAAGCCCTAAAATATTTTATTTTTCTGCTAAATAATAATAAATTTTAGTTAAAAAGGTTTTATTATTTATAGGTTATGTTATTTCTAAAGGTGTTTATTCGCACTTTTTCTTTTATAGTTCATTAGACAAAGACGTACGTGTAACCGAGCGTTCGCAGACGTTTTTCCTAAGCAACCAGCAGACAGCAACACTTCTGAGCTCCAACACTCCAATGCTATTTTGTCTCTTTGTACTACCATTCTTGATTCAATTACGTGGTAATTCGTAGTTCGTAAACTCTTCTCATAGGAGAAATGTTTTCATAACAAAAACAAATATAAGGCTTCACGTTCGATACGCTCACAGTATACGGACATCTAATCCTTTCTTAATAAATCCATGGTTTTAGTTACTGCATCAAATAATTGTTATATTTAAACGACCTATTAAAAACCAATGAAACATTATGATATCTTTAAATCTATTGGTTAACATTGATAAACTAATCATTGGAAGAAACCGAATTTGTATTGTGCAATACGAAATAGAGTGTGTCATTGAGTGAAAACTGCTGTCCAATTCAATATATGATAGTGTTTTTTCCATGAAGCATTATTTACCCAGACTGTAATTGTTCTTTGTGTTACAGTTTCTTTATTACAGTGTAATTTATGTATAATATATTTCTTAAACAATGAAATCTTTTAAAAACCTACCCTATAAATATTGGTAATATGCAAAACTAACACTGCAAGTGCTCTGAAAACCTCATTTTTTACGTACCCATCAGAACAGCCCATACATAGTACACAGAAAGCGCATACATAGTGCAAAGTTAATTAAATATTTTCCATATATGGGTATCATTAAAGGTCAGTATCGTCAAATTCAAGTAAGCATATTTAGCTCTACGTTAATTTTCATGGTACAATAAATATTAAGTATTTGTAACGAAATTTTAAAGACAAATAAGCGGCCATCCATTATACAAACATCAATTTTTAGCAAATTATCCGATTGTCCTTGTACAAATTTCATTTCGGTCATTGTTAAACAAAGATCATTACAAGAGAAGGATGGATAATGTGTTTCAAATACAAGTAAAAAATGTTTTCAATACGGTTCAACACGCGACATATATGACGTCACCGTTTACCAAGAAAATTAAATATTTTTAAACTGTTTTAAAACGTATTACCTACCACCAAAAATGGCATTAATTATCATGAAAAATAAAATCATTTTTAATAAATATTTTTACTTCAAATAAGTACAATATCATATTATTCAGTGGGCGGTGATGTTAACTATGACTTGCAAGTATGAGCTTTGCGAGTTGAAGGCAAGTTTTATGGCCATTCGACTACAGAATAGGGTTTTCCTTGAATATAATATATTACACTTTTTCTAAGACCATTCATTAAAAATTTGCGCATTTTAAGTTTCAAATTTAATAAAATTTACGACATTTTAAATGAATAAAGCGCTAAGCTTTCATATCACAGCTTCATCACCCGGCATGTGTCAGAAACAAAAGCTAGCCTGAAGGAAGGATTTAGGTGGAACTTGAATAGCACAGCGAGGCAGGGCGCAACAAGCGCCCAGAAATTTCCCAAGCTTTGTTGCGAAGCTCCTGTGTTTATGTGTATAAGCAAAATCTTTGCATCATCGCTAAGGATTGTCAATATTTGTTTTGATGTATCTATATCTATTGGTTAGCGACAACTATAAATATATATATATATATATATATATATATATATGTATATATATATATATATATATATATATATATATATATATATATATATATGTATATGTATATATATATATATATATATATATATATATATATATATATATATATATATATATATACAGGGTGATTGATGGTGAGTGGCCTATTAGAAGTTCTGGCGAACTAGTCAACGGATCACTTTGAAAATTTGGTAGTTTACATAAGTGGACATGACCTTTCTTTTAAAATTATTTTTGGCCTTGCGGTGTTGCCGCTTCTACTGAAAAGTATTAGCACCTATGATAATTTAAATGGAACACCCGGTATATTATATTTTTTTTAGAATCCCTGTTGGTTTGTTAATAAGTTTCGTTAACATATTCCTATGTCTATCTAGTATCGTTGTCGAGATAATAATTATTTTCTTCTTTTTTTCTCGGAAAACATGGTAGTCAATAAGGGCTGATATTTTTGAACTCATGACAGATAGGACACTAGAATTTGGTGGAGAGCTAGGTAATACCACGAGGCTATTCACTCGGTGTCCAAATCGTAGTTATATTTGTACAGGGTGTTTCAAAAATAAACATATTTTGATGGTTTGGAAAAATGATTAAAAGTACATTTTTTTAAATGGAACACCCTGTATTTTAACCGCGGTCCTAAAAGCTCTGTAAATTTCCTATCTTTCAATATATCATGTCCCTATACCTATCTCGAATAGTTTTTGACTTATTAGCATTTATTTGGACAATTTAACTATTACAGATAACATTCACGAGTTTTTAGGAAAATTTGAAAAGTAGCCTTTGGAAACTGTTGTTTTTAAATGGATGACACTTTTCTATTATTTATTCCGTTTCGTTGTCAGTTGGTTGCCGTACTTGAAAATTCTAATTTAAGGTTTTAAGAGAAATGGAAGAAAACAATAATTATTCAAATACAGTACTTATGAATTTATTTGTTTTACATGGTCAGTGTGATAAGATCATTAGTCGTACTTGTAGAAAATTCAATGAAATGTATCCAAATTTGCCATCAATGAACAATAAGAAATTTAGACAAATTTTAAACAATTAGTAAATTCTTAAATGCTTAAAATTACTTAATCATATTTAAGTTGTAGTGTACATAATAATATTTTTTTGACTTCTAACAAAATTACCAAGAAAAAAGTAAAAAACATTTAATTAGTTTTTAATAAATGTTCAAAACGTTGGCCGTTGACATCTAAGCATTTTAAAATTCGCTTGTTTACACCATGTCCAGTAGCAAGTCTAAGTTCACCAGCGTCCAAATTTTGAAATGCCCGATTCACCCGATCTTCTAACTCTTCCCTTGAATTTACCGGTGTCTTGTAAATAATATTCTTGAGAGTGCCCCAAAGGTAAAAATCCAGAGGTGTTAAATCTGGGGACCTTGCAGGCCAATTCCAAGGTCCCAAACGCCTGAACCAACGATCTTCAAACATTCTCTGTATTTCCGCACTAACTTCGTCAGTGCAGTGAGCGGGAGCCCCGTCCAATTGGTACCAGCAGCTGCGATACTGGGCGAGAGGAAGGTTGTCCACGAAATTTTCGACAAATGTAGTTAAAATTTCTAAGTATTTTCTGGAAGTTAAATTTTCATCATATATCAAATATTGAATTTTGTTGTCCATCATTACACAAAAAACATTAAATCGAAAATTTTCTTGAAATCCAGTATCTCTCGTTACATGAGGATTTTCCTTCGCCCAATAATGAATATTTTTCCTATTAAAAATTCCTTCGCGAGAAAATTTTGATTCATCAGTCCAAATGATTTTCCTTAAAAATTGTGGATCTTCCTGAATATGAACTAACAAGTTTTCGCAAAATAAAACTCTTTGTGGACAGTCCTCAGGCTTAAGACATTGAACTTTGGTATACTTATAATCATGCATATTATGTTTAGCCAATATTTTTTGCACGCAGAAATAGGTTAAGCCCAAATCTTCTTTGGCACATCTTATTGAAGCCTGCGGATAGGCATGAAAATAAGCCAAAACGTTAATTTCGTTGTCCTCACTAGATGTTACAGGTCTGGGTAAATTTCTGGGAACTTTCAAGGAAGAACCAAAATTTTTGAAATTGCTTTGAATTCGTCTAAATTTCTTATTGTTCATTGATGGCAAATTTGGATACATTTCATTGAATTTTCTACAAGTACGACTAATGATCTTATCACACTGACCATGTAAAACAAATAAATTCATAAGTACTGTATTTGAATAATTATTGTTTTCTTCCATTTCTCTTAAAACCTTAAATTAGAATTTTCAAGTACGGCAACCAACTGACAACGAAACGGAATAAATAATAGAAAAGTGTCATCCATTTAAAAACAACAGTTTCCAAAGGCTACTTTTCAAATTTTCCTAAAAACTCGTGAATGTTATCTGTAATAGTTAAATTGTCCAAATAAATGCTAATAAGTCAAAAACTATTCGAGATAGGTATAGGGACATGATATATTGAAAGATAGGAAATTTACAGAGCTTTTAGGACCGCGGTTAAAATACAGGGTGTTCCATTTAAAAAAATGTACTTTTAATCATTTTTCCAAACCATCAAAATATGTTTATTTTTGAAACACCCTGTACAAATATAACTACGATTTGGACACCGAGTGAATAGCCTCGTGGTATTACCTAGCTCTCCACCAAATTCTAGTGTCCTATCTGTCATGAGTTCAAAAATATCAGCCCTTATTGACTACCATGTTTTCCGAGAAAAAAAGAAGAAAATAATTATTATCTCGACAACGATACTAGATAGACATAGGAATATGTTAACGAAACTTATTAACAAACCAGCAGGGATTCTAAAAAAAATATAATATACCGGGTGTTCCATTTAAATTATCATAGGTGCTAATACTTTTCAGTAGAAGCGGCAACACCGCAAGGCCAAAAATAATTTTAAAAGAAAGGTCATGTCCACTTATGTAAACTACCAAATTTTCAAAGTGATCCGTTGACTAGTTCGCCAGAACTTCTAATAGGCCACTCACCATCAATCACCCTGTATATATATGTATATATATATATATATATATATATATATATATATATACATATACATATATATATATATATATATATATATATATATATATATATATATATATATATATATATATATATATATATATATATATATATATCTATATATATATATATATATATATATATATATATATATATATATATATATATATATATATATATATATATATATATATACAGTGGCCGGCAAAAAGTTCGCAACATATGGGAAAAATTTTTATTAGGAGAGTATCGGAAAAACTTTCCCAGGGGATCGGTTCTGCATGTCCGATAACCTAAAAATCGATTTTGACATACGTCACGTGACCACTGGTATAGCGTCAAATTAAATAAAAAATTGTTAATTTACAAAAAGTGAGGTTAGTTGACGAGATATCAAAAAAAGTTATTTGAAAAAATTGCTTAGAATTAAATTCTAGGTCCTTGTGCAAAATTTAAGATTTTATTTAAAAAATTGGAAAACTCAATTTTTTTTTAATATTTTTTTATCGATTTACAAATTTCCGGTTTTTTTCGTTTAGATAACTTGGCTAATGTAAAGCCCATGTATCTGGATGAAAATAAACGAATGTAGTAGTTTTTTCTACAATTGACAGGACAAAATTAAAAAAACAGGGTTTCGCCGGACGCTAGCTGTTGCAATGATTTGTATCTAGCAGCAGTGTCAAAATTTTAGAGACATTTCAATGAGATTACATTGAGAAAACCTTAATCGTCTTAAATATATCTGAAGTTCGACTTTTTGTAAAGTTAAGGGGAGTAAAATAGATAATAAACAAAAAATTACCTGTTTATTTAATCGAAATTTTATAAACGAAAACCAATGTAAGAAAAACTTAAAAGTAGTCAAATTCTGTACTAACAACACAAAAAGTCATTGTTTTTCCTTGGGTGCACAAAATTTAAAACTCAGTATGACCACCATTTCTCTCCATACATACTGTTGTTCTCGAGCGCAACTCTCGATTAACATTTCGGAGCATTTTACGATTTATTTGCAATACACAATTTATAATGACATTCTCTAAATTTTGTATATTCCTAAAGGGTCGATGTTTGTACACAGGGTTCTTTAGGTATCCCCACATAAAAAAATCTAACGGAGTCAGATCTACAATTCTACAATTGACAGGACAAAATCGAAAAAATAGGTGTTCGCCGGACGCTCGCTGTTGCAATGGTTTGAATCTAATGAAATGACTGTATCAAGATTTTATTAAGATTTTCTCACATAAATGTAACAACCAGGTCTATTTAGTTGTACTTAAAACTACCAAAGCAGGCTCTGAAATTAAAACAACCAAATAATCTAGTAGGTTAAAAACAACAGAAAAATGTCAAACAAATTATAATTTGTTTGATTTCAACCTATGTCATTGGTTTATGTCTCGCATCTTACTAAGTTGATATTTTACATAAGTTTATTAATATTTTATTCCTTAAAATGGCACCCACACTACTTCTTCAGGAAAAGATAGAAATTATTTTAATTTCTGGAGATAATTACAAAAGCCATAGAGAAACAGCAGCAATTTTTAATGAGAGGCACCCCGATAAATCCCTCCATTATTCCACAGTATCTCGTCTAGTCAATAAATTTAAAGAAACGGGATCGGTAGAAAATCAGTATAAAGTTTCCCATGAAAAACCGGTAACAGGTGACGAAGGTTCTCTGGATGTGTGTTTGTCGATCACAGAAACACCCCAATTAGCAGTTAGTCAAATATCGGAGATCACTAACATTCACGAAAGATCTGTGCGGAGGATATTAAAAAGAAACAAATTTCATCCGTACAAACCTAAATTTGTACAAGTATTAAAAGATAGGGATTATGACGCCCGCTTCGATTTTTGTGCCTGGTTCCAGGGTATGATTGAGGAAGATTTTAATTTCCCAAAGAACGTTCTTTTCTCGGATGAAGCTACATTTACCTCTAACGGAACCGTCAGTTCACAAAACTGTAGATGGTGGGCCACCGAAAACCCAGACTTTGTAATTCAGAGTAAAGACCAATATAGTTTTAAGGTTAATGTGTGGTGCGGAATTTTCAACCTCAGAATAGTGGGACCTTTTTTCTTTAGAGACAATTTAAATTCAGAACGATATTTAGAATTTCTACAAACTGAGATATCTGACTTTTTAGACAATTTGTCATTAGCCGAAAGAAGAAATTTATACTTTCAACAAGACGGATCTAGCATTCATTCCACAAATGAGGTGAAGAGATGGCTGGATCAAGAATTTGGAAACCAGTGGATAGGACGGTTTTCTGAAAATCCGTGGCCTGCGAGATCACCAGATCTGACTCCGTTAGATTTCTTTATGTGGGGATACCTAAAGAACTCTGTGTACAAACATCGACCCTTTAGGAATATACAAAATTTAGAGAATGTCATTAGAAATTGTGTATTGCAAATAAATCGTAAAATGCTCCGAAATGTTAATCGAGAGTTGCGCTCGAGAACAATAGTATGTATGGAGAGAAATGGTGGTCATACTGAGTTTTAAATTTTGTGCACCCAAGGAAAAACAATGATTTTTTATGTTGTTAGTACAGAATTTGACTACTTTTAAGTTTTTCTTACATTGGTTTTCGTTTATGAAATTTCGATTAAATAAACAGGTAATTTTTTGTTTATTATCTATTTTACTCCCCTTAACTTTACAAAAAGTCGAACTTCAGATATATTTAAGACGATTAAGGTTTTCTCAATGTAATCTCATTGAAATGTCTCTAAAATTTTGACACTGCTGCTAGATACAAATCATTGCAACAGCTAGCGTCCGGCGAAACCCTGTTTTTTTTTAATTTTGTCCTGTCAATAATTGTAGAAAAAACTACTACATTCGTTTATTTTCATCCAGATACATGGGCTTTACATTAGCCAAGCTATATAAACGAAAAAAACTGGAAATTTGTAAATCGATAAAAAAATATTTAAAAAAAATTGAGTTTTCCAATTTTTTTAAATAAAATCTTAAAATTTTGCACAAGGACCTAGAATTTAATTCTAAGCAATTTTTTCAAATAACTTTTTTTGATATCTCGTCAACTAACCTCACTTTTTGTAAATTAACAATTTTTTTTTTAATTTGACGCTATACCAGTGGTCACGTGACATATGTCAAAATCGATTTTTAGGTTATCGGACATGCAGAACCGATCCCCCGGAAAAGTTTTTCCAATACTCACCTAATAAAAATTTTTCCCATATGTTGCGAACTTTTTGCCGGTCACTGTATATATATATATATATATATATATATATATATATATATATATATATATATACAGTGTCCGGCAAAAAGTTGGCCAGATATGGAAAACTTTTTTATTATTGATTTATCAGAAAATTTTATGCATGATAAAAGTTGGTGCATTAAGATAAATTAATTTTGACAACTTACGCTTTTAGGTAGAGTATACAGGGTGCTCAAAAAATAAAAAGATCTTGGTTTAGAAAAACAAAAATCTAGGAATTTGAAAAAAATTTCTACAAAAAAAATAAGCTCCTGTCAAGAGAAGAATAGAAGTCAAATAACATTTTTTCCGAAAGAGAACCGCTGTGGAGAAAATTAAGGACGAAACTTAGAAAAATCCCCTTTTTTGACGAATTTAGTCTGAAATTCCCCTGCAATGACACATTTTTGTTGAAAGTGCTATTTAACTTTTGTTGTTCTCTTGACAGGAGCTTTACTTTCTTTCTAGATTTTTTTTAAATTTCTAGATTTTTGTTTTTCCAAACCAAGATGTTTGTATTTTTGAGCACCCTATATACTCTACCCAAAATTTAAAGTTGTCAAAATTAATTTTTCTTAATGCACCAACTTTTCTCATGAATAAATTTTTTTTTTGAGAAATCAGTAATAAAAAAGTTTTCCATATGTGGCCAACTATTTGCCGGGCACTGTATATATTTCTGTATATATATATATATATATATATATATATATATATATATAGATATACAGGGTGTCCCAGGATAGGTGTTACGATAGGACATATGGGTCAAAAAAATTTGAATTTGAAAATGGCATTTTGGGAACATGCCCCGCTTGGTCCAAAACTGAGGAATACAAAATTTCACTCGGATTGGTATTATACAGGGCGAGTTATAACTAAACATATGAAAAATGACCAAGAGTAAAGTACTCTTATTTTTCCAAATGGAACAAAAGCTTAGTAGAAAAAGTTGTTCAGAAATGAAACTAATATTATAATTTGAAATTAGAGCTTTCTATTCAATATTTTTATTTTCGTCGAATTTTTTGAAATGTAGTACATTTTCCCCCAATATCGTATTACAATACATTATTAGGCTATACCTGGTAAATGTACATATTACATGTTAGAAAACGTAGTTTCCAAGTATAATAAAAACCGAATACGACAGTGGTGGAAAATGTACTATTACATTTCAAAAATTTGACAAAAATAAAAATATTGACTAGAAAGCTCTAATTTCCAATTATAATATTATTTTCATTTCTGAACAACTTTTTCTACTAAGCTTTTGCTCCATTTGGACAAATAAGAGTACTTTACTCTTGGCCATTTTTCATATTTTTAGTTATAACTCGCCCTGTATAATACCAATCCGAGTGAAATTTTGTATTCCTCAGTTTTGGACCAAGCGGGGCATGTTCCCAAAATGCCATTTTCAAATTCAAAATTTTTTGACCCATTTGTCCTATCATAACACCTATCCTGGGACACCCTGTATATATATATATATATATATATATATATATATATATATATATATATATATATATATATATATATATATATATATATATATATATACATATATACATAACTGACAATTTAACCAAAATATAGGTAAACGAATATATATATATATATATATATATATATATATATATATATATATATATATATATATATATATATATATATATATATATATATATATATATATATATATACATAACTGACGATTTAACCAAAATATAGGTACAATATTTAAAAGTGGTATACCAAATTCCTCTACATAGATATTTCGATTCACTTTTTTCCAATTGTTTTTAAAATTACAAATCTACTTTCTATTGGTGGTCATCAGACTTACATGAGATGGATTATCCAATGTAGTTTCCGACAAACTGTGCCCTCTGTCTCCATAAGGGGTCTGCACTCTAACTTCTGCTAGTACGTCCCTAGATCCATCACGGGACAGGACCGTATTAAAATCAGTTCGAGAAAAACTTCGTAAAATTTGCTCTTTGTGGGTGGGAGGTTTAAAACGGGAATTAGGTAAAAATCTGAAAAAAATTGGTTTTCCTAATTATTTTAAAAGTTACCCGGGTACCTACTAATCTTCGTCAATGACAAAAAATGATACAATGTACTTCTTTTTTGGAAAAAAAGATTTCTAATTTGGTAAGTTTATCTGTTATGTTGCCCTTTTTTGTTTTTCTTTACTTACCGGCTTGAATTAAGTCCGTCTCTGCATGGACCGGGGGGGCCGCAATTATTCGCCGTTTGGACGGTAAATACTGAGCCGGTCCTGCTGCTTACATTACCTCTTGCAGCAGCCATAACGTAGCTCCACATTGCCACAATGCATTGCAGACTTTGTCACTGAAATAAATAAAAATTTTAAGAAACAAATAAGGCGAGACATTTTTTTTTGTTTTTAGGTAATCTCTAAAATCAGTTTTTCTTGCTAACCGTATTTACGACAGTCTTTAAACCGTTTTAGAGTTTGGAGAGAATAAATATTTTTGAACCATTAGCAACATCCTGCATGGTCGCAAGGAATTTGACATTTCTCGTTGGTCGGCGGAAGGGTTTCCAGAGATTTAAAAAATTTCTCCGATTTTTTTTTCAAAAACACACGATTTTAAGAAATTTCCCAAAAATTAGAAAAATTAATTGAAATCTAATAAAAATGACATATTTGCATTGATTCTTGTGTTTTTGTGCGGAAGCTCCGAAAACTGCTCCCAGCGCCTTATTCTTTTATGCCAAATTTTCAGAACTGTCGAACTGTCACAACCTTAAAATAATTTTGCTTACAATAATGATGTAACCATATCTAAAAACGATAAATATCGATGTGCCAATATCGACACTCTCAAAACTGATTATATCAGTATACACTCGAACAAGAATTTTAAAAACAAATTTCCACAATTTCTCAATTTAATATGTTTTTAGTATTTTCTAAAATTCACTAGCATATTAAATTTGTTTTACATTGTTATGTTGAAACATATAGTCACAAGAAATTGGGGATCTGCTTTCTACACAGAAAAAACACTATTATAAATTGAATTGGATACCAATTCCAGGCGCTGCCCGTCCATTAGGTCATTTGGTCAATGACCCACCTACAATTTTCAATGATCTTCCAAATAATTTATTTTTTAATTATTTAAAACCAAAAAAGAATCTTTTGTTTCAAAAAAGTGAAAGTTCCATGCGAAAACTCCTCAAGAAAGAATCAAGCCACCGTATACAACGGTGATCAGGCCAAGCTTGCTCCGGACTCGCCGTATTTTAAATTGACCTTACAATACTTAAAAAATTGTAAAACAGTCTTTTGTAATAAATATTGCACTGCGTTTATTTCTGATTCCATTTTTTGGGCGGATCGAGAAAACCCAAAAGTAAGAACAAAACAAAATACACAGTACTAGAATTACTAGTAATGCTACGCACTAATGCACTACTAATAATTAATAAACTATTCAAATAAAAAAAAATATCCCTCAACTGATCACAAAAAAAAAATTATTAGGCCTTCACGTGTCAATATATCAGGAAAACTAAACATAAAATTGTGCAATAATCTCTTCCGACCGCCGCGCCAAGGACAACGCCGCTCGAAATCCAAACAATAAACAAGCGCTAGGAGACACGAAATATTGTGCCCATCGAGCTGCCGATAGCACGCGATTTTAACCCTAATTCTCCAATGCGTAGACCGGCGTCGCCACCAAAATTGATGATGAAATTGGGACAAATCTGCTGTGTCCCCGGAGATAAGTTTTGATCGCCGGCGGTCGCGTTCGCCGTGGTGTGACATCCAAGGAAAGAGGTATTGAGGCGCGGCGGTGTATTATTTCTTTTTGACTTTTGATAAAAGATTTTATTTGTCGAAAATCTAGAGTGGGCACGTGCCCTTGTGCCCTTTAGGACCAGCCGCCACTGTATTTTAGTATGTGTTTTGTTTGGATATTATTTGATTTTTGTGTGGTACTAGTACTTATTTTAACAATGGCTTTAACAGTGCAAGAAATATTGCAGTGTAAAATAAGTAGTTCATTAACATTTGAAAAACGTTTAGAAGTTACAGGAAAAGGACGCCCCAAACCTCTTCTGGATTTAAAACAGACCACGAAAGACGGAGGGAAAGACATTAACAGCTATTTTAAGCCAAGTATGTACAATATTTCTGACTGTTCTACTGGTTGTCATTTTTTCACTCTGTTATGCCCCATGTTGATATACTTTTTTGTCAGTTACAAAAATCTGATATTGATGCAATTTTGATTGGTAAATATATTGCAGATTTTAATTCTAACATTTAAAACATTAGAGAGCGAGTGTTATCTCTACAGACGCAAATGTTAACATCGAGGCAAGTACATCTTAAAAAAAATCCGGAAAACTCCAAAAGAAGGATTTCTTTAGAAATATGCGATATAATTTTGTCACAAATCCATTGTCGTTTTAATTTTACAGAACATTTAGTTGTCACACGTTTGTTTAATACAAATAGTTTTGCTGATTATAAGAAAGACTTCCCTGAACACATTTTAAAATATGTTAAAAATAATTATGAGATGATAAACGTTTCCAAGCTTAAGTCAGAATTGCATGTTTTATTTAGTCGTGAAGATTTTTATAATAGTGCACAGTGTTGCTGTTTTACAGCTCTTGTTAGAAATGAACCTTAGTGAAACCTTTTCGGAAAGCGTAAAATTATTAGAGAATTTATATACGATTCGAATGACGACAGTGGAAAGTGAGAGGTGCTTTTCGACACTAAAAAGGATTAAGACTTTCGTAAGAGATACAATGGCGGAGTCAAGGTTAAGCGCATTAGCTATGTTAAGCATTGGGACTTTTATTAGAAGTATTTACAATTTTAATGAGCTAGTGATTGAACATTTCTCCCAACAGAAGGATAGAAGGATCGATTTGATATACAAACACATTTAACTACATAAAAGGTGAGTAAATTATAAAAAAATAATATTAAAAAGGCTTGCACTAGTTGCCCTCAAAATTTGACACGCCGGTAAAAAAACTCACGGCCCGCGCCTGACCAATTCAATTACATACTCTATTCCGTATCGCACTAAACAAACTTGGTTTCTTTCAGTAATTAGTTTATCATTGTTAACCAATAGGTTATAAGATTGCTTGAAATATAAGGTTTCATTGGTTTTAATAGGTCGTTTAAATATAACTGTTGTGAGAACATTTCACAACATGGGACAGGCGACGTTTAACTTTGGCGGTCCAGCCACTGCGTTCGATCACCGAAGTTAAGCTACGCTCGGCACGGTTATTGCTTGGTAGCGATGGGTCGTTCGCGAACGAGTCGTTCGATTTAAACGACTCTTTTCAAAGAGTCGCGAATGAGCCGCTCCCATCAACTGAACGATACGTTCACCGCTCGTTAAAATATCTGGCTCGCTCTCGTCCGTTCGTAGAAATTCCACTCCACGCTTTCGCGAGTTTCGGACAACTCGGAGAGCGCGAGCCGTGAAGAGCGCTAGCCGGGAGCGGCTCAGTCGGAGTCGTATAATAGAACGAGAGTGGTGGAGCATCTAGCGGCCTATATGGTAATACACAGTTTGTATGTCTTTGGTATTACTATTATTTTACGATTAACGATTAATTACTTTGCCGGAAATCTGCTACAACGTTTTTTAAGCAGAGGTGTATACTGCGGGTAGGTTAAAACTCAAGCCACAAACGAACGCATAAAACAACCAAAAATCAAATCAAATGATTTATTAAAAGCCTGGTTCAGTATTAGGTATTATTATATTAGTATATTATTGTGTCGGTCTCGGTACCCACCAAACTCAAACGCCCTGCAAAAAAAGCCATAAATCATTCCAATATTTTAATATTTATTTTATTTTTGTTTGAAGCCGCCGCGCCACAATTAAGCAGCGTGCCGTCGGCAGTCGAAAATGTGTAATTCATAGCATTTTGTGCTCTATTTTATGAACATGAACTGAACCCTTTCAGATTTTCTACATGGCATCGAATGCTAATGACGCCAGCTTGGAGTGATGAAACTTCTACTGGTTCATAAGTGTCACTCCCTACCCTATCCTGGATTAACAATTCCATTTTTTACTTATGTAACTAATATTTTTGCATTCTGATGATTGTAATGATCTATTTAACATTAAGCCCCTCTCTCCTAGAAGTGTGCCACTCTCTTAAAGGACGGCTTTGTCGTCAGTGTTCTTAACTAAAAGTAAACGCTAAATTTAATCTGTCTCTCAGCTATCTACACACAGTGTGGATAGTAGTAAAATTATTCTATAGTTCGTTTGCCAATGTAGTAATAGCTGTAAGATTCTTGATCATCAACAAATGTGACTAATGTTACTATCAGCAAATGTAAATTCAGTATAAACAAATTTAAGGAAAGGTGGAGTACTACACAACACTTGACAACAAAGGTAACACTGTTCCTTGTAATGTTATTCAATGGTTTAATTTTCTTAACAGAAACATACGTCATGACTGGTTTAACAAAAATTATAAGTATTTAGACACATAGACACAGTCAGTTGAATGTAAATCTAACTTAGTTCTACCACTCATGTAATTTGGTAAATAAAGCTGAATAATAATAATTAGGTTTTGGTTTTGATAAATGTATTGTAAATTAAAATATGTTTCATGTTTAATGAATGTTATCAATAATCATGTTGCGATAATTTGTATGGCAATTTGATAGTTCAATAAATAATAAAAACTAAGAAACTTAGTTTATCTCCCTAGGATACAGTCTTTGTTAGCATCACAATAAGATTTGTGTTCGCCCTCGTTTGTTTTGGCAGTCTGTGCTCAAAGAAGCATTAGGCTGTTCGAAACAATAACCTTTTGTTTGATGCAGTAATACCCTATTCTTAATAATTCAATACAAATTATATCATTGGTTTCAGTAAAAATGTATTTATAAGAATATACGTTTTATTCAATCGAAATACTTATTATTATTGTTTCAGTTACAGCAGTAATTAATTTAATGTAACTTCTAATAGAAAAGAACATTTTTGTTTAAATTTAAACTTACAGGGTGTGCCTGGATGGAGTTATCTATACCAAAAATGGATTTAATTTTTAATTTTTCAACAAAAAGTTATTGTTTATAAAAAATTTTGCTTCTAAAATAAGTGCGATTTAGGTAAAAAAAAAATCACTTCGGTATACAAGGGGGTCAAAAATTTCAAAAACACAGTGGGACCAGTAAAGTCCGCATCATATGGGATTTTTTTTTATTAATAGCTTTATTCGAAATTTGACTTTGGCATCAATTTTTGCTTCGATCGAGATGAAAATTAACCAAAAAAATAGTAGTCACGTGATTCGTATTATTTGCCAAATTTTAATTTTTTTCCAAAAAAAAATTCAAAAGTGGGGTTATTTCTCAAAATATCGAAAAAAGTTAGTAGAAAAAGTTTTTCTAAATGCAATTTTTAGCCCATATGCAAAGACATTTTGCCCATTTTTTTTAAATTGCACCACTACTGTTGCAAAATAAGACTCAACGCAACCGACATAAAACTTCTTAGTTTCGACAATGCTTTATTCCAGACATATTTTCTTTAATGTAGCGCCGTATTAAATGTGTGTTTTTCTACAAAATCCAAATAGGGCTATTAAAATTTGGTCACATGTGATGCAAAGTTTATTTGTTTTTGACCCTGTATAAGGTAATTTCATAAAATAGCTACTTTTGAAAAAGTAGTTTGTGTCTAAAAGTAATACACCTTAATATTAGGAAAATAGTTTAATTGAAAAGAGTCAAATTTTTAATAGTAATACCACTAGAGGTCAAATTATTTCCGGAAATTTTTTCGAGCTCATGAATATTTTGAAAATTCCCCGAGTCGCAGACGAGGGAAATTTTCTAAAAATATTCATGAGCGACAAAAAATTTTCCGGATTTTAATTTGACCTCGAGTGGTATTCAGTAAGAAAATTCCACACCGAATTGTGGTTGAAAATCAAATATTTTTAAAATTGAATGGCCATGTAATGGCTTCTCAGCCTGCTTTTTAAGATATTGTTTTCTATTCATTGTAGTTATGCGGTAATGCAGTTTTATAATGAAATATATTACATTCTTTGATTTTTTATTTACTTTGGGCTACTACAAGTGGTAGAAAATGAAAAAAATATTAGATTTATAGATATGTACATACCTATAGGAACAGATTACATAATAATATTCAGTTTGTCTTCACACCAATGGACTTTTAGCCTATAAACTGTTGATTTCTACTGATTGTAGTAGCTCAAAAGTGCCATTTAGGAACAAAAAAAATAATATTCTTTCATTTTATAGTTACTTGAGCTTACTACAAGTGGTAGAAAATTATAATTTTAGAGGTTTTTCGGGAAGCTGCATGAACAGATTCACAAGCGCGTTATAGCTTTGGCAGCAATTATATAGGCCTTCAAATTGGTAACTTCTTCTTATTGTAGTTGAATGGGAATACTATTTCAAGATAGAAAATAGTATATTCTTCAATTTTACATAAGTTTTGAGTAACTACAAGTGGTAGAAAATTGTTTTTTTTTGTGTTTTTATTCACGTGCGTTATGCGCGCTTTAATGGTATAGAATTCATAATCAGTGTCAGCAAGCATCAATCATAGGAGGCTGTGATCATTGTATTTTGACATTTCAAAACATTTAAAAAATTCGCGTTTTGTTGCAATAAAGAATATTGCACAGCCAGTAAAACCAACAAAATTCATTGTTTAAAAATGAATAGATTTGAAAATTATACGATATGCAAAATATGCGTGAAATTATCTGATGTAATCATCAATCATCGTACCATGACTTATTTACTTGCATTAATAGAGGATTGTGGCTCCAATTTCAAGAAAGAAAATTTGTTCCGAATTGTTCACGAATATTTGCATCTAAACTACGCAAAATTCAAAGTGTTGAATGGGAAAAAGGTGAATAAATTAGTTTCTAATTATTATATATATTTTATTAGATATAGACACTTAATTCAAAATATTCAAAGTCCTGCATTTTCGCCATTAAGAAGAGAGGAGGTGTCCGAAGAATATATAAAACATCTTAGCTTTGTAATTAAAATGTATCAAAACTAAATATTATGTGAAAAATAAAAACCGGTTTGTCAAAAATGGTCAGTTATTGTAAACGTCAAAAAATTTCCAGTATAATTCGCTGTTGGGTACCCCAGGAGAAAAAAATTTTCACTAAAATACCTCCGTTGCTATGGTGATCTGTCAAAATAACGTATTTTGATTGGTTTAAAATTATAGGTGTGGAATTTTCTAATAAAAAATCATAATACGAAAATTAAACGCATTGAAAATTTAACCTTATAATTAATAACAATCTAATTTTGGTATTTGAATATTAAATTAAAAACGATTCAAAAAATAGTTATTTTATGAAGTTACCTTATACAGGGTCAAAAGCAAATAAACTTTGCATCACATGTGACCAAATTTTAATAGCCCTATTTGGATTTTGTAGAAAAACACACATTTAATATGGCGCTACTTTAAAGAAAATGTGTCTGGAATGAAACATTGTCAAAACTAAGAAGTTTTATGTAGGTTGAGTTGAGTCTTATTTTGCAACAGTGGTGCAATTTAAAAAAATGGACAAAAAATCAAAATTATTTTATGCAGCTGAAATTTTGCATATGGGCTAATTGCATTTTGAAAGACTTTTTCTAATAACTTTTTTCGATATTTTGATGAATAACCCCACTTGTGAATTTTTTTTGAAAAAAATTAAAATTTGGCAGATAATACGAATCACGTGACTACTATTTTCTGGTTAATTTTCATCTCGATCGAAGCAGAAATTGATGCCAAAGTCAAATTTCGAATAAAGCTATTAATAAAAAAAATCCCATATGATGCGGACTTTACTGGTCACACTGTATAAACTTAATATAGGAGTAAACTAACTTTACTCTTCATTTTAAAAGAAAATGCCACTTTAAAAAGTTACTTAGAATTAGTTTGTTACTGATAATAAAAAATTTCAGACAAACTTTATTTTTTTCTAAAACAAAAAATTCTACGTGTTAATTAAACTAAACGTTTTATTTACAAAGTTATTATTCAGTACGACAGCCGCCAACCTTTACACACTTTTGTAGTAGTAAACATATATTTTGGTTAAGTATTCCTTAAATTCATATACGTATTACTACTATATTGTTAGCATCCAATCTACCCGTTGTTAAAATTTGAAGCAAAGATAAAATCGTCTTTTCTTTGGTTTTGTACCACGTGATGTATCAGGACTTTGAAGTTTTGACGGAACTGTCACTGTCAGTTCTGACAGCAGTTTAATATGTGAGCTTGTCGGTTTCCTTTTCGTCTTTTACCTTTCAAAAGTAAAGATTAATGTGTTTTTATTTGTTAAAAGTGGATTAAAAGTTAATTATTATTCTATTTACGATAATGACATAGCTAATGTACCGATAATGATAGTTTTAAACAGCAAGAAGTGAAAAACTACTTGCAGTTTCAGCGACGGATAGTCTTCATAAGAATGTAAACTGAAGAGTGAATACATCATTTTTAATTTGAGATTTTGGGGCAAAACGGGTAAGAACAATAAAACGAGGCATCGTTTGGAAATCTTAAACAAAACACATTATTTAAGCTCAGCTTGATTAGCTGGCCAAATCACGTGGTTGTTTAGGAGGGATGTTCAGTATGTCATGTGACTGGTTACCAATTGTTTCCGAAGGCTACGTCTTTGCGTCATCATTTTTTCGTCGTTCGCTGCAAAAAAACCCCAAGGGTATGTTCAGTACATCACGTGACTGGTTAGCAATTGTTTCCAAAGGCTACGTCTTTGCTTCAACATTTTTTCGTCATTCGCTATATAGTAGTAATATGTAGGTATATGCTTAAATTCTGGAAAAACGGAGGCATGGAAAAAGATCGATTTAAACAAGCCTTTTTTCAAATCTTGATTATGACCAAGAAAGTAATTATTCTAAACAACATTTCCTAATAGTATATTTTTTAAAAACGAAAAATAAAGATAGTCTACGTTAACGAAGTTTTTAAACGATACAAAATCGGTGTTCTAATCCAGATAAATGTCAGTTTGATTTTTTCAGAAATATCCGCAACTTACTTTGTAAAACAGTTACGCGAATTTCTCGGGATGATTAACTTTTATCAAAGATTTATTTCTGGTTGTGCATCCATTGTTAAACCTCTACATGACTTGACCAAGAATAGCATAGCAAAAAATTTCGTTTGGAGCACTGAAGCTGATTCAGCGGTAATGTGCCTTTGAACGTAATGGTCGATTCTTCAGATTTTGCGGTAGGAACTGTTTTTCAACAATTTGTTGATGGGTTTTGACAACCTATTTCTTTTTTTTTACAGAAAGTTTTCACAACTCAGTCTTGATACATTACCTCCGGTAGAGGATTACTTGGTATTTCCCTAGCATTAAAAAAATTCAAATTTTTAGTAGAAGGAAAAGAATTTCATATTTTGACCCATCACAAACCTATTACTTATGCAACTCACTCAAAATCAGATAAATATTCTCCGAGGGAAAGTGGACATTTAGATTTTATTTTTCAATTTACTTCAGATATAAGACCTATTAAGGGAAAAGATAATTCAGTTGCGATGGTCTTTCTCGTGTAGAAATGATAAATTATGTTTCTGAGGAAAGAATTAATTATAAGGAAATTGCTTTATCTCAGGAATACGACATGGAATTAAATAGTTTACCATCGTCTAATAAAACATCTCTTATTTTTAGGAAAATCAAATTATCAGATAAAAATATTGATATTAATTGCAATGTATCTACATGGCGTTGTCGTCTATATGTTACATTCCAGTATCGAAAAATAATTGTTGACACCATAAATATATTCTTTATATCATCCCGGTATTAAGAGTACACAAAAATTAATTGCTTCTAAATTTGTATGGGAAAAATTAAATAGTGATGTAAGAAATTCAGTGATGTAATCATCAGAATTATTTGTGTTAAACAAACGTGCGAGAATTAAATGTTCCGTAAAATTAAAACGACAGCGGATTATGACTAAATTATATCGCATATGTCATATGTCTAAAGAAATTCTTCACTACTTATTTTACACTGCAGTATTTCTTGCACTGTTAAAACCATTGCTAACAGAAGTACTCAAGTACTAGACTACTCTACTACGCAGAGGGCACAACACAAATATCAAAAAAATATCCAAACAAAACACAACAAAATTAGGTCGAAAGCCGAAACACTTCTTAAACTTGAAAAATGCCGACGAGTCCGGCGACTAATAATAATGAACGATGAACAAGAACTTGGCGGCAGCACGGATACAATTCTGAAATGTCAATGCATCGAGTGCTGCGTTGCCAAGTTATTGTCAAATTCATAATTATTGAAGGGTTTATTGTTTTATAGGCATCGTTACAATTATTATTATTATTATTTGTAATTACCTAAATATCTTAAAATAAAATTAAGAAAGTTTATATTAAATTTATCAATGTATCGCGAATATTCTAATAATAAATTGGTCAGTTTTAAATTAGAGAGTCAGAACTTGCGACAGCCTGACATCCAGCGCAGCGGCGTTGACGGCCACGCGCGCCCCGAAAGCGATATTACTAGTGGGCCGTCGACAAATTCTGTCTCAGTTTAACTTCCTGAAGCGCGTATGTTTATTTCTCTCTTAGCTTTAATACATTTTATAAAGTCCATAAATATGCACCAATGAGGTTAATTCAATATACAGCGAGTCCGGACCAAGCTTCACTTGATTCTTTCTTGGGGAGTTTTCGCATGACACTTGCACTTTTTGAAAAAAAAACGATTATATTTTGGTTTCAAAAAATAAATTATTAGGTAGATCATTGAAAATAAATTTAGGTGGGTCATTGACAAATTACCTTATGGATTTATTTTAATAATTAGTCTAATTTCTAGACCAATGTACTACAAGTCGTTCAATAACAGAGATCGGTGATACCAAATTAAATAAACATTTATCACGTTTATTCGTTTCCGATAAAGATCTATGTTATCGACATCCATTACCTACCCTAATGTTACTAATATCCCTTCATGGCCAACTGTAATTACTAATTAACAATTCTGTTTCGGTGAACCATCTAATTAATTGATGGTATCTATGGAATAACACCTACAATTTTCTAATTTCTATTCATCATGAAATTAACCTAAAAATTCAATTTTAAAATAAAGCTTCATGGTATTATATGTTAATTAATTTGTAATGAATTAAGAATAACAATATCATGAAAAAATGCTAACGATAAATTTTTGCTATTAACCTAGATATTGAATGTCAGCTTTATCATTAGACCTATTCTCTAAGCATAGTCCTAAGATTTCCACTTCCTACTTAAAGAAAAATCTAATAATTCGCGATGGGCGACCTAAGTTTAAGAAATAACTTCAATCAAACCTAAGCAAAAATTTTGCTGCTTGTTCATCGAGGTTATGTTATCAAACTAAATTATAAAAAAATACGTTCGACATCTACACCACCGAATATATAACACAATACACCGCAAGGCGCACACGTTCAGATTCACTAAAAATGTACTGGTTTAAATTAGGATTAGGATCTTCTAGTTGGTCAGTTAGGTTTTGTCCTGTCACTGTTAATAAGTGGTCATTAAAAACTTGTGCGATATTCTAACATTTGAGTGATTTGCTTGGTTTCCAAATGATTTTGATCTTGGAACGTGTTGCTAGAATATATTTACCTAATTCTAGTACTGTGGAACGTACGTACTATAATGGCCCTTTCCTTTATAAATTTGAGAAAGATCTCAGATAAAAGTTCATAGTATTTATAAAACCTAATTCTCTTATTCTTACACTTCTTCAGTTTAAAGCTTTTGGTTGTCAAATTAGGTCGATCTAACGTTGGAGAATCTGGCCGATATTAAGAGACTGAGAACACAGTCAACGCATAGTGTTTTATAATAAACTAGCTTTCTCCCGCGACTTCGTCCGCGGGGTATAGGTGATAATCAGGGCTGCCAATTTGTGAGTAATTCCTCACATTTGTGAGTAATTTGCTGGTATGTGAGTAATTTTGTGAGTAAGTGGCAATTGTGAGTAAATTGTGAGTAATCGAGAGATCAACATATTTTCTTGGTAGTTATGCAGATTTCTAATCTGATAATTTATTAAAACTTTAATTTTAAAAATCTAAATTTAGGCATAATTTTAGGCGCTCTAGTAGTAATTATAATTTTGCAGTTTTTAGATTTGCACTGCTTTTAGCGACCTCTCTTGCTTAGCCAATATAAAAATATAAGAGGATAAGTAAGGTAGCTAGTTAGTGATTTTAACGTCTGGCCAGTGCCCGGAATATCTATCCCGAAGGTAAAAGCCGAGTCATTCAAATGCGTATATGTAAATGATGCACTTGTTAATAAGTTTACCGATTTCCTAGCATGAGCCACGTAGTCCAGTGGTAAAGAATCCACTTATTGACCGAGAGGTGTTGGATCGAATCCGTGCTCGGCTGCATCTTTTTTTTAATTTTTGTCATTTAAAATTTTATAAAAAATTAGGAAATCGGCTCTAAAAGGTGTATTGGAAACGGGTTAGCACTCCTTCCTCGATAAAAATTTTGTTTTGTCTTTTTTTAAAGGTCCCGAGCAAAAAATTTATCGTGTCTAGGTACCTTACCTAACCTAAAAATTATGTTTTGTTTGTTGTGGGTCCAGAAAATCTAGCGAACGGTGGATCGGAGGGCACCTTAAGGTCTACACAGGGTTAGCACCCGGTTAGGGGCCCTGAGAAGTCTCTTTCCTCGCAGGCGAAGAGGTATCGGTGCGAAAAAATCCAACAATCGTTCGGCAAAATTCGGGACACATATTCGCGGTACCGGCTAGAGACGCTACTGCTAGTGATTCGTCTATTTGATATTGCAACTTGCAACACTAGGTGTCGCAGCGTCTCGGGTATTCCACTTCTGTATCTTGTGTGATTTACACAAATATTCCTTTCAAAATGGCGAAAGCGCTCCTACTTTAGCTTTCTTCAGAACAACACGCAACACCAGCTTTTGATGTTTAGCAACATTGCACAGTAGTAAAATAAAAACAAAAGCGCCATCAGTTGCCACTTATTAGAATTAACAAATATACCTACGGCATAAACGTCGTAAAATAATTTTTTGAAAAAATTTTATGAAATCCGTGACCTACGGTGTTTTACGGTTTATACAAAAAAAGGGTGTCTTGATATTGATATGTTGCAGTTGTGAGTAATTGTGAGTAATCCAGGAAAGTTTTGAGAGTAAATCAGTAAAGGTCAGTTGGCAGCCCTGGTGACAATAGTGTGGTTTTCATGTCACGATTATGAATACATGACACATGAGTTAGGTTAGGTTAGTTATATCTAGAGACCGGATTTCAATATTACATGACGAGAAAACCGGGGTCGGACTCAGGTAGATAATAGAAAAAATAGGTAAATGAAATTAACTTAATATTCGATTTTTTCAGGTTGTTTTTATGAATTATTGCTCCTACAAAATATTTCAATGGACCAACTTCACAAAAGGAAAAGCACTGAAAAGGATGAACAATATTGTTACATACCTATTTATTACAGCAGTTAATGGTCAACTTAATTTTTGTAATTTTTGGTTTTTCTTTTTAGGGCACCTGTTCTCCTCTCCCCAGCCCCCCCGCCCTCCCTTCACCTCATCGCCTTTTTAAATTTCTAATAGCAATGTTATATTAGATGTTCTAACCTCAATAACCCCAAAAATGTTTAAATAGTTAACATTTTTGAAGAAATTCTAACCCGCTCCTCCCCCCTCCCGCAGTTAATTTATATAACATCCATTATACAAAATTGGCTTTTCTGACCTCAATAACCCCGAAAATGTCACATTGGTTAACATTGTTGGAGAAATTGCAAATGCCCCCCCCCCCCCGTTCATTTTCTTAACGTCTATTACTCAAAATTATATTTTTTGACCTTAATCACCCCGAAAATTACAACATTTCAATCGCTCTCTTTTTATCCCTTCTCCCCGTTAATTTTTTTACCATCTGTTAGACAAAATTAGCAAATCACAGCCGCCCCCCCCCCCGTTATATTTTTTAATAAATCTTAGACAAATTAAATTTTCTGAGCTAATAATAATTAATAACCCCAAAAATGATATATTAGTTAACATCTTGGAAAAATCTCCAGCCGCTTTTTGTATACCCCCCCCCCCCCCCCACCAAAATTAGATTTTCTGACCTCAGTAACCCCAGAAATGATACATCCAACATTTTTTGGAGAAATCGCAGCCGCATGGCATATTAGTTAACATCTTGGAACAATTTCCAGTCGCTTTTTTATACCCCCCTCCAGAGCTGGGCAGTAGCTAGCTACCAAGTAGTTAAGCTACTAGCTTAGTTACTTTTTAGGTAGCTAATAACTTTATTCAAGCTACATTTTAAAAAAGTAGCTTGTAGCTGTAGCTTCTACGCTTTTCTTCCGTGTATTCATGAAGGTACTTTAGAAAGTAGCTAGTTATTGACAAAAGCTACTTAAGCTACCGAAAGTAGCTTAAGCTACCGAAAGTAGCTTAAGCTACTGAAAGTAGCTTAAGCTACCGAAAGTAGCTTAAGTTACCGGAAGTAGCTTAAGTTACTATTAATGATTTAAAGTGCGTTCTAAAAATAGTTTTAAGTTCTTTCCCAACAAAACTTGCTAGAGCTTGTCTGTTTGTCGTGTTTATTCGTCACCCTATTGCACTGTTGTTGGTTTGGTTAGTTGCTGTTTGACAAGTTTGACTATTGTTGCGAAAAGTTGCGCAGTGATGTAACAATAAACTAAGTAACAGTTGTCCTATTGTGATTGTGCTGAAAATGTCTTCAACTGAGGTAAGTTGATATTATAAATAACGTGAAGTGGGAAGATTTATTATACATTTCTTAAAAAAGGGAATACTGTCATTAGACAGTGTTGTGTTGTAAATAAGTTTACTACTATAGGTAGGTACCTATGCATATAGACGAAGGTAAAATGTGCCACAAATATTAACAGTTTACTGCACGCTAACACCAATAACATCTTTCCCAAAAATATTGTATACAGGGTGTTTTAAAAATGCTTTAACATTTTTAAGGAGTAAAATTTACTCGGCAAAGAAACAAGGAATCACACATATACTGATTTTCAAAGAATCTCAAGTTTCAATGTACAGGGTGGTCCGTGTTTCACAAGGTCATGTAAACAAATGTGGTTAATAACATGTTTTAAAATAAGATTATGGGGTTCTTCTCTTTAAAAAAGTGGTGAGGTGATACTGCAAGTACTAGGCCACACCCTATCTTATCCTTTTATCACCAGATGGAATTATTTTTTTCAGTCAGATTCCCAGATTTTAGAAGATAAGAACAAATTAAAAGAATTGTTTGATAGATTAGATTTAAACAAAGAGGCATTTAAAGATACAGAAATCCAGTATTTGGAAGAGTACTGTACAATTCTAAAACCAATTGGAAACACCCTTGATTTTTTGCAGGGTGAAAATAATACGTACTTTGGTTACGTATTACCCAGCATAATGTACTTGAAAGTAAAACTGTAGAAGTTGCAGACAGAAAAAGAAATAAAGCTTCTGGCTGCTGTATTAGAAAAAATTCGCCAGTCCTTATTTAAACGATTGGAAAACTTCTTTTCGCTAAATACAAATTCGGAAGAAGCCGTTATTGCAGCAGCAACAGTTCCTTCTGTTAAGCTTCGTTGGTTACCAGTGCTCAAGGAAACTGATCCGACCATTGACGTTAAAGCTGTACAAGAAGTGTTTATCAATACTGCTATTAAAATAATTTCGAATCAAGGAATTTGCCATAATGATAGTACTACCAACAAACCGGACGAAAATGTGTCAGATTTTTTGATTTCAACTTTAACGGTTCGACAGTTTTAACAATGACACAATCGACTGTGCCGGCTGAGTCTGACGATAGCCGCAGTGAAGTTTCTCTAAAAAATAAAATTGAATTGGAATTTTTACAGTTTTTAAATGACAACAGACAGAACCTTACTTACTGTTAGAAGATTATCCAATTATTAAACGAATATTTATAAGATTTAACACCTCTCTAGCCTCTTCAGCTCCAGTGGAGAGATTATATATTTTCTTTTGCTATGAATATTAACAGCACAAGAAGGACGGATTGTCGGACAGCTTATTCGAAAAACTTGTACTTAAAGGAAATAATCTGTATACCGGCTAAGTAGTGTTAGTGCAATGTTTATTTAAGTTGGTTTTTTGTTTATTTGTTATCTGCAAAAAGCCCTCATTTGGTTTAATAGCTTGTTTATTTAAGACATGGCTTACATTTTTTCTTACTATTCTGTGAGAGTTTTTTAAAATAAAAAGGTTATTGATAATTCGTTTATTATTTAAAGTAATGCAACTCATTTCAAATGTTGTTGCTGTCAGACCTGTGCCTGTTACTATACATTTGTGCAGAAATTTTTAAGAAAATCGTGTGGTGGTGCCAAACTATTTATTCTAGTGAGATACTACATTACTCGATTGAATAAGATATGTATTATTAAAACTAAAATATTGACATTTTAAAATTTTCTACATATTAATAGGTCCTTCAAATTAGAATAAAAGTTCCAAATATCGCACCTGTTATTCCAAAAAAAAAATAGTAATATGTAGCTTAAAAAGTAGCTTAAAAGAGTAGCTTGTAGCTAAGCTACCAGTAGCTTAGCTACTTTTAAATGAACGTAGCTTAATTACTAGGTAGCTTAGTTACTTGTAATTTTAAGTAGCTTGTAGCTTGTAGCTAGCTACTTTCTTCCAGTAGCTTGCCCAGCTCTGCGGGGCCCCCCTCCCCCACACGTTACTTTTCTTAACATTATTACACAAAATTAGTTATGTTTATGATTTTTTCAGATTTTTCTGATCAATCTTTCTGGTGATAAGGGTGGGGGACAGCAATTTTTAACCGTTCTTCCCAGAAAAAAATGAATAAAAAATACATCATACATTTTGTTGAATTCGTGCTTCAATAAGCTTTCATTTGACACCTTACTCGATGGCCTTGAAAATGTATTTTTCCATTTTCCAATTTACCGCTTGAAATTAACCCCAAAAATAAAAATTCAACTTTTAATACTTCTCGTCTATCATTGGGCCACCACACTCTCTTCTTTGTGCTAAATTTCTAATTTTTACGTCGAATATTTTCAGAGAAAATCGCCTGTGACAGACACACGGACGGAGACCGAAGCGATTCCATAAGGTATTCCGTTTCAGTTTCACGGAACACGAAAAAATGCTACAAAAGTAACGCTATATATAAAAATTCCCTATGAGTACTAAAATGGCCGAGGGGGCGCATGACGGTGTTGCCGTATCCTTAATTTGATTTGCCATGAACAAATGCTTTTCGTAGGATGACGTGAGGTGGAAACTGAATGTTTTGAATTTGGTCCACTTTTAACCCTTAATATTTTGGTTATTATCCGTCCAACCGACGTATTTTTTGGGTGGGTGTTGCGGTTGGCTGATTGTGCAATAATATTAACATATTTATTGAAAACGCGAAATGACTGAACTAGCCCATTATTCAATTCATTCATTTTTTTAATTAGTCAGTTACTTCGGATTTTTTAGATTTATTTTGATAACAAGACTAGAAAACAGGGTGTTTTAAAAAATATGTGTTATCGCTCGCAGGATAATTCCTTGCCCAAAAATTCGCTCTCTTTTCTGAATTCAGTTTTTTCGTTTTTTTGTTTTAAATTGTGACAAAACGAGTCCATATGTTAAAATATTAGGGATAACTTTTGAGACTAACATATATTTTAAGAAAAGCCATAAAATTAAAGGTAGGTTTACTTTGTAATCATAAAATTTACGTGAAAGACAGTAATAAATGAACCTTTTATTTCTGTACGAGTTAGAAAAAGACAGAAGTTACTAACGAATAGGGACATATCTAGAAACGTTTTGGCAATTTACTAATTATCGCGAGATAACGAATATTCTTCTTTATAGAAAAGGATGGAATGACAATACAGATATAAGTAACTGCTAGATTTAGAAAATTCGAACGCCTTATGTAAAGGCTTTATTGGATGTGATTTTTTTGACTTTGGAAAGTGACCCTAAAGGATGTTTTTTCGATCACGTATCCAAAGTGCCTTAGCGTAAATTAGTATAGTGTTTTAACCTTTATATAATGGATAAACTATCCATTGAACAAAGAACAATTTAATTTAATTTTGTTTTGTATAAAATTCGGCGTTACTTCGGCTCTGTAACAGGTGAAGTGATAGAAAAAACCCTAAGTCTAGGTTGTACGGGGAAAAGATATTGAGAGGCAGTCTTAAACTGGCCGTTGCGAAGTTAGTCTAATTTGTGTAAAATGGAGTTTCGGTAACTTCCTTTAAAAGACGCCTTCGCGTGCTTTCGCGTCGTGTGAGAATTTAATTAATATGTAGTCAGGGGACTTGTGTAACTTAACGGGGATAACAGATGTAAGGGCATATTTTTAACGTTATGTTTATAAGTAACTGGGGAATTAATATATTACAAAGCAATGTTCTTTTCTTTTTATATCTTTTCAATTCGAGTTTTGTTGTATTAGTAAACGCCTGTCCTGATCATTGTTCAGTTCATTATTTAACATTCGTTAAACTGTTCTTTGTTATTTTATATCTTTATATTTTTTTTGTCAATTGTTATATCATTCTTTGTACAGTAAACTTTCATTTATTTCGTTAATATATATCTATTTGTTGTTCAAAGTCAGGGGTTTTATTTAATGGCAAGATTGACATTAATTATTACGTTCAAACTTCGTTGGCCGTCAATGTCAAGAGGGAGACGGCGCGACAAGAGAGATCTGTAGATGGCGACCTCTTCCAGAACTTCGATCTTCAAAGGGCGACAACTTGAGTCTTCTAGAACGGCTGCAAGATTTAGGTTTGAGTAACGTAGAGTCTTGTACTAATATTCACTAACTTTAGCTTCCTTTCATTTGAATATTACTGTGACTACAAGAAGGCGTCTTTGTCAAGTGTGTAGTTTATTCTAGATAATTTATAATAACCCAAAATGTTACAGTTTCATTTGGCTTAATCTGACATAAATAAAATGTGATTCAATCTGTGACATGTTGTAATAAGAAGAGAATCCACTCACCATATTTGAATTCACAAGTTACCTTATTACCAGTTATTATTTTCAGATTAACTTGTAGTAGTTGTCATTGTCAGTTAATAAAAAGTTGTTAAAATTAAACGACAACATTTTATATAATCAGAAATAAATGCCGTCTTGCTATCAAATACAACAGGTTATGGGCCCAGGATCTCATTAATAAGACATACGAAAAATAAATCATTAATAAAAATGAAAAATTATCAGATTGTGACACATGCATAAAAGGAAAATTAACCAGATTACCATTTCCAAAAAGGGAAATTGATAGTTACAGTCAAGAAGTTCTTGAAGTTATCCACACAGATGTATGGGGTCCATTTAGAGTACAATCTCCAGGTGGAAATAAATATTTTGTTACTTTTACAGATGAATATTCCAGATACACAAAAGTATATTTCATGAAAAATAAAAATGAAGTATTTGAACACTTCAAAGAGTATAAAAGTGAAATGGAAAATCAGCACAAAAATAAAATAAAATACCTACAATCAGATAATGGCGGAGAATTTTGTAATGTCGAATTTGACATATTTTTAACCTTTAACTGGTATGGCGGGGTCCATTTGGACCCTAATGAAATTTGATTTGTGATTTTTCAACCGGAGTATAGGCGGAGCTGGTTGTCGCTCTGTGTAATCTTTAAGGATGTCGCGATATATTTGCTGCTTAGTCGGTAGTTAGTCTAGATCAGTGCATGTGGACGTACTATACGCTTAGGGTCCAATTTGACCCTGCCATACCAGTAGTGTGATTATTTTGAAATTTCGTGTGTGCAAAAATGGCATCAACTAGCAAAGAAAAAAAAGCACTGTCGACTGATGAATTGCAGCAAATGGCTAATGATATTATGGAAAAGGGAATAGAGAGTGATAGTGATTTTTCTGACTGTGATAGTGAGCATAGCGATCATGAAAGTGAGTCTGAGCAAGAATGTACTGATAATGAAGTGGAAAATTTGGCAGTACCAAGTGATGTTAGTGAGTTTAGTGAAGAAACGGATGGCGAAAGGGAGTCAAATTATTTTTATGGGAAAAACCGGCAGAAATGGTCAAAAAATGCTCCAGGTCCTAGTCGCACACGTGCTACAAATTTAATTTCTCATTTGCCTGGGTTGAGAGGAGAATCATTCTTGAAGCAACCTTGTGAACCACTAGTAGCTTGGAAATGTTTTATTAATGACCAAATATTAGAGATTCTAGTTAATGAAACAAATACCCGTATAACAGATATGGCCGCAAAGTATAATTTTTCAAGCCTTTCTTGCCAGTTTACCAGTCACGTTGATAAAGTGGAGCTGATAGCATTTTTTGGACTTTTGTATTTAGCTGGCGTCTTCAAATCCAATAACGAAGACCTTCAATCGCTATTCGCAACAGATGGAACTGGTCGCGACATTTTTAGAGCGACAATGTCTTTGAAGCGCTTTTACTTTCTTCTCACTGCCTTGCGTTTTGATGACAGATCCACGAGGGAAGAGAGAATCAATAATGGTGATCCGCTAGCGCATATTTCTGAAATTTTTGGAATATTTATTGATAATTGCAAATCAAACTACAGTTGTGGGGAATACATTACGGTTGATGAAATGCTCATTGCATTTCGTGGACGGTGTAAGTTTCGCATGTACCTTAAAAATAAACCAGACAAGTACGGTTTAAAGATGCAGTGCCTTTGTGACGCAAAGACGCATTACTTGTTCAATGCATTTATTTATACAGGAAAAAACCATACCTACGACCGTAACAGAAAACTAGGCATACCTACTTTGGATGTACTGAGATTAACTGAGCCAGTTGCTAAGACAAACAGGAATATTACAGGGGATAACTGGTTCTCTTCGTATGAACTAATAACTGAACTTAAAAAACAAGGATTAACTTACGTTGGTACCCTAAAAAAAAATAAGAGGGAGTTGCCCCCTGCATTTCTTCCTCATAAAGACAGGCCCGTAAATTCATCTCTATTTGGATTCACCAGTAATGAAACACTTGTTTCGTATGTATCTCATAAAAATAGGGCCGTTTTACTGATATCATCGATGCATCACACCAAATCTATAATAGATAATAAGCCAGAGATCATACACTTTTATAATGATACCAAGGGCGGTGTTGATGCTCTGGATAAAAAATGCGCATGTTACAAAGTAGGAAGAAGAACACGAAGATGGCCGCAAGCAATATGGTTCAGACTCATGGATGTAGCTGGTGTAAATTCAAATGTTATCTTTAACTGTGTGGCTGGAAACCAAACGATGGATAGAAGAAACTTTTTAACCAAGTTGGGGAGGCAACTAATTCAGGAACACTTGGAACGCCGTGTCCAAGAGAAAAGTCTACCAAGGGAACTACGCGCTCTCATATACAAAATAGGGAATATTGAAGAAAGAGAACCGATGCCAGCTC
Source organism: Philopedon plagiatum (assembly GCA_963971165.1). Lineage (NCBI taxonomy): Eukaryota > Metazoa > Arthropoda > Insecta > Coleoptera > Curculionidae > Philopedon > Philopedon plagiatum. Next base: position 23,973,253 of record OZ020193.1, on the reverse strand, counting down.
AACAACCTCTACTTGAACATGTTCAAGGAAGAAAAAGAGGAAGATGTCAGCTATGTCCTTATTCACAAAAGAAAGAATCAATGATATGCGATTTATGCCATCACTATATCTGCAAAAAGCACAGGCATACAAAAGTTCTATGCGACAACTGCTTACACAAGTGAGTGTTAAAAATATATAGACAATAATCATTCGGAATGTAGTCTATTTTTTTTAATGACTTTTTGGGTTTAAAGTGACAGCTGTCAGTTTTTTTAAGCAGTATTATTTTACTTAACCTGTTGTATGGCATTATTTTGTTATCTTCCAGTAACACATTTCTTGTACTGAAAAGGCTTTGAGTTGAGTATTTTTTTTTTAATTTTTATATTTTAATTATGACGTTTTTTGGTGTATGTTGTTTAATTTTCCTTAATAAAAGTTACAAAACTAGCTGAATTCTGTATTTATTTGGTTTAAAGTATTAAAAATGTATCACTCTAACTACGTCTGTCAACTGCACACTAATAGAATTTTGTTTTTTGTAAAAAAAATCACAGGGTCCAAATTGACCCTGCCATACCATAAGTGTGAAAAATTCCCACCATACCAGTTAAAGGTTAAAGAAGCATGGTATAAAAAGACGTCTTACAGCTCCACACACACCTCAGCAGAATGGCATTTCAGAACGTAAAAATCGCTCAATTATTGAAAAAGCCAGATGTCTTCTCATTGATGCTGAATTACCCTTAATGTTCTGGGCGGAAGCTGTTCACACTGCTAATTATATTCTAAACAGATGTCCGTCAAATGCATTAAAAAACGGAAAAGCTCCTTTTGAATTATGGGTTGAAAGAGTTCCCTCTGTGCGTCATTTTAATATTTTTGGAGCAAAAGCTTTTGTTTTAAATAAAAGACACACTAGAAGTAAACTAGAAGCCAAAGCAGATGAAGGTATATTCATGGGCTATTCAGAAACCTCAAAAGCCTACAGAATCTGGATGCCACAACTAAGAAGAATTCTAGTAAGCCGGGATGTTAAAGTGTTGAGAAGCTTCAGTGAAATATTTGAAAAAGAAGATAATTATAATTTTTTTGAATCTCAAAATTTAAGAGAAATTCAAGAATCTGAAGATTTTGATGAAATAGATGAAAATCAAGAAGTTGATCGAATTGAAATACATTTTCAGAATAAGAATAGGTACAATAAAAATGAACCAGAAGTTGAAGACAATGATGAAAAATATGAAGATGCAAATGAAAGTTTTATAGATGATCAAGAAAATGAAATAAATGAAGATAACAAAGACACTGATAGAGACGAAGAAGAACACATAAATGAGGTGCAAAATGAAAGTATGATCAAACAAAAAAGAAATAGAAATCCCCCGATATGGACAAAGGATTATGAAATGGGAAATAAAAATATTGAAATAATAAATTTTTGCGGAGAAGAAGAATATATAGAAAATAATAATAATCATATTTGGGAAGAAGCAATAAAAAATGAAATTGAAGCTCATATAAAAAATGGAACTTGGACAATAGTTGACAAAGTAGAAAACAAAAACGTAGTGAGCTGTAAAATAGTTTTAAAAGAAAAATTCAATTCAGATGGTACATTAGAACGAAGAAAAGCTAGACTGGTTGCAAGAGGTTTCTCTCAAAGACCAGGCGTAGATTTTTCAGAAACTTTTGCTCCTGTAGCAAAACTTAGTTCAATCAGAATGTTACTAGGACTGGCTGCAGAACAAAATTTAAATATTGGTCAATTAGATGTTACCACAGCATTCTTAAATGGAGATATTGAAGAAGAGATATATATGGAAATACCAAATTATTTGAAAAAATATATTCAAAAAATTATATGCCAAAATGGTGATGCAGAATTGTCGCATAAAGCAAGAATAATGCTAGAGCATTTAAGAAAAGGCTCAAAAGAAAAAGTTTGTTTACTTAAAAAGGCACTATATGGGCTGAAACAAGCAGGTAGACAATGGTTTAGAAAACTTGATGAAAAACTGAAACAATTTGGACTTAAAACATCAACAGCTGATCCATGCATATACACATCCACAAAAGAGGGAGAAAAATTGGTAGCAGCTGTATATGTGGATGATTTAATTATTGCCTATTCTGATAAAAATGTCTATGAAAAGCTAAAAAGATGTCTAACACATTTCTTTGACATACGTGATTTAGGAAATTTGAAATATTGTCTTGGTTTGGAGTTTACACAAGAAGAAAATTCAATAAAAGTAAATCAAAACAAGTATGTTAAAGATATCCTAAGAAAATTCAACATGGAAAATTGCAAAATCGTATCTTCACCAATGGAAGTAAATCTGAAATTAAAAAAGGCAAATGAAGAAGAAAAAATAGATGTTCCTTACCAAAATCTCATTGGTTCTTTAATGTACCTATCTGTCGCCACTCGTCCCGATATTTCATATGCTGTGAGCTATCTCAGCCAATTCAACAATTGTCATGGAGCAGCACACTGGACGGCAGCAAAGAGGGTTTTACGTTATTTGAAAGGAACTCAAAATTATAGTTTGACGTATAAGAAAACTAATAAACCATTGATTGGTCTAACAGATGCAGATTGGGGTTCATGTTCCATAGACCGAAAATCATACACTGGCTATTGTTTTATGTATGCAAATGGTATAGTTAGCTGGGAATCTAGAAAACAAAAAACAGTCGCACTTTCCACCGCCGAAGCGGAATATATGGCACTTACTCAAGCTGCAAAAGAAGCATTACATTTGAAAAGTTTAGCTATTGATATGGGTATATTTTTGGATAAAGTTTTGATCCTCAATGATAATCAAGCTGCACAAGCTTTAGCTACCAACCCTATCATTAATTCAAAATCAAAGCATATTGACATCAAGCAACATTTTATTCGAGACACTGTTCAGAGAGGAGAAATTGAAATTGGATACCGTCGGACAGAAGATATGTATGCTGATCTGATGTTTTGACGAAATCTTTGAATCCGAAAAGGCATGTTTACCTATGCAAACATTTAGGTCTTCAGATACATGGTGCGTGAGAGGGAGTGTTGTAATAAGAAGAGAATCCACTCACCATATTTGAATTCACCAGTTACCTTATTACCAGTTATTATTTTCAGATTAACTTGTAGTAGTTGTCATTGTCAGTTAATAAAAAGTTGTTAAAATTAAACAACATTTTATATAATCAGAAATAAATGCCGTCTTGCTATCAAATACAACATGACAAAATATTCCCTAAAGGATTTTTGCAATGAGAACAAAATTTGGGTTTTAAAAAGTACTTAAAATAAAATAATATTTTGACATTAAAAAGGTGTAGCCAGCTTCACCAGGGACGTGCGCACGGGCTGCTACTGAACTAATTTTGTGGAAAAAGTATGTGCTCCACTGACTCTTTTTTCTTTCTGATGGCACTTTTGCGTAGATGGTTAAATGTCTAATAAAAGTTATATCTTGATATTTTTTTATTTCAGCTTCGTTTAGGAAATAAACGCAATTTTATTATGGAGCAAATGGCCATTTTCACCATTTTCTGATATCGTATTCGTGTAGATTTAACTAATAATTTATACCAATTAAAGTCGCCTTAGGACGTACGGAATATAAAAAGGTGTATTTATCGTCTAAACGAAGTCAAAATCAGAAAAATATCAACCGACATCTTTTATTAGGCATTTAACTGTCTACACTGTGCTTAAAAAGAGAAGAAGTCAGTGGTGTATATTATATTTTTATACAAGACTAGCTGGTACCCGCGGGGTTCGCCAGCGTGTTTTATTCATGAAATATATTTTTAGAATATATACATACATATTTGGAAATTACTTCTTTAGCACTTCCTTGTAAATGACATTGGTTGTTTTTCGTAGAGGTTGCAAAATAGCCAAGCTGTTGGACAGTTACATCTATACGCTATGCACAAATTTTTTTTAAACTATAGCTTCTGTGTATAACAACAAAGAATACAGAAAATAAAAAAGGATGGCTAGATCACGTTAGGTCATGCGGTCTGAACATCTGAAAGCACGGTTGTGTGACAAAACGAGTACCTACATTAAAATATGAGGGATAACTTTGGGGACTAACACATTTTAAGAAAAGCTATAAAATTAAGGGAAAAAGGTTTACTTTCAAATTGTTTTAGGGAGATTAGTTAAAAGCTATTTCTTAGGAACCTTACACATGTGTTTGTCATCACAGAGACTAAAATTAAAAGGGGCTTAAGACCGACTATTGGAACTGAGAACCAAACTTGACAATCATAAAGTTTACGTGAAAAACAATAATAAAAGAACCTTTTATTTCTGTACGAGTTAGAGAAAGACAGAAGTTATAACGAACAGGGACGTATCTAGAAACGATTTATTAATTATCGCGAGATAACGAATATTCTTCTTTATAGAAAAGGATGGAATAACAATACGGATATAGGTAACTGCTAGATTTAGATAATTCGAACTCCTTATGTATAGGCTTTCTGAATGTGATTTTTTTACCTTTAGAAAGTGACAATAAAGGATTTTTTCGATCTCGTATTCAAGAGCCTTAGCGTAGATTAGTATAATGTTATAACCTGCATGTAATGGATAAATCATGCATCAAACAAAGGACAATTTATTTTATTTCTTTTGTATAAAATCCGGCGTTACTCCGGCCCTGGGTCTCGAAAGGGCTAAAAGAGACCCTAGTCTAGGTAGTACGGGTAAAAATTACAGTAGGGCAATCTCCAGCCGGTTTTTGAAGGAGAGAGTCGCAATGATATTCCTAAACTGGTCGTCTTCGATGTGAGTCTCGGTAACTTCTTTTAAAGACGCTTTCGCTCCAGGGAGAGAATTTAATTAATATGTAGTCAGGGAACTTGTGTAACTCAACGGGGTTAACTGTTGTAAGGGTAAATTTCTTAACGATATTTTTATGAGAAATTGGGGAAGTAATAGATCGCAGAATAATGATTTTTGTTTCTATATCTTTTGTAATTCGAGTCTTATTGTATTAGTAAACTCTTGTCCAGACCATTGTTCAGTTCATTATTTAACATTCGTTAAATTGCTCTTTGTTGTTTTATATCTTTATTATTATTAATTTTTATCAATTGTTATATCTTTCATTGTACGAGTACAGCAAATTTTCATTTATTCCGATAACATATATCTATTTGTTATACAAGGTGAAGGGTTTTATTTAATGGCAAGATTGACAGTAATTATTAAGTTCAAACTTCGTTGACAGTCGGTGTCAAGAGGGAGACGGCGCGACAGGAGAGATCGGGAGATGGCGACCACTTCCAGAACTTCAATCTTCAATTGGCGACAACTTGAGTCTTCTAGAGCCACTGCAAGATTTAGGTTTGAGTAACGTAGAGTCATGTACTAATATTCACTAACTTTAGCTTCCTTTCATTCGAATATTACTGTGACTACAAGAAAGCGTCTTTGTCAAAGGCATAGTCTAAACTAGATGATTTATAAGAACCCAAAAGCGGAATATTTTTATAGGTTCATTGGCGTTATCTGAAATAGATAAGAAAAATAATTCAATCTATGACAGGTAACAGATTTATTTAAATATAAATCTAAAAATGTTTGAACATGGCGTTACCCCCTAGGCATTAAATTACACCAGTAAATTGGTTCTTATCTAAAAAAAATATTGACATGGTTCGGCGTTTGTCAATACAATCCGTCGATTAAGAGTAAAAAATATTTTAATTTTTAACCCAAGCGCGGCGCTATGTTGATTGAAACTACCTTATTTGTCTTACTTTTGAGTGACGAATCTTCCCAAAAAGCGTTTGCACAATTTGCAGACCCTGTATGGGTCTGGAAACATTAAAAAAGTTGTTTTTTTTAATCGGATTAGGATTGAACAGAATCAATAAATTAGGACTAGACATTTCTTTTTAAAAGTCACTTGCAAAATACGGGGAGAAATTTCTTTGCAGGCTTTGTTTTATTTTTGCTACTTTCAAACGCAGGGACTTTTATTATTTCCAAATCTTATTTTTCTCTTTAAAAATAGAGTGGCGCATACTCAATTTATAGATCGTTTCACTTGTTATGCATGCAGTATCCTCATTACGTGATTCCACTACTCACGTAGGCCAAATTCTTTTTATTCCTCGGGTTTTAAGAAATTAACTTGATTCCACTTAAAGTAACTGCCACTTGAAATTGCCGGTAAACAATGTGGCAAAACACCATTTTCACAATTCAGTTAGAACCATTTTTTGTTTCAAAAAAAATTAACCAACTTCACAAAAGAAAAAGTACTAAAAAGTATGAAATCATATTTTTACGTATGTATTAACTGTGGTAAATGGTAAATCTAATTTTGTTCAAAATTAAGGAACACCGAAATTCTAATCTTTGAAGTCGGCTCAATTTTTAAGATTATTAGGAATCCTAAATGACAATACATAAATAAATTGTTAATAAAGAATATTATTTTTAGTTATCTATTGCTGGCCTAATGGTCAGCCTAATTGATTTCGACTCAAGATAGTTTGTACAAAAAAGGTCTGAACCTTAAAGTAAGTGCAACTCATTATTAATTGTTTATTAATTATAATTAGGGATCCTTATACTGTGGAATTGCGCCGACTTCAAAATTTAGAACTTCGATATACAAGTTACCTAAGTTTGAATAAAATTTAGTTTAACAGTAACTACTTTATAAATACGTAAAAATATTATTTCACACTTTTTAGTGCTTTTTCTTTTGTGAAGTTGGTTTTGGAAAAAACTATTTCTTTCTTTTTAGTTCACCTATGGAAAAAATATTTCTTTCTTTTTAGTTCACCTATTTTTCCTCCCCCTTTATGGTATCTCCCCCTCTTTAAATATGTAATATCCATATAATATTGGATTTTCAGACCTCAGTAACCCCGAAAATGACATAGTTACCACTCACTTCAGCAAAAAAAAGACTTAAAATGGGACCATTCGGGAGAACTCATTTACAAAACAAAAAACATTGTCAAACTCCATGATACAAATAAAAGAAGATATGATATCGCGCGGGTAGGCGTGGCCATGTACGTCACGCTGTGAGTAATTCCGCCATACTTTGTAAACGAGACACGTCTTTTTTAAGATGGTGTTGTGTTTTAAAGTTCTTTAAGTTTCTTGTTTTACCTAATTTCATAAATTTAGATATTTTGGTCTTGTTTAAAATAGTTTTTGGCATTTCAAGATTTTTTTACATTTGAAAAGTCAAAGAATACAAATATAAAAATAATTTTTAATAATCTACTATTTAAGGTGTAAAAAACCCAAAAAAAACTATCCTAAGAAACATGTTCCCGTAGCAAACATGCAAATGTTATTCATCGCAAAAAATATTTGACAACTTATAGGAACAAACAAAATTCTTATAAATAACATATTTTCGGAAGACTTTGTAGGTATATAGTTTAATAAGAATATGCCTCTAAATAAAAATTGTTATCTTAATTATTAGGCATAGTTTTATTTTATAAAATTATTTACCTTTTCTTTCCACGCGAATAAATACATAGAACGCAATTGGCAGGCAATTGACCAATAGGTAAAGTATAGTTCACATTATACCGTTGACCTTTTCTGCAATAAATCAACTACCTGCTTAAACCCCATTGTGTAGGTCCCAACATCTTCAAACCGCAATAAATGGGTGCAGGGTCGGCTTGAAAATATGAATCTATTATACATAATTATTTATTTTTATTTAGAATTAAAAAGACATTTTAAACCAAACGAAAATAAAGATCAATTAATAATATAAAAATAATAATAGTAAAATTAAATGTATATATTAAGATTAAAATACAGCACAGTGTGTGTACAGAGAAAATTTTTACAATAATCGACTTAATTCTGCTTTACTCTAAATTTAGTTCTGTGTCACTATCACTATCTTCATCTACACTTATTATTAAGGGTGAACATTAGTACTGATACACATATAACAATTTTCCACCTTAATTACATGTTGTATACAGTTTTTCCAGCTGTCTGCTGTTACTTACTATGTTTTTTATTAATTCTATTACAGATGTATTTAATGTTGGGGAAGTATTATTTCTTCTAATATTTGATTTTACTTGGTGCCATATTAGTTCGATTGGATTAAATATACAATAGTAGGGGGGAAGACGCAACACTGTATATCCGTTTTCTGTTGCAAGTTTATCACATACGTATTCTTTATTAATTTTAAATTCTGAAATAATTCTTTATCGATTTTCTACTCTATATTGTTTAATAGCCGTTAAGTATTTTTGGCGCCATTCCCGTAAGCGTTGAGATTCCATTATGGTTTGTCTTTTATCAATTGTGTGATACTTAAAACCCATTTGAAGTAAAATTCTCCTTAGGCTTGATATGCTGCATGAAATATTTGTTTCGTCTTTTGCTAGCCTAATTTTTAATGATTTTAATGTGGGTACAGATTGTTCTTCATACATAGCATAAATTTTTCTTCTTAATAGGTCCTTATCACTCTCGTCTATACTTCTTAATTGGCCAACGTCGTTTCGTTGTTTTCTTGCATTAATAGGTTTCATTGTTATGTCCTTTATCGAAGTTAAGGGAATTTTAGCTAAAGCACTAGTTTCTGCTAAAGCAGCATTTTTATTCAAACCCCTTCTTAGTAAAGATGAATATACATTTTTGACTATTTCTTTCGCATCGGATGATAAATGCTTTCTTTTTAAAGATACACTACTAGCTGCACCATCAGCATGAGTCCATGAACGCCACATTATACTTAAAAAATAGTTTAACTAAGCAAACTAAATAGTTAAAATAAAAAGACAAAATTAGCGCACACAACTCGCACCTCACACAGGAAAGCTAAAAAGGTGACTGAAGGTGCCTTAATAAAATATCATTATATATTATTAATATTAAGTGCTTAAGTTACAGGTAATTAATTTAATTACCTATAAAAATTTAATTTTAACCATTTTTTCCTAAAATGAATTGGAAAATAATAATCTTAACAATTGGTATAATTCATGTCGCAGGTAAAATATTAAGGGCCAGCCCTGTCTGAAAGGGATGGACATTTATGAGCTTTTATAGCCTAAGACATCATTAAGGATTTATTGCAGTCAAAAAATCAACGGTATATTTTGAATTTTTCTATATCTATTATTTGAAATTAATTTATCCCTTTATTTACATGATAATTTTAAATCATATACTTTAAAATTTGTATTAAAAGCAGGAGGCAAAGTATATTGCCAATAGAATTTATATAATATCGCCTATAATTAACGTAAACTCTATATTGCGCGTTATACATTTAAAAAAATAACTCACAGCGTGACGTCATGCGCGATCCCGGACGAATTTGACACGGTTTGATATCATATCTTTCTTTTATTGTATCATGATCAAAATCGGCTAATCCGTTTAAGAATTGTGCGTAAACATAAATAAAAAAATGACAAATACGGGTCGAATTGATAACCTTCTCTTTTGAAGTCGCTTAAAAATATACAAACACCTAAAACAAAAACTTCTCGCTACACGGCACGCGGGGATTGAATCAGATAAGATATTAATTAGTCCTTGCCATGTTGTTTGTGGTGACCACCATATAATACCCAAAAGTAGCTCCTATACATTCACTTAATCAAAAGTTTTTTGCGCCATCCTGCGGTTATTCTTCTAACTTCTCACTTTTTGTCAACTTAACAGTGTTGCCAACGGCAAAACATTAAATTGTGCGACGAATGGATGCAAAATATGCAATTTTATACACCAAGATGAATTTTATAAATTTAACAAATCGGAATTTCAAAGAACCACAAAAAGATTAAATTAGATTTCCACTCACCTTATTTTAATTTTTGTGCAGGTCAAGTACCGCTCATGAAGAAACTTTTGATTTTTTTTACCTTCTCTGAAATTATGCGAATTTCATTAGGGTGCAAAAAATATGCGCAGGCAGGTGAAAAGATGCGAAAATCGCCTAATTATGCACTCATTGGCAACACTGCAACTTAAGGATGATACCTCTAGCCAGTGGCGTAGCTAGGGTGGGTGACACCCGGGGCGGCTATCAATGGTAATACCCCATGGTAGAGTATGAATGCTAAAAAAAATGTGCCGCAGGCGAAAATTTTTTGGGTGTCACGCCCAAACTAACCCGTTTGGGTTATTTTTGGCAGAAAAATTTTGTGTGTATGTGTCGATTGACTGATTGTGCAATAATATTAACATATTTACTGCAAACGCGAAATAACTAAACAAGCCCATTGCCCTCGAATGTGCGATTTTTGTTGTATTGTTATAATTTTGATTTTTGTTTGATGCGGGTGTCACTCCTTAAAGGGTGTCACCCGGGGCAGGTTATTGTATTGTTATAATTTTGCTTTTTGTTTGTTGCGGGTGTCACTCCTTAAAGGGTGTCACCCGGGACAGGCTACTGTATTGTTATAATTTTGATTTTTGTTTGATGAGGGTGTCACCCGGGGCGCCCCCTAGCTACACCTATGCCTCTAGCAAAACTCTTAGTAGAGGTTGTAGGGAGAGAGTGGGATATACAGGGTGAGTTTTTAGAGGGTTAGAAGGCGATATCTCGAAAACGGTTTCAAATATTTTCATGAAATTTAATTTTGGTGAATTAATAGGGAAATAGGGAGATGGGGGACATATCTAAACATATTTTTGATATTTAACCCCTCTCTCTATTTTGAGGGGTTGGGGTAACTTTGGAAATTTAAATGGGATGATATATTTATAAAATTCGAATCTACTTAAAAATCTACGTATGTGTAATAAATTTGCTTCTTTGGTTACGGAATCATGGTAAACTAAATTTTGATTGAATTTGAAAAACAAATAAATTTTACCAATACCTAAATCAAGTTAACTTATTTCAGATTTATTATTCGTTTCCATGGAAATGCGTTATTTTTACTTAAGTCAGATGAGAATTTTGACGTTTTGACGATTATTTCGCAACTGGCCTGCTAGGTCCCCGGATTTGACCCCCTTGGCTTTTTCTTGTGGGGTTTTATAAAAGACAAAGTGATGGTGACTGCACCTACAACTTTAGATGATACGGTACGGAGCTGGTAGTCGCGGGCTTCGCCAGCGTGTTTTATTCATGAAATATATTTTAGAATATATACATATTTGGAAATTACTTCTGTAGCACTTCATTGTAAACAACATTGCTTGTTTTTCGTAGAGGCTGCAAAGTAGCCAAGCTGTTGGACAGTTACATCTATGCCTACACTATGCTATTTTCTTAAACTATAGCTTCTGTGTATAACAATCAAAAATACGAAAAAAACCGAACATCTGAAAGCACGGTTGCCAGATTTATTTAAGTATGAACTAAAAATCTTTGCTCATGGTATTATTCCCTAGGGATTAAATCACACCAAAAAAATGATTCTTATCTAAAAAAAATTGACATGGTTCGGCGTTTGTCAATACAATCTGTCGTTAAAGAATAAAACATATTTTAACTTTTTGGAATGATTTTACCCCCTTAGCACGAGACTTTTATAACACCCGCTACTATTTTGGCCGTAGTGTTGGAGGTGAAAAGGTCCATGAAACATGTAAAAAATAGGCTAAAATTACTTCTTCACTAATTTTTTTCACTTTCTGTTCCCTCATCCAACTCAGTAAAACGTCATACTCTTTTCATACCGAAATCTTGATTTTTCTGGTAATAAACATAAATTCATCAGTTTTGCATCTTCCTATAATCTTGTTCGTTTGCATCAAAATTTTCCATTTGTGTATAAGAATTTATTTAAAACAGTGAAAATATTGAAACAGATGTCAAGCGGACTTAAAAAATGTTTGATCTTTATTTATGCTTTACTACATTAATATGTATCTAGATACGACTTAAGATGTCTTGAACCCAGGCGCGGCCCATGAAATTTTAAAGTTGTATATCTCTGTTGCTACTTATGGGACCCATGCCAAGTTCAGGTTTTTTAATAGTGAGCCTACTATGAATGTTTTGATAAAGAAAAAAAATATTTTGTAATTTGCGAAAAAAAGTTGAATTTTTGAATTGACCCACCTGTGAAAAAATTAACACGCTTAGGTGTTTTATTTATTATTTTTTCTAACAAATTTTACATCATTTTGTCGATGCTTAAATTTTAAGGGAAAAAAAATGTGTTAGTAGAAAGTTGTAATAGTAATTTGATTTTTTTTTAAAATTATATTGTAGGTTTAAAAAAATTCAAATGACTGTAACTTTCTACTAACACATTTTTTTCTCTTAAAATTTAAGCATTATCGACAAAATCATGTAAAATTTGTTTAGAAAAAATAATAAATAAAATCCCATAGCGTGTTAATTTTTTCAATTCAAAAATTTAACTTTTTTCGCAAATTACAAATTATTTTTTTTTTACCAACACATTCCTAGTAGACTCACTATTAAAAAACCTGAACTTGGCATGGGTCCCATAAGTAGCAATGGAGATATACAACTATAAAATTTCACGGGCCGCGCCTGCTTGAACCAACTAGATTGACTAGATGACTGAATTTAAAAAAAATTAATTATTTCAATCAAATATTTTAGATTTGTTAGTGGGCATTTCAAATGAGCTTATTTGTTGCACTTATTGAAAAATATAAGATCGCCTAAATAAGCATTTTTTAATATAAATGTGTCAACCATACTTAGGTATTTCAAGACACAATTTTTCTTTTTTTTATTATTAAAAAAAAAAATGTTTTTGCGGAGGTGTTAGAAAAAATCATATGTTTTACACCGGAGTAAAGCGTCTTTTCGTTCTTTCATTGCTTTTGCTGCCCTCAGGCCCTACGGCCACCCAAGCAATGCTCACATGAGGGAGAAAAAGTGTCACTTTCGTCCCTAGTTAAACAAATAGCTATTTAGTTAAATTATTTTGGGTTTGTAATGGCTTCCTTAAACGATTTATGCAATAAAAAAATACATGCATGCATACGCCTTATTGTTGCTCAAAGATTTTTCGTATATCCGCTCGTATCAAAAGCTATGTGTCAAATTTAAGCATCGCGGGAACAATAAGATATAAATAAAATTCACCCTAAAAACACTGTCTCGATAAAAATTAAAAACATCCTTTACAAGAGTCATTTTTCTTCCTGGAAAGACGTTGTACATTATAAATGACAAGCGTTAAAAACCAACTTATCCGAAACTGATTAATCGAAAATCTGAAACTGGGACATGAAACAGATGACTTTCGAATTTTTCTCAATAATATCTTAAAGCTAATCGTTTTCTTACTGTTTATTTTTAGAAGCGTTGAGCTGTTTTTCTGTTTTTAATAACTGCAATATTAGGTAGGTATGTAGATTCTTGACGACAATCATTAGCGTAGTATTTGGGGTATTAATTGCCTTTTTTATTATCACAAAAAAATAATATATAGGGTGTTATGAAATTCACTGCATATATTGAAATCGGTAAATTCTGTTATTAATTCGAATAGGGGGGGCGGGGGTTCATAAATGGTGCTTCGCGATAATAAGCTAGATGACGCTCCTCAAAATTTTTTTTAACAACTGAGTACCAATGGTATCTCATAAACACGTGGCCAAATAAAAAAAAAACAGTGAGGTAGGTTGTTATGTTGTTCTTTTCCTCGACCGAGGAGGTACCACCCCGCGCAGCCACTTAAAGAGCTGGTGAAATCTTAGCGGATGTTTCCAGCCCTGGGTGCGTGAGTCGGGTTTTTCTTTTCCTTTCCTCTTCAGACTGTCATTCTATCTCTTCTCTTTTGTGTTCCTTCTCTCTTCTAACGATCCACCTCTTAAAAAAAACAAATATGAAAATGATGATGGCGCTTCCAGGGGTAAAAAATTCCGGAGGTAAACTACCCCTCCATCCGGATCTACGGGCGAGGGGTGCTCATGGGGACCCACCATCGAAGAATTCCAAGAGCATAATAACCTTTGCCAACATCTGCGGGCTTAATTCCAATTTGGACTCTGTCCACCACTATCTCCAATCATGCAAACCCAACATTCTTTTTCTAACCGAAACCCAAATCAGCTCCTAATTCTCAACCAATCATCTCCTGTTTCCAGGCTATGAACTTCTGTCATCTTTTCGACTTCATGGTGGGGTATGTACCTACGTTCGCAGCAGTCTTTCTTGCACCAGACTCCCGAACCTGGAATCAGACCAGTCCGATATTCTGTGGCTAAAACTCACCCTTAAATCCTCTACTAAATTTATCTGTTGCATCTATCGCTCCCCATCAGACAAATCCTACAATGAGTTCTTTGACTTTCTCTCGGCAAAAATCGCCCATCTCATCTCCGAATTTCCCTCCGCTGAAGTTATCGTCTTAGGCGACTTCAACGCCCATAGCAAGGAATGGTTAGGATCCACAAAAACTGACCCACAAGGCAGAGCAGCAGAAAACTTCGCAATCAGCAACTCGCTCACCAATTTGATCAGAGAACCAACATACTTTCCCCGCGTTTCTACCCATAATGCAAATCCACTAGATCTTTTTCTCACCACCCATCCTGAGCCTTACTTAACATCTGTATGCGCTCCCCTAGGTCGTTCAGATCATGGCCTCATTACCGTCTCTTGTCCCATACATCCCGAGTTCGCTGAAATCATGCCAGAACGCACGATCCGGCAGTACAATTCTGCCGACTGGGATGGTCTTCGAAACTTCTTCTCTGCTTTCCCTTGGAACCCTGTCTGTTTTTCCACTCCCGATCCCTCCGAAATTTGCTCTCACATTACAGACATTATTCAAGCAGGTATTGAAGGTTTCATTCCACATACTCGCAAGAAACCGAAACTCCACCATCAAAAGCCATGGTTCTCCAAGGCCTGTGACAAAGCTAGGCTCAAAAAAGCTCAGGCTCACAAAAGGTATCTTCAAAATCGTACACCCGAAAATCGTCAAATTTTCACCGAGGCCAGAAATCAATACAACCAAACTATCTTAGAGTCCAAAAATGCTTTTAACAACCGCATAAAGGATAAAGTGCTTTCCTGTCCAAATGGCGGCAAATCTTTATGGTAACTTGCCAAAAACATTAGTCAGAACTTCTGTAGAAGCTCTTCTCCCCCCCTGACCTCTGACAACGAAGTTATCTCCACCTCTAAGGGGACAGCAGAACTATTCGCCAAACAATTCGCTGCCAATTCCACCCTGATCCCTCCCCCCAATCTCGCTCTTCCAACCGCTAAGTCTGTACCCCACAGAATGCCCGATATAATACTTAAAGTCAACCAAGTTCAAAAAATTCTTCTATCCCTTGACACCAAAAAGTCCTCTGGTCTGGATGGCATACCAGCAGTTGTTCTAAAAAAATGCGCTCCAGAACTTGCACCCATCTTAACTCGTCTTTTCCAGATCTCTTATGACAAGGGTATCTTCCCAGATAGCTGGAAGACTGCTCGTGGGCAGCCTGTCCCGAAGAAAGGTTCCAAGTCCCTTCCATCCAATTATAGACCTATCTCCCTTCTCTCCGTTGTCAGCAAAGTTATGGAACAAGTAATCAACTTGCAAATTCTAAAATATCTAGAAAAACAAAATTATCCATGACAGACAGTACGGATTTCGTCACCAAAGATCCACAGCTGATCTTCTCAGCTTTGTCACACATAACTGGAACAAGTCTCTTGAATTTCATGGCGAATCTCAGATTGTTGCTCTCGATATTTCCAAGGCCTTTGACCAAGTATGGCATGCCGCACTCCTCAACAAACTACCTTCTTACGGTCTTCCTACCAAACTATGTGCCTGGATCGGCAGCTTCCTCTCTAATCGGCGCATATCTGTTGTGGTTGACGGTCACTCATCTAACTTCCATCCTATCAATGCTGGTGTCCCCCAAGGTTCAGTCCTGGCACCAACCCTATTTCTCCTTCACATTAATGACCTACTCTCTTCAACTACCAATCCCATCCACAGTTATGCTGACGATAGTACTCTTCACTCCAATATTCATTTTTCCAGACAAGTTTCGAACCAGGAGTTGGATAATAGACGCAGATCTATGTACCTATCCCTTTCCCAAGATCTTCAATTAATCTTAGACTGGGGTGCCAAGAACCTTGTTCAGTTCAACGCCTCCAAAACCCAGTCTTGCTCCCTCTGGCGCAAAAAATCTGGCAACGCTTACCCCATCCACATGGATGGCCAAGCCCTACAAAACAACGAAACATTCGATCTCGTTGGTGTCGCTTTCGAACATGATCTCAGCTGGCACAAACACATTACTTCAGTAGCCACATCGGCAGATAAAAACCTTGGTTTTCTCTTTCGAGCCAGAAAATACTACTCCCCTTCCAACTTATACACTCTCTATGTTTCCCAAATAAGACCTAACCTAGAGTACTGCTCCCACATCTGGGGAGCGGCATCACCTTCGACACTTACGATCCTTGATTCTATCCAAAAGCGAGCCATCGACTTATCAATGACCCAGCCCTCACGAGAAAACTCCCTTCTCTCGCTCATCGCCGCGGTGTAGGGGATTTATCCCTTTTCTACCGCTACTTCCACGGATTTTGCTCTGAAGAACTAGCCGGTATTATTCCCCCCTTGAATGCCTCCAACAGAACAACAAGAGGCGCGTTACGTATGCATCCCTTTACTGTCCAGCTATAAAAGCCTAGAACAGACCACTTCTCTCGCACATTCATACCTAGGGTCTCCAGATTATGGAACAAATTACCTGCAGAGGTTTTCCCTTCCCGTCCCAACCTCCAATCCTTTAAATCCCGTGTCAATAGACCACATTTCCCTTCTCTTCAGACACCCACGGTACGCTAGTACTTAGGCTTGAAGTCTACGTGTGATGTCTTAGATATATAAAAAAAGTATCCCAACAATAATTCTACGTAAAAAGTTTGCATAAATAATATTTTTGTTACCTTTAAAATAAGAAATCCTACTAACTCTTCCAAGATTTTCAATTTCAAAAACCTAAAATGTAACACAAATAAAACCATCCAAAGAAGAGCTGTTTGAACCAAGAGTAAAATAATAACGTTCAACTAAACACCCAGAAATATTGCGTTTTACTGACTTATGCCGCTAAGCTCGTACGATATTTTGTTAATACTAATAGCACTATTAAAGGACGGAAAAATATTTTTTAATAATAAATAAACAGAAAGCAAATATTTACACGGCATTATATAGCGTGCCTTACACGGTCAATAATACCGACAACATGTTAATATATTGATAAATATTTTGACCGTGTGAGGTGGATATATTGATGGTTTGATGGATTGAACTGACGCGAATTCGAATTTCCGAATATCAGGTATCAATATCAGCGAGTAGGGGGATACTGTTAGTATTACTGATCGTCTAGGGTGTGCTGTCAATATTGGATCAATCCGTAGTGTAACGTCAGATGCTGTCAACAATGGAAGCAGCAAGCACGCTTTTTTAACCAATCTTTCATCCAGCGCTTACTCTTTACTGTGTACGTTTTATGCCTAAACTTAAAATTATCGTAATACATGCTCTCTGTCAAGGATCCATTTTCAACAGGCATGGATAATATGGTAGGTTATGTACTGAAGGAAATATTGACAATAATACTTATTATCGTGTAAGGTGGAAGAATATTGATACAGAGATTGAAGTGGATTGTTGAAATATTGTCAGTATTGATTGATATCAATATTATTGACCGTGTAAGGTATGCGCAAATACATCTCATCAATACGCATCCATAATACTTACTTCACTTCTGTAACCTAAACACCTGACAGCACGTGTTTAGCGAACCAATTAGGTGGAGGCCTGAGGCCTTTGCACATTTTGTATTTACCAAAATAATGTTTTATTTTGACAACATTTTATACTGTATGTAATCAAAAAATTTTGGTTATAATTATATAATACTATGTACTAGTTGTGCTCAGTTGGTGTGATAAAATAGTTTGTAGGTAAATTATGTGAAGCTCTAGCGCGACCATTTAAAGTTTGACAAATGGGGGTAATTCCAGAGACGGCTTCTAACCTAGTTGGAAATAAAATTAGGATTCGATTTGAAAATAAAATACAAATATTTATTTACCCACATTGTGTTATTTGAAAGTGCGAGATACGAAAATATCATACAGGGTGTCTGAAAAGTCTTAGCATGGGCAAATATCTTTACTATTAATAAAGATAGCGACACCAAATTTTAGTTGTACCTTATTGGTTGATAAATCTACGTTTTTATGTAATTTGACTTTTTCAACCCCCTTGGGGGTAGGGAGTTGAGGTCGAAAATGTTGAATGCAAACCTATGCCGTGTGGCCTCTTCGTTTAAAAATCTTCAAAAAAGAAACATTGTTTTAGTATTTTAGTATTTATTTATTATTGTAATTCATTTTTAAATGGCAAGCCTATAAAAATTATAACTCGTAAATCGTATAATCGGTCGGGGCAAAAGTCGACCATTAGTCGACCTCTTGTGCCATACAGCACAAGTCGGCGCTGCTATTTTTTGTTTTGTGGGGCACTTTTTTCTAACTTTTCTCCAACTTTACTTCTTCATTTGTCGTTGTTATATGTTTTGTTTTTTGACATCTGCACAGTAGACCAAAATGCGTACCACGCGCAAACCGAGCGTGCTAGACATGCGTACTTAAGTTCAGGAGATGTACTTGGGTGTCTACATTCGAACCTATTCACTTGTAAGAATATATCCCCAATAGTTAAGGTACCACTACGTAGTTAACTGTATAACTTTTTCCCGAGGTTTTTTCGACTTTATTTTTCGTTTTTTGCCATGTGCGCAGTAGACCAAAATACGTACCACGCGCAAACCGAGCGTGCTGGACATGCGCACGGACTTTTAGGAGATGGACTTTGGTGTCTACAGTTGAACCCATTCACTTTTCAGAATATATCTCCAGTAAAGGTACCACTACGTATTTAACTTTATAACTTTTTTCCCAAGTTTTTTTCGACTTTATTTTTCAATTTCGTGCCATGTGCGCAGTAGACCAAAATGCGTACCACGCGCAAACCGAGCGTGCTAGACATGCGCACGGAATTTCAGGAGATGGACTTTGGTGTCTACATTTGAACCCATTCACTTTTAAGAATCTATCTCCAGTAGTTAAGGTACCACTGCGTATTTAACTTTATAACGTTTTTCCCAAGTTTTTTCGATTTTATTTTTCTTTTTTTGCTATCTGCGCGGTGGCAAAAAATGAAAAATAAAGTCGAAAAAAACTTGGGAACAAAGTTATAAAGTTAAATACGTAGTGGTACCTTAACTACTGGAGATATATTCTGAAAAATGAATGGGTTCAAATGTAGACACCAAAGTCCAACTCCTGAAATTCCGTGCGCATGTCTAGCACGCTCGGTTTGCGCGTGGTACGCATTTTGGTCTACTGCGCAGATGTCAAAAAACAAAACATATAAAAACGACAAATGAAGAAGTAAAGTTGGAAAAAAGTTAGAAAAAAGTGCCCTACAAAACAAAAAATAGCAGCGCCGACTTGTACTGTTTCGCACAAGTGGCCGACTAATGGTCGACTTGTGCCCCTCCCGATTATACGATTTACGAGTTATAATTTTTATAGGCTTGCCATTTAAAAATGAATTACAATAATAAATAAAGAATAAAATACTAAAACAATGTTTCTTTTTTGAAGACTTTTAAACGAAGAGGCCACACGGCATAGGTTTGCATCCAAAATTTTGGACCTCAACTCGCTAGCGTAACCCCCCAAGGGGGTTGAAAGAGTCAAATTACGTAAAAAAGTAGATTTACTAAGCAATAAGGTACAACTAAAATTTGGTGTTGCTATCTTTATTAATAGTAAAGATATTTGCCCATGCTAAGACTTTTCAGACACCCTGTATGATATTTTCGTGTCTCGCACTTTCAAATAACACAATGTGGGTAAATAAATATTTGTATTTTATTTTCAAATCGAATCCTAATTTTATTTCCAACTAGGTTAGAAGCCGTCTCTGGAATTACCCCCATTTGTTAAACTCTAAGTCATAATTTTATTCTTTGTGTTAACGGTATAAGATACATAATTTCAGTTTTATATACAGAACTAGCTTTCGCCCGCGACTTTGTCCGTGGTATAACAATTTTACTGCATTACAAACTTTGAACCCCACTTCACCCCCTTAGGGATTGATTTATTAAAAACCGTAAAACATGTGTTTAAACATATAAAAAAGACAAACGTAATTTTAAATTGTTTTATTAAGAATATAATCACAAAGATATTCATGGTTAAAAGAATAATGTTTTGTAATAATTACAAAATAATTCTACAGTATTCAGAAAGAAAAAGAAACTCTAACTCAGGAATATTATAGTATCAAATCGCAGGTAACATTATTATCTAAGTTTAGAACATACACTTTTAAGTTTTATTACCAAAAAAATCCTTGAGGAACATAAGGTATCAAAAAACTTATTGTAACACAATACCAAAAAATGTAGCGAAAACAACCAAATACAAAAGTTCACTACATTTTTTTGTAATTAAAAAAAAAGGAATTAAGTTAGTTACTTGTGTGAAATTCGGCAAAGCATCTTTTGCACAGTGCAACTTTTCATGCGGAGCATATTATGTTGCTACGCTTTTCTTTGACCTTTGTGCTAAATAGAGCTCATCGTCTGTATCCTTTAGCTACTTGAGGGATATGTCTTAACACATCGGGTAAGCGGAACGTATTTTGTGCTGTTAAAACCCTAATTTTTTTTCTTTTTAGCAAACCCTCTCGTAGGCTCATAACCCCTTTTACGTTTACATGAAAATGTCTGTATGAGTTCGTTGACTAAAATAGACCTAAACTGAAGGTGGCTGATATGCTTTTCATTATTTTGCTTTTGCGCTTCATTAGAAACAATTAACGCATTTACTACTGCCATGTAGAGAAAGTAATAGAATAGTTTTACCCACCAACGACGCGATTTTCTTGCAATGCTATATGCCTCCAGCATTTGGTCCATTCTCCACCCATATACTTATTGTAATCTGATATAGCCTTAGTACTTCTCGATTTATTCTGCGGACGGTAGTCACAGGCACTGAAGAAGGGGTTTTCAAAATTTAACCCCTAAGGGGTGAAACAGGGGATCAAACTTTGTATTGAGAAAAAAAATTAGATGGTCCTATTAACTCGAAATTTCATAGAAGTATTTTAAAAAATACCAGCCAGATTCTCCAACGCTAGTCCGGTCTAATTGGACAACTAAAAGTTTTAAACTGACAAGTGTAAGAATAAGACAACTAAGTTTTATACTATGAATTTATTTCTGAGCTTTTTCGCAAATTTGTAAAGAAAAGGATAATTTTAGTACGTATTTTCGTTAATATTAGAACTAAATTCATTACAGCAACTCGTTCCAAGATAAAAATCATTTGAAAACCCAGCAAATTCCTGAAATATCAGAATAGTTCATAAGTTTTTAATGACGACTTATTAACAATGACAGGACCAAAATCTGTCAAAACCTAGCTGACCAACTATAAGATCTTAATTTAAACCAGCACTAAATCTTAAACCTTCTTAGTGAGTCTGAACGTTACGTGATTTAAAGTTTATTTCTGAAAATTTTGGATATCTTCCAGGTGTAATTGAACAGTTGGAGACACAAAACCTTCCCCTTTTGACTTCTTTTAATTTATTTTAGACAACCATAGACTCAAAGCATGTCCTACTGAAATTGGTGAAAAATTAAAAGTGTATATACCAAAAATCTTAGAAAGAATCCCGTGATTTTTTGAAATAACAAATATTTTTGAAACATTGAAAACTAAAAATACTGACTTGTATAATCATTTCCGTTTCGCTCCTGTTACAAGTTGTGATGTCGAAAGAAGCTTTTCTAGACTTAGAGATATTCTTAATTATAAACGAACGCGTTTTACTGAAGCCAACTTTGAAAAAATGTTAATTATATCATGTAATGCCAATAAATTGTAATAGAGTATAGATTTGTTTTCATTTTACATTTATTACAGAAATATTTTCACGCCGCCCATGAACTTGCGACAAGCTCGTATGATTTTTCCCTTCCTTACTCATTAGCTAAGGAACCCACATTTGAAATATAAACGAGAAAGTAAAAAAAGTCTTTTGCCCTATAAAGGGTTAATGATGGATGTGTCGGCACCAGCGGCTGCCAAGAAACTTGCCGAAGACCTTCGCATGCAGTTTCCAGTTTATCGTTCAGGGTTCGGTAATTTTAAATAGTTTGCATTTGGCATCTTTCCCATCGTATTTTTACCAACCGGCTGAACGCTACATTTTCCAACTTTGTAATATATAAAAAAAGCGTCGGTAATTAGTTTGCGGTGGTGGTAGCGCTGCATATTTCCGGTAAAAATCAAGCCTATTTATATTTCCCTTAGTAGATGCGACTACAAAGATCCTGGATGTCTTATACTTGGTCTTTAATTAATCAATACTTGAGCTGATTAGTTCTTCAGCACAGCAGGCTCCGGCCAGGCCTGTAGCCAGATTTTGATTTCAGAGGGGGCAACCAAAGTTTTAGGGGATCAAACTTATAATGTGATATTTTTCTAGTAGACATGACAATGTTTTCAGTGATTTTCTAGAGTGGGCAACTTTTTCTTTCAGAGTGTGCATTGCCCACTCTGCCCCCCCCCCCCCCCTTATCTACGAGCCTGGCTCCGGCTATCCCAATCATTAATCCAAGCTAAAAAAATCTAAATGTAAACTTTCACATAGCTTTTGTTTCTGCAATTTTAATTTTACCCTTCTCATCTGATGATCATCGTCAGCTTGAGAAACATAAGTGTTTACTTGCTCTCTGGTAAAAATTTGGATTTTTTTGCAGTGTAGCTATCGGAATTTCGTTTCAGAAAGGATACTAATTTTGTATATTCACTTATGTTATGGCAAATTGTCATAAAGTACCACAAAGGAAAAGATTTAAACATCGAATACTGAGCCCATGTAGAACATAACGTTTTAGCTTTTTCACTAAAGTATACCAGCATCGCATTTTCAGCAAAGTTTACTACATGCTTTTCTGAGCACCACTTTTTAAAAGTTTCATTTGCTGCTTCGTATAACTTCCTTGACTTTTCTGTTAGTAAATTGAGTGCCACAGCATTTGTTGCATCAGTAATTTCTTCATGTTCTCCTACATAAAAATAAACTTTAAAATCCATATTTTACCACAAAGGGATCTTTGCTTATTTAAATTGTAACAGTTGTCAAATACTTTTTTCAACTGATCAAGGGCTACTGATAATTATAAAGTCAATAAATATTAAAATTAGGTTTTTCGTTTTAGACTTACATAGGTCGTGAAAAAAAAAATTACTCCTCGGGAGATAAACTGGACCTCAGGAAAAATCAAGCATTTCTCTCCTCTGATGTATAATGTACCTACTATTTTAACCGAATAATTTCTAAATAAAATCTTGTAAAAATTACTTTTCGAAAACAAGCTTTTATTATTTAGATGTACTAAAACGAAAAAAATAAGTATAGTTTTTCCATTGTAGCAATGCTAAATGCTATTTATAAGTGGACGTAGTTCGCGTGGGTGGATCCTAATAAAAGTAGTATCAAAGTTATCACTGAAACAGATATAGGTAATATAGTCTGTTATATTTATTGTCTTAAAAGATTGTAGCGCGCGAAAAGTTCACACAGGCATTAATTTTATTTGGCAGAAATTGTAAGTAGATACCTAAGTATGCCTTTTTTTCTTTTCTATTCACGCGACAACCTTTAAATACAATAAATTTAACATAATATATTATATCTGTTTCAGTGATAACTTTGATACTACTTTTATTAGGATCCACCCACGCGAACTACGTCCAGTTATAAATAGCATTTAGCATTGTCACAATGAAAAAACCATACTATTTTTTTTCGTTTTAGTACATCTAAATAATAAAAGCTTGTTTTAGAAAGTATTTTTTACAAGATTATATTTTCAAAATTTTAGTTTCGTCTTAACCTATGCATTTCTGATAATGCGTGACTATTATAAGCAATTTTACCGGTTGTCCTATTCTACTCAACCCTTTCATTTATTGCCCATATCAAGGGGATTGTTAAGAAAACGGTAACTCTGCCATATTGGGTTTAGAATGATGTCACACAGCTTATCGGATTCTGATCGTCAAACCTTTTCATTTGATACAAATGTCAACGGGGTTGTGAAGAAAACGATAATCCGCCATCTTGTGGCGTCCGTCATATTCGGTTTAGAATGACGTAACATAGATTATCGTATTTTATTCGTCAAACCCATTCATTTGATGCCCATATCCAGGGGCATTGTGAAGGAAAACGTAATCCGTCATCTTGTGGCGTCCGCTATGGTTATTTTAGAATGACGTCACATGGCTTATCGTATTCTACTCGTCAACCCCTTTCATTTGATACCCATGTCAAGGGGGTTGTGAAAAAAAGGTAATCAGCCATGTTGTGGCGTCCGTCATATTGGGTTTAGAATGACGTCACATAACTTGTATTCTGCTCGTCAAACCCTTTCATTTAATACCCATTTCAAGGAGATTGTAAAGAAAAAGGTAATCCGCAATCTTGGGGCGTCCGCCATATTGGATTGAGAACAAAATTAAATATACTATATTGCATTGTCACCGGACTTATACACGTGTACAAAATTTCAAAGCTCTAGCTTAATTAGAACTAAAGTCTATTTGTTTGGACGATAGACCGATGTAAATATTAACCCTACACGTCATAGTCTGACGATCTCGTCGAGCCTCCACCAGCTTCCTATTCGTATTGGCCGACCGGACATTAAATTGAAAGAGGCGTGTCAGAAAGCTATCGGCGGTATTTCGCAGGATTGTAATTAGGCTGTCTACTGAAAAAGGCTATTCGACTTTCTGTCGAGTTTTGACTTGTTTTGTAGTTTTAATTTTTTGCGTTGATTTTTAATCGCTTTTTGTTTGTTCGGTTGTCAAGGCTGGCAATTATTTAAGTTTTTATTTAATTATAAGCAGTTTTGCAGTTTAAAGTTTTCCTTCTCATTCTCAATGCGGCCCTGTTCAATTTCACCGTTTGAACCGATCACTTGGAGGCAGCGTGCATCTGTTTATATTCGGTCTATCCTCCAAACAAATAGACTTTAGTCGAAATTTTGATTGCAATATTTGACCTAAACATACTAACATACATACATATATACTAATAGTAGGTGAAGTTAAATAAAAGCTTGTAAAAACGATGTGCCCGGTAAGCGAATTTAACACAACTCCATTATAAACCTTAACTTGTCAATTAATTATGGTAACTATATTGTTTTCTAAATGCGATACAACGTGTCACATTTATACAGAAAATGATGTTATTGTAACATTGATATTTAATAAAGTTTACATGCCAGAAATTTACATTATTTAATTATAAAATTAATTTCAGGCATATTATAGTACATAAATAAACTGAAACTTAACACAATAAATTGATAATTTATTACGATTAATTCAATATTGGTATTGGATTATGTTGTTATTAAACCCCACAATTTGGTTGGGTTTAAAAACAAAATATAGGATTTCAACTATATTTTGTTTTCAAAATTTCAAAGTTATATATCTCTGTTCCTACTTACAGGACCCGTACCAAATTTGGGGGTTTTAATAATGAGCTGGGAATGTATTGGTGAAGAAAAAATATTTTGTAATTTGCAGAAAAAAGTTGAATTTTTTCTTTTTTGAGATATTGGGGTTAGAAAACCGTCAATACCATATACGTATTAAATAAATATACCGTTGTCTGGAATTCTTGATGCCAACAATGTGAAATGGAGATATACAATCTCGCATAAGTCTATCCTTTAGTCTGACGTTTCTGTATATGCGCATGCGTTAATACGAATTTTTTCATTGGTTAGACATTGTACTGAATTAGATGGTGAATTGTACTAATCATCGGCTGTTGTGCGTCTATTTTGGCTTCTTTCAGCTTTCTGTTTTTTTTTAGTTTACAGTTGGATCGCCATTCGCCATTTGTTCTTTGTGTCGTGTTGTATTTTGTATTCGGTGTTCTTGTGGTTTATTTTGAAGTGTGCTAACTTATGCCCTGATGTACAAAAAGTAATAAACTAGTGCAATTATACCAAAAAACCAGCCCTGTCAAGAAACTTATGAAGCGTAGCGCCGTTAGATTGCCAATAGCAACACAAGATTTAGCGCAATCGCAGTTTACCAAATATCGGACTAAAGGATAGACTTATGCGAGATTATACATCTCCATTTCACATTGTTGGCATCAAAAACCGCACATTAGGTAAATGGGGAACCCGAGGTATATTTATTTAATACGTATATGGTCAATACTAAATAAAAAAAAAATGTTTTGTGGAACAAGCTTTGGGGGAATCCCCAAAATTTGACGTACAATTCGTGGCGCGTTCAGATATTCTCTTTGAGAAATCCCTCGGTGCAATAATGATTATTATTTTGACGTTTCTTCCTATGTATTGTATACAACGTGTATATTCAATTTTTTCACCTGTAAAAAGTCGCCAGAATTAAGCTTTTTATTGAAAATCGCCGCCACACTCTCATACAGACAAAAAGTCGTCATTTTGGCGACTTGTCGCCCCAGATGGCAACACTGCTCTTCCGCAGGAGTTTTGTGCAACAAAATGCTTTCTAGCTTGAAAGACGAAACTTTGGACGCCCTAATATTTTAAAATTTTTTAAATTCATTGCTCTTTCGTATTTATTTTTAGTATTTTTATTCTAGGATAGCTTTTATTCTAGGATCACGTTTCTTGCACCAATAAAAATGTAAACTACTATTTTTTATATTCCTATTCCATTAGTTTAATAAACCAAAAATAGACTAAAATTCATATATATTTAAAAACATTTAATTTATGAAATTGTACTGTTACTGGAGTTCATATTTGCCGTAATTAAGAATAATTACCTACACAAATACAATGCTATGATGCAACTAACTCTCTCTGCAAGTGCAGTGCGAAAACTCTTCAAGATCGAATGCCGAGACATCCCGGGGTCAGTTGCGTTACACAGGGAAAACATATATTTTTGAAAAAATATTTTTTTTATGTGCAAACACTGCATAATAAATTATTCGAAAATGTTTTTCCAAAAGCAAGTAAATTGTAGTAAACATGTGAACCCATAAACGTCTAGATTTGTTTCCATTTTACATTTTTTACACAGAATATTTTTTACGCCGTCCATGAACTTGCGACGAGCCCGTATGATTTTTCCTTTACTTAGTAATGAGGCTATTTTAGAAAATTTCTGATTTACTGTTTTCCTTCATTTTATTAATAAATGAACCCTGTTATGTAACGCCAAGCGTCTACGATCACATCCGACGTTTTCCCAACGGTCGGTGGGTTCATGTATTCGTCCCAAGTTTGGTTGTAAACAATTGCTGTGGGCTAGAATACGACAGCCTCTGTTACTGAAATCTCTTTGGTGCGGTTAATACCTTTTCTGCCTACTTCTTTGCTCTTCCACCGTCCATAATTCGAAATATATTTTTATTCTAGCGGAAAAAAATACATTTCTAACTTTGATTCCAAAGATTACGAATTTTTATATCGAAAAAAACAAATAGGATTTTTCATGTTATTGTATTTGCGAGAAAAACGTGTTTGTGAAAAGAAAAGCATCGATTTCTCGATTAAGAACTTATATAACGCCTTAAGATAACTTTTGTTGTTGCAAAATACTTAGAATTCCCCTTATTTAAAATATAAGTAGGTATTAAAAATTACTGTGTTAAATCACATAAGAATTCAATCAGGTTAATATGGTTTCATAAAATCACATTTTTACATTCAACAGTGGCAGTGGTTTAAAATTTAGCATAATTTGGTACCTACCTAAATGTAGGTCCCCTATTAATAAATTTCTTAGCAAGTACTTACATAGGGTAACCCATATAGTTATTGGACCGTTAAGAAATATTTATCTTTAAAAATTTGTAACATTGTTATTTGTCGTCAATTGATTTTTTTTTGCTTGAAAGATAAGTTAGTACTGAATACACTTATGTCTCTGGAATTTTACTTAAAATTAGTATGTGCTGAAAATATAAACAAACAAAAATATATGCAAAAATATTGGATTTGGACAATTACGCAACGTTTATTGGACGGATACTCTACTTTCACTTGAGGTAAAATGTTCATTTGTCTCTGTCTGATTGGTCTTTTCTTTGAAGTATTTATATTAATTTTTTTTTGGTAGCTCTGCGTGTTGGGAAGTTCTTCTAGATTAGGCGTTTTCATTTCAAAAGGGATATAAAATCATTATTTGCAATATCGGGAATTTGGTGGTACTACAATAATAGTGTACTATTTCTAATCTAATGACATAAGGAAGGATTCCCCAGTACACCCACGGTACATAGTACTTAGACTTCGGCCTTCGTGGGCTGTCAGAACAGAAAAATATTTTTTTATATTTCGCAGATATATCTATGAAAGTACGTTTGCCTTTTTCCACCCAAAAAATTTTCCAAACGAAAATCTCCGACTTGAACTTCATTAAGCATAAAACTTGAGTTAAAGAAACTAGATAGAGGTAGATCGTCCTCATCTTGTTCTTTTTCTAAGGCAATGTCGACATCATCCATATTATCTCCACTTTCTATCCACTCTTCATTATCATTAGACGAACTTTCAGAGTACCTACTTAACTGTTTGTTGGGTAGTTTATAAATTATTCTATGGATATAATAAAGAATGACTGCAAACTCTATATTTTAACTCGATTATGAATATTTTATAATTAGGTATGTTTATTCTATTATGTAATTTTTTCAAGTATTGGTTTATTAGTAAAGTCAAATTTACGAATGATCTCGCGACTCTTTTGACAAATCATGTGTCAATAATGTCATATCTGTCTAAATCTAATTCGTTTAACTTTTTGAAGGTTGGAGGCAAATTTAAATATTTTAAACATACAAGGACGAATGGGCCAAATTTTTAATGATACGAAAGAAACAGCAATCCCTAATAAAACAAAAAACAAAAAAAGCGAACACGACAGGTCAAATATAGCAAAATCACAAATGGAGCTTAAAACTGGGGGAGTTTTAAAGTTACTATATCACATGATCAATTTCACACCTTTCTGTCATCTTTCAAAAAACAAGATGATACAAAAATACCTACTTCTATAATATATATTAAAGTTGAAAAAAATCTCCGGGACAATTAGCGTCCCGCGGGATAGGTATAAAATCCGGGACACTTAGCAACCCTAGCAAAGGAGACCCACTTTTCGGTGCACGCCAGTGTTCGTCTACTTATATATTATTTAAAGGTTTTACTAACCAAGTTGTGTGTCGGACTTGGAACTTTATCGTTTCACAAAACCTCACCCTTAATATTTTGGTTAAAAGTTAAAAGTTACACAAAATATTATTTCCTATAACAATTTTTACAGTGTTGATGCTTATCTATCCACACACGAAATTAACACAGAAGTACACGATCCCGCAGCCTTTCAAGCGCGAAGTACAGGATAAACAAATAGTATTGCTGGCGGATACGTTTAATCAGTTTTGGTATTTATTCCCCCGATTTCTATATAAAAACGTGATGTTTTGATAACCTATCAATCCGGTAAAAATTCTTTCTATAAATAAAAATCTGACCTGAAAAAATACGAAATGAAAATAAAATAAACTAAATTTGGAAATGCAGGTTTTGTTTAGTCTAGAAACAAGAATATATGTGAATAAAGTATTTTTTCTGCACAACGTGCAGCCCATTATTGGCAAAAATAAATCATTTAAGTCATAGTTCATGTGATGAACTACATATAGGGTTGCCACCAGTCCTTATTTGGCAAGGACAGTCCTTACTTTGACCTTTAAGTCCTCTAGTCATTATTTCAACCGACAATGTCCTTATATCTGTATTCGATAACGTAAATTAATATAGGTACACAAACAATAATAATAGGAAATAAAAATAAAATTAAAACAACTAAAGTCTATTCCCGTTTCAAATGCGGAGAATGTCAACAAAAGCACGTGGTGCAGGCGATCGTCTGTAGTCCAAGGTGTCGAGCCACTAACTGAACTATATTGCAAAATGAATTCAATATTGGGTATTATCAGGCGCATATCCATAAGGTCATTTGGTCAATGACCCACCTAAAATTTTCAATGGTCTACCTAATAATTTATTTTTTAATTTTTTAAAACCAAAAAAAGTATCTTTTGTTTCAAAAATGTACAAGTTCCATGCGAAAACTCCCCAAGAAAGAATCAAGCCAGGCCATCGTCGAAAGATATCCAAGCTTGCTCCGGGCTGGGTCGTATTTTAAATTGGTCTCATAGGTTAAAAAGGACGATATAAATTCATTAACACTAAGAGAGAAACGCTTTAGGAATATAAAGAGACACAATTTGTCGACGGCCCACCAATAGTATCGGGCCACTCTCACTATGGAAGTACACTCAAAGCGCCCCGTAAAATATGCTCTTTCAAGACATTTGGTTTGGAAAAATAAAAACTAATTAGGTAGCTAATATGCGCCTTGTATTTCCATTGTATTCATGTATTATTAATAAGCGGTTAAACATAAAAATTTATAAATACGATCTCAGTGACGCCAGGGCTAGTCGTCAAATATAACGGCATCGGACCGGTTTTCTTACAATACCAGCGTAGTCCAGAGGTAGAATCTCAGCGAGTTGACCAAGAGGTCGTGGGTTCGAGGCTGTGTTGGGGTAGACTTTTTTAAAACTTTGTTATTTAAAAAATTAGATCGGCTCTAAAAGCTGTATTGCCAACCAGTTAGCACTTGTTCCTCGATAAAATATTTTTTAAATTATTGGCAATCTCATATCTACTACGGCTGGCAGCCTGCACGTGCGTAAAAAAAGATCGTATTACTATGCCTAGTCGCCAGTATTGTATTTATTAAAGAAAACGAACTTTCGGCAGCGTTCCTAATTTTATTTTACGAATAATCATACTTTTGGCTCAGAAAAAACACCATCCATTTATTCTGGGATTTTAGTACAAGGCGCGACCTCTATTGAGGAGACGCTAAACGTATCAAAACAGGAAACCGTTAACAATCTAGAGTACTAAAACACATAGAAAAAAGTCATAAACATCCAGAGTAGCAATGTTCAATATACTTACAACAGTATTTTATGATTTTAGCGGTGTTTATTTGTAGGTACATAATTTCTTGGCAATTTAAAAGATTTATTGTTTGGGTGTTACGCCACTCTACTGTTAAGGAAAATTAATATTTTTAAAAATAATAAAAGTCACTGCGTTTAAACAAAAAACAAATCCTGAAAAAAGAAATGTTCTGTACACTGTCAGTGACTTTTAATTATAAAAAGTATGCCTGACCCTAATCTATATCTAGTGTAGTATATATTCGGTCTAAAACCTAATCTGAATAAAATAATTTTTCTGACGTTTCGAGACCTAATATCTAGTCTCGTTATCAAAGAATCTAATAAATCCAAACTAACTAAATTAAAAATGAACTAAGTAATTATAAAAAATAATTAAAAAAGGATACAAGAGTTTTCTGATAGAATTCTTCTGATTTTTTCGAAAATATTTCTCTGATAATGGTTTCGTGCTTTTCTGTCAGCAAGAGTTTTGACATGAGTCAAAATGACAAGTCTTCAGGTAATGCAGGAAACATGACTATGTACCGTAGGACAAAAAATATATAACTACCTATCTATTCAATAATAAAATTATTTTTACTAACTTCCTGCCTAAGTATTGGTAGCCAAATTCTGATAATATCTACAGAAAAATTAGAAAAACATTTATCGTTATTAAGAATAACAGTAGCGCTTTCAATTAATTTACGCCTATTAGAGAAAGTTTCTCTAGACATTATTTATTTCTTGGCAAAACTATTATTAAAAAACCTTCCTTAATTAAAAAAGTGTATTTTCCTTGTTGCACTAGTTGCCCACAAGTTTGACCCACCTGTAAAAAAACTCACGGGTCGCGCCTGGGTATTATGATTATGATTATATTATTATGTCTATTATAGACACTGTTTGTAGCAAAACAAGCCTCAGCTGTCCATATTATCCTGTCAGGAAAGGTGTCGTCCCTGTGTAGTTTAGTTCATTACAAAATGTTAGTATCTTGCGATTATTTTCTTCAGAAAGCTGTTGAACTTTACGGAACTTATAAGGTTTATATCTGAACTTTTTAAGAGTGCTTTGGACTCTGTAAAATGTAGTGCTTAATGCTTCACATGTCACCGACATCAAGTAGGTTGGATTTTCATTAAAATAAAGCAGAACATCTAGCTGAATG
This sequence comes from Philopedon plagiatum, assembly GCA_963971165.1. Classification (NCBI taxonomy): domain Eukaryota; kingdom Metazoa; phylum Arthropoda; class Insecta; order Coleoptera; family Curculionidae; genus Philopedon; species Philopedon plagiatum. The sequence goes on along the minus strand of OZ020193.1, from coordinate 23,940,987 downwards.
TGTTTGTTTGGGAATTTCTTATTTTCCTGAAGGTCCTAACAAAGTTGTTTAAGCTTGGAAATTACCGGTTCTCATACGGCCTTGGATATGATGTTCTTGCTTCTCTCCTATTATATTGCATTTCATTTTATGTTGAAAATATATCAACTTTTTCGTGCTGAGAGGGGCCCAAAATAAATAAATTAATAATATCATGTGTTTTATTGAATGACGAAAGCACCTGGATACAGCACCTGGTTACAGCACCTGTCACTTAACTAAAGATCGTCGATGTTTCCATGGGAACCCTATATGACTTGCATTAACTCATATACCAAGGGTATGGAAAATTATTTAAGTTTCTTTTTGTTTTCAAAATTATAAAAAAAACAGTCAAACATCTGTGTAGGTAACGTAATTATTGTATGAAATAGTGCTCTTAGCGAGTATAATTTAAAAATTATGAAAGGTAAAATTTCGCCAGTTTTTTAAGCCAGTGATAATTCTATCACTGCACAGTGGTTCAGGCGCGGCCAATGAGTTTTTTTACAGGAGGGTCAAAATTTTGTGGGCAACTAGTGATATCAACGCAACCAGCAAAATACATTTTTTTAATTAAGGAAGGTTTTTAATAATGTGCCTAGTTTTGCCACGAAATTATTTACCAACCAATAAACACCGCAAAAATCATAAAATAGGTACTGCTGTATATTGAACATTGCTACTCTAGATGTTTATGACCTTTTCTATGTGTTTTAGTACTCTAGATTAGTAGATTGTTAGCGGCTTCCCGTTTTGATACGTTTAGCGTCTCCTCAATAGAGGTCGCGCCATGTACTAAAAACCCAGAATAAATAGTCTTCTAAATTCTGAGCTAAAAGTATGATTGATTATTCGTAAAATAAAATTAGGAACGCTGCCGAAACTCCGTTTTTTTTTTTAAATAAATAAAATACAGGCGACTAGACATAGTAATACGATCTTTGTCTACGCTCGTGCAGGCTGCCAGCTGTAGTAGATATGGGATTGCCAATAATTTTGAAAATATTGTATCAAGAAACAAGTGCTAACTTGTTGCCAGTAGACCTTTTAGGGCCGATCTAATTTTTTAAATAACAAAAATTTTAAAAAAAGTCTACTCTAATACAGCCTCGAATCCACGACCTCCTGGTCAGCACACTGAGATTCTACCTCTGGACTACGCTAGTAATGTAAGAAAAACCGGTCCGGTGTGGCTGAGATCGTATTTATAAATTTTTATGTTAAACCACTAATTAATAATACATTAATACAATGCAAATTGAATGCGCATATTAGCTACCTAATTAGTTTTTCTTTTTCCAAACCAAATGTTTTGAAAGAGTATATTTTACGGGGCGGATTGAGTGTATTTCTATTGCGGGAGTGGCCCGATATTATTGGTGAGCCATCGACAAATTGTGTCTCTTTTTAACTTCCTAAAGCGCGTATATCTGTTTCTCTCTTAGTTTTAATGAATTTCTATCGTCCATTTAAACCTATGAGGCCAATTTAAAATACGACCCAGCCCGGAGCAAGCTTGGATATCTTTCGACGATGGCTAGGCTTGATTGTTCCTTGGGGAGTTTTCGCATGGAACTTGCACTTTTATGAAACAAAAGATTCTTTTTTGGTTTTAAAAAATAAATTATTAGATAGATCAATGAAAATATTAGGTGGGCCATTGACCAAATGACCTTATGGACGGGCCGCGGCTGCTGTGGTTCCCGACATATTATGATAAAAATCAATCAATCAAATCTCATGGTAAAATACCACAAATTTACAACTCGCTCTAACATGTACTAGGACCGAGCTACCCAAAACCATAAAATAATACTCACAGCATAAACTTTTTTTACTGCTATACTGCCCTCGGAAGTGACCGCATCAAGCGAAGTGACCGCCTTATCTGTGACTTACCTTGTGTAACCTGTTGGTATTCTTTCGCTTACCCTGTGTAACCTATTTGTATTAAGTAATTTTCCAAAGTTAAGTGTTTGTGACAAATTAGTTACTAATGGATATTTAAAAGCAAGGTATATACTATTTTAAGTATAAGTCCCTTTTCTCTTTGTACATTATTAGTGTTGTAATTTGATTGCTACGACGTTAATATTTGCAAGCTATCTTTTTACTTTTTGTTATTTCATTAAGAGTTTTAGTAAATATGCCGTTTAATGCCAACAATAAAATTATATAATAACGAAAGTTTTAAGTCTCTTCGTTTAAAATATAGTCACAGTTTTTTCCTGAATTTTTCTGATTTTGAGTTAGTATGGTGCTACTCCTTAGCTACCTAATGTCTACGCGCAAACACTAGGTAGCTATTTTTATGTTTCGGTATGCATATACAATGTAATTTATTAAAATTGTTATTGTGATATCGCTTCGTGATTCCTCGCAACCATATATTTAATATTTGGCACAGCTACTGTAGCCTGAGGCTGACTTACACGAACATAGCCCAGCATGTCTGCGATGAAATCATAGATAGTTTACATATCGCAGAGAAGGAAAATCTTAATTTGGAACCACTTTGTTCACGTATTAAGAATCTTTGCAAGATATACAGTACAGATGCAGTTTACTATGTAAACACAACGTATCCATATAATGTATATTTATATACAGGGTGTTATGAAATTCACTGCATATATTGATTGATTGAAACGGGTAAATCCTGGTATACCTATATGAATTCAGATTAAAGAAAATATTCATAAATGGCTCTTCATGATAAAAAAAAGTAGATATCGTCCCTCAAAATTTTTTTTCTGAGTAATTGTGCATCACTGGTAATAAACACATGGCCATATAAAAAACAACGAGCAATGTCAGTTACAGAAAAAAACTTTTTTTTGACGTTAGTTAAGTCAGTCAGTCGCTGAGGCATTGCCAAGTCTCTCTATAATTTTCCTGTGTAACAGGTTTGAAAAAATAATATTTTTGTTATCTCTAAAGTAAGAAATCTAACTATTTCAAAAAGTTAAAATACTACACAAAAAATAAAGAGAACAGTTATTCAAACCAAGAGTAAAATTTTGTTCAAATAGGAAGACAAGAAATTTTTGGAGGAAAAAGAGTACCTATACAAAAATTTTGGTTCAAATTTAGCTTTAAACAAAAAATAAATCCTAACACTTAAGCATGTATTTTTTTATTTGCCTCTTTTAATCAAATTTAACAAAAGATTTGACTTTTATTAACAGGTTTATTTATATCGTCCTTAATTTTTAAGCAAAATTCTTCGCAACTTAAATTAATAATAAACTTTACCTTCAAAACTCTTCCAGTGTTGAAACGATCATATTTAGTAGCAAAAACACAGTACAGTCAGTAATGGAAAAAAGAGCACTCAACTAATAATTAAAATTAACAAAGGTTAAACACAAATATTCCAGGTTTTTTTATCACTATCCGCCATATTAAAATCGAAAACTAATGTTTTGGTATTTTTAAAGTAAAATCTAAACAAACACTAACAAAACAGTAGACAAGTATAGCCATTAATGTAAAACACATTCCACTGTGTAAATAATTAAATCATAATGCTTAAAAGAACCCAAGGTATTTTTTACCATCAACACTGAAAAACTATAAAGATATTTATTTATTAAACGACACAACACATAATGTAATTTCTTTTCACTACCTAGAAAATGGTCTTCGTTGATCCGTTGTTAACTAATATTTTGATCAGGTTTGTGTAGTTTGTGCTTTGATTATAGCGTTTCTTAAATTGGCCTAATAGGGTGGAAAACTAAATTAAATTTAAAACACTAATAATATTTACGTATTATGGTACCATTTGCGGGTTCAAAACTCATTTATGGGGATCTTTTCAAAAAAAATCTGTAAGTTACGATAATTTTCTTAACAAAAGGACGAATAACAACTTTCTGAACGTGCTGCGTGAAACAGAATTATGTGATTTTTTTTACAACTGCTGTAATGAAAGAATTTTGGTTATCTATACTTTTTAAACGATGTAGTTGTGCTCAATTAGTATTTTTCGTTGTGATTCTTAAGTTTTTCTTAGCAGAAACTTTAAGCTAGTAGGAATAACGCTTATCTCATTTTTAACCTAATATAGGGTGTCATAAATATTAGCTACAACTGAGGCTCCTGATGAAAAGGATTGATTTCGCAGTACCTTTTTACTATTTCTGTTTGTTTTTTCTTAGGAAAAGGTTTAATTTTTTTTTCTTTGTTTTAAATTACGCTTAAAAACAGAAAGTAAATTCTCCTGAAAGGTTTATATATATATATATATATATATATATATATATATATATATATATATATGGTGCAACCAAGATGGGGTGGACGATTGTGAGTAAATGGTGAGGAATTTCGAAAAAATTTTTTTTGGATATTATCGATACTCAACCACGCTACGTTTTAAAATTATAGCCATAATACAGGGTGGTCCGAAAAACTCGTGGCGAACCAAACTTTTATTTTTTTAAATGGGACACCCTGTATATAATTGTTCCAATTGATTCTCCTGTTCGTTAAGATCATTTTGATATAAGGTTTATTGGGTCTAAAATTTATAGTAAGGGAATGGGACGCGGTTAAAGTTGAAAAAATGCTCACAGTTCGGCCATTTTTAAAAAAAAATTGAAACAGGTATGGAAAAACCAAATATTCCATAAAACGTTACATATCCCTGAATACATTAATCGCTTGCAATTTGTTTAAAATTATTCACTGTTATACAGGGTGGTCAAGTTTTGCAAATACGCCCTGGATTCATTTTTTTTAAATGGAACACCCTATATATTTTATTTTCAGGTTAAAGATAACATTACTAGCTTTCAAAAAATACCATACATGATGCCTTTCTGACCAACAGTTTTTTAGTAAACTAGCCGTGAAAACAAAGTTTCTTCATCTAATACGATTATACCGAATTTACGTTGTTTATTATTAAATATCTAATATTAGGAGGCCATGACACTATCATAAATGAAACAAAGGATTGACGAACTTGTCAAAGCTACTGCCGCATAATCCATTATTTACAAGTTAAGCGTAGGTGAGGTAAGAAAACTGAGACCCGAAATATTTAAACGTTTATTAGAGATATTTCAAAAAACAGAAAATATTGTTTTTAGGAAATGTAAAGTAATTAATAAACCTGTTCTAAACAAAGATAATCAGTTATCAGTATTATTAATAGTGTAAGAAAATTAATTAAGCAAAAACAGAACATCTTTTAAAATTATTTAGTTATGTGTTATGTACTTACCTGTCAACCTAATTTAATATAAACAATTAAAAACGCTCAAATAAGGTGTTCAACTAAACCACCATTTTGCTGAAGGCACATTTCGAGTCTATCCATAAATGAAACTTTCACTTTTCCCAAAGTCTGTTTTCATAAATGTTGCGAAAACTGTTTCTTATTTTCGTCTTCATATCTTTCACTGTGGTTGGAACCTCTTTATAGACTTCTTCTTTAACATGCCCCCATAGAAAAAATCTAGTGGTGTTAAGTCGGGTGATCTGGCTGGCCACTTAACTGGTCAACCTCGCCCAATCCAAGGATCTGTCTTCCGATTATCGACAAAATATCTTACATTCCTATGGTAATGCGGGGGCGCTCCATCATGTTGAAACCATAAGGATCCCCTTACCATTGAAGGTAAATCTACAAGCAATACTGGCAACTCGTTTCTCAAAAAGTTGTTTATAACTGGTTTATTAATTACTTTACATTTAATAAAAACAATATTTTGTGTTTTTTGAAATATCTCTAATAAACATGTAAAGGTTTCGGGTCTCAGTTTTCTTACCTCACCTACGCTTAACTTGTAAATAATGGATTATGCGGCAGTAGCTTTGACAAGTTCGTTAATCTTTTGTTTCATTTATGATAGTGTCATGGCCTCCTAATAATAGATATTTAATAATAAACAACGTAAATTCAGTATAATCGTATTAGAATGAAGAAGCATTGCTTTCACGGCTAGTTTACTAAAAAACTGTTGGTCAGAAAGGCATCATGTATGGTATTTTTTGAAAGCTAGTACTGTTATCTTTAACATGAAAATAAAATATATAGGGTGTTCCATTTAAAAAAAATGAGTCCAGGGCGTATTTGCAAAACTTGACCACCCTGTATAACAGTGAATAATTTTAAACAAATTGCAAGCGATTAATGTATTCAGGGATATGTAACGTTTTATGGAATATTTGGTTTTTCCACATCTGATTCAAATTTTTTTAAAAAATGGCCGAACTGTGAGCATTTTTTCAACTTTAACCGCGTCCCATTCCCTTACTATAAATTTTGGACCCAATAAACCCTATATCAAAATGATCGTAACGAACAGGAGAATAAATTGGAACAATTATATACAGGGTGTCTCATTTAAAAAAATACAATTTTGGGTCGCCACGAGTTTTTCGGACCACCCTGTATTATGGCTATAATTTTAAAACATGGCGTGTTTGACTATCGATAATATCCAATAAAAAAAATTTCGAAATTCCTCACCGTTTACTCACAATCGTCCACCCCGTCTTGGTTGCACCACCCTGTATATATATATATATATATATATATATATATATATATATATATATATATATATATATATATATATATATATACAGGGTGTTTCAAAAAACATGTGCCATCGCTTAAAGAGATATTCTTTGAAAGAAATTAAGGCAAAAAGTTCTCATGAACATGAGTCCACAGATGCTTTGTTTCAAAGATACAGGACGTTAAATTTTTAAATGGTCTTTACATGTTAAAACCGATGGTTGGGAAAACTAAACCAGTAAGACGGTTAATAAAATTACATTTATCTCCTAAACGAAATGAAAATTGAAAAAATATTGTTTGTTAAGAATTTAACATACTATTTGACCGATATACGAAAATGTGAAAAAATCAGTGGCGTACATGTTTTTATTGGAAAAATATTGTACCGTCTTCTCATATATACCCCCTGGAGGACCTGTCAAAGTCTTTTCATGGTCAGAATTATGCTTAATGTAAGTACTTTACACAACGTAAATTTCATCAAAATTGATGAAGCCATTTTGAAAATATTTTGGAAAAACTGAAAAAAATTAAGAAATTGAACACCCTGTATCTTTGAAACGAAGCATCTGCGGACCCATGTTTATATATAAACTTTTTGCCTTAGTTTCTTACAAGGAATCTCCTCTTTAGCGATGGCACATGTTTTTTGAAACACCCTGTATATATATATATATATATATATATATATATATATATATATATATATATATATATATATATATATATATATATATATATATATATATATATATATATATATATATATATAGTAGCAAGATGGCGGATGGTACGGTCGATGTTGTGTGTTGCTCCCGGTGTGAAAGTGAAATTCATAAGAATAGCGCGTCAATATCGTGTAGTTCATGCTTCTCATGGTTTCATAAGGGATGTTCTAATTTATCAACCAAAGATTTCAACAAGCATTCTACTGATTGGCGAAAAATGAAGAAACATTCCTGAAAGTGTGAAGAATGTGAGGTTAGCAACGCAGGAAATGCATATATTTATTACTACTATATTGTTAGCATCCAATCTACCCTTTGTTAAAATTTGAAGCAAAGATAAATCTTTTGTTTTGTACCACGTGATGTCTTAGCACTTTGAAGTTTTGACGGAACTGTCACTGTCAGTTCTGACAGCAGTTTAAAATGTGAACTTGTCGGTTTCCTTTTCGTCTTTTTACCTTTCAAAAGTAAAAGATTAATGTGGTTTTATTTGTGAAAAGTGGATTAAAAATTAATTATTATCCTATTTACGATAATGTCGTAGCTAATGTACCGATAATGCCAGTTTTAAGCAGCAAGAAGTGAAGAAATTACTTGTAGTTTTAGCAGCGAATATTCTTCAAAAAAATGTAAACTGAAGAGTGAATACATCATTTTTAATTTTTAAGTTGAGATTTTGGGGCAAAACGGGTAAGAACATTATATTTAGAATCAAAATCTTCTTAAATAATTAATTACCTACCTATGCAAAATCACTTTGTCTTTCTCAACTGACCGTCGACATGCGAAACAAGATCTCATTTTCTATCTAAAATATTATTAACTCTGTTTCGATATTGTACTTTAAAGTATATAATAATTTATACTTACTGGTTTTTCTGATGTTTTATTATAAATTAAAATAAATATTCACAAAATAACGCTACGGCGAAATCGAAGGATTGTCAGATTCCAATTTGGACTTTTAAATATGACAGGCGTGAGCGGCCATGTTGTCATCTTTGGTGTTTTGATTAGCGGACGGTACGTAGTATTGAGTTCACTTGTTTGGCAAATCACGTGGTGATTTATGACGGATGTTCAGGACGTCACGTGACTTTTTAGACATGGTTTCCAAAGGCTACGTCTTTGCTTCAACATTTTTTCGTCGTTCGCTATATAGTTAGTAATAAATATATGAGGAAATGGCGCGAAAGCGAAGCGTTTTTCGGGCAGTTTCGGAAATCCGTCAAACAGCTCTTCTTCAAGTTTAAATGGCATCAGCTGCCAAGGGCAAGCGCGCCAACAGAGAGTGACTAATGTTCCGCTGGACGGACCAACTCAGACGCCTGATATACCGACAATTTTAGGAAAGAACGACTTTACAATGAAAGATGCGGTAATTGTCATTGGCCAGTTGCACAGCGTTATTGTGGAGCAAAGCAAAACTATGGCGACTCTGTTAAATGAAATAAAGTCAATGCAAACAAACAACAACGATAGAATTGGTCTTTTGGAAGCCACAGTTGAGGAGCTGCGCTCAGAGGTTCAAAATCTACATAGAAGTGACGAAATTAATGCTTGGCCAGCAGAACACAATGGTGGAAATGAGTCCGGTTATATGGAAATTCAAGACAGAGCATCAATAATAAATAATATAGTATTGCATAATGTGCAGGAGAGCCCTTCTGAAGAAACAAACACACGCATTGCCTATGATGCTGAAATGGTGGCTGGTATTCTTTCTGCTATCCACGTTACTCCAGGCACATTCAAAACAACCAGGCTGCGCAGACCAAGGGCAAACATCCCTCGGCCTTTGAGAGTTGCGATTACTAATGCTAGGATAACCCATGAATGTTTAAAAAACAGAAAAAACTGAAGGATACTAATGACCGGGTACGCATTAGTGCAGACATGACCATAGCGCAGCGCAGTAACCTCAGAAAATTATATGAGGAGGTTTCACAGCGCAGAGAAAATGGTGAAGAGAATTTAGTGGTTAAATTTTTCAGTGGCATACCCCGAATAGTTAAAAACAAGCCTCCACCAAAAAACGGGGAACAGCAGCAGTAGGTGGTGAATCGTCACATGCATGTATTTATTATCAAAATGTGAGGGGTTAAACACCAAGACAGAGTCGTTTTATTTAACTTCATCTAGTGGAGAATATGAAATAATATGTGTTACAGAGACGTGGTTGACCCCAAGTGTGAAAAGCTCTGAACTATTCTGTGATGAGTATAGTGTCATACGATGTGATAGGACTGGATCTAGAGGTGAAGAAGTAGCAGTAGCAGTAAACCGAAATCTGCAGGTTTGTGCTTTGGACCTTGGTGAATATATTGGTGTGATACGTGAGGTTAGCATGGTGGGGTGTAAAGTTTCTAAAAATAATATTACTTTCATGTTGTTTGTTGTGTATATTCCCCCATCTTACAACGTAAATGATTATTTTAAGGTGTATGATTGTATAGAATCTTTAGAGTGTGTATGTGTATATGGTAAAAGTTTGTTGGTTATAGCAGATTTTAACATGCCCGATTTTGATAGCCTGAGAGGTGCGAATTTGAACAATGCAAAGTGTGACCTCACCAATGGTTTGATGGATGTTTTTGCATTAAAACAGTTTAATAAAATAGTTAATCATAATGGTAGGTGCCTAGATTTAGTCTTATCAAACATCAATTGTACAGTGAGCAGAGACGCAAATCCCATGGTTCCGGAGGATGCTCACCATCCTGCATTATCAATAGATCTTGATGGTTTCTATGAAAGTGTTGAGACGTTCGGCATAAATCTCAATAATAATACAAAATGTTATAACTTCAAAAGGGCAAACTTTCCTCTCCTTTATGGGGAACTTCTTAACACAGATTGGGGACAGCTAGACCGGGACATGGCAGATGTAAATATAATGTGTCAAAGGTTTTATGATTTGCTCTGTGGCGTGCTGGATAGATGTGTGCCACTGTTTAGGAATAGGGAGCGCAGATTTCCAGTGTGGTATGATGGGCAGATTGTAAACAACTTGAAAAAGAAGAAAACGTATTTTAAGAAATTCAAACAAACTAATAATATAGCTCACTATAATAAATTCAAAGAAATTAGGTCTTATACTAACAACTTAATGAGGGATGCCTACCAAAGATACATAAATAAAATAGAAAATAATATTAGAAATGACACAGGTGCTTTTTGGCGTTTCATTAATCAAAGGAAAAATCACAGCTCTATTCCGGGTAAACTGACCTATAATAATCACTCTTTAGAAGATCCATCGGCCATAGTGGCAGCCTTTGCTGACTATTTTGGAAGTGTATATAACCCTTCTATGCCTAACCATAAAGATAATGTATGTGAGATGAGTCATAACATAACCCCGCTGCCATCCTTTAGTGAACAGGATCTAATAAATGTATGCAGGAAATTAAAACCAAAAATGTCTAGTGGCCCAGATAATATACCTAGTTTCATTGTAAATGATACAATACGGGTCTTGGCTACACCGTTATGTAAAATTTTCAATTTGTCTTTAAGGTCAGCGAAGTACCCTGATTGCTGGAAGGTAGCCAAGATCTGTCCTATATTTAAAAAAGGCAATAAAGCAGAAGTTCAAGACTACAGACCAGTATCTCTCATATGTGGGTTTTCTAAGCTTTTTGAAATGCTTTTATATCAGCATGTCTTTAGAGGTGTCGAGAGGCGCATCTCTCCGAGTCAGCACGGGTTCTTGAGGGGTCGGTCGACTACTACCAACTTGGCCTGTTTCACTCATTTTGTTACTAAGATTATTGATAGGAAGGGCCAGGTTGATGTGGTATTTACCGACTTCTCTAAGGCTTTTGACAAAATCAGTCATGAATTAATAGTAAAAAAAATTAAGCTATATGGGAATTACTGTGGGATATGTACATTTTTTTAGAAGTTACTTGGAGGGACGCACTCAATATGTACAGCACAACGGTTTCAAATCGCACTCTTTCACAGCAACATCGGGAATGCCTCAGGGATCAAATTTGAGTCCACTGTTGTTTCTTGTGTTTATTAACGATATATCTAACATAATTGAAGTCGAACATCAGATTTTTGCTGATGATCTCAAGTTTTATGTGCGCGTTGAAACTGTGGAAGACTGTCGGAAATTACAAAATAGTTTAAATAATGTACAGAAATGGTGTGATGATAACTGTTTAGACCTTAATGCCGACAAGTGTTCAGTGATGACCTGTACTAGGAAAATGCAAACTATTGACTATGTTTATCGGATTGGTGGTAGTATTCTAGATAGAGTTAATAGCTTTAAAGATCTGGGAGTGACTGTAGATTCTAAGTTGTGCTTTGATGTACACGTGAATAGAATCGTGTCCGAAGCTACACAGACATTGGGATTTATTTTTAGAAATAGCAAATCATTGCATAGCGTGGAGACACTAAAAAATCTCTACAATGCATTGGTTAGAACTAAGTTGGAGTATGCATCACTCATATGGTCACCCATTTACAGCAAATATATCAAGTCTGTAGAACAAGTTCAACACAATGCATTGGTTAGAACTAAGTTGGAGTATGCATCACTCATATGGTCACCCATTTACAGCAAATATATCAAGTCTGTAGAACAAGTTCAACGTAAATTCTTGAAGTATGTGTATCTTAAAGCTGAAGGGCGTTATCCACAGAGAGGAGTAGACAGTGTCATACTAGAACAAAGATTTAATATGGTTGGCCTGAACAAGAGACGAATATTAGTATTATGGCATTTTTGCATAAATTACTTAATTGTGTCATTGACTGTTCCTCTTTTTTGGAGGAGATGAAAATTATAGTGCCCAGGATTGCAAACAGGCATAGCCGTTTCTTTTTTTACCCACACCTAATACAAATGCTCTTCTTATGTCACCTGTATATAAGGTGTGTTCCTTGTACAATAGCATCTCTCCAGCATGTGATATTAGTCATAGTTTTGCTAGATTCATTCGCACCTGCTCAGGAAATCTCAACTAAATTGTATTTTAATGTATTACTTCTGTTAAAAATATAGATAAATTACCAAAAAAAAAATAATAATACATATTGTGAGATTTGTTAAGTAATTTTAAGTAAAGATTGTTTTATTTGATTTTATAATTTGTAAACTTGCCCTATTAATGTATTCTCTGTTGGGCTTGAATTTTATAAATAAATAAATAAATAAATAAATATGTCTTACAGCGTTACAACAAATTCAATTGTTTTAAGTTTTTCGCGCGCAATTTCCTCTCAAGCGCTATGTCGGGTCATGTGTTCGCTCAGCCAGGTGCGTCGAACATTGACGGGTTTTAGGATATTTTTAAAATTTTTTAAAATGTTCGATTAAAAAAAAGTATTGGGTATGTATGTAGACTACCTCAGGAGTCACTCATTCAAATATATGTAGTGAATTTCATAACACATGTATAGTATCTCTTTATGGGGTGGGTCATCTATGGCCAGCGATGTGCTTTTATGTCAAAAGAAAATTTTGAGGAATATTGCGAATGTGCCATCTACTTATTCCTGTAGACCTCTTTTTAAATTGTATAACATTTTAACTGTGACGTCTGTATTCATTTTCGAAATGTGTGTATATGTGTTTTTAAATAAAGCTAAGTTTAGGCAAAATTCTGCGGTGCATAATTTTGATACGTCCGGACTTTTGTATACCATACTGTAATCTAAAGGTAACCAGAGACTCTCCAAATGTTCTAGGTCTTAAATTATACAACAATCTACCACTACACTTAAAAAATTCTAATAGTATATTAAGTTTTAGAAAAGGTTTGAAACATTTTCTAACCAATAGGACTATCTATAGTTTGGATGAATTTTTTTGTACCTGATTTATAAAAAAAAATTTTTACCTTTTTGACACTCTGAAAATCATATTAATGCTATTGACGAAATCTATACATTGTAATAATGTCCACAGATCAATAAACATTTATTTATTTATTTATTTATTTATTTATCCGCGAGAAAGTCTGCGTCATATGGGAATACTTTGTATTCGTAAAATTTTTAAAAAACGTATTTCGGTTTTAGGTTCTACATAACAGGTAATTAAAAAATGCGAAAACAGTCGACATTTCTCATTATTATTTTGAAGAAAAAGAAACTAAAAATGAAAATTCTTGCATCAAAGTTCGGATGTACAATCTTGACCGCAACTTTTCTTCATAACCTTTTCTTGCATTTTTATAAATAATAATATTTTTGAATACTTTTACCAATTTTTGAAATTACATTTGACAGATGTGAGAGATAAGATATTCCCGACAGCTTTGGCTCCTTTTTGTCTACCTGTCATGCAGAACCCAAGACTGAAAACCGTGTTGCAAAAATTCTACAAAATATTCACATAATATGGTGCAAACTTTTTCGCGGGCACTGTATATCACACTGTTTTATAAATAAATTTTGTAGATGCCGACACATAGTTTTCTTGCATCAAATTTTTTCGCTGTGCATTAAAAAATGTCCCTTTTACACAGAACATTCGTCATTTCAGTTGTACCAACATTGTTAAAATATAAAAAAATATGACTCAATCATATCAGAAGAATTATTTCATGTAGTAAACTCACACGGCAATTTGGACCTGAAGAGAAAAACAAACATAAAGTTAGTAAAATAAAACATTTTTATGATGAGATACACGTTATCCGGTCCTTCATTTACTTTATTCTTCAAACAGTTTAGCAAATTGAGCAGCTTTGTTTGATTTTTCGATAGAAAAAATGTGAAAAGATTTTATAAAGAATGATATAATCTGCTATATAAATAGATTGCTTCAAGCTTGCTTACGTTATAAGTCAGTTGCATTTAAAAATATTTTCTACAAATGTAGCGTAACGGTCTATGTTACAGTTTAGTAATTTTTTAAAAGAAGCAAAATTCCAAAATATATTGCGTGCGAAAACGTTTACACACGCCGCGCCGTTTACGTATACGCTGAAAGGAACAAATATTATACAACTAACCATTCGCCAGATCTATCTTCCATGCAATCGTGAAGTTTCGAAATTTACGATAGTAGGCGCCAGTATTAGCATCAGATATAACTTGAAAGCTATCCACTAGCAACAAATTTCATTTGTTTAATAATTGACTGCGTTATCTGCCACTCAGAGAATCGACAAGATTTAATTATATAGAATAAAAGTGAAATTTCTTAAAAGTTATGTGTAAAAATCTCGACGAAGATTATATCTAGGAAAAAATAGCTCCACTTGTGTCAAGATATTCAGTGATCTTGACAAATTGAGTCGTATAATTTATAATAAAAGCAAAGACATTGAATTAACAAAATTGCTTTTCCCATAAGAACATGAAGGATCTTCAAGTATTTTAACAATTCTCTTGAATAACTATTACATTGAGAAGAATATTTTTCTTAACAGTTGTAGTCTGCCCAAGATATCTGTACCCGGCAAAATAATTTAAAGAATGCAAGGGACGGCTTAACAACGCTGCAAATTTGTTTGTAAACCAGATGTGGTAAGAAAAGTTTAAATCTTACTAACGAAAAATTAAACAGTTTTTCAAAACTGGTTTACAAACAATTAGTAACGTTGTTTCAGCCTTTCATTGCATTCTTTAAATTCTTTTGCCGGTTACAGCTACCTCGGGCGGACAATATCAAAGGTCTGTAGGCGCCAGTATTAGCATCAGATATAACTTGAAAGCTATCCACTAGCAACAAATTTCATTTGTTTAATAATTGACTGCGTTATCTGCCACTCAGAGAATCGACAAGATTTAATTATATAGAATAAAAGTGAAATTTCTTAAAAGTTATGTGTAAAAATCTCGACGAAGATTATATCTAGGAAAAAATAGCTCCACTTGTGTCAAGATATTCAGTGATCTTGACAAATTGAGTCGTATAATTTATAATAAAAGCAAAGACATTGAATTAACAAAATTGCTTTTCCCATAAGAACATGAAGGATCTTCAAGTATTTTAACAATTCTCTTGAATAACTATTACATTGAGAAGAATATTTTTCTTAACAGTTGTAGTCTGCCCAAGATATCTGTACCCGGCAAAATAATTTAAAGAATGCAAGGGACGGCTTAACAACGCTGCAAATTTGTTTGTAAACCAGATGTGGTAAGAAAAGTTTAAATCTTACTAACGAAAAATTAAACAGTTTTTCAAAACTGGTTTACAAACAATTAGTAACGTTGTTTCAGCCTTTCATTGCATTCTTTAAATTCTTTTGCCGGTTACAGCTACCTCGGGCGGACAATATCAAAGGTCTGTTTACAAAGACTCAACTATTTAAACAAGATACTGCGAATATGGCTGAAGACCATGTGCTCTACATATCACTTGCGTTCTGGATAATTCGCGAAGGGTTTTTAACCAAGCCGCGTACACCGATCAAAATTTAGTCACGCAACAAACCTTGATGAGGGAAGATCTGTGTTGTGCTCTTAGCGGTAGTTATGGCAATTCACCAGTTACGGGAAGATTGGAATATGGGCCACTTAGTGGCGAAATTCGAAGGTACGTATAACTTATTTCGGCATTATTTCAGTTCATATTATATATGATGGAGCTAAACTTAGTATACGGACAGTAAAAGCAAAAATTATCGACCCAATTACTGTGTTGTTTCAGTCGTTTTAAGAACTTACGACACAAAAATTAAAAACTTGACTCAAAAAATGTTACTATGATTTTTATTAGGCAGTATAATATTTTTGTTTAAGCGTTTATCACTCTCCTGTATAAAGCACGAAATTGTAAAAATGGTGTCCATCTTTTAGGAACCGTCGTGACAAAATAATTATCTTATAACAAGTTCTGTTGTTCTTAAAACTAAAACCAGTTACTTGTTTGAAGATCCGCCTTGTGCTTAAAACAAGAGACTTATTTCTTAGTTTAAGTTTATGAATCTTTGTTTGAGGCTCTCCATTTTTTGTAATAAAGACCGTGATTTTTCTTAAAGACACCAATCTTTCTAAACAGTGTAATTAACAAAAATCAATTAAGTCATCAAAATCATTTAATAGTACGTAATAGTAGGCAATAAATAAATACTATTATACTAAATTAGATTATTTGATTAGTTAATTACATCATGACTTAATTATTACATCGGATTTTTTTTTTCAAAATCCTAGGTATTTTACTTGGGCCAAATGTGAAGTTAAGCCAAATTGCTCAGTGGTTCGTATAAAATTATCTTGTACCAATTAATTAACATTTTTAGGACCAAACTTGGGTGAGCCAAAACTGCTCGTCTATTTATCAGACCAGATTACTTCGCCAACGTCCGGAAATTCTGGAAAGATTGGTATCGATAATTTGAAAAAAGATGTAAGTATGCATAAAAATAATGATATTTTTGTGAAAATTGGTTATTTTGTACGTAATAATTATATAGTAATCACATTTTCAGATTTTTATAGTAAATTCTTCAACATCAAATTCACAGTCTATAATTTTTAGGGATGGAACTTAGACTGTGAATTATTCATATGCGCGATTTTTTGTCCACTAGTGAAGCTACTTGAAGGTCACTCGTGCAACTGAAGGTGAAACGTTTGAAAATTTCTACATTCGTACCAAAGTACCAATCGTTTAAATCCGAGACGTTCTTCAACTAAGAAACCGAGGACCTATCACCAAATATAATTTAATTTCTATTATGAACTTTACAATTTTGCTTGGAAAGAATTTTATTTGCCGTAAAGCATGATGCTTTTAAACCAAGAAACCACGATTTTCAACCAGTAACATAAGAAAATAGGAAAACTACAATTAAGAATTTCATTTAACTTTCTGTATTAATAATTGAAGATACTCAAAAAATGGTACTCTTTAATTAAGAACCTAAACTGTTAAGATAATAAATATTATCATTTTCAATTATGTCTATTGATTTCTTAGGCTAAGAAAATTGAGAAATCTTGTATTCTGGAAACAGACCGTTCCTCTTATGCCAAACGCATATTAATAACAAAGGGGATCATTCTATTATGAAGTTCTAACAAATTAAATTACTAACCCAGTAAACATGCATTAAGATAATAAGTAGTTAACAGTAAAAAATTTCATCCAGTCCGTGGTCCTCCCCGATGGTACCCATTACCGATGCCGCGTTACCTCTTTGTATTGCTAAGCTGATCTTTTGCGTGATAAAACTAAGGGATCGATCACATGTGATCTTTATAGCAATCTCTCGAGCCAACCTCCTAGCTTCATCACCCCAAGGACCTAATGTCTCGATCGCAATTGGTATAAAAATAAAGCGGTCCTGTAGCTCTCCATATTTTAAAAATTTTTTGGATTCAGCAAGAGCAGCAGCTGATCCAGGTGTTTTAGATGTTTTAGGTAAATAAGATTTTGCCATGTTGCATCCCAAATCAGCTGCTTTCCCTGTCTCCAAGGGATCAAAGTCATCCCGTCCGCTCTCTTGCCGTCATTCCTACAAATTCCAAGCGGCTCTAAAACTGCAGGTTGTTCAGCAGAATTAAAGCCCGTTTAATTATATCATTGATCTGACTATGTCTGGACGCACGCCCTGCACTTTTCTTGCAGCTAAGCCCGTGTGAGCCATATATATCAGCTGTTTCGCCGCAAATGCAAGGATGTTCCACAGAAGTAGGCAGACCGTCTAATTGCAATTGAAATTCTGAAAGTTGAGTTATCAAGTAGGTTCCCCAAGGAAGCAGACGGTAGGGCATTAAGCCATGCATTTGATTCAAAAGCTTGAAGTGCCAGTATGCGTGCCCTATCCTCATCCCTTTGGCACTCAGTTAAAAGATGTTCTTGACGAACTTTACATAATAAAAAATCAAAATCTTTTTGGGATTTTTTAAAATCTTGAGGAACGATATTTAAATTTGAAAGAGAGAGCCACTTTGTCAAACATAAATCAAAGTCTAAATCACAGGAATTTAAAATATGATCTGGTAAAATATTATTTACTAATTTAGTCGAATCATTAATAGAGCCCAAAAAGCAGATATTGATAATGTATTTGTATCTCTTATTCCGAGTCCTCCCAATTTTACGGGAAGTGAACTTTGAAGCCAAGAATTTAATTTTATTGGACAATTTGTGATTTCTTGAAGGCAGGTTTCAAGAAGAAACTCATATTCTTTTAAAGATTCGGGACTTTTCCAGCAAGGAACATAACGTAGTAAGTACGATATTCGAGGTATTGAAAAAGACGATTTTAAAAGAAAATAGGCCACATGTGAATCAAGTAATTTTAATTTATCATGCATTTTGTTAAGAAAATTTATTTTATCTCTAATCGCTAAACTAATTTCATCAGAAGAAAAAACACATCCGAGCAAATTAAAATGGGAAATTGGAACTTCTAATAAATTTGGAGCAATAGAGTAAAAATCTGATAATACAGATGAAGGATTTGTCGATATTGCAGAGATTTCGCATTTATTAAACTCTAGAGAAAGGCCGATATCTTGACTTGCAGAGATTAATTTTATAAAATTTTCCAAAACGTTTTTTGGATCTCCTGTTAAAGTACCGTCATCTAAATACCACAAATTTAGATCTAAGGAGTTTAGAGAATATATGACACTAATGAATTGCTAAACAAAATAATGGAGGGCCTAAAGGATCGCGTTGCTGGACGCCTCTTCTAGAAAAGATATTTTCTTTGCCATATGAAAGGATAGTTTGGTAACTATAACATTGATATATGAAATGGTAAAATTCTGGAATATATTCTTTAACTTTTAATAAAAGTGTGTTTCTATTGATCATGTTAAAAGCATTTATAAAATCTATTTTTAAAATAATTTTGTCAGAAATATGAGGAAAATGAAGAAACCTTCTAATTGCATGGGCCGCTGCGTCCGTGCCACCTTTCGTGCCAAAACCCAATTGTAGTGGTCTAAAGAATTTCCCAAGTTTATCATAAAGACGGGAACAAATTATTTTGGCTGCTAGGCGTCGAAGGCGTCGAGTCCAACTGCAATTGGACGTATACCCCCATTTTTTTTTATTAAAAGCGCAAAGATTAGCTCCATAAACAATTGGATGGATATCCTCTGGTATAGGATTAAGAAAAAGGTGATTTATAAATAAACTAAGTGATGATAATAGTTTAGAGTGTTTGCTAAGTTTGTAACCTACCATATCTTTGAGGTGACGCGGTCTAAGGGAATCGACACCACCGGAAGAACCAGGACTAAAAGAAAAAATGCAATTCTTTACTTCTTCTTCTGTTATGTTAAAAGAATTATGAACAAAATTATTATCGAAAATTGGAATCAAAATCTTCTGGTTTTGGATGTTTTTCTTTCAGTTTTCGCAAAGTTTCTTCATTTTTAAAGGCAATGGTATCGTTTGAAGTTAAAATTCTGATTGCATTCTTTACATCTCCTTCGGAAATTTTTGATTGTATTTTCTTTGCCAAAAACTTATCTTGATCAAATTTCTTTGTCCTTTTGAGCGTGTCTATGTTTTTCTCAAAAACTTTATATTGTTCTAGAAGTTCAGTTGTAGAAAGTTTTTTGTTATTAATCCAGGAAGATAGACTTTTCCTAATAAGAGATGTCAGGGATGATTTGCGATTTAATTTTGAATTTTCGGGCAAGGCCAAAACAGAGTATGGAAAAATAAGAAGTAAAATCCAAGAATGTAAGTCGTTTTTTAAAACGCATTGAGTTAAAAGCGAACTGAGTTCTTCTGAAATTGGAATTCTTATTGCTTTAGGAATGATTTTGATAACTGGTACCGAAGATTTTAGATTTGAGAAAAAAGTTGATAAAACTATACTCTGGCTGGTTTAATTATCTATTTTAGGTTTGGATAAATTACTTTTTGTTGTATCCTGGGATTCAATTAATATTGAAGAATTGGATGGATTAATGGAGGATTGACAAAATGTTTGTTTATGCATCTTAGATGTATGAATTTTTCGACCATTTGTAGTTTTAAAATTTTTGAGGCATGTAGAACAAATTGGCAAATTTTCTTCCAATAAAAAATGTTGATTCTCAATTAAATCGTAATGTCCATTTTTCGGATTGCCGGTAAAAAGAAGATTTATGGGTTTTGCGTGGTTTTTAAAAGAAATAGCAATGGGCTTTCTACGTATCAAGTCATTGATAGAGAGTTTTTCTTCAAACGTGAACACATTAAAATTAAGTTGGAGTACCTCAGAAAGAGCTGCGCATTCAAAGTAAGTTCCAAAAACTCCATTTTTCTTGATTTTGTTGCAGTATTCCTCACGAGTTTGGATTATGATGTCTCCATTTGGATTTTCTTCAGAAATAAATGCTTTGAGATTTTCCCAGTTAGTACTGATATATTTAGTTGCAGCATTTCTTAAAGTTTCATGGCTTTCTTGAGATTTAAACAAAAACAAACTTATTTAACGAAATAAACAATCTCCATCCTTTAAAATGTCGAACTTTTGAAACACTTCATTTTGACATGCCAACATTTTTCCATTTAAAATTTATAGATTCTATCTTAAAAATCCCATACTATGAACCAGGAACTTTTGCTTGAAGAAAAGGGACCTCTGGGTGATTGTCAGTAATTTAAATTCTTATTTAAAATGTAATAAACTCGTAAAATGTTGTAAAAAATGGTAGAGAAAATTTGATTTTTGTATGACGTTTGACAATTATTTATATTTCATTTATTCAGAATTATTTTTTGAATTTTTTTTATCTAAGATATCCCATAGAATGGTTTGATAACAAGATAATAAATGCATTTTAAGAGAATATTCATTTGGCCTAGTTGCGGTTACATTGAGTAAAATGCAAATGCGTTTTAACCAAGGTATCCTTTTTTTCAGTGCAGAAGTATCCCAAAAATCTCCTTCTTTCGGTTTCAAGAGAAAAAGAATGTGTAGTTCCTTGAGAAAGTATCCGGAATTTCATAGTTTTAAGAAATTTCACGAAACTTCCTTTTAGAAAGTCCTGGGCCTCAAAAATTTTGTGCGCGTATTGTCAGGGTGATAAGTCATGGATGCAGCAAAGGACAATCCTATATGTCAAATATTGTTTATTTCCGAGAAGTTTAAAATAGGTGTAATAATGTCGCAAGTCGTTTAGTAGAAAGTTTGTACCGAAATGGAGTTCATGAAGCGAAAGAACTTGTGCGGCTAGCAGACCTAGGAAGGAGTGCAGTATATGAAGCATTAAGGCTGATTAGGAATGGCGAAAGAATGGAATGTAGACCTGTTTCCGGAAGGCCGAAAAAAATATGCGGAACCCAATTAAGGGCTTTGGCACTTCGAAATCCTCGATTAGGATTTCAAAAACTGACCAGAAGGTTTAGAATCTTGAGAGGGTTACAGGTTTGTCCAGAAATTGTGAGAAAAAAAAATCAGAAAAAATTGACTTTTTCTGTCTAGACGTACTATATTAAGGTGGAGTAAAAAATCTTTTTGCAATTTCGCTAACGGCAGGCGTGCCAAAAGTTGCATGTCATAAATGTAAGATAGGATATAGAATCTGATATTTTTTGAAACCACTCCTTCAGGTACCCCAATATATATATATATATATATATATATACGTCTACTTTCTACTATTGTTGTACTATGGTGCATTTGTACCGTCGACGTCGAGAAATTCGACATCGACATCGACATACTTTCGAGTATATTTTGTGTTAGCAGCCAAACATTTTTGGAGCAACACTGGGTGAACTAGTTGGCGCGAGCCACTACATCTTACCCATCCTTTCCGAACATTTTGGATATAAGGACTCTCTTTGATTCTGGTCAAAACGTGGTCTGTTCTTCAGCCACCCTGGGTGTAAGCCTGCCCGCTGATGGGTAAGGGCCCAGAAATCGCTAGCAGGAGGTCACCCAGACCAGAATCAAAAATAGTCCTCATTATTTTTATTTTTCATTTACGGCCTTCTTGCTGCACTAGCGAAGAAGTAAATCTTCGCATTTACATTTAATATATATATATATATATATATATATATATATATATATATATATATATATATATATATATATATATATATATATATATATATATATATATATATATATATATATTATTGTTTGTTTCTTGGGATCAGGTTCATAGTAAAAACATTTTTTTTTGTTAAAAGTCTATTGACGTTTTTCGACCCTATCTTTCGGGTCATTTTCAAAATTATTTTTTTTCTTTCACATTGTTTGGTAAAAAGACCTTGAAAACTTTAAGGTCTTTGGAATACTGTCCTCCAAAGACCTGGAAGGAAGTGGGAGAATAATTGCATTAAAACTAAAGACATACTGTTTTTTTAAATGAACTGACTTTACAAAAAGAAGCACTGAGAAGTATTAAATCATATTTTACGTATTTATTCCCAAGGGTTAATCGGAAGCTGATTTTGTTTACATTTAGTTAACTTATACACCAAAGTTCAAAGCTTTGAAGTCGCTTATGAAACGGATGAGATATTTGTTAATATTTATTTATAACAGCGAGAAAATAAGTGAAAAGAATATAAAAATCATCAGCCAACTTTAACAAAAACTACACAAACGTAGACAGGTATTAACTTTAAAATGATCTTTTTGAAGTGCGCAAGAGAAATTTGATATCTTTTTGTATCATTTTATGATTACGAAAACTTTGACTTTCTTGGATATTGGGACTATAAAGGCGTTAAGCGTAGAAATGCTCGTTTAATTATTTTATTTAAAAAAATTATTCTCAGTACATAGTAGGTCAAAAAAGTAGTCGTACACCTAAGCAAATAATATATTAGTTTCGGTATTCTAAATAAAACATATATTCTAATTTGAATTTGTTCTAGGCGTAAAGACACCTTCAAGGTATCAGCTACAATTTCCCATTTGTTGATGATACATATCAAGTGTTTGGAGAATACAAAAGAATAATTACAAACAGACGATTTCAGACAACAAAAAAGTATTTGTACAGCATAAAAGTTGTTGGTCTATGTAGAACGTTTATGCATTCCAATAAAGACATATAAAAAGGTGTGGGTAGTTTAGTATAGGGAAGTGCATTTAAAACAAAAGGAATCTCTATGTTAATGATGGGTAGAAAATGGAAAGACATGAGTGTAGAACTGAAAAATATTATAATCCACTACAATCAAGGAAAGTCTATTCGTAAAATTTCAAAAATTGTTGGGAAAGCGGCATGTGAGCAAATATAAAACAAGTCACTTAATTCAAAATAAAGCACGTTCACGACGCCCTTCCAAAGTAACCAAGCGTGACAAGAATTTTATTTTGCAACAAATTTTTAAAAATCCTTATATTAGGGTCACTTATCTGGCTGCGGAACTGGAATCCAGTACTGGACAACAAATTCATCCAGAAACTGTTGGAGTTTATCGAGAAAAATGGAATACTACGGCAGAAGACCTGTAACAAAAACAGGAAACTAAGGGCTGAACTTGCAGAATCCCAGGTTAACAAGTCTAAGGAGTTTGGGCATAAAGTAATTATCTCAGATAAAAGCAAATACAATTTTTTTGGATTCGATGGAGCCAATTTTGAATCCACGGAATATTCGTTCAACAGTAAAACATGGAAAGTTCTAGTGTAGGGTTGCATGGGCACAAGCGGAGTGCGAAACCTTCACTTTA
Source organism: Philopedon plagiatum (assembly GCA_963971165.1). NCBI lineage: Eukaryota > Metazoa > Arthropoda > Insecta > Coleoptera > Curculionidae > Philopedon > Philopedon plagiatum. The sequence continues at coordinate 23,917,127 of OZ020193.1, read as the reverse complement.
TTGAGGGAATCATGGATAGGCCCATGTAGAAAGGCATTTTAACAGAAAATTTGGAAGAAAGCGTCGCTAACCTAAACTGGGGATTATTACTTTCAGCAAGACTGAGCAAGACAATGATCCCAAACATTCTTCAGAATTGCTGAGAGAATAATAATTGTATAATCTTCCCCCACCATTTCAAAACAACACCACAATCTCCAGATCTCAATCCAATTGAGAATTTGTGGGAATATCTCGAAAGACAAGTACGGAGATACGAGATCCAAAATAGAAACCAACTTCAGACTATCTTGAGGTAAGAATGGCAAAACATTTCATGTGATGTTACCACAATTATATGCCTCCTCGTCTATAGGCAGTCACTAAAGCTAAATGATGACCCCACAAAATATTAAAAACTGAATTTTAATTTATACAACCCGAAAGTATAAATACTTTTTTCGTCCAGTATTTCTATTTTTTTATTTTCCCAATATGCAATCATTTGTATAGTTTTATAAAATAGTTAGCTTAATAATTCTTGTTAATGTTGATAAATACTTATTACTTGATTCTTAGAAATACCAAAGATATTGAGATACGTGTAACATTTTATTAGGTGCACGAATACTTTCTTGACCCACTGTATGCTACAATGTTTCTCAATCAATAACAATTAAAAAGACGTGTCCGTAATAAATGTAAGCAAATTAAAATGTTTGTGGCATAACGGACAAAGAAGACAGTGCGTCCCGCTCTTACATTAAACTGAGGGACTAATGGAAAACCCCAGGTAGAGAGTAAGCTTTCACCATTGTTCGGGTTCATCAGACTGACGTATCCATCAGGCAGCTCCCCCAATTGCAATCCCGCATAGTCATAACTTTTTATAGAACAGGATCGGTACGAATATGCGTGAATGACATCTATAAGAATTAAAAGAACACATCTTACCAAAGTAAAGCTGCTAAAGTGGGTTTTACTCTTAACAATTACTTAAACAAGTGCTTTAGCAAGTGACTTGGTATGTGTAAAGCAGTTACTTTTTTATTAATTATTTGATCAAGTTGTTGATGAAATTAGAACTTGTTCTATTTTTCTTTAGTTTTTTCTTTGTGGAGTTTGTAGTAACTTTTCACGTTTGTTGTTATTGCCAATTTTGGTAGAATTTTACCATGTCCCACTTTACCCCCTGAAATTAACCCATTGAATCAAAATTCAGCTCTTTATACTTCACGTCTTTAATTGGGCCGCCACACTCTACCTTTGTGCTAAATTTCAAATTTTTACGTCCAATAGTTTCAGAGAAACTCGCCTGTGACAGACGAACGGACGAACGGACACCGAAGTTATTCCATAAGTGTTCCGTTTCACGGAACACTAAAAAAAAACAAAGCATAGGTGGAAACCGATCATGACATATATGGGAAAAGGGACACTCATCATTAATCCATAAAGAATTTTTGGAAAATGATCCTGGACACCTTAGAACTTGTCTGCGAATGGATACTAAGACTAACTACACTTTTAAGGGGCTTTATCATCATCATCATTGATCAATTAGTTGTAAGTTGTAAAACCCGCTTAACTGTTATATAGACAGCACATAAAACAAAAACATGAGAGGAAGCAAGACACCCGGTACCGGAGTCGAATTTTTGCGTTTTGCTCTAGACCTCCACAGTTTTTGCAGACTCACCAGTCTCACAACGCACAACTCGACCCAGCGGAAGCTGTGATGTGTCTTAGCACAGCTAGGCGGATTAGCATTTAGGGGTTTTGCTCAGGACCGATCGTGTTTTTGTTTTATGTGCTGCCTATATAACAGTTAGCAGCAGGGTTGCCAACTGACCTTTACTGATTTACTCTCAAAACTTTCCTGGATTACTCACAATTACTCACAACCAACATATCAATATCAAGACACCCTTTTTTTTGTATAAACCGTCAAACACCGTAGGTATATTTGTTAATACTAATAAGTGGCAACTGATGGCGCTTTTGTTTTTATTTTACTACTGTGCAATGTTGCTAAACATCAAAAGCTGGTGTTGCGTGTTGCTAGGGTTGCCAACTCGGAAGAAAGCTAAAGTAGGAGCGCTTTCACCATTTTGAAAGGAATATGTTTGTGTAAATCACACAAGATACAGAAGGGGAATACCCGAGACGCTGCGACACCTAGTGTTGCAAGTTGCAGTATCAAACAGACGAATCACTTGCTACCTTACTTATCCTCTTATATTTTTATATTGGCTAAGCAAGAGAGGAGAGAGGTCGCTAAAAGCAGTGCAAATCTAAAAACGGCAAAATTGTAATTACTGCTAGAGCGCCTAAAATTATGCCTAAATTTAGATTTTTAAAATTAAATTTTTAATAAATTATCAGATTAGAAATCTGCACAACTACCAAGAATATACTACGTGAATATACGTTGATCTCTCGATTACTCACAATTTACTCACAATTGCCACTTACTCACAAAATTACTCACAGACCAGCAAATTACTCACAAATGTGAGGAATTACTCACAAATTGGCAGCCCTGGTTAGCAGCTATACTTTAGTGAGAACTGTTCTTCTAGTTCCTATAGATGGCGTTTACGCATATTCTGTACCGGTTCTATTCTATCAAAGTATTGACTCTGCGGGATTGCCATTGAGGAAGCTGCCTGATAGATACGTCAGTCTGATGAAGACCAACAATAGTGGAAGCTTACTGTCACCCCGGCCGGGGGTTTTCCATTAGCCCTTACTTTATTGTAAGGGTGTATAAGCTGCATACACTGTAGTCTTTTTATGTTATGCCACTAACACTTTCATTTTAACAAAAATTAAGTACACTAAAATCTTTTCAGAATTTTACGAAAGCTGTTGAATTGAATTACTTTAAAAGTGATTATTAATCAAATATGCTTGTAGTTATTTTCTGAGTACATTTGATTGATTTTTAACAAAATTGTTTAGATTTGTAAATTCTATTATTGCCCAATGAAAAACTCATTTATATTCTATATTTCTCGAAACACTATTTAAAAGAAAGTTTGGTTCTTTCTTGTACTACCTTTTTTTCATCTAAGACATCCCACGTGGACTTCAAGCCAGTACTAACGTACCGTGGGTTTCTGAAGAGAAGGGAAATGTAGTCTATCGACACGAAATTTAAAGGACTGGAGGTTGTGACGGGAAGGGAAGACATCTGCAGACAATTTGTTCCATAATCTGGAGACCCTAGGTATGGATGGGCGAGAGAAGTGGTCTATTCTAGGCTTTTGTAGCTGGACAGTAAAGGGATGTATACGTAACGTGCCTGTTGTTGTTCTGTTAGGAACAGTCAAGAGGGGAATAATGCCGGCTAGTTCTTCAGAGCAAAATTCGTGGAAGTACCGGTAGGAAAGAGATAAATCCCCAACAGCGCGGCGATGACCGAGAGAAGGGAGCTTTCTTGTGAGGACTGGGATATTGATGAGGCTCTCTTTTGGATAGAATCAAGGATGTTAAGGGTCGAAAGTGATGTCGCTCCCCATATGTGGGAGCAGTACTCTAGGTTAGGTCTTATTTGGGAAACATAGAGCGTGTATAAGTTGGAAGGGGAGAAGTATTTTCTGGCTCGAAAGAGAAAACCAAGCTTTTTAGCTGCCGATGTGGCTACTGATGTAATATGTTCGTGCTAGCTGAGATCATGTTCTAGAGCGATGCCAACAAGATCGAAAATTTCATTGTTCTGTAGGGCTTGGGCATTTATGTGGATGGGGTAAGCGTTGCCAGATTTTCTGCGTGACAGGGAGCAAGATTAGGTTTTGTAGAAGTTGAACTAAACAAGGTTCTTGGCGCTCAAGTCTAAGATTAATTGAATATCATGGGAAAAGGAGAGGTGCATAGATCTGTGTGTAATATCCAGATCTTGATTCGAGACTTGTCTGGAAAAATGAATATTGGAGTGAAGAGTAGATACTCTCGTCAGCATAACTGTGGACGGGATTGGTAGTTGACGAGAGCAGGTCATTTATGTGAAGAAGAAATAATGTTGGTGCCAGGACTGGACCTTGGGGGACGCAAGCATTGATAGGATGGAAGTTAGATGAGTGACCGTCAACCGCCAAAAGCTACCGATCCAGGAACATAGTTTGGTAGGAAGACCGTAAGAAGATAGTTTGTTGAGGAATGCGGCATGCCATACTTGGTCAAAGGCCTTGGAAATATCAAGAACAACAATCTGAGAGTCGCCATGAAATTCGAGAGACCTCTTCCAGTTATGTGTGACAAAGCCAAGGAGATTAGGCGTGGATCTTTGGTGACGAAGTCCGTACTGTCTGTCATGGATGATTTGGTGCGTTGATTGATTTAAATTTTGCGGTAAAATTTGTTTGTATTTTATTATTCTTAATTTTTACAATAAAATCACAAATCCAAAAAAATGTAAGATGCTTTATATGTATATAACCATTTTTTTTTAACATAAATTTAATTGGCCTGAATTAATTCATTTTCGTTGGCTTGTAACACTTGTAATTTATAAAAAAATCTTCATTTTCAGTGTATAATAGTGGCTTTTTATTTTCCACTTGTCTTAGCTGAGTTAAGTTAGTTAGGGAGAGACAATATGATAATTTAATAAGACAAAAAAGAGACAAGGAGCTGACTATCTCAGCTCAGCTAAGACCAGCGGCAAATAATAAGCAACTAATATTGTTAAACAGTATAAAAAATGAAGCAAAACAATAAAATTATATGCAATCTTTTAGAGGAAAAGATAAATTTACTTTTATTCTTTCTATTAAATAATTAATTTCGATATCTGTAATTTGTAACACAATTTGATCAAAATTTCCAGTGGCGGCTTGTGAAATTTTAAAGTTGTATATCTCTGTTGCTACTTAGGGGACCCATGCCCACCTGGAAAAAAAATAACACGCTTAGGTATTTTATTTATTATTTTTTCTAAACAAATTTTACATAATTTTGTCGGCAATTCTTAAATTTTAAGAGAAAAAAATGTGTTAGTAGAAAGTTATAGTCATTTGAATTTTTTAAACCTAAAATATAATTTTAAAAAAATCAAATGACTATAACTTTCTACTATTACATTTTTTTCCTTTAAAATTTAAGGATTGTCGAGAAAATGATATGCAATTTGTTTAGAAAAAATAATAAATAAAACACCTATGCGTGTTAATTTTTTTCCAGGTGGGTCAATTCAAAAATTCAACTTTTTTTCGCAAATTACAAAATATATTTTTTCTCTACCAGAACATTCCCAGCAGGCTCGCTAGTAAAAAACCTGAACTTGGCATGGGTCCCGTAAGCATATTTACAGATGCTAGCGTATGTTGACACCAGGGTGTTGAAATCAGTGAGGGTTTGGACAAACAGTACATTTACAAATGCTAACAGATTTGGACACCAGAGGCGATCAGTGTGTTAAAACCAGTGAGCGTTAGATAACCTGTGCAGTAGATCTTAATTTGGAATTGCTTTTAATAATAACAAAATCCTCCCAATAGTTTTAAAAGTTGAATCTCTGATTGCGGAATTAAATATAATTATAGTGTCAATTTAACACCGGTGTCAACATCAGTTAGCATCTGTAAATGTATGCCCACTACAAACGCTCACTGGTTTCAACACTCTGATCGCCTCTGGTGTCCAAATCTGTTAGCATTTGTAAATGCACTGTTTTTCCAAACCCTCACTGATTTAAATGCCCTGGTGTCAACACACGCTAGCATCTGTAAATATGCGTCCCGTAACTAGCAACAGAGATATACAACTTTAAAATTTCATGGGCCGCGCCAGCTTTTCAACACCTAATCCCATTTGCTTTGCTTGTTTTGAGTTAATTTTGCTATTTCATTGCGTCCAACAGGTATGTTTTTAAACCATTTACCGGCTTGATTAAAACATGTCATGCAGTTGAATTGTCGGTATTGAATTTTCGATATTGAATTTTCACTATGCAATTTTATTTTCACCTACTGTGCAATTTTCAGTGCAATTCAGCGATAATTGAAAACCTCGTATGGACAAATTAATACATGAGGGAATTTTCCAAGTAATTTTCTTCAAAATAACGGTTTAGGTTTTGAAATTCTAGGCTTAAATAATTTATGCAATGAATAAAATACATGAATTTTCGGGGATAATACCACGAGAGCTTAAAAATTACCGATAATTTTTCACGATTGCGCGTTTTCTATAATTTCGCGAGTCCGCAGGACGAGTGAAATTTGCAAAGAAAACACGTAAGAGTGAAAAATTATCAGTAATTTTAAAGCTCGAGTGGTATTTAGGGGATTATTTCACGAATGAAAACACAAACTGCTCGAGTGGTATTTAGGGATTATTTGACGAATGAAAACACAAAAAATATGAATTGAATATTTATTAAACAATTTAAACAACAAACCTTACTTTTAAATTAAACTAAAATTTATTTATTATTTATTGTATACTAGAAATTACAGCCGTGGTAATTGTGAATAACATTTTGATGGCTTTTTGTAGACATCCACATTGACATTGTTTGTATCGAAATTAATATGACAACCAAGAAAATGACAGGAAAAAATTATCGGCGTAATTTTTTTTTAATTGACGTAACGTCAAAAGATTATCGGGTGTAAGTGCACAAGTGCATCAAAATTACAGATAATTTTTGAATGAAATGTGTTTTTTTATAATTGCAAGAGTTTCTTTTCATATTTTCGCGAAAAAGCCCGACTCCGCAGGAGGAGGGCATTTTCGTAAAATATGAAAACAAACGATTGCAATTTGTAAAAAAACACATTGAATAAAAAAATTTTCTGGTTATTTTGATGCACGAGTGTAATTTATTTGAATATTTCCCAAATTAATTAAGAACTCGAATCAGGTAAATTTAAATATTTTATTTAACAGAAAATACTAACAATAAAATTAAAATGCTTAAAAATTACAAGAATTGCAATGAAAAGTACAATTATTGTAATTAACAATATTTTGCTTTGAATTCGTAGACATCGTGGTTGATGCAGTCAACGAGCGAGAGCTTATTTCGGCGGGGGACTCTATTGAGCTTGACGGTTGGTCATTGTCCCGCATTTTTTCAATCAAAAGCATATGGTGGTTCCCATCCATCTGAATGTAAGGCGTCAGTGACTTGGTATTTGAGTGGCCACTTAGTTTAATTAACTGTTGTTCTCCAACACCTTTTTTGGCAAGTTTTGATACGGCGGTTGCTCGTAAGCTATGATTCGTCAGTTTGATATTTTTATTGGTGAGGCCTGACTTTTCCGCTTGTGTAGAGGTTCATTTATTCATCAAATTTCGTCCAACCGGTATGCTTTTGTACCATTTTCCTGATTGCCAGAAAGGATTCACGGCGAGAAAATGTCGCTCGCATTTTATTGCTTGCCTTTTCTGCATGAATTTCTTATATAGTCGGATAGGGCAGATGTTCGGGTTTACTTTATTCCTGACCAACCATTTCGAGGATGCGCAGGGCTTATCTCCTCCTTGAGTAGTCTTGGTAAAAAGCGGATTGTACTCTATTCGTCCCGTCTTCAGACCCGCGTGATCCAGTTCTTCTTTAAGATAGTTTGTTAAACACCTTGGGCCTTCTCCTCCACGCCAGACCAGCTCGTAGGATAAAACAAAAAACATCTTTTTTTGCAAACCGTCGGGGGTTTCCTCGTCGCAAGTCTCTATTATTTTGACGAATTCGTCGTGCTTTAGAAAAACTGAGCTTTGTTTTCTTTTTTCCGGCTCCTGCTGTAGTTGTTTCCGCTTAGCATTTTTGGCATCACGGGATGATTTGAACTGAATGTCACTGAATGGGTTGAAAATAATATTGTAATCTCTGTGATACTTATTCATCAACAATATAGCGGTAACGTTCCATATAGTTTTGACAGTATAATCTTTATAGTCCTCACCATTTTGCTTTTTCATATTAAACGCCCAGTCCTTCAAGATATCTGCCAGTTTTGAAACATTAGTGTTTTCATCAAGAACGTGCCCCCCTTCCTTGCAAAAACACATGAACTGCCGCCAAATATAGTCGTGATTTGATGCAGTATTCTTTGGAATGGCTTCTGTTATTTTCTGCTCTATTGCGAGGATAGATTCTTCGCCAAAACGAGACATTTTTGTAGTAAAATTACGTCTACGGAAAAGTTCAATAGCGTTGTTTACGAAAAAACAAAAAGATTTACGTTGCCACGGGTTATCCCAATGCAAAGAGATAGTTATTAACAATTCTTGACAAAATGAAAGGAAAACATTCGTTGACATTGACTTTTTTGTCTGCTGTCACTCAATAAGATGACGTTAATTGTCAGAATATTACATTTTTTGACGTTTGTTAACAATAAAATCCCGCTTTGACGTTTCGTCAACAACATAAACTTGCGATGCAATTTTCGATTTCCGGCAGTGCTGTTTTCGCTGTAATTTTGCGAAAATTGCATTTCTCTTATAGGAACTTTAACATATGAGGGAAATATTCGCTGTAATTTTAAAAAACTTTACTCATCTTACGGGACTTTTAACACATGAGTGAAATAATCCTATTGTGACAGAACTAATTAATTTATAATTGAAAATCGCCTTACTTTAAGCTTAATTTTTGGTTTAAATTTCAAAAAATTAATTTGCACCACTTTGAAACATAAATTTTTATTGTTATATTTTCTGTTATCTATATAGGGGGGTTACAACCGACATAAAACTTCAGATATGTAAAAGCAAGTTTATGGTATTTCAGGATAAAATTAACAAACCGAAAGTTTTAAAAATTTTAAAAGCTCGTCCCTTTTTCCGAACGATGTATATTTACGAGGTTATAAAACGGAACCATCCTCTGTTTATCCTGTATCTTAGGTCATAAAGATTAAATATGTCATATTTTTATTATTCATTTTTTTATATTATATTTTTTTTATGTAAACGTCTTCTTGGTTTTTTCATATACTTTTCTTTAGTTTTAATGTTCACCTTTTTATATTTTTTATTTAAATATATATTCAAAGTTTTTTAAACAGTGCGATTGTTTTATATTTTACTAGAAAATTTTTTATAGAAAATATGGGATATTTTGAGGCTGGTGGGAAAGTTGCTTATACTAGGTTGGCAACACTGATCGGTTATCTCGTAGGATGAATGCGCGATGAATGCGCCGTTTCGCACTCGCCAGTCGGTAGGTAACGAAAGGGTACCATAGGGTAGCGCGAAACCAAGAGTTCATAGCCCTTGTGGGGTGCAAGCTCTGGTTGCCGCATTACTGAGGACCGTGGTTCGGAGCCCACGTTAATCTGTAGGTTCCGGGGCCAATACACCAGCTTGTAGTGCCAACGTAATAAAAAATAACTTTAACTTTTTAAACGTAAATCTCTTCCATTTTTTTACCAGTAATCGGGTGCGGGTGGTATATATATATATATATATATATATATATATATATATATATATATATATATATATATATATATATATATATATATATATATATATATATATATATATAATAAATGTAAATGCGAAGATTTACTTCTTCGCTAGTGCAGCGAAAAGGCCGTGAATGAAAAATAAAAATTATGAGGACTATCTTTGATTCTGGTCTGGGTGACCTCCTGCTATCGATTTCTGGGCCCTTACCCATCAGCGGGCAGGCTCACACCCAGGGTGGCTGAAGAACAGACCACGATTTGACCAGAATCAAAGAGAGTCCTTATATCCAAAATGTTCGGAAAGGATGGGTAAGATGTAGTGGCTCGCGCCAACTAGTTCACCCAGTGTTGCTCCAAAAATGTTTGGCTGCTAACACAATAATACTCGAAAGTATGTCGAATGTCGATTTTCTCGACGTCGACGGTACAAATGCACCATTGTACAACAATAGTAGAAAAATGGAAGATTTCTTGGCCTATAGGTAATATAATAAATGTAAATGCGAAGATGTCTTCGCTAGTGCAGCGAAAAGGCCGTGAATGAAAAATAAAAATTATGAGGACTATCTTTGATTCTGGTCTGGGTGACCTCCTGCTATCGATTTCTGGGCCCTTACCCATCAGCGGGCAGGCTCACACCCAGGGTGGCTGAAGAACAGACCACGATTTGACCAGAATCAAAGAGAGTCCTTATATCCAAAATGTTCGGAAAGGATGGGTAAGATGTAGTGGCTCGCGCCAACTAGTTCACCCAGTGTTGCTCCAAAAATGTTTGGCTGCTCTCTTTGAGTCTGGTCAAATCGTGGTCTGTTCTTCAGCCACCCTGGGTGTGAGCCTGCCCGCTGATGGGTAAGGGCCCAGAAATCGATAGCAGGAGGTCACCCAGACCAGAATCAAAGATAGTCCTCATAATTTTTATTTTTCATTCACAGCCTTTTCGCTGCACTAGCGAAGAAGTAAATCTTCGCATTTGCATTTATTATATTACCTATAGGCCAAGAAATCTTCCATTTTTCTACTATTGTTGTACAATGGTGCATTTGTACCGTCGACGTCGAGAAAATCGACATTCGACATATTTTCGAGTATTATTGTGTTAGCAGCCAAACATTTTTTCAAATTTTGATATTTTTTCCGAATTTGGCAACTAAAAATACAACTTTTTTGCCTCTTGAGTTATTTTCGTATTTTGCTTGGTTTTCGATATCCTGAAAAAATAAAAACCACTTTCATGCATGTCCACGAACAACAAAAAAAATAAATCTCTAATCGGCAATAAATAAATTTTACTCTCCAGCAAAAATTGGATTGTACTAGTTCTTTTTGCATTTTAGTTAGCGCTAAATTATGCCCTTACCACTTGAAATAACGCTGCCAATTTTAAACAAAATCGGGTAAGAGGTGTTTAAGATAATAATAAAAAAGCGATTTTTTAAAAAAACTTCAACACCCTGTATTTTGAAAATGAAGCGATATCCGAAAAAAATTTATACTACATTTTCGTCTTAAAATTGGGTCAGGATTCACCATTTTCATTTTACGAACGAGGTTAGGAAACACCCTGTATATATATATCTATATCTATATATATATATATATATATATATATATATATATATATATATATATATATATATATATATATATATATATATATATATATATATATATATATATGTTACGCCATTGCCCAAAACGTGATGTATTGCATTTCTTAAAGTTACTTGACACCGTCGATATGTGTGTTATTGTTGGTTTGTTTATTGGTCTTGGTTTACGCTGAATAGGCATTATGTCATAATTCAATACTTAACAGCTTTCAGAACGAAATAGGTTTAGTTAGTAAGTATGAATTAGTCAGTCAGAATAAAAGTATTAGAGTAGTTGTAGTGTGTTAAGAATGTCAGAAATTTGTTGATAGTTCGAAATAAATAAAAATGAAAAAAGGTTAAATGTTTTTGTTAAAGTGGATATAAATACGAGAAATAATACAACCCCAGCAGCCTAGCTGCAACAGATCGTCCTTCGAGCCGGATAGCTGAGTAATTAGTTTCCGAAAATAAAAAAATAGCAGCCAGTAAACAGCAATAGTGAAAACATAGTAAGTCCTTGGCCAAAGTAATAATACAGGGATAGAAGAAAAAGAAATAGGAAGCTGCTAAAGAATACAAGTAAATAGAAGAAATTTGTTTAACATTGATACATAAATGTCTTTGTTTACAACAGTAGAGAAAAAATACAACAGCTGGTTGTGTTTTAAAAGGAGTTAAATAGTTGGTTGATCATCAGTAAATACGTCGTGTTGGTCAGTGGCTCGTGCTCGGTATTCGGAAAATAGGTAGGAAATAGGAAATACCAGCGTTCGGGTAAGTCAGATTTTATTAACAATATTTTGTGTGAAGACAGGTTGTGTAACCTAAATAATAATTTGTGATTTACTTTATTGAAGAAGTAGTAAAAAAATAAGTGTTAATTTGATTTATTATCATTTTAAGTAACTGCTAAATAAGCAATATATTTCAGTTCATACATAAGTACGCAATAAAGCCTAAGTAGTAATCTTGTACGCTCTTGTAAATGTAAACACAATGTCAAATAAAAAAGAATTATTAAAAAAGCTGAAAAGTGATAGAAAACAAATTTGTTTACAATTAGAGAGGTTTCATGAATTTATTTTAAATTGTGATCCGTCGACAAATAAAATAAAGATAAATGAGCGGTTTGTCAGATGTGAAACCCTGTGGGATGATTTTAATAAAGTGCAATTAGAACTGGAGTTTCTCGAAGACTCTAGTTCTGATGATAGAAATAATTTTGAGGAAAAGTATTTTGAAACAGTATGCATGTTTAAAGAGTTGTTAGGAGAGCAGTTGCAAACATGTACAAATGCAAGTACTGCTAATCAAGGAAATTTACAACAAAATTTTGTAAAACTTCCTCCTTTAGATTTGCCAAATTTCAGTGGCAATTACGAATCTTGGTTAGGGTTTTTTGATACTTTCGTCGCGTTAATACATTCTAACAATAGTTTAAGCGATGTGCAGAAATTTTATTACTTGCAATTTTGTTTAAAAGGAGAAGCTGCTCAAGTGATTCATTCCCTTGAAGTAAATGATCTTAATAATTATGAAATAGCATTTAGAATATCGCTCGAAAGATACGAAAATACAAGATTTATTATTCAAAGTCATGTGAACTGCCTTTTTAAAAATGCTCTTGTTGATTTAAGAAAATTAGTAGACTCTATTCAAAAGAATTTAAGGGCTTTAAAAACTTTGAAAGAGCCGGTAGACACGTGGGATACATTACTACTATACATGTTTGGCAGTAAATTAGACATACATTCAAAACGTGAATGGGAAACCTTCTGCGTTAAAAATAAAAATGTTAGTTGCAATGAATTTATTAAGTTCTTGAATGAAAGATGTCATGTACTGGAAAATTTAGAGTCACATAAAACAAATTTAAATCAGTCTCAATCGCCCAATAATAGTAAGTTTGGTTTTAGAGGTCAAAAGACCACACAAGGTTACGTTTCGGTAGGTAACACTGAAAACTGTTGTTACTGTAAAGCAAGTAAACATCCTATATATTATTGTTCAAAATTTTTAAGTTTAAATGAAATGCAAAGGATAAGTGAAATAAAAAAGTTGCATTTATGCCTTAATTGTTTTAAACCGAATCATATAAGTACGAGATGTTCTTATAAAGGTTGTTTTAAATGCGGTAAGCCTCATAACACAATATTGCATATCGATTTTTCAAAAGATGCGTCCAGTCAGAATACCGATATAAATTCGGGCGCTAGTCAATCAGACACAGTACCGACAGGTGAAACAAATAAACAAAATTCGACATCTAAAACCGAAAATAATTGTACTTCATCACATGTGTGTGCGTGTAAGCTGGAAAATTCGAATGATATAAAAATTTCGGAAAATACAAAAAATAATGATTGTTCCTCAGTTAGCACGCACAGTTCAAATAGTGCGACTGAAGGTGAAGTGTTGTTATCAACCGCCAGGGTGTTAGTGTTAGACAATACAGGAAAAGAACACGAGGTGAGGGCGTTATTAGATTGCGGCTCACAATCGAATTTTATGACTAGCGATTTAGTGTCCGAGTTAGGTTTAAGTTCGTGTGAGGTGAATATGTCAGTTGTCGGAATCAATACGTCAACGACAAAATCGACTAAATCAATGCAGGCTACAATAAAATCAAAGTTTAATAAGTTTTCAGTTGATTTAAACTTTTTTGTGCTCAATAAAATTACCAATGTTTTGCCAGTGTTGCCAATTAATAAAAAAATAATGAAAATTCCGTCAAATATAAATTTGGCCGGCTCTAGTTTCGACACACCCGGAAAAATTGACTTGTTACTAGGTGCTAATATTTTCTATGAACTTTTACTAGTGGGTCAGATTAAAACGGCTGATAATATGCCTATAATGCAAAAAACACGATTTGGTTGGGTAATATCAGGAAGTATACCTGAAGCTAATAACATAACATCGAAAACGCAATCGACTCCATCTCAAACAGTTTGTAATTTCTTATCAAATTTAAGTCTAGAGCAACAAATAGAGACGTTTTGGAAGTTAGAGGAAATTCAGCCAGCTGTATATTTAAAAAGAGAAGAGCAAGATTGTGAAGATCTTTTTCAGAAAACGACTAAACGTGAGAGTGATGGAAAGTTTATAGTGAAATTACCCACCAAGGAAGGAATAGAAAAAATAGGAGATTCAAGACAAATGGCAGAACGAAGGTTTCTGAAACTGGAGAAAAAATTAATGGGAAATGAAAAAATTAAGGAAGAATACGAAAAATTTATGACAGAATACGAAGATTTAGGAGACATGACTGAAATACCACAGAATGAAATAGAGACGAATAAACCAGTGTACTATCTACCCCATCATGCAGTCGTAAAAGAAGACAGCACTACAACAAAATTAAGGGTTGTATTTGATGGGAGTGCTAAGACGGATCGCGGAATAAGCTTAAATGACAAGTTGAAAAATGGTCCAATAATTCAGGATCAACTGTACTCAATATTAGTAAGATTTAGACAACACAACATTGTTTTGGGTGCAGATGCAGAAAAAATGTACAGACAGGTGTGGATTGATCCAGAACAGAGAGACCTTCAAAGAATTGTATGGAGAAAAAGCCCAGAAGAAGAATTAAAATATTATCGTCTTAATACGGTTACATACGGAACAACATCAGCATCTTTCCTAGCTATTCGTTGCCTGCAAAGAGCAGCCGAGGAACAAGAACTAGTGTATCCGAAAGCAAGTTATGAAATAAAGAAAAATTTTTATGTTGATGACCTCCTGACAGGGGCAACAACTGTGGAGGAAACCACAAAGTTAAAAAAGGAAATAACAGATGTTTTAAGGAAAGCTGGATTTATATTAAGGAAATGGGTATCAAATAAAAGAGAAGTATTGAATAACGAAGAAGAGAATACTGACATTAAGCAGTATATTGTAGACCAAGATATTACAAAGACGTTAGGATTGGTGTGGAACATCACAGAAGATAGTCTACAATACACCATTCAAATAGAAATTCTTCGCCCTACCAAAAGGAATATTTTATCAGTACTTTCCAAAATATTTGATCCACTTGGACTGGTGGGTCCGATTATAATTATTGCCAAGCTGATCATGCAACAGCTATGGGTCAAAAAGGTAGATTGGGATGAAGAAGTGTCTCCAGAATTATATAAAATGTGGAAACAATTTTATAGTGATTTGCCTTGTTTAAATAACCTACATATTTCAAGACATGCTGTCAACTGTAATCCAACCTCAATAGAATTACATGGCTTCTGTGACTCTTCAGAAAAGGCCTATGGCGCGTGTTTATATTTACGTTCTATTGATGTTGATGGGCAAGTAACCACACATCTCTTATGTGCAAAATCAAGGGTGGCCCCAATCAAAACAATAACTGTACCAAGGTTAGAGTTATGTGGGGCATTATTGTTATCGAGATTAATAAATAAAACTATTGAATCTTTGAGCTTGAAAATTACGGAAGTAAATTGTTGGACTGACTCCCAGATAGTCTTATCCTGGTTAGCAGCAGAACCTGCAAAATGGAACGTGTTTGTTGCACATCGTGTTGCAGAAATACAACAAAATAATAATATAAATAACTGGAACTATGTCGCAAGTGGAGATAATCCAGCCGATTTAATCTCAAGGGGAACTGACACAAATCAATTAATAAATTCCAAGCTATGGTGGCATGGGCCAGAATGGCTAAAAAAGGAACAACTCGATTGGCCTACAAGTGACATTTCATGCTATGAAGATGAAATTCCAGAAATGCGAAATACCAGGCAAGTATTAGTTTCTATGCTAGATCAAAATATTCTTTTAAGATTTTCAAGTTTTTTAAGGCTACAAAGGGTCTTAGCTTATTGCCTAAGGTTTTATAAAAATTTAAAAGAAAACAGCGATAACAGATTAATAGGTAGTCTGACTGTAAACGAGCTAGAACATTCCTTAACATGTCTTATGAAAATTGCGCAGTCAGCTGATTTTTCAAATGAAATTCAAGCCTTAACGTTACAAAGACGCATAATAGCAAACTTATTTCACTAAATCCCTTTTTAGATAAACAAGGAATATTGCGAGTTGGTGGTCGATTAAATAAATCGTCAATAACCTTTGATCAAAAACACCCAATTATTTTAGACAATACTAATTGTTTGAGTACTTTAATAATCAGTTATGAACACAGAAAAAAACCTACATATGGGTCCTCAAAATTTACTTGCTACTATTAGAGCTACATTTTGGATTTTGGGTGGAATTAATACCATAAAAAAAGTACTTCGAAAATGTATTGTATGTTTCAAAGTTAAACCCAAATATTTAAATACTTTAATGGGTGAATTGCCTGAGCACCGACTTACGCCTGCTAAACCATTTTTTAATAGTGGTGTTGATTACGCGGGTCCTTTTATTATTAAAAGTTCCAAATTGCGACAAAGTAAAATTCTTAAGGCATACTTATGTATTTTTGTATGTTTTGTGACTAGGGCAGTTCATCTCGAGGTAGTTTCTGATCTGACAACGGACTCTTTTTTGAACGCTCTTAAACGGTTTATAGCCAGACGTGGAAAACGTAAAAACCTCTTCTCTGATTGTGGTACAAATTTTATAGGCGCAAACAACGAAATGCGTGAGTTTGGGAAATTTTTAAAGGATAATGAATTACAAAGTAAAATTGCTGAGTATATATCTCAAGATGGAATAAATTGGAGTTTCATTCCACCACGCTCACCACATTTCGGGGGTTTCTGGGAGGCTAGTGTGCGACAAGCCAAATATCATTTAAATAGGATTATAGGTAACGCTTTATTGACTTTTGAAGAGTTGACAACTGTTTTCACACAAATCGAAGCGTGTATGAATTCTCGACCGTTAAGTCCGTTATCGAACGATCCGAACGATTTAGCGCCACTGACACCGGGACACTTTCTAATAGGTGAATCCTTAACTGCATTGCCGGAATCAGACGCGCGCAATATAAATTGCAACAGACTCAATCGTTATCAATATTTAAAACAAATAATTCAAAACTTTTGGGACCGGTGGTACAGAGAATGTTTGAGTGAACTGAATAAACGTGGAGAATGGCGTTATCCAAACGGCCCCAGTTTAAAAATAGGTGATATGGTACTCCTTAAGGACGAAAACTTACCTCCGTTAAAGTGGTCCTTAGGACGAATTGAGCAACTATATCCGGGAAGCGACGGAATAGTGCGCGTTGTGTTGGTAAAAAAAGAAAAGGGTAGTTTCAAACGTGCGGTTGCCAAATTATGTGTTTTACCATTTGAATAGTTCGTTTTTAAGGCTAATGTTATAATGAATATTAAAATGTTTGATTTTTTTTTCCAGATTATTTTATAATTATTGTGATTGAGTTAATAATGTAAAATTAGTATTTTAAATATGTATATCCTTCAATAATTCTTAAAGAAATACACCTGATAATTTTTTAATTGCAATTTCTAACTTGTTGATTGTTTAATAATATTTAATATAGTAGTGTTTTGAAACTACGGGGGTAGTTTCAAGGGGGCGGCATATGTTACGCCATTGCCCAAAACGTGTTGTACTGCATTTCTTAAAGTTACTTGATACCGTCGATATGTGTGTTATTGTTGGTTTGTTTATTGGTCTTGGTTTACGCTGAATAGGCATTATGTCATAATTCAATACTTAACAGCTTTCAGAACGAAATAGGTTTAGTTAGTAAGTATGAATTCAGTCAGAATAAAAGTATTAGAGTAGTTGTAGTGTGTTAAGAATGTCAGAAATTTGTTGATAGTTCGAAATAAATAAAAATGAAAAAAGGTTAAATGTTTTTGTTAAAGTGGATATAAATACGAGAAATAATACAACCCTCAGCAGCCTAGCTGCAACAATATATATATATATATATATATATATATATATATATATATATATATATATATATATATATATATATATATATATATATATATATATATATAGGTATATATATATATATATATATATATATATATATATATATATATATATATATACATATATATATATATATATATATATATATATATATATATATATATATATATATATATATATATATATATATATATAAATATATATATATATATATATATATACCACCCGCAAAAGAAAGATTATATACAGGATATTACCGATTACTAATTTGTATTATTTATTCGTCGTTACGATAACACATTTTCCAGAAAACAGATTTTGGCGGCAGCGTATTGTATTGTTTTTTTATTACATAGTTGCGGTCATCACCTTTGAGTTCATATGGCTGAGGAACAACGGGTTAACAGCGCTTGTGTACTGTGTTAGTGTCAAAAATGTATTACATTTAATTAATTACATTAAATTTTCCTGATTTAAAGTACACTGGCCCACATGTGATTAGTATGTAATAAAAAACTTCTTTGTCGGAAGAGGCAAATTTGCACTCGCCATATAAACAGTATAGCTCACAACTATAAAAAAGCGGCAGAAAACCTTTGCCGCATTTCTTTTCGACTGGATATTTATGATCAGTGCATAATCTACTATAAAATTTAAACCAGTTCACAAACAATCGACTCGCCACTTTTGGGAAAAATATGCTTTGCAATGGAAATTGCTAAGCGAAACAACGTTTCGAAGGTATTTACCGTGTATACGAATTGAAAACAACATTATTGCTCAAATCAACAGACAAATAAAAATGATGTTTAGCCTGGCTCATCCGGATTTTTAATATTCACTAAGTGCTTTATACTATCATGTACAGGGTGTACCACATAAGATGACCCACTATCTGATCTCAGACTCTGTAGGAGCTACAAAAAAAAGTTAAAGACAAAAGTTTCTGGCGTTGACTTTAGTTTTTTAGGTATTTAGTTTTTACGTATACAGGGTGTTTAGTTTTTTCTGGCCAAGTACCAACTTTCTTATTTTAAATGGAACACCCTATATATTTTTACATATTCGGATTTTACGGTTGATTCTAAGTAAATTTTAGTATAACATGTTTATTGAAATATTCTGTAGTTTTCGAGATATTTTAATTTTTAAATTTTTATAGCGAAATCAGTCATTTGAAAAATATCATGTATTTATGTTTAATATTGCTCAATTTCTAAAATAATTTAAGATTAGCTTCCCTATTAGATACTTAGTTCTTTTTTTCTAAACTAAACCAAAAGCAGCATACAGGGTGTTAAATATATTAGTCCAAATTTGTCAATTTTTAAACTTCAATATCTCAACTTTTTTAAATGGAACACCCTATATATAAATGTTTTATATAAAGCAGCATTTAATTCCCTATCATTTGACTATAATATATCCTATTCCTAAAATCGACTGCTCGCCTCTCGCTTAAACCCGGAGCGCTCGATTCCTGGCAAAACCAGGCGCAGGTTACACAGGGTAGTACCAAGTGCGCCGAATAAAATTTAGTTTTTTTAAGGGCTTCTCGTCCTTGGAATTGTAGTGTCGATTGGTGTAATATTAGTGATCGTAATAGTATTTCATTTTTCGATGCTTTATGGATCCTGAAAGGTAGGACTAAAAAAGTGTGTAACTTTTATATGGTTTACATTATCTATTAGATTTAAAGGTTAACTTTTCACTTGCACTAAGTATATTTATTAATTATTGTCACCTATGACTTGTTGACAAAATATAGTACTAATTTCATTTCATTTAACTTTTCCGTGAGTTACCTGAGTCCGCCCCCGATTTTTGCGTCATGTAATATTGAAATCCGGTCTCTAATGTTAAATCCGTAGTTGTAGCTTTACTATTGGAGGTATATTCTTAAAAGTGGAAGGGTTTGAATGTAGACATCCCCTGAAATTCCGTGCGCATATCTAGCACGTTCGGTTTGCTCGTGGTACGCATTTTGGTGTACTGCGCAGATGTCAATAAAACGAAAAATAAAGAAGTCGAAAACAAAAAAAGGGGCAAAAAAGTTCCCCAGGAAAGCAAAACAAAAATGTGCGCGCTCACTATACCGCGCGCACATGTATTGCGCAGGCTGGTACTAGCTGGCATCAGAGGTCGACTACCGCTTGTCGATTTATGCCCCGCTTGGACGGTAAAATTGTGTGCCATTTTGACCTTTTTAATGTATGTTGCAAGACTACTTCATAGAAAAAATTCTTGAAAATTACGGCACGGTACGCCGTACAATACCCTCTATGAGCGAGTGGATCTCAAACTTGACCGGCTTTTTATTTTACACAATCACAGCAACGCTCAGGAATTAAATGATTGTTGTCAAATATGACGCCTCTGATAACAGAACAACCCGGCCAACCTTACTAATAAGCAGGCAAAGCGGATTCTGTCCATATAATCTAAAGTGTTAGATGCAATCGCCATCACTTTGTCCTTTATAAAACCCCACAAAAAAGAGTCAAAGGGAGTCCAATCGGAGAACCTACCAAGCCGGTTGACCGGACCAACTTCTCTATAGTTTTTCTCTGCACTCCCAAAAATTAATAATATATCAACTTGCACATTAAAATTCGCTTCCAAACTTAGTTGAGCAATAACCTGAGAAATAATGATGAAAACTCTTAACTGTCCTAAGTAAAAAATAAGGCATTTCCATGCAAATGAATATAGTAATTCTAAAATAAGTGAACATGATTTATTGGTAAAATGTATTTATTTTTTATGTTCAATCAAAATTTAGTTAATCATAATTACGTACTTAACCGAAGGAGCAAATCAAAACAAAATTGAACACATACCTAGTTTTTTTACGTACAGTGGCGTGTCGTGGGGTTTGAGTTTGGAGGGGCGCACCAGAAATCAAATACCAAATGACATATAGGCCAATTGCTCGAAAAAGTATCCATTTACAAAATTTTTTTTAAATTTAAAACATAGGTATTAAAAACTATTAATACCTACAATAACAACAAAAACAATAATAATTGCAAATCAAAACGGTAAAAGTCCAAAAAAGGCTCGTTTTAAACAAAAATCCACCTGCCTTAAAATTGAAGTTTGCAAAAATAAAGAGCTGGAACAGCGGAATAGTTTTTGTAATGTCATTAAATATCACTTCACTAAGTAGGTAGTCACTGTTTATTTGTTTATAAGTAGGAAAAAGAAAGAACAACATATTTACACAGATTAAACTAACCAAAATGAGTAGGTAAGTCATTTTTTAAAAGTGAAATCCAAAATTTATTTAAATAATATTATTTAGGTACGGAATTCATTTTTCACACCCAAATTTTATTATCCGATAGACACGCAGTCAGAACTCTACGTATGCACCACGGCATATGGCAAATGACAAAATGCTCGTCGCAGAAAATTCGCGGCCTAATGGTCCTTATGGAATTGGATATTACGGGTGACGTTCGGCAAGAATTTATGCAGCGGCCCGTGGTCGCGGCTTTCAAGCGACTGAATATTATGAATATTATGATGCAATATTCTCACGACGTGTGTTAACATTGGTCAACGAAAACGGATATTTAGAGATGAGTTCAGAGTTGGTATGGTTTTTTGAAATTTAGAAATTTTAACTACCTATATGAATGATAATAGTAATAATAAAATGAATAGTAATAATAAATATTTAAATAAACATTTAATTTGTGTGTTATATTAAAAATTTCTAGGAAGGGCGCGCGGCCACGCGGCCTTATAGAGCAACCGCCACTGTTTACGTAGATTCGAAGTTTTCACACAAGATTACATCATCCCATTTAAAATATAACCCCACCCCTCAAAATAGAGAGAGAGGGGGTAAATGTCAAAAAGATGTCTAAATATGTCCCCCATCTTCCTACTAACACCAAAATTTCATGAAAATATGTTAAATGGTTTTCGAGATATCGCCTTGTAACACTTTAAAAAAGTCACCCTGTATAAAATCGACTCCTATGGATTGTACTCGAGCTGGCGCATCTTACTCATCATATGGACACTATTTGTAATCCCAGCCCTTCTTTCTAAACTTTTAATCACACATTAGTCATGTTTCATCCAATCAACATATTTTCTTCCTTATTTTTTGAATAAACGAAACAAAATTATTTTATTGTTTACTTCATCAAAGACCAATTAACATTCTTGCCAATTAGGGTTGACCTGTTTTTCTTATGTTTCCCTAGAAAAAAATTATTTTCGTCTTCCTTTTCGCTACTTCTTTCAACTAATATTATGAAAATCGATCTTCATTAATTGGTGGGTACAGCTCGTCCAATCTTCGAGCTTCTTGTTTACAAAGAAAAAACATACATAATTTTGTATTATTTGGTAATTTTGGGAGAGTTAAAAAACTATGTTATTATTTTTTGATTAATATGTTAATGTAGCAGCAGTTTAGCATAATAGGCAATATCCATAAAATCCAAGTAAACCCGAAGTAATTCTTTTTTGTATTCTCTACAAAAATTAGATATTTATGGCCATAATTTTTACCCGCTTACTTTCATTTTTATTAAGAAATAAAAAGATTTTCTATTATAAACTTTCATACGAAATTATTCCAACCTTGTAAAACGTGATATTTTTAATTAATATTAACAATTATGGTCTAATAAGCTCCAAATAGATTTTTTTTCATGTATCTTACGTTTTGCTTTGACTGTGGCAAATTATATGCTCAATATTTGTCTTCAAAATTCCATGAGTTTATTATGCGATAGAAATAAATGAATAGAAAACTATATTTACACAAATTGGGCGATAATCATTTACAGCCAGATTCTCCAATGCTAGACCGGTCTAATTTGACAATCAAAAGTTTAAACTGACAAGTGTCAAAATAAGACAACACTCCCTCTCACGCAAAAAATGTGGCAACGCTTACCCCATCCACATGAATGGCCAAGCCCTACAAAACAACGAAACCTTCGATCTTGTTGGCGTCGCTTTCGAACATGATCTCAGCTGGCACAAACACATTACTTCAGTAGCCACATCGGCAGCTAAAAAGCTTGGTTTTCTCTTTCCAGCCAGAAAATACTTCTCCACTTCCAACTTATACACTCTCTATGTTTCCCAAATAAGACCTAACCTAGAGCACTGCTCCCACATCTGGGGAGCGTCATCACCTTCGACACTTAAGATCTTTGATTCTATCCAAAAGAGAGCCATTCGACTTATCAATGATCCAGCCCTCACGAAAAAACTCCCTTCTCTCTCATCGCCGCGCTGTAGGGGATTTATCCCTTTTCTACCGCTACTTCCACGGATTTTGCTCTGAAGAACTAGCCGGTATTATTCCCCCCTTCAATGTCCCTAACAGAACAACAAGAGGCGCGTTACGTATGCATCCCTTTACTGTCCAGCTACAAAAGCCTAGAACAGACCACTTCTCTCGCTCATTCATACCTAGGGTCTCCAGATTATGGAACAAATTGCCTGCAGATGTTTTCCCTTCCCGTCCCAACCTCCAATCCTTCAAATCCCTTGTCAATAGACTAGAGTACTTTTAGTACTTAGGCTTGAAGTCTACGTGGGATGTCTTAGATAAAAAAAACTAATTTTTTCACAAATTTATAAAGAAAAATGCAACTTTAGTACGTACTCTCCACAAGAATAGAACTAAATTCATTCTAACACGTTTGAAGATGAAAATCATTAGAGGGATCTCTATCAGAAAGAGTGCAATTAAACGAGGCGCGATGCACGCTGTCTCCGCTGCTCTTTAATATACAGGGTGTTTTCTAATTGAAGGTCAATATTTAAGGGGGCGATTTTTGGATCCATTTTAAAAAGAAAACTTCATATGAAAGTATGTCCTAAACGTCTAAACTTTTGAGATACAGGGTGGTAAAGTTTTCAAAAATAAATAGTTTGTTATTAATATCTGTAATACCACTTTAGATTTTTAATTACATTTGGCATACATATACTATGTATCAAGAGGCATTATTTAGTGTACCACAATTTTTTTGTATTTCCACCAGTGGCGTTCGTACGGAATTTCACCTGCCTATTTTGGCAGACATTGATGGTACGCCACTGATTTCTCGTAAAATTAAAATTATTCCTGAAATTCCCAATCATTTCTAAGCAAATTTGATCTCTTGAATTTTTTCAATCCGATGCACGGTTTTCGCTTAAAAAAATAAAAACCTTTTCTCTGCATGATCATAACAATATCGTTAATATGACAATATCACCATGCAGAGAGATAGATTTTATTGTTTAGATCAAATTTGCTTAGGAATGAATACGGAAGTTAATTTTTGAGATCCTTATTCATTTCTAAGCAAATTTGATCTAAAAAATAAAATCTATTTCTCTGCATGGTGATATTGTCATATTAACGATATTGTTATGATCATGCAGAGAAAAGGTTTTTATTTTTTTATGCGAAAATCGTGCATCGGATTGAAAAAATTCAAGAGATCAAATTTACTTAGAAATGATTGGGGATTTCAGGAATAATTTTAGTTTTACGAGAAATCGGTGGTGTACCATCAATGTCTGCCAAAATAGGCAGGTGAAATTCCGTACGAACGCCACTGCTGGAAATAAAACAAATTGTGGTACACTAAATAATACCTCTTGATACATAGTATATGTATGCCAAATTTAATTAAAATATCTAAAGTGGTATTACAGATATTAATAAAAAACTATTTATTTTTGAAAACTGTACCACCCTGTATCTCAAAAGTTAAGACGTTTAGGGCTTAGCAAGTTTTCTTTTTCAAATGGACCTAAAAATCGCCCCTTAAATATTGACATTCAATTAGAAAACACCCTGTATACTCCGGGACCATATTATCCGAAGCATTGGTTACTTCTTACAACAAAGTGATCAACATCAATGAAGAAAGAGTTAATAACATCAGATACGCCGAAGACACTGTGCTGGTTGCTGACAATATTGAAGATCTCCAGATATTACTAGAAACCATTAACACATCCTGCAACTGCGGTCTAAAAAGCAATATTAAGAAGACCAAGTTTGTGGTCATCAGCAAAAAAACAGAATATCCGGGCACACTGGCAATTGAACAACAGAACTGTTGAACGGGTTCATCAATTGAAATAACTAGGATGCTATCTAAACGAACACAGCACCTGGGGCGCAATTATTAAAATTGTTAGAACAGATTCTCACGTGAAGCAAGAAGAACTTCACATGAAATTGTTGAGATTGTATTATTGACTGATCTCAAACGAATAATTTCGTGTAATTTTTGTTAGGAAAACATCAAAAGAGTTTTTCATTAGGAACTTCGATTCTAATTAGAAATTTTGACACATTTGTTATTTTGAAGGTATATTATCGGGTTATAAATAGGGAATGTTTGAATTTGAAATCATTTTATCTGGTTTTTTTTCGTAAAATACAATATTGTTGTCTTTACAGTATATCACTTTTGGGTTGTGCTTTTTTTGAAAAATGGAAAACGATCTTATTATGTAGCATGTGCTAGAGATGGAAAATCTACTGTAGTGTAGTTCCTTATCATTTTCTAAAGATTCAATTACACATGTTTTTTGTTCTTGGGATAAATTGCCCGCTCTCTTTTTTTATTTCCACTTTAACAATCAAAAACGCAGAAACAAAAAATTATATTAAAAAAGCGAGGTTAGATCTAGTAACTACATGTACGTCAAATCGATGTAAATTTACGGTAAATTCGGCAGAGAATTTAAATTCAAAATTAGCTTATTTGCATAAAATCAATAAAATAGACTTTCTTATAATTTTCGATAAGTATTAATTTTCTATGTAATTAATTGCCGATATAGTTGCACCCTTTTTTTTTACTAACGGACGATTACGTGTAACATTAAGTATCCGTACCTGCCGGCACAGAATCGTGCAGTGTTGTCAGACTGAATTTTCTGTAGACGTTATTCTTTTGTGAAATAGCTTTCGTTACCGATTCAAAAATATCGAATCGGAGAGTTGTGAGAAGAATGTTGTGTGAATGATTTCCAATGAGAATATTTTCTAACAATTTCAATAATTGGGCCCCTGCACGGATGAAGGGACGGTACGTATAGAACAGGCGCGTAATGGCTTCGTCAGAATCAAGAAGCTTCTGTGCAATAGGAATCTTAGCTTTTAAGAAAAATTGGTTCCTCAGAAAAGTATAAGAAGTCATAGAATATTATAAAAAATACAATACTACTTAATCTTAAGAGTTAGACCATTAATATATTTTTGGCAAAGACTTGTCATCCTTTTTATTAAAAATCTTCCTTTTTTGCCTTGGTTGTCCTTCTTTTGTCATGTTGACTTCTGGTATTACTATACTAATTAAATGTATTATTTACTATTATTTTTATATTTTATGTAGGTACCGGATAATAGGAGCGTCAAAATCAGTCACTTTCCTGACAATCATCCGTACGCTCTTACATCGCATGTAGAGATGTGCCATGAGAATGTTCTCAAGGGAATATTTCCGAGAACGAGAACGTTCTTGGGAAAATTAATATTCTCGGAGAATTTATGAGAATTTACGGAAATTTAAGGTAATTTATTTTAATGCCGCTATTGTATCATAGATGGAGCTTGGAGCATCTTCATCTTTATTTCTTTTCTGTGTTATTTTAAACAAGATATGTTATTTTATACAATGAGTTTCTAAGTTGTGTTTTATTTATAAATAAAGTTACTGGAAAATAATGGAAATAAAAATTTAATGTCTTTATTTTGACTAAGATGCGTAATCACGTCAATTTACAATTTAAATATTTTCTAAATTAGGTACCTATTGTGTGTGCATTGGTATCTCTTTATTTTTTCAGATAAAATTATTGGAAAAACTACTTTGGGTAAAAAAATATGTTCTTCCAATTTATGCAGTCAAACAAAACATAAAATTCCCCAACATATAAAATAAATTCTCCACAATTTCTGATAAATTCTCATTTTTCTCAGAGAATATTTCCCAATAATAAATTCTCGAGAAAATTCCATCTCTAACATCTCTTTACTTTTTCAGATAAAATTATTGTAGAAACTAGTTTTGGTAAAAAAAAATATGTTCTTTCAGTTTATGCAGTCAAAACATAAAATTCCCCAACATATAACATAAATTCTCCAAAATTTCCGATAAATTCTCATTGTTCTCGGAGAATATTTCCCAAAAATAAATTCTCGAGAATGTTCCATCTCTAATCGTATGTATGTAAAATTGTTGATATATTCTCTCACTACTTCGATAATACTGATGTATTTTTACCACTTCTACTCTAGTGCCATATATAACAAGAAGCGTTTTAAACCTGCCAAGGGCTTGCAAACTGGAAGTTAAAGCACTTTAAAAAAGTGGCAGCTATATTTCAAGTCGGTTCTATATGCTGTTATCGTTAGAAGTAAGGGTTGCTTTTAAAATTTATTTGAGAAAAGTCGTCCATGGGTTAAATTGATTGTAAATGGTGATAAAATGCGTTGTGCTCGAGTATAAGTGGGCTCGTTTAGAAAAAATTTATTTTAGTGGCATTGTATAGGGAATAGAGCAAATTTAATGTATAAACATATATACAGGGTGTTATATAATTTACTGCATATATTTGAATGTGCCTCCTGGGGTAGTCTACAGACATACCCAATACGATTTTTCCCTCAAACCGCACATTTTTTTATTTTAAAAAATGCCCAAATACCGGCCCTTATCCGACGCGCCTGAAGAGCCTGGCGTCACGGGCTCTAATATTACAAATAAAAAACAAATGATCCAGTCGGGGCATTGCCTAACTTAAATAATATTGTGACATCTCATTTTTTATCAGTCTTAGTGAAAGCCGAAAATAATCAAAAGTATTTTTAAGTGCAAGTTCCATGCGAAAACTCCCCAATATATATATGGACTACATGAAATGCCTTAAGAGAGCTAAGAGAGAAACAAACATACGCACTTGAGGACGTTAAAAAGAGACAAAGTTTGTCGACGGCCGACCAATATCCAAATATCGCTTTCGAGGCGCGCGTAGCCATCAACGCCGCCGCGCCGGATGTCGGGTTGTCGCCAATTCTGGCTCACTAATTTAAATCTGACCAATTTATTATTATTATTAGAACAATATTCGCGATGTACGTATACATTTAATATAAGCTTACCTAATTTTATTTTAAGATATTTAAGTACCTAATTACTAATAATAATAATAATTGTATCTGTGCCTATAAAACATTAAAATGTACAATAATTACGATTTTGAGTGTGTCCAATGAATTGTAACCGAATTAAAGATATAAAGCCCATTTAACCAATTCCATGTAAATTCCAAGCCGAATTCGGTCCAGGATCTTTCCAATATTGCAACAAAAACTGGCATATCTGGGAAATTTTGACACATCATATTTAATTTCGATGTAAAGAAAGTCGCTTCTTTTCTTTTCCCATGGCAAATATTTAAAATTTGCTCGTTTTAAAATTTTTCCTGCCCACAAAAGCCTATTTATTTATTATAACTTTAACGAAAAAATATGCAATTTTAATTAGTGCGGAGTGTTCTTAGATGATGAGGGAAGAAAATAAAGCCAGAAAGAAGTAGTAAATAAGCGAAATAATATAGAATAATACCGTTTAAAGATGGGTTTTGATGGAAAAAAATAAAGAAAATGAGCTTTTACCCCCTAAATGCGGGTCTGGGTGACCCATTCAGGATTTATTTTAAAGCCTCTATAAGATAGCATTGAAACAATTTCAAGAAATTAGATAGGAAAAGATACAGAGTGATTCGAATGTAGAGAGATGGCATAAAAAAAATGTTAAAAAATCGAAATTTAATCATCGATTGCTCCCTTCCTATAAAGAATGAAGAAATTAGAAAATATGAATACCAAGTATTTTGAAGAGCTCTTGCCGACTAGGAACATGGAATTTTGATTTGGATCCATTTTGATCCAGAAAAAAATTATAAACCGTCAGAAATTGCATCAAAGAACATAATTTCCAGTTTTTCCCAAATTTTTCCAATTTCCAGTCGTTTTAGGTATAGGTAAATGTATCGCAAAAGAAAGTATTTGATGAGATTCTTTAGTTTTATGTGTTAATCCGTTTTCCTGTCCGACGCTCTGTCTTCGAGTTATTAAGTACCAAAGCAAGTGGCATTTTTCGACATAAAGAAATTCAAAAGAATTACTTGCCATTTTCCGATCCTCACCAATTTCAATAGGGTTCGGAAGCTCCCGGTCCCCTACAAATTCCAAAAATTTAAATCGATTTAATTAACTTTAGCGACCTATAATCGAAATCGCGGAAATTTTGAGTTTGACGTTTAATATGTCCGAAACGATACATCCTGTATAACTTAATTTTTTACCGAAGCTAGTCGCACTCTCCCTCTACTAATTGATAAAGTTTGAACGTTTCACTTGCAACCGTCTCGGAGAAAAAAAATTGGGATTGTCGAAATACAGAATTGTCAGAATTGTATATCCGACGGACATTTTCCTCACGGACGTGGCCGGGGGGGGGGGGGTATATAGAGCGCCATGGCAGGCGCTCTATAAAAAAGATCTACATGAAGGCGTAATAGGCGAACCGCGGTCATTGCGAAACGCACTTCTAGGCCCAGGCCATGACGGCGACGCGAGAGATATTGGTTGCGTTTACGCAGTACAATTTTTTAAGTTTATGTAAGATTTTTGAGAAATTACATCCATATTTTTATAATATATAAAATATATAAAATTATGCTTATAAATGTATAAAAATTATTTTGTTATCCCCAAAAAGTTTAGGGAAGCGGTGCTTCCTCCAGCTTTCATTGATCGCACGCCCCTGCATCGCGGGGTAAGACCAGAGTTTTACGATTTTGTATTACGCCACTGGAAAGACAAGTAATTTGAATAACATAAATCAAGCCTTTCTTCCTGTTTAACAACCTGTATCGTATCCGCTTTATTTGCACCAAAATTAGCTTGTCTCTAGAAAATTACTTCACCCACAGTAGTGGATGATTCTGTGGTAATGAACGTATTCAAAAACACAGTATTCCTCATATTTTCCGTAGATACGGTTTCATATTTAAAATCAGCTTTCGAGACAAATATATGGGGGTTGTTAGATGTATAATCATAATAAGGGTATTTTGAAGTAAATAAGGGTAACTTGATTACAAGGAAAAAATATATTGGGTGTTTTTGAAAAAAATATTTGATAATTCAGATTAATCTGAAATATATATATTTTTTTTGTATTCTCTAGTTAAATCAAATATTTATGGCGCTTGTTTTTAACCATTTATTTTGGTTCTTACTGAGAAATAATAGATGTTTTTATAAATTTTCATACAAAATTCGAAACTTGCAAAACGTGACGTCACATGCTATACAGGGTGAATATTTTAACTGGAATAAATTCGGCAAAAAGAATCCAGATATTTCTTGAAAAAATCCAAAAACACGGGTACCTTTTCTTTTGATTCAACAGTTTATTTTTGTATTTCCGTGAATTTTACCCTCCATCCAGAGATGTAGTAGCAATTAAAAGCATGATAAATAGGATTTTCTTCAAACGTCAATAAACCTCACATTTTTCTTCTAATTTTTTGACGTTAAAGTTTTGCTCTTGTGTCAGTAGGCGATTGCTATTGGCAGTGGAAGTTAAAGTACTTTTTCTGCCACTGAGAGCGGAGGTAAAAGTATGACTGTGTTCTCATGAATAAATATATGTTGAATAATACAAGAAAGTAAATTGATTAACATTTTAACTTGGAGTAAGTGTGGTTTTAAAAAATGGTATTTTTAAAAGAGTAACAATAAAAGATAGCTGCTCGCAATAATATACAATGACACTTGTCAAATCGAATGACGCTTCGGTACCAAATACTATAATAATAAATCCATAGCAACGTTTGGCCCACTCGAAATTCAACATTTTTAAAGAAAAAATTTTAAAAATTTGTATCTTTATTTTTCTATATTTAAACGACGTTTGAAGAAAAAATAGTATGTTTTATTCGATGTAAAAGCAACTTCTTATGACTCGTCTGTAATTGCCGGATGAACGAAGTGAATCCCAACCTACAGACTGGCATAAAAGTATCGCTTTTACTCCTAATAAAACAATATACTGTTTTCTTCAAACGTCAAAAAACCTGACATTTTTCTACTAATTTTTTGACGTTAAAGTTTTGCTTTTTTTTCAGTAGGCGGTTGCTATTGGCAGCGGAAGCAAAAGCACTTTTTCATTCTCCCCTCTACGAAATTATAATTTTCTCTTTTAAAAGGGCAAGCGAAAGCGAAAGTACAACATGCTAGGTGATCGGTTGCTAGGTATGAAAAACTTTCGTGCCCTGGACGACAAAAGAAATGTCAGATTATTTAATAATTGTCAGAATAATATTCTATTATTGACATGAATGTTACCTTAGTATCGTTAACAACCATCTGTATGATACTGTTATAAGCCGCCTTATACCCATTTTATTACAATCGATTGAGGATTCTCAGCATCAAATTTGAATGTGCGTGTTTTAAGAAATCGAGAGGGGAGAATGAAAAGTTTAATACATTACACGCTGCAAAAGCCATTTCAGGTGCTCGTAGTTTTTAAATTGCCTCGGCTACGCTACGCTTCGCCTCGGCTATTTAAACACACCTCACACCTAAAACTAAA
This sequence comes from Philopedon plagiatum, assembly GCA_963971165.1. Taxonomy (NCBI): domain Eukaryota; kingdom Metazoa; phylum Arthropoda; class Insecta; order Coleoptera; family Curculionidae; genus Philopedon; species Philopedon plagiatum. Next base: position 23,885,594 of record OZ020193.1, on the reverse strand, counting down.
CTTTCGCAGCTTGTAATGTAAATAACTATTTCTGCCGATGAGAGCGGAGATAAAAGTATGACTGTAGGCGCATGAATAAATATATGTTGAATAATACAAGAAAGTTATAAAAAAATAAAAAATAATTATAAATAAATAAAATAAATTCTGAGTTTAACATTTTAATTTGTAGTTAGTGTGGTTCTAAAAATGGTATTTTTAAAAGAAAGCCAATTAAAGAAAGTTGCTCGCAATAATATACACTGACACTTACTTGTCAACATTTTTAAATGAAAAAAAAAATTAAAAAATTTATATCTTCATTTTTCTATATTTAAGCGACGTTTGAAGAAAAAGTAGCATGTTTTATTCGTAGTAAAAGCAACTTCTTATGACTTGTCTGTAAATGCCGGACTCATTTCGTTCGTCCGGCAAACCTACGGATTCGTCATAAGAGTATCGCTTTTACTCCTAATAAAACAATATACTATTTCCTTTTTAATATTTCGGTTTATGATACACCGTTTTTAAACATGGTTACAATTCTTTATGCAATGACTGTCGCTTCGTCTCAGATATTTGAGAAGAAATTACATCTTTAGTTAAATATTACCAAATATTCTATGGTGGTCGGTAGCCAAGTTGGTACTGCGTTAGCTTTACTTGGAGTCCCAAGGGAAACCCTAGAAAACTTGAACAATGGTTGCCCACTGCTTTGAACTCCTCGTATTTTAATGCTAGAACACGAAGCACTGTCCTTTTTTAGCTCACAAAGCCATTTGTGTTTACATGAGGTTGACTTTTACAAAAGCAATGACCGATGTTTCTCTTTACTAGCTTGGTATATGATATACCATTTCTTAAAAATGATCACAATTTCATATACTATGAATGTCGCTTCGTATCAACCCCTCGACAAAGTATTTTAGTTTTTGTACAATATTACTAAATTTAAATTAGTAGAACTCACTAGTGAGTTATTAGAACTGACTAGTTAATGCAACTTACATATTACAGTTAACAAAAGACGAAACAGTATTTAAACTGCGTATGCTTAACATCGCTTTTAAAGGGGCGGGGCGCACATAGGTCATTTTTGATGTTTTAGGCAATAATAAATACAAAAAGTATATGTTGAGAATCTCTTTGGTATGCATCTTATCATAAAAAGAACATTCCTAATAACAATTTTTTATACTAAAATATTTTTTGTATCAAGTCATTCACATATATGTATGTTAACTGCAGTGAATATTTACTGTATTATTTCGGCTACGATTTTGTCGTGAAAGTGTAGTAGAGGTTAAGTGCTGTAGAACCATTTGTGCAGAAGTTTTGAGAAGGACTATACCTGTATCTGACAGCTTGAGATATATACTTTTTATACAAGCAATATTATTAGTTCAATGTAAGTATTTGCACAAAAAATAATTATTTTATTTTGTTTATTCCAAAATTCCAAAATTTTTTTAAACGTCGAAATAAAAGAGCTTGCTAAATCAGAGGTCAAACCAGGTCAAACTGAAAATATTTTTTTCCAATACCCACTATTGTCAGCTCATAGCTCATACTAAATTTGAGTGCCCAGATGTGCCACTTACCATTTTTTTTTTAGTAGAACATGTCAGTTCGGAAAAGTGAGATATTTAACGTTTGGTGCCAAGGTGATTCTATAGATCAGAAAAACGGCGGTGTTTTAACATTTGTTTTAAATAAATTTAATTTAAATGGCCAAGAGGGAAGTGATATGTATAATGAAGTGAAAGAGAAAGTAAGAAATGTCAACGTTTCCATATATAAAATATGGAAGTGCTGTACTCTTACTCGAAACAAATTTGAAATGAAGCACCGTGACTGGCTAAGTACTAATATTGACTTTTTTAAGAACCAAAGTTATTTTGACCAAGATTTACCCAGCACAAGTAAAGGACGTCCATGTAAAAGTTTTGAAGAAGCCTTGGAGTCTCGCAATAAAGATTTCCGCAGATATAGAGAAGCATACTCCAGAAAATTTTCCCGTGAGAAAACAATGAATGATGTGTTCTGTAGGTTGTTAATATCTTCTGATCCATACATATCGTCACTATCAGAATGTGTAGGTACTCGGTCCAATAAGGAACCTTTATCACAGGATGTAATTAATTTACTTCGAAAACCAAAGTTACCGAAAAATATTGTACAGAACAGCCCCTACGATACTGAAGATAGTGACGACGACGAATCAGATGAAAGTGATAATTAAAATATGTTTTTACAACTTTTTTGTGTAATTTATTATCTAAACTTCTAAGTTCTTTCATATAGATATTTAAATGTTATATTCTTTTTTAAGAATCACGTTTTTATTTTCACTATAAATTTGTCGTTGCGAATTAATGCATTTTGTTTAATTAAATTATTTTTTTGCATTTTTATAAATCTAAAAATAAACAAAATTATTCAAAATATTTATAAATTTGCTTTTTCTAATTTTCCTTACCTCAAATATATTTTTCAAACAATTAAAACAGGCATATGGATTTATTACCGCCTAAAATCGCAAAAATGACCTATGTGGGGCGTTCCGTGCAAAGACTTTCAGATTTTTATATACAGCAAGATTTTAAAAGAATATGTTGTACAATGTACGTGAGTGGGATGAAAATTTTCCTGCCTGACCCAGAGCTTGCCTGCCAGAGCTGCCTGACCCAGAGGCAATTTATCTTATTATTGACACGTGTTTACCTAGTCACACTCTTCGTTGGTATATCTTTAAAGTTTCAAGAGCATGTGCAGAGCAGTGCTCATAAAAAGCTTTTTCAAAATCCTACACCCGAAAATCGTCAGATTCTCACCGAGATAAGAAATCAGTACAAACTATCTTAGAGTCCAAAAATGCTTTTACCGCATAAAAGATAAAATGCTGTTTTGTTCCAACAGCAGCAAATCTTTCTGGTCACTTGTCAAAAATACATAATAGTCAAAACTTCTATATAAACACTTTTCCACCCCTGACCTCTAACAACGAAATTATCTCCACCTTTAAAGGGAAAGATGAATTATTTGCCAAACAATTCGCTGCCAATTGCACTCATATTTCTTCTGCCAATTTCGCTCTTCCAACCGCTATATGTTCCCCACAAAATGTCCGACATAATACTTAAGATTAAAATTCTTAATACTTAAGATTAAAAATTCAAAGAACTCTTCTATCCTTTGGATAGCATACCAGTAAACTTTCTTTAAAAATGGGCTTCAGAACTTGCACCCATCTCAACTTATCTCCTATGATAAGGGCATCTTCCCACACACCTGGAAGACTGCTCGTGTACACCCTGTGCCGAAGAAAGGTTACCTTCCATCCAATTATAGACATGTCTCTCTTCTCTCTGCTGTCAGCAAAGTTGTTTAGGAAGTCATCAACTTGCAAATTCTAAAATATCTAGAAAAACAAAAAAATCATCCATGATGGACAGTACGGATTTCATTACCAAAAATCCATAGCTGATCTCCTTACCTTTGTCACACATAACTGGAACAAGTATTTCGAATTTCATGGCGAATTTCAGGTTGTTGTTCTTGATATTTCCAAGTATGGCTTGCCTCACTCCTCAACAAACTGCCTTCCTACGGTCTTCCCCTCAAACTATGTACTAAAAATTTATTTTTCCAGACAGACACACATCCCTTTCCCAGGATCTTCAATTAATCTAAGACTGGGGTACCAAAATCCTTTGCTAAGTTCAACGCCTCTAAAAGCCAGTCTTTCTCTCTTTTACACAAGTCCGGCAACACTTACCCCATCCATGGAGCCCTACAGAACAATAAAACATTCGATCTTGTTGGCATCGCTTTCCAACATGGTCTCGTCTGACACAAACACATTACTTTATTAGCCACATCAGCAGCTAGCTGGTTTTGTCTTTCGAGCCAGAAACTACTTTTCCCCTTCTAACTTACACACTATATATTTCCCAAATAAGGCCCAACCTAGAGTATTTTTCCCACATCCGGTTAGCGGCATCACCTTGGACACTTAACATCCTTGATTTTCCAAAAGGGTGTCCGTTCGACTCATCAATAACCTAGTCCTCACAAGAAAACTCACTTCATTCGCTCATCGCCTCGCTGTTGAGGATTTATCCCTTTTCTACCGATACCTCCACGGATTTTTCTCTAAGCCGATATAATTCCTCCCTTGACTGTTCCTAGCAGAACAATAAGAGGCGCGTTACGTATGCATCCCTTTACTGTCCCGGTACTAGAGCCTAGAACATCCCATTTCTCTTGCTCATTCATACCTAGGGTTTGATTTAGATTGTGAAACAAATTGCATGTAGATGTTTACCATTATCCTCCCAACCCACATTTTTTTAAATCCCGCATCAATAGATCCTCCGCAGACGCCCACGGTACGTTAGTACTTAGGCATGAAGTCTACGTGGGCTGCCTTAGATAAAAAAATAGTTTGTATTTTAAAATCGCTAATGTTCATGATGTCTTACATTTTGTAAATGATGGAAAAAATTGAGATTCGTGCTGTAATGTCATAAAATAATTCCGTATTGAAAACTTATCTGCTACAGATATAAAAGCTGAGCTTGATGTTCCTTTAGGTGAATCAGGTCCTTTATTTAAACTTGGTTGGTGGGCTTTAAAAATGGTCGTACGAGCACTGAAGATGCCCCGCTTCCTGGCAAACCAAAAAACGGCAACTTCTGAAATAATTATGCAAAAAGGTTATAAAATTGTTTTGAATGATCGTCGACTAAATTTGGGTGAGGTATCTATCTGCGCAAAATGGGTGCCGCGATTGCTGACACCGGAATTAAGGCTGTTTCGTATGGCCGTTTTAAAGGAGTGCTTATTACTATTGAAGCAAATTCCAACTGATTGAACCCCGATTGGTTACTGTCGATTATACATGGATCCACCACTACTTACTTACCAGTGACTACACACCAATTAAAACAGAGGATAACGGAGGATAAACCGATTCCGAAGAGGGCAAAGGCAGTTCTATGAGCCTGAAAAGTTATAACGACCGTTTTTACTTATTTACGTACCTAAAAACATTTATTTAGAAATATATGCTACAATATAACCATTATTTCTTAAACAATGACAATTAAGAAAATTAGAATATTTTTAAAAATGTTAAGAATTTGAAGTGAACTATTTTAAATTCTTTTTTAAATTTCCTTACATTGCATTGATTTTTAATACAATTGTTTAAATTATTAAATTCTATTATTTCTTTATAACAAACGGATTTATATTCTATATTGCATGAAACACTATTTAAAACAAACTTTGTTTGTTTCTTGTATTATGTTGATGATTATCTAAGATTTGCGATAAAAATTCCTAAAGATTTGCTGGTAAAAGATTGTTTTTAATTTTAAAAACAAAAACCTTAAAAACAATGAAATGCTTTTCATCTAACCATTTTAATTTTTTTTAACATTGGCGTATATTTATCTACATTTAAAATTATTTTTATTGCTTTAATTTTGTAATACTTGTTATTTATAAACAAATTATTAATTTGCAGTGTATAATTCTGTTGAACAGTATAAAAAATGAGATAAAATAATAGCATTATATACAGTGTACGATAAATTTGAACTTATTCTTTTTAAATAATTAATTTTGGTGGCTATTTTTGATACAATTTGATTATAATGATCATTCAATTTTAATTTTGAATCTATTATTATCCCCGCATATTTGAAAGTATTTGCAATTTGTAATTTTTCACCCTCTGTGCCAAAATCAACATGTCATGCATTATTTTTTGCTTGTATTAACATGTTTTAAGAACATTTAATTGTAATTTATTCAATTTTAACCAATTTTCTCCATATTTTAAATTTTCGTTTATCTTTTAATACCATATCATCATCTCGAACATAAATCGGTGTATCATCAGCAAACATCTGTATATTTCAATGTTTTAGAACACTTGTCATATAACTAATATACAATATTTTTTTTATCTAAGACATCCCACGTAGACTTCAAGCCTAAGTACTAACGTACCGTGTTTGGCAGTTTGTTCCATAATCTGGAGACCCTAGGTATGAACGTGCGAGAGCAGTGGTCTGTTCTAGGCTTTTGTAGCTGGACAGTAATGGGATGCATACGTAACGCGCCTCTTGTTGTTCTGTTAGGAACAGTCAAGGGGGGAATAATACCGGCTAGTTCTTCAGAGCAAAATCCGTGGAAGTAACGGTAGAAAAGGGATAAATCCCCTACAGCGCGGCGATGAGCGGGAGAAGGGAGTTTTCTCGTGAGGGCTGGGTTATTGATAAGTCGAATGGCTGTCCTTTGGATAGAATCAAGGATCTTAAGTGTCGAAGGTGATGCCGCTCCCAAGATGTGGGAGCAGTACTCTAGGTTAGGTCTTATTTGGGAAACATAGAGAGTGTAATATAAATATCAAAGGCCCTAATTTACTACCTTGTGGCACTCCAATATTATTTACTTTTTTAATAGATAATACAATATTAATTTTAGTTTTCTGAGTACTATTAAATAAATAATTTTAAAACCATTTAAAAGCTGTACCCCTTACTCCACATTGATTTAATTTATCTAATAATCTTTATCTATCAATCTTTAAATCTCAAACCACTTCAATAATATTTTATGTGGCAGTTTCGGTTGAATGATTTCCTTTAAAATCAGCTTGAAATTAAACTAGAACTTTGCTACCTTTTATAAATTCTAAAAATTGGTCATATACGATAGCCTCAAGAAGTTTTTCTATATCCCAAAGAACATTTACAGGTCTAAATTCGTCAAAAAGTTTTTCTCATTCGGGATTACTCCATTTTGTCAACAGAAATTTACAAAATTTAATTAATGACATCCTATAATTTCAAAAGCCTCTTTCATTAATTTTTTATTTAAAACTTCATTATAGTTATTATTGGAGTTTAAAACTAAAATTTGTCTTTCTAGTTCTGTTAGAGAAATTTCATGAAAACTTAATAACGGTATATCATATATTAACATTTCCCGTAATTTTTCTTGTCCTAGGCGGAGTAAAAGAAACAAGGATACCTATTACTTATCGCTAGCACAAAAAGCGTCAGTGTAATCTGAAATGTAAATCTTTAATAATTGACAATTATTTCAAGAAAAAATCCAAATCCGGCTCGAGGGACCAAAAAATGTTTCGTTAGCTCTCGGCTGGTAAAACTTAGTGGACTATCTTTTCTTTTGAGGTCTGGGTAGAGCCTACCTCCCCCAGGTTGGATAAAATACGGAGAGTTGGCGACAAAAAATAATTATCTAATTATTATCAACTTTACATTATAAAATTAGTCGGCGGCCAGTGATTTATATCATTAAGAGTAGAGGTGACACCCTTTGGCTAACAGGCTGGTTTCATTGGGGCCCCCACGACGGCAGCACAGGATAAAACGGGAACAAGCATTGAGCATTAAACTTGGCTAGGTACTTTAGTATACTCGTTCTAAAATCACACATCTTGCACGCATCCTCCAGCGGTCAGAGAGACCAAAAAAGTCACCTGGTTGATGTTATATCAAGTAATGAATGTTTTTGCGCGCTATCGCCAGAGAGAATATTGATTTTATACATAAATAAATATTTATCAATTAATTTAAAGTTTAAAAGAAAAGCGAAAGTTTTAAGTATATCTGTAAAAAACCCCAAAATAGGGAAACTTACAGGGCACAAAAGAAAAATCAAAAAGAAAAGATCAGTTTTAAATTGCCACTTAAATTAAAATAATAACTAAAATTAAAGATTATTTATATATACAAAAATGACTATTTCTTAGTTCAAAACTGAACAGTGGTATTGAATAAACAATATCTCGAATACTTTTTTATATAATACGAGTATGTATTTAGTCTCTCAGCCATAATCTTATTATCAATTTCCCTTTTATTTTCAAAAATAATTTCTTTCATTTGATAGTTTTGTTGAGGATTAAGTTTTTCAAGGTCTTCCACATCTTCCTGCTGTTATGTTTATAGTTATCTATTTTATTTTAAAAATATTAGTTCTGCTCCTTCCTTCATAAAACATTTACAAAATGATTTTTCTACGGTTTTTATAATCTTTCCAGTCTTCATCATGCTTAGTTAAAAAAGACGCTGGTAACTAAAATCTTTTTTTTTGTTTAGCTTCAAAAATTTCCTTACTGAACCATGGTGTTGAAACATCACACAAATTTATAAATTTTTCCTCTTTGACTTCCGAAATAGAATTCTGAATATTATACATAATGTGACAAAACATTAGATTTATATCCAAAATAGCATGACTTTAGAAATATGAATCTAGTTCTGTTGATAATTTTCTGTTTTTATTTTGTTATGTTGACTGATATTTTCGACAAAATATTTTACTTCATATTAAACACATATTTACTGAAGGAGATCTATAATAGACACATAAGTTATAGGTACTTTTTGTTAATAATATGCTTAAACCAGAGCTGATATTCTTCTGATTTTTAATGGGATGTCAAAGGCATTTTTATTATAAATTCAGAATTCTATACGAGCTTACGTGACCAACTAAACCAAAGCATTCGCGAAAAACGTCCCGGCTCAGCCAAGAAGAAAATTCTTTCCCACCAGGACCATTCCCCTTGTCACAAATGAGTAATTATCACGGCAAAAATTCATCAATTAGATTTCCAACTAGTTCCTCATGTACCTTAGTCGGCAGACTAGGCCCAATAGGATTTCAATTTGTTGCCGACCTAGAAAAAGTTTCTTGTTGGCAAAGAGTTCGCGTCGGATTTAAAAGTGATTGCTGCCACAAATGGTATTTCGATCAACAAATCAGGCAATAATAATAGAACATCGCTGGAATAACAATGTATTAAGTTACACAGAGACTATACTGTATATCCGCGGATGGGGTTTAGAAAAGGACAAACGGATCAAATTTTGCAAGATACATAGAAATGTCACTCCTTATAAAAGTTTTTGCTTGTAAAATTTATATATATATATATATATATATATATATATATATATATATATATATATATATATATATAATAATATGTATATATATATATATATATATATATATATATATATATATATATATATATATATATGTCTCTACAACTGTCTCGTTCGGAGCATCCCCGAATACTGTTTGGTTATCTGGACCCCAGGCTACACCACTCATAAAAATAGACTCGAGAGGGTTCAGAACAAATTTACAAAGTACCTATTGTACAAGCACCGCTTTCCCTCGTCGGATGTCTCCTACGAGACCAGACTGATGTTGTGTGGCATGAAGAGCCTTGAGCGCAGAAGAAGGGACGCACTCCTACTTTTCTTGTACAAGCTTCTGGACGGCCAGATCGATTGTGCCAGACTATTGGGGCTGGTTTCACTGTTTGTTCCTGCAAGGCGCTGAAGGCAGCAACAACTTTTTTATGAAGGCTACCACCGGACCAACTACGGCCAAACCGCCTTTGGCAACAGAATGGCGCGGAATTACAATCTTATATACTCGGACTGCGATATTTTTAACGTCACTTTGTCAAACCTCAGAAGATTAATAGTGTTCAAATAATAATAATAGTAAGAATAACAAAAATTTTAATTGTTTTATACTCTCTCTTATCTTCTGGGGTGTTTTCTGTGTTTTGTTTGTATGCTTCGTTTCTTTGTTTCCTCTGTACCATTTGGAATTTACATTCTGTAGGGTATATATATATACATATATATATATATATATATATATATATATATATATATATATATATATATATATATATATATATATATATATATATATATATATATATATATGAGATAGATAAATGAGGTAAATATTTATAACGCATTTTTTGTGACTGTGATATCTTTTTTACTGGTCTGACAGCGTTGAAGAGAACTTTAAAATTCAAATAACTTGTTTTTGTCTGTTCTTTATATTATTGTAAGCGTAATTTTAGTATTAGTGATGTATGAAATTTGTACCATTTAGAATTTTAATTCTGTAGTGTACTATAAAATAAATAAAGGAATAAAAAAAATAAATAAGATTTACGTCATGAAAAAATTGATTTTTTATACAAGTAGCATAAAAAGTACGAAAACGGTATTTTGCGTAAAAGAAAACACACTTTGTTTATCATTTTTTACCAAAGGAACAAATATGAAATATGTTTTCAATTAAACCCTAAGCTGAAGTACAAGATTCCATAAAAAAAATTAATTTGAAAAGTAACTAGTTTTATCACATTTTTTTAAAGTCCCAACTATTCTCTATCGCCCTTTTAACCAGAGTACCAGTTTCTATATATTAAACAATAATGCCACCTATGGACATGTTTGCGAATGTCTTTATTAAATGAAGCAATTATTTAATTCAAAATTCTTCTTATTCAAGTGCAATTTTTAAATAATATGAACATTTAATTAAACTTAGAAGAATGTGACATAAACTAAGTAATATAATAAAGATATCAAAATTCAAAAACTGCACTCCCATATTCAACACACTTTTCTGATTGCTTCCTTATATATCTAAAGGAATTTCTGATTTCTTCCTGGTATATTGAACGAACAGCCTGGGTAATTCTGCCTTTTAGCGCGTCAGTATTATTTGGTATCGGAGTGGCATAAATAATTTGTTTTAAACGGCTCCATATAAACATATCGGCATCGTTAAGTTCGGGCTTCCTGGGGGCCACAAAACTGGGTCATTTCTACCAATCCACCTTGGACCAAATCTGCGGTGAAGCCATTCTATTACCTCGCGAGCGCAGTGTGCTGGACAACCATCTTGTTGAAAATACATTTTTTGGAGGAAATTTAAAGGCAAATTTTCGAGTTAATCGTTAAAAAATTTATCCAGCATTTCTAAGTAAAATATTCCATCGCAGGTGTTATTAAAGAAATATATAATATAATATAATATAATGCCATGGACAAATATCGCGCACTACAAGTACAATTTTATAAAATATTTGTCTTCGCCATATGACTCTAAATTCGGAGTTTTCTTGAGACCAATACCTGACATGCTGGGATGCTACCACAGGGGACATCACAGGAGTTTATCTAACAGACTGAAGAACTAAAACTGTGGCAGCATTGTTTTGGTCATATTTCTTCTTCTTCTTCTTCTTCTTCTTCTTCTTCTTCTTCTTCTTCTTCTTCTTGATATTCAAAACCGAACCAGTTCTTTCAAACTTTCTTATTCTTTAATAGATTGTTATTTCAGTTATTGGAATTTCCAGATTTCTCGCTAAATTATTCCATGATGTAGCGGTATGATACTTGGCCATCCCCATAACACTGGACAATAAAAACCCTTTGTTCAGTAGATAGCATTTTGATGAGAACTAATTTAAATTAAATAATTGCTCACAAAGATTTATTTTTTAAAAAAGTTGGTGCTTGATCCAAAACCTCTAAATAAGATGACAGTTTTTCCAACATTTGCGTACTATAAGGTCATAAATTGCAAAAAAGTGAAAATCGCTGAAGAATAAACTACGTCTATTTTTAAAAATTGGCCAACGTTTTATCAAGAAACGTACCTTAGGATCTCATGAAAGTCCCAAATACAAATTTTGAAGTTAAAATTGTAAAGAAAAAAGTTTCATCGCCCGAGTACGGCCCTGACTCGTTTTATTTTTTTAAATGCAGAACTCTCATCCATGTGACGGCAAAATGTTAAGAGGATAATTTCTGTTAAGTTCTACTAGCTAGTTTTAATGATTTATTTTTTTTTTCATGAAATTCTACTTCAATGCGAGTTTTCTAGAACAGTGTGCAACAAAAATTTATGGAAGTTTGACCTCAATCTGGATTTCCGATTTTGATGAGATTCTAAGCAATTTAATAACAAGTTTTATCACAATCTTTTTTTTTTAGTCTCAACAACTATTCTCTCTCACACCTTTAACCAGAGTACTTATGTATGTATATATATATATATATATATATATATATATATATATATATATATATATATATATATATATATATATATATATATAATAAAACTCGTTACTTTTAATATTTAAATTTTTGATGATAAACAAGGTATGTTCACTCTTACGCAAAATATCGTTTTCATATTTTTTATGTTCCCTGTATAGAAATTAAATTTTTCATAACGTGAATCTTATTTATTTTAGAAGCAAAAACTTTTATTAAGAGTGACATTTTTACGTATCTTACAAAATTTGGTCCATTTGTCCTCTTCTAGACCCCATCTGTGGACATACTGTATAGACCAAACACCAACATTTTGCTGTCTTTTTTGTTACGCTGTAAAGTTTTCATCCTCTAAGCTTTATTTAAATTTTACAAATAAAGTTCCAAAGCTCTCATAAAAATAGGACACACACTGAAAGCTGTAAAATTGACAATCCTTTGAAATTTTTTGCTTGTCAATTCTAATATAAATTTTTTTATCTTTATTTTGATCCGAAAAAGGCGAGGCTACGAATAATAAAAAGATAAAATTTTATACAACTCAACTTTCTGTATTAAAATGAGTACGAGGGTCAATATTGCTGTTGCTTTCAAAAGAGTAGTTACAAATAACTTCCAGTTCTTTGAGAGGACTACATTAAAATTTTTATATACAGGGTGTTACGGAAATGGTTTAATATATTGGAATGGGTCACTCCTGGGGTGTTCTAGAGACACATTCAATACTTGATTTGGTTTAATGGAACAACTGAAAAATGTTCTCTTACACTTGGAATCCAGACTATACGCGCGCCCGCACATGCGACGTTGTAAAAAATATTTTTTTTTGGAGAAATATTATGCTATAGAGTTGTTTTACTAAAAAAAATTAAGCAACATAACTACCAAAAACGCATTATACTTTTAAAAAATTACTCACGTGGAATAAGATATTGCTTTCTTACGTATTTAAAAATGTATTAGATACAGGATATATTTTTGAAAAAAAACATAATTTTTGTTTGGGTTAATTTTTTAATATCCGACGGATTTGAGGTCCAGTTTCATATATATATATCTCAATACTTTTAAGATAACTAAATCCAAAACAGAGTCTAAAACAATAACTACCGTAAAATGGGGTGAATAGGGTCAATTTTCAACTTTACACCTCGATAACTGTGAAACCGTTGTCCGGAAAAATTTGGACATAGGTTACTAGTATGAGTCCCTACTTGTACAATAGAACTACCATATAAGTTTTAAGAAATTCAGTAGGAGTCAGCATATATATATATATATTTTTTTATGCCCTGACCCTATTCACCCCAAAGTCGGGGTCAATAGGGTCACCCCTTAAAAATTACTCTAAAATACGAGTAAACCGCTACTGGGTTAAAAAGGGTCAGCTAAACTGTTTGAAACAGATACTTTTTGGCTTTGTTTGCAAACATAGGTAACAAAAGTTACATATTAAACTTTACATAAAATATTTCGTCCAGATTCACTAAGAAAGTTTAAGATTTAGTACTGGTTTAAATTAAGATCTTATAGTTGATCAGTTATGTTTTGACAGGTTTTTGTCCTGTCCTTGTCATTCAAAACTTATGAATTATTGTAATATTTCGGCGATTTACTAGGTTGCCACATGCTTTTCATCTTGGAACGAGTTGCTGTAATGAATTTAGTTTATTAGTGTGGAAAGTACGTACTAAAATTGTCCTTTTCCTGATAAATTTGCGAAAAAGCTCAGAAATAAGTTCCTAGAATACAACTGAGTTGCCTTATTCTTACACTTGTCAGTTTAAAACTTTTGATTGTCAAATTAGACCGGACTAGCATTGGATAATCTGGCTGTTTGTGTTTATCTTGTTTGCTAAAAAAACCAAAAATATTATTGTAAAAAATAGGTTAAATAGGTAAATAAAGTACACATTGGTTTCTAAACGTACCTATATTACGAATCAAGTGTGTTACAATACAGTAATGGCCAATAATCTATATCAAATTTTCGCCAAAAAACAAAAAATTCGGTTTAACACAAACACCAGGTAACATAATAAAACACTAATTATATAACTTTGTTGCAGGGACACTTACCTTTAAGTTACACAAACACAAAAATCTTTGTCCGTTAATTTTAACAAAAAGACGGGACACGTTTACGGGATAACTTTTTTGCCGCTAAATATTACAAATATTATCGTGGCTAACACGCCGCTACAGGTTGTTTAACAGCACACATAACAATCACGTCCTGTGTTGGCAAGTGTCAACATGTAAAAGCCATGTTCGACAAGCGGCACCATTCGCGCATTTTCTTTTTAAACTGGATTAAGGTAACGAACACACTTTTACCCTATTCACCCCCGTGACCCTATTCACCCCATTTTACGGTACGCGAAACATCTTTCAGCGACTCTTTTAAATTCGACTGCATTACATAAAAACAGTAAAAGCACACGGCGTTCATTTATTACTCACACAGTCAAACTGCTCACAACAATAACATGTGCCTCTCAAAAATTCCCAGCAAAATCGTTGATCGCTGCTATTAGGGAGATTTTGCAAAAAGAAATTGCATACGCCCTAACTCATAACAGATAAAATTTAGAGTAGTGTTTTAATCAAAGTCTTTACCACAGTTGCTCAATGCATTTATTCATGTATTCATAATGAGCACTACATGCCTAGTAGACCCATGGCTTGGTTAACTATCCTTCTCCATACCCTTTTATGCATTTCTTTCTCCCTCCTGTCAACAATGTTGAGATCATTAATGTCCTTCTTCACCTCTTTTATCCATCTTTGTTTTGGTCTTTCACGTCTCCTTTTCCCTCTGTACTGCTCTCCATCAACCTCCTAGGCACTCTATGCTCTTTCATTCTTGTAACGTGTCCCAGCCATTTCAATCATTGTCCCTTTATCACTGCTACAATGTCCGGGTCCCTATATAGCTCTTTTAGATGTCTGCTTTTCTCTGCCATCTATCTTCCACCTTTTTACCCCTATATATTTGCCTTAGACATTTTCTCTTCCATACCCTTAGCATTGTCTGCTATGGCCATAATCCATGTTTCACTTCCAAATAGCATTATCGGTCTTATGACAGACTTATATATATATATATATATATATATATATATATATATATATATATATATATATATATATACGTAGTTTTACATGTCTAGACTCTATCTTGCTGTTGAGCACTCTGTTAAGCTAATATAATAATATGCACCTATTACCCAATGACAATCTCTTTCGTGTTTCTTCTCTTATGACAGGTTTTCTACCAGTCACTGTTCCCAAATAGGTAAAGGATTCTATCTCCTCAAATCGGTATGTCCTGCCATGTGTTTTAATTTCTATTTTTTTTGAAATCTTTTTTGTACTCGTACCCTGACCAATATTTTCTTATATTTTCTTTGATCTCTAGCCCCATTTCTAGCGCTATTGCTTCTAGTCTCAAAATTACTTCCTGTGGTTCACGTTCGCTTCTTGTAATCAATACTACGTCATCCGCAAAGTTTGCGTGTTTTAATAAAACAGCATTTTCTCCTAAACTAAGCTGCAACTAAAAAAATGATAAAAGACATCTTATGTCAGGTATTAATGAAGATTACAAAAATACTCACAAAATTAAAAATTTCAGTGGCGTGAATGTTTTTAAAAAACAAATATATATATATATATATATATATATATATATATATATATATATATATATACTGTACTGTCGCTATTTCTTTACCTTATATATATATATATATATATATATATATATATATATATATATATATATATATATTTATATATATATATATATATATATATATATATATATATATATATATATATATATATATATATATATATATATATATATATATATAATATATATGCCATTGCCTATACGCACGCCCCACGTCCCTGGTAAAGCGATTAAATTTTTGTTCAAACTAAAACATTCCCTCTAATAAGCAGTGTAATCGTTTAAAGTTTAATAAAAGGAAAACATTCAATTTTTAAGATAAAAAAAGTTAAAAAAAATTCGACACCCTGCTTTGTTGATATAAAGTTTTCTTTATAAAAAGACCTGAGGAATAGCTGCTTGAAATATTTAGGCTGCTGAGGAAACATCCTGTATACAGTGAATTGCATAACACCCTATATAAATGGATATGTGTGATGTTGGTAATTTTTGTCTTTATTTTATGATATTAAAAATATAGTTCCAGTTAATATTTTTCGCGTTTTAAAACCATATTCGCTAATGCATGTTGTTACAGTGGAATTTTACGATGGAATTTTATACTTTCATAAAATTTTATATTAAAATCAAATTCGGTGTGAAGCCTTATAAATGAGGTTTTAAGGTTTTTTAATTGATAGTGGCTATAAAAATTAAATCGCTGTTTTCGTTGTGTACAGATAATGTTTTTTTACTTGGACTAATTTTTAGTTAACGTTAAAATATAAATATTTGCACTTTAAAAAAAACATATTTTTGCGTCACATTAACTAATTGAAAACCCTTTATTATCAATACTTAAGTTGGTTAGTTGGTCACCACGGCAGGCTCTTGCTATCCCAAATATTAACACAACTTAAAAAAATCGAAATGCAATATTTCACATAGCTTTTGGTTCTTTCAATTTAATTTAACCTATCTCATCATATGAAGATCATCGTCAGCTTGGGACTGATAAGTGTTTACTTGCTCTGTGGTAAACATGTTAGATTTTTTTGCAGTGTAACCATCGGAATTTCGTTTCAGAAGGATACTAATTTCGTATATTTACTTATGTCAATATTGTCGTAAAGTACCATATAGGATTTATCCATCGAATACTGAGCCCATAGGGCAGAACATTTAAACTTTTTTGCTTAAGTATACCAGCAGTGGGACTCCGCGATGTCGTAGAATTCTATTTGTAGAAACAAAGCGATCGTTTTGTACTCCGCGTAGGTTTCGAAGTCGATTATGTGGCAGCCATATTGTCGTCTTTAAACGAAAGCGACATCGCTAACGCTGCAGTGGGACTCCACGATGTCATAGAATTCTATTTGTAGAAACGGAACGATCGTTTCGTACTCTGCGTGTGGTTCGAAGTCGATTATGTGACAGCCATCTTGTCGTCTTGAAACGACATCGCCAATGCTGTAGTTATCGGTTTTGTGAGGTTATGGATCAAGTTGTTTACATGTTTTTGGATCAGAGCACTGCCGGTTCGGTGTTCGGTGAACGAAGGCTTTAGAGGTCATATGTTTGAACTATTGCTTTTTCTGTTTAAGATTATTCCTAATGAGTCTGAGTCTCAAAATTTTGTGCATTTTCACTCTGGCATTAGGTATAACCACAAATTGTCCTAAGTGCAGAGCTTATGAAAAATAAAAAGGGCCAATAAAAGCTCCTTACTTTGCTTTTATGCACTTTGCTTATAATTTGGATACAAATTACTCAGTTGAAAATTTTGAGATCGAAATACATCATACATTTTTTACTAAATAGTTTTAAATAAGCAACAAACAAAAAGTATCTTTGTAGTAAAATGCGCGTAAGAAGTGAACACTGGCTTTATTTGATCAACTTCGCTGAATCTCATCCAGAAATAAAAATATCCAAATAAATAGCCAGGTTGGGTTTGATTGGGTTGGGTTACTAGTTCTAGCATCTTAGAACTAGTAACGCCGTAAAAGTGGGTCCTCACGGGCGGCGGCAGCGGAACAGCGGAGAGGCGCTTCGTTATATGATTAGTTGAATTCTGCCATGTTTAACAAACGAAGTTCCTGTCCGCTGTTCCGCTTCTTCTGCCCGTGAGGTGAGGACCTTCTTTAAGTTACAACACCGCAACGTCACCAGTCGACAGCGGCAGTAAGTTCTCGGCGGCTGATGACGTTGCGACTTGCGTTGCGGTGTTTAACTTCAGCGGCGTACCCGGGGGGGGGGGGGGGGGGGCAGTTCCCCCTACACTAACATCCTAGACACACAAAAATTAAAAAAGTGCACTAATAATTGAAAAAATCCACCAAATCGCGTGATCCCTGAAACACTACTACTGAGACAAAATCCTGGGTGCGCCCCTGTTTAACTTACTTAGGTAGCTGTGTTATTGTATAAGTTATACTTAGGTGTTACTAGTTCTAGAAGGGCTTTGGATGGCACATGAAAAAATTGAACTTAGGTAAAGGGTAAAATACTTTTGAACATGAACCTTGAACATTAAATATAACCAAACTTTTCTTTCTATCCAAAACTTCTAGTTATAAAATTTAAAATCCCTAGAATTTTCGCAAATGTTTTTAGCTCCGATAGTTATCCCTTTGGCGAGTTCCGAAGATACCCGATCATTAGTCTACAATTAAATAGAGTTGCAAATTTTCTTTAGTAGAAAACGCGAATAGATTTCTATAGTAGAAAGCAATAGTAGTTTTCTATAACGACGCAGAGTCCCACTGCAGGACATAGCTAGATATAAAAGGGAATGTTTTTTTTTTATTATATTTTCTGATACTATTGTTTATAATTCTTTTGTTATTTATGTTGTGAGTTATTAAGTATTTTATAATCTCCTTTAGACTCAGTGTGTCCTCAATTTTAAGCTATTAAAGGGGATTTTTTTTGCAGTTTTAGATGGTTAATTTCAAATCTGAAACGTATCTAAGAGAGTATAATTTTATTAATTTATTGTCGTATTTAAATTCAGCGTCATAAAAACATTTTCAGGTATACCTATACTCAAAATTACCAAAAGCATTATAATTCTAATTTCGGAAAAAATGTAATATTTTTAACTTAATCTAGCGCAAAAATCAAGAATAAAGGCCATTTTCGATTAATATTCGCTACGCTTCTGGCACTGGGCGTTTCGAAAAAATACTATTTTTACCCTAATAACTTACTAACCAAATCAACTTATAATTTTACTTCCAATTGTAGCTGCATTATTCAATATTTATATCGAATATCAGTCTTGTAAAAGCAACTATGCTGCTCCTTTTCGCCTTAAAAATAAAAATCGCTGTAGTGAAAAATCACCGTTAAAAATAACGGCTATTCTTAAATTACCATCTTTGTTCTAACAGATATCGAAAAATCACTATATCTCCCAACTCTACTATGCTTTTGAACATAAATATAACCAAACTTTTTCTTCTGTCCAAAACTTCTAGTTATAAAATTAAAAATCCCTAGAATTTCCGCAATGTTTTTAGCTCAGACAGTTACCCTTTGGCGAGTTCCGAAGATACCCGATCATTGTCTACAACTAAACAGAGTTGCACATTTGACGATAGTAGAAAACGCTAATAGATTTCTATAGTAGAAAGCTATAGTAGATTACTATAACGACGCAGAGTCCCACTGCAGCATCGCCTTTTCAGTAAAGTTCACTTCATGCATTTCTGAGCACCACTTTTTAATAGTTTGATATTCTGCTTCGTATAACTTCCTTGTCTTTTCTGATAGTAAATTTACGGCCGCAGTATTTGCAACTTCAGTAATTTGTTCAGGTTCTTCTACATAAAAAAACTTTAAAATCCATATTTTACCACAAATAAAACTTTTTTTATTTAAATTTTGATAGTTTTTCAATTGATCAAAGGCTACTAATAATTTTAAAATTAATAAAAACTACTGAAATTAGTTTTTTCGGTTTTAACTTACATGGGTCGAGAGAAAATACATAGGCCTCGGGAGAGAATGCTATTTTTCCTCCAGGGCTATGTAGTACCTCGGGCTTCGCCCTCTGGCACAAACTGCACCTCAGGAAAAATTAAACATTTCTGTCCCTTAAGGTATAGTGTACCATTTTCTCTTCCGAGCTAGAAAATAATTCTCACCCTTCCAACTTACACACTCTCTATGTTTCCCAAATAAGACATAACCTAGAATACTGTTCCCAAAGAGAGCTGTTAAGGATCTGTCCCTTTTCTACCTATATTTCCACGGATTTTGCTCAGAAGAATTAACCGCCATCATTCTCCTCTTGACTGTTTCTAACAAGAAGATTTGCGTTACATGTGTATCCGTTTACTGTCCAGCTATAACAACCTAGAACTTTTGTCGCTCATTTGTACCCAGGGTGTATGGATTATGGAAAAATTGCCTGCAGATGTTTTCTTTTTCCCTCCCGAACTTCAATACTTTAAATCCCATGTCAACAGATTGCAACTCCCTTCTCTTCCGACGCCCACGGTACGCTAGTAGGTACCGATGCTTGCAGTCTACGTGGTCAAAAAAAAACTTTACAACATGTTATCTCTTGTTAGAATTACTGGAGTAAACTACTGCATAGTAAATAAATAAACCTTGTTTATAATTCGTCACTCAAAGTGTTGACACTTTGCTTCCTCAATGGTATAGAAAACCAATATACTTCATTTTTTTGGATTTTATTAACATATTAATTTAAGCGCTAGAACATGTGATTTTAAAATACGATTTACGTGCTAGAAAACTAAAAACGTAGTAAGTAAAAGTAAAAACTACAAACGGTAATAATCGGCAATAATGCGATTCGCTCCTCGCAGCAGCCGAAATTTGGTTTATCTCTTTTCACAGGACACAGACACAGATGGGGGTAAAGACGCACTTTGCTTATGAAAATTTATTTTAAACGTTACTTAGGAAAATACTCATACATAGGCCATTTTCAAAGTATTTTGTGATGGAAAAAATGCCGGAAAGAAATTTTTCTCGTGAAATTGTTCCTTAGAGTAATACTAAAACGTTCTTAAGGTTTTTTCTTCGATCAAGGCCAGCGGTCCCTCTTTCCAAAGGGATAAAGGGACCAAAAATCACTTTTGTCTACTTTGCATGTTTTCTATTAACTGTAGGTCCAAAATAGTTTCATACTTGTACTTTCATAAATTGTAGATAACTTATCTACAAAAAAGTGTATATGCATGTTTTTCGTCAGATTCGTATTTCACGAAATAATGATAATGGGCAATATACATACATATAATCCAAATAAATCTGAAATATTGCTTTTGTATTCTCTAAAGTATATCCACGGATGGGGTTTAAAAGAGGACAAATGGGTCAAATTTTGCAAGATTCGTAAGAATGTCACTCCTAATGAAAGTCTTAGATTGTAAAATAAATAAGATTCCTGTTTCCCTGTTGATTCCTAACTTGTTATACAGAGAGCATAAAAAATACGAAAACGTTATTTTGCGTAAGAGGAAACATACCTTGTTTATCATTTTCTACTAAAAGAACAAAAATGAAATATGTTTTAAATTAAACCCTAAGTCGTAGCAAAATATTTTATTAAAACCTTTAAATATTAAAAGTAACGAGTTTTATCACATTATTTTTTAAAAGTACCAAATATTCTCTCTCACACCTTTAACCAGAGTACTAGTTTGTACATATTAAACAACAATGATACCTGTGGACATGTTTGTCAATGTATTTATTAAATGAAGCAATTATTTAAATTAAAGTACTTATCTCATGAAAATGCTTTCGACTGGAAAAACGATTTTTATAGTCCAGTGTTATGGAGATGACCAAGTGTCATACCGCTACATCATGGAACAATTTACGACAAAGTATCAATTTCAATAACTGAAATGACAATCTACAACATAATAAAAAAGTTCAAAAGAACTGGTTCGGTTTTGAATCTCAAAAAGAAGAAGAAATATGGCCAAAACAATGCCGTCATAGTTTTAGTTCTTCAGTCGGTTAGAGAGACTCCTGCGATATCCCTTAAAAGTCGTGCTAAACATCTTCTAGAAGTTGTAAAAAAACTAATATTAGATGACCTTAAAAGAAAATAAATTATTTTCGTTCAAACCCCACTTTAACCAAACATTGGAAGAGGGAGATGAACCAAAAATACTAGATTTTTGTTTATTGGTAGGAGACCAAATTTTAAGAGAAAATATCCATTTTTATAAATTTATTATGTTTTCTGATGAATGTACATTTTCTACTAATGGAACTGTAGTATCCCAACATGTCAGGTACAGGTCTCGAGGAAACCCCGAATTTAGACTAATGAGGCGAAGACAGTCGCTTTCGAACATGATCTCAGCTGGCACAAACACATTACTTCCGTAGCCACATCGGCAGCTAAAAGGCTTGGTTTTCTCTTTCGAGCCAGAAAATACTTCTCCCCTTCCAACTTATACACTCTCTATGTTTCCCAAATAAGACCTAACCTAGAGTACTGCTCCCACATCTGGGGAGCAGCATCACCTTCGACACAAGATCCCTGATTCTATCCAAAAGAGAGCCATTCGACTTATCAATGAACCAGCCCTCACGAGAAAACTCCCTTCTCTCGCTCATCGCCGCGCTGTTGGAGATTTATCCCTTTTCTACCGCCACTTCCACGGATTTTGCTCTGAAGAACTAGCCGGTATTATTCCCCCCTTGAATGTCCCTAACAGAACAACAAGAGGCGCGTTACGTATGCATCCCTTGACTGTCCAGCTACAAAAGCCTAGAACAGACCAATTCTCTCGCTCATTCATACCTAAGGTCTCCAGATTATCGAACAAATTGCCTGCAGACGTTTTCCCTTGCCGTCCCAACCTCCAGTCCTTCAAATCACGTGTCAATAGACTACATTTCCCTTCTTTTCAGACACCCACGGTACGTTAGTACTTAGGCTTGAAGTCTACGTGGGATGTCTTAGATAAAAAAAATACAAAAGTGAACGTGTGATGCGCGAATCTGTCCGTGGCATTATAGGTCCATACTTTTTTAACAACACCTGAAATAGAATATCTTACTTAGAAATTCTGAATACATTTTTTAGCGATGAATTTGAAAGTTTGCCCTTAAATTCTCGCCAAAAAATGTATTTTCATCAAGATGGTTGTCCAGCACATTGCTCTTGCGAGGTAATAGAATGGCTTCACCTTAAATTTGGTCCAAGATGGATTGGTAGAAATGGCCCAATTTTGTGGCCCCCAAGGAGCCTCGGCTTAACGTTGGGCGATATGTATCTATGGGGCCGTTCAAAACAAATTGTTTATGCCACTCCAGTACCAAATAATATTGACGAGCTAAAAGGCCCAATTACCCCGGCTGTTCGTTCAATATCCCAGGAAGAAATCAGAAATCCCTTCAGATACCTAAGGAAGCAATTAAGGGAAAGTCAAGGGAGACAGCCCTGTTTGAATCAATTAATTTTATTTATAAAAGCTTTGATCATAAAGATTTAATAACAGGCATCTATTAGGATCTCTCTAAGGCATTTGATGTAATAAATTCAGACTTGCTGAGCTTGAAGTTAAAAGCATGTGGAATTACTGGTCCACTTCATGACTGGTTGATGTCTTATATCAGTTTGTTCAAATCACAAGTCCTTGCTCCGATTACACAACTTTAAATCTAAAACCTCGCCTATTAAATTTGGGGTATTTTATCATCACTTATTTTCCTTCTATTTAGCAATGATCTAATCAAACAGCTTTCGCTGATAAACAATCAACAGATTTATCAGTTTGCAGCCGATACAACGATCCTAGAACAAGGACGCAACTTGGAAAATCTAATAATTACATCTAATATTCATTCAACCGAAATTTTGGAATGGTGCAAAGGTAATGGTCTGCTTTTAAACCCCTCAAAGTCCTGTGTAATTCAATACATAACTAAAAGGCAAATTGATTTATATCCAAAAAGTCTTCTAATAAAATTCAACAATAAAATAATAAAGAACGAACCAAAAACTAAATTCCTGGACGTCTTTATAGATGACTGTCTTACATGGTCGTCACATAGGTATTGATTATCTCTCCGGCGCCATGTCAAGTTGAAATTTTGTCATAAACAGCATTAAATCGCAACTTAACTTAAAACCATTCTTCTTTATATCCACGCTTATGTCATGTAAAGTTTGACAAATGGGGGTAATTCCAGAGACGGCTTCTAACCTAGTTGGAAATAAAATTAGGATTCGATTTGAAAATAAAATACAAATATTTATTTACCCACATTGTGTTATTTGAAAGTGCGAGATACGAAAATATCATAGAGGGTGTCTGAAAAGTCTTAGCATGGGCAAATATCTTTACTATTAATAAAGATAGCGACACCAAATTTTAGTTGTACCTTATTGGTTGATAAATCTACGTTTTTAAGTAATTTGACTTTTTCAACACCCTTGGGGGGTTACGCTAGGGAGTTGAGGTCGAAAATTTTGAATGCAAACCTATGCCGTGTGGCCTCTTCGTTTAAAAATCTTCAAAAAAGAAACATTGTTTTAGTATTTTAGTATTTATTTATTATTGTAATTCATTTTTAAATGGCAAGCCTATAAAAATTATAACTCGTAAATCGTATAATCGGTCGGGGCAAAAGTCGACCATTAGTCGACCTCTTGTGCCATACAGCACACGTCGGCGCTGCTATTTTTTGTTTTGTGGGGCACTTTTTTCTACCTTTTCTCCAACTTTACTTCTTCATTTGTCGTTGTTATATGTTTTGTTTTTTGACATCTGCGCAGTAGACCAAAATGCGTACCACGCGCAAACCGAGCGTGCTAGACATGCGCACGGAATTTCAGGAGATGGACTTTGGTGTCTACATTTGAACCCATTCACTTTTAAGAATCTATCTCCAGTAGTTAAGGTACCACTGCGTATTTAACTTTATAACGTTTTTCCCAAGTTTTTTCGATTTTATTTTTCTTTTTTTGCTATCTGCGCGGTGGCAAATAACGAAAAATACAGTCGAAAAAAACTTGGGGAAAAAGTTTTACCATTGATCAAAATGCGTACCACGCGCAAACCAAGAGGGCTAGACATTCGCACGAAATTTCAGGGGATGTACTTTGTTGTCTAAATTCGCTGTGGTACCTTAACTACTGGAGATATATTCTTAAAAGTGAATGGGTTCAAATGTAGACACCAAAGTCCATCTCCTGAAATTCCGTGCGCATGTCTAGTACGCTCGGTTTGCGCGTGGTACGCATTTTGGTCTACTGCGCAGATGTCAAAAAACAAAACATATAAAAACGACAAATGAAGAAGTAAAGTTGGAAAAAAGTTAGAAAAAAGTGCCCTACAAAACAAAAAATAGCAGCGCCGACTTGTACTGTTTGGCACAAGTGGCCGACTAATGGTCGACTTGTGCCCCGCCCGATTATACGATTTACGAGTTATAATTTTTATAGGCTTGCCATTTAAAAATGAATTACAATAATAAATAAATACTAAAATACTAAAACAATGTTTCTTTTTTGAAGACTTTTAAACGAAGAGGCCACACGGCATAGGTTTGCATCCAAAATTTTGGACCTCAACTCGCTAGCGTAACCCCCCAAGGGGGTTGAAAGAGTCAAATTACGTAAAAAAGTAGATTCACTAACCAATAAGGTACAACTAAAATTTGGTGTTGCTTTATTAATAGTAAAGATATTTGCCCATGCTAAGACTTTTCAGACACCCTGTATGATATTTTCGTATCTCGCACTTTCAAATAACACAATGTGGGTAAATAAATATTTGTATTTTATTTTCAAATCGAATCCTAATTTTATTTCCAACTAGGTTAGAAGCCGTCTCTGGAATTACCCCCATTTGTTAAACTCTAGAGTCATGAGCCGGCTTTCTTATTGCATTATAATTTGGAGTTCTACAGGTGAAATTCAGAGGTTGCTTTTGTTACAGAAGCGAATGTTGAAAAGTGTCGCTGGAGGTGGTTGGAGGGAACATGTCCAACCGCTTTTTAAACAGTATAAAATAATGTCTGTGTACTCACTATACCTATTTTCGTCTACTAATATTCGTAAAGGAAATCCCACATTACTTTCAATTAAACCAAGACTTAAATTTAGGCATGACTTAAATTAGTACATAATTCCCAAATCAGTGTACCGGCCCATAACACAACTTTTTATGAAAAATCCCCGTTATACATGGGTTTAGAGGCTTACAACTTACAACAGTTTGCCGGAGGTAGTAAGACGAAGTAGCCATAACAAACTCAAAAATAAGCTAACAATATTTTTAACAGAAAATGTTGTGTATTGTCACTCGGACTTCTTTAAAATCATAAAAAAAAACTTTAAATAAAGTATACGTTGTCGGCTTATGTGATGTTATTTACAGTTGTATGTATTTTAATATTATTATTATTGTTTTGTTTTTCCTTTACCTTACTATTTTTTTACAATTAATTGACGTATGAACAATTATATTGTATTGAAAGGATTGAAGAAGTGATTAAATGAATAAATAAATAAATAAATAAATATATAAAAAATTAGATTTTTCATAAAGTGTATCTTCTTTATTTTACAAGCAAAACTTTTATTAGGAGTAACATTTTTAAGTATCTTGCAAAATTTGGTTCGTTTGTCCTCTTTTAAACCTCATCCGCGCACATACTGTAAATAGGAAAGTTAAATATTTATGGCGATTGGTTCAATACATTTATTTTCGTTTTTATTAAGAAATAAAAATGATTTATTATAAATTTGTATACAAAACTTGCAAAACATGTTGATGTGTAAATAAAAATGCTATAAAGGCTGTAAATTCGAGTGTTAATGAATAAGAAACATTACGTTTGATTAAAAAAACTATTTAGCAATCACCAAAAGGAATACCGAATAATTTGCCGACTAACAAACCTACTTTATTCTCTTTGTTGGCGACAGTTGCTGCATTTACTGTTGCTGATTATTTTTTACAAATCCTGACTTTACCTACATCTGCAGAAATTAAAGGAGTACAAGCTTCAAGGTATTTGTTTAAGATGTATGACCTGTTATGTACTAATAAGCTTAAATATGTTTTTTTTATCACTTACCGTACGTTTTACTTTGACAGTGGTAAATCAAACCTTAACATTTGTGTTTAATTTTTCGATAGGATTTATTATAGTATAAAAATACATGTATAGCGAAATATGCTTATTTCAATTTGGTAAAACTAACACTTAATCATATTTATGTACAACTTTTAATTAACTTTGCACTACTTTCTTCTGATTTCAGCTGTTCGTGGGACATGAAAAAAGAGTTTGTTCTGGGAACTTCAGTGGATTTTGGTCATATTGTCATAACACAAACTTTTAGGATAGTTTTTGAGAAATTTCATTATTTACTAAAGATAATTACCCACTAATTACACCATAATCAAGAAACGAACTCTACGCAAACAAACATATCTATTTACATCATGTGTAATAAAATGGATTATTAAAAGATACTTTAGAATATCATTATAATATAAATATATAGTAAAGTTAGTTATTTCTACGAAAAATAAATAATCTAAAATCGTGAACAAAGAATATGCTAAAATCCAAACTTCTAAATATTTAATTTCGCGCGAAAAGTGAACATTTGGTGCTACATCCGGGGATGCAGAAGATCTAAAATACCAAATAACAGAGACAAATATTTGGCTATTTAAAAATCACGCAAAAACAAGATTAAGACCTTTTCAGAATTCAAAATACTTATCACATAAACTGTATTACAAAAGGGAAATAAACAAAAAGTAAGGGGTAATATGGCTAGAACCGTAAGAATAACAACTGTGGGTGGTATGCCCAACCACGACGATGTACCAAATGTACAAATCTAATTACCGATCCGTTTTCTATTGATATAAAAATGGAGAATGTCGATTAAATAGCGAAAATGGTGATAAATCCGCTCAAGACATATGTAATCGAAGTGGGTTTTTCCTGTCACATATGTCGAAATGCACATACCTATAAAGAAATCAGATACCTAAGTAATTTGAATAAGAGTGGATAGGTTTTTTTCCCCACTTTGAAAGTGTAGATAAGTTAGTAATATAGATATTTCACACCTTTATATATATTATTACAAGAGAGAGAGATAGAGAGAGAGAGCAAAATATTGTAATTAGAGAGTCTCTGTAATTTAATCAAAATTGGAAACTTATCACGACATCTAGTGCTAAAGGTTTGAAACTTACAATTTAAAGACGCTTCGTATAATTGGTCAGAAACTTTTGGACTTACCCCGTAAGGATTCAGAGGGATAACGAGGGCTGTCATTGGTCACAGAATAAAATAATGGTACCCAAGGGGATGAACTAAGAAATAGGCAGTACGATTAAGCTACCTTTTAAACTAAAAGACATATTTAAAATTAGTTCCGAATCAACGTCCGTTTTAACTACATATCGCGCTGTTAGTGTTCGAATTGGTGAACAGTTACTCTTATAAATTGGGCTCTTAGATATATTTTTATGTACTGTATTCTATTTTAAAGTGTAGTGAATAATTTTGGGTAAGACAACTCATCAATTTGTTGTGGGTCTGACCAACCCAATTGGGGGGATTTTCAATCTCTATCATTTGTGGGAATTATCAAAAAGCCTAGATTTTTCTTTAAAGTTTTATTTTTCTTTTGATCTATAATTTTATCTAAATTACCATTAATAAAATATATTGTTTCATATTCACTTAAGTAAACGCCTCTCTATTTCTCTTCTCCTGTTTTAATTTAATCTAAATTAATTATTTTATTGTACCTTAGTTTTAAGTTTATCATTGTAAAGTTAACTTTTATTTATTTTTGTTAATAGAATTTAAGTGTTTTGAAACACAAGTGTTTTATTTGCTAAATGACAGAGGCTAGAATTCATAACACGCATTTATCTGGGGGCTAAGATTTATTAGAGGTGATTACCTCGGGTTATCTCGCAGAGCGTGTATCGTGGGCCGCGTGTTCCAGTTCCTGACGAGATCTACAAGAGTTGCTGACGAGTCGACACATCATTAGCTGGTCAAGTTTGGTTTGGTAAGAGTTTTATATTTACTAGCACTCTTTATTAACGTTATTGTTTGCCTCCGAGACTGCAAGATTTACAAGAGTGCCTTACCTTCCTAATTGCGATAAATATAGGTAGTTCGAAAAAATACTCTTTTTATGTTACCGTTAGGATTAATTAATTCACGCTACCCTATTCTCCATCTAAGTCCTAATTTGTGACACATGGATAAACGATTCCGGTTTTGTATGAGGCCTTCAGTGCAATAACGGACTAACCCACGAAATTACCAATTCTCAACTAATGACATTAATAGCAAGTATACAACATAAAGCTTAATGCAAAAATGGTCTAAGCCACCTTTACGTTATATTCAAGGGCGTAGC
This sequence comes from Philopedon plagiatum, assembly GCA_963971165.1. NCBI lineage: Eukaryota > Metazoa > Arthropoda > Insecta > Coleoptera > Curculionidae > Philopedon > Philopedon plagiatum. The sequence continues at coordinate 23,856,580 of OZ020193.1, read as the reverse complement.
CAGAATTTTGAGCAGGGGGGCAGAATTAGGTGACCCGGAGGGCAGATTTTCTGGACCCCAAGGACGCAAGGTAGTAGTACGTAGTCTAGTTTTTTTAGTTTTTTTGTAAAGAAATATAAAAAAAAACATTATTTAAAAAAAAAATATATTCATAGATAATGTATAGTATATAGTACATACGTATTATTATTGCAAATTAGAAACTCGAATCAGTTAAAAAAGAAAATAATGAATACGTGCTAAAACAGAACATCGCTTAACAAAATATATCTACGCAAAAATAAAATATATCTACATTTTATTTTTGCGAAACATTTTATGAAAACAAATTATTTTGCAAAAAAAACAATAAATTGTTTTCATAATAAGCCGGTAAAAGTTTGCGGTTTTATTTAAAATAAATTGAAATAAATTTAAAAAATTTGAAATTATGCTAAAATTGTCGATTATGGTGCAGGTATAGTATAAGATATTGTTAGGCCAATTTTGTAAGAAAAATTATATTACAATTTGATAATTATTTTATATCTGAGATCTGCGTGAACACAAACAGAGTGAACAGGAACAGCGCACGGCAGCCACCTTTAATTAAGTTATATAAATTTTAAATGTAAACTTAAAAAATATTTGCGTGGGGTAGGATTGGAAGAATGATTAATTTTAATCAAAATTTCTACCCATTTGTGCCAACTAGTATGTTCCCGTAATTTTTAATTCCTTTGGGTATTACAGTTATTGCTATGGTACTTGTTATTACAATTCTTTATTATTGTACTTTTATTTTTCTTTGGCACAAATAAATGTATTTATTATTATTATTATTATTATTAATTAACAGCAAAAGCTTTCTTACCACTTCACACGTTTGCGCCACATGCAGCAGTGCTGCCATTTCGGTACAATTGTACTGAATTCAGTACAAAGTGGCCAAATTCAGTACGTCAGTACTGATCTTGGAAAAACCACTAATTTTAGTACGAACTTTCAAAACGAAACTAAAACCAAATAAGCACAAAAAATTTTGAAAAATTATTGTGACTGAAAATATATTATGAATTAAGTTTAGTGGCTTTTCGATTGATGAAATTAGTGTGATACGAGTACTACTCTTTCTTGTACTTTGTGTCGTTAAAGAAAATATAAATTGCCTGAATATAACTACGATGGAGTACTGTAAACAAATATTAAAAAACAATACTTGTTTTTCATTGGAGGCTGCCGATGAATTGATCGATTGAAAAAAAAATCTGAGGAAATAAACTGATGGTAATACATAAAACTACTGATTTTTTAAAATTTGTAATTAAGTAGTATACAAGTACCGATTGTACCTGTCTATTGGTATAAATTAAAACTTTTTATATAATGTTAATAATTTAATACTATTTTTTATTTTTGAAAAAAAAAACAGTGTTTTATTTAACCACCCTCAATGATTTTAAACTGCAGAGAAAGCTATTTTAAATGTTTTAAATTCTTAAACGTTTCGATTTTTGAATCTTCTGCCCTACATTCAGTACGCTTTGAAAATCAGCTGCGACAGCACTGACCGGCAGGCGCCGCAGCTGACTGCTGATTTAGGAATAAGACGTACGGGAAATTTGAATGGCACATTGGTAAATCTTGGCTTTTTGCTCGTGCCAGGGGGGGGGGGCACGAGCCCCCCCCCTGCCCTCCCTTGGCTACGCCCTTGGTTATATTCACTAGATGGCGGCACTTAAAACCGTTATTGCGTTTTAGAGTTTTAAATATTTTGGGGAGCAAGAATGGACTAAAGCGGGTTAGTCCATTTTTGCACTTTACCTACTCCTTTATTGTCAACAGGCATTTGTTATTATAAACGACAACTATGGACATATTGCTTCGCAATCCACAATATGGCAAACGACGATGTTTATATGTTTCTTTGGGATGAGTCAGTAGCCTCTAGAGGACCCCAAAAAATAGGATCCTGTATTTTGAAGTTTAGAAAGGAATCTGTTTCAACACAACATCTAATTATATATTCCGATCAGTATGGTGGCCAAAACCGAAACATTAAGCTATCTCTTTTGTGTCAGTTTATTTTTTCTAGTCCTGATTACACAGTTAAAAAAATAGATCATAAATTTTTAGTGAGTGGACATTCGTATTTGCCATGCGACCAGGACTTCGGTCTTGTGAAAAAAAAAAGGAAATTGTTTCCAAACATTTTCATTCCAGAGCACTGGAATAACGTTATTTTAGCGGCACGCAATAAAACCCCATTTAAAATTATTTGTATGGATAAAAACGACTTCTTTTCAACAAAAAAAATGGAAAATAATATCTCAAATAGAAAAATTGACGTCGATAAGTCCAAAGTTGAGTGGCTAAAAATTCAGTGGTTACGATTTTCTTCTGAAACGCCATTTAAACTATTTTATAAATACTCCAACAATGAAATCGACAACTTTAGTGAACTTAACGTAGAAAAGCGAAACACCACTCTGATCGACAATTTAGATTTACTTTTTCCCAATGGAAACTGTATAAATGTCCTAAAAAAGAAAGACCTGTTAAATTTGTTAGATTATGTTCCACCCATACACCATGCATTTTATAATAGTCTTAAGACCAATGCTCAAATCGATTTTGATGAAGTACCTTTAGTAGATTTCTCTAGCGATGAAGATGTTTAATAAAATTTAAAACCAAATCTTTTTGTTTTTCTCTTTAAAAAAAACGTATGATTCTTATAGGGACCATCCACTCAAAAAAAGAAAAAAGTCGAAGCAAAAATGGACTAACCCACATCAAAATCAAAAATCGCCATAATTTCCAAAATAAAATAATCCACTCTTAAATGTAACACTATACCTGAAAATAATGTGCTAAAAATAAAATTTGTTACGGTTTTGGCTTTTGTAGAATCTTTCTCATAAAAACAGCCATTTTTTATTTTCCATTTATCTCAATTTAAATAATTTGGGCTTAGTCCATTATTGCGCTGAAGGCCTCGTATGGTAAGTACAGGCAACTCAGTATACACTCGGTGATAACTTAATAAATTAACTTTTTTTCTCCTAATTTTTGCCAGGCGCAGGAATAATTGTTGTAAACATCACGCATATAAAATTCAGAGTAAAACACGCAACAAAAAGCACAAAACAGCGACGAGTGGTTTAGATATCATCTGACGTCGCTTGACGGCGCGCGAAAATAGCGACTCTTTAAAGTGGAATAAATAATGCTGAAAATTTCCATCATTTATTAATTTGTCCATAAGAATACACTGAACATTTCCCTCATGTACTAAAATCCCCATAAGATGTGTGATCTTTCGATAAATTACAGCGATAAATCCCCTCAAGAATTACAGCGATAATTCGACAGCAGCTATCAATCATAACCAAATTTTGCACTACTAACAATCATACAAATTCATTATTATTGAGTACGTATATATTATATATGTCCTTTCTTTTCATTAAGTGTAGCCACATCGACAGCTACAAAGCTTGGTTTTCTCTTTCGAGCCAGAAAATCCTTCTACCCTTCCAACTTATACGCTCTCTATGTTTCCCAAATAAGACCTAACCTGGAGTACTGCTCCCACATCTGGGGAGCGGCATCACCTTCAACATTTATCATCCTTGATTCTATCCAAAACATCGACTCATCAAAGACCCAGTCCTCACACGAAAACTCCCTTCTCTTGCTCGTCGCCGCGCTGTTGGGGATTTATCGCTTTTCTAAAGGTACTTCCACGGGTTTTCCTCTGAAGAACTAGACGGTATTATTCCCCCCTTCACTATTCCTAACAGAACAACAAAAAGCGCTTTACGTATGCATCCCTTTACTGTCCAGCTACAAAAGCCTAGAGCAGATCTATCACTTCTCCCGCTCATTCATACCTAGAGTCTCCAGATTTTGAAACAAATTTCCTGCGGATGTTTTCCATTCCCACCCCAACCTCCAATCCTTTAAATCCCATATCAATAGACTACATTTCCCTTCTCTTCAGACGCCCACGGTACGTTAGTACATAGGCTTGATGTCTTCGATAAAAAAAATAATAAATACTTAAACTAAATAATATTATCCATAAACATATTCAAAAAATATACATTTTCTGTATCAAACTTAGAGGTTTCTTTTGCATATCCTGGTATATGGATATTAAAGTGTAACCACGGTTACCGCAAAAACTTTATTACTGAACTTACGTATGTCAATCTGTGGCTTTTTCACGACATTATTTGAAAAGTTAATTGATTATAAATTAAGATTTCTAAAAGATTCAAAAATATGGAACGTTTTGGAAGAAATTCATAAAAACATTAGTGACGACATGCCTGTGAATACAGTGAAGAATGAAAACTTTGTATTGAGGCAGTTTGTGAATTTTTGTGGGAAGAGATCATACATGCTAGATAGAAACCCTAGGGTGAATAAAATAGCGAATATTTCAACAGACTGGGCATTTAACATGCTTAAGCAAAACGGCAATGAATACAAGGAACACACAATTAAAACCATTTGGAACACCGCCAAAATGACAACGGAAAAATTTCATGATGAATTTGAGATTACTTTTAATCCAGTTTTAGATACTGAGTTTAAGACCGCACGTGAAGCAAAAAATTCAAAGCGAAAACAACTTCAGAAAGAGTCCGAAAAAGGAAAAGAAAGTTCAATTGCTTTAAAATATAACGAATTTAAAATGCTGGTAGATAATTGCAATGAAGAGACTCCGCATGGAATATAAAAAAGAACTTTTTTTATATTGTCTAATGAGTTAGCATGGAAAGGCGGGAGAGAAGTACAGGGTATCCCATTTTCGGCACTTTTGCGGGGTATCTCCCATATTTGTAAAGATAGAGGGTTGCGGCTTCGCGACAGGTGCTACTTTTTTGTGAAATTAAAGATAGCGCCAGCAGAATTTTCATAGCCCTTTTGATTTTTGAGATACAGGGTAGAATCGTAAAGTGTAACGTTTGAGGCGCACCCCCCCCCCCCCCACCCCCACCGCATCTGAGGAGTTACTTGTAAACTTATCGAAGAAGTTAAAATGTACTCTTACAGAATTTTTTCCGTAGAATCCAGTGGCGTAGTCGGTTTTTTTCTAAAGCTTTCCGTTTTTTAGGTATGCAGCAAACATATGTTCTTTTAAATGGAACACCCTGTATATTATTTTTCACATTTATTAGGCATAATGTGGGCTTTCCAAAAATATATAATTGTATACAATTATTTTTAAAAACAAGCTCAGAATTTAAGATTTTCTAAAATTTTCATCTGTGTCCAATCAGTAGGTAGTAGGCTATGGCTAAAATTTACTAAGAACAAAATCGATTTAAGTAATTATTATACTTTCAAACTTAATTCAAAATATCTTTTTTAATTCTCAAGTCTTAATTATTTATTACAGCATTTTAACTTAATTATGATAAAATTATTGAATTTTACTCAAAACAAAACAATAATTACCTATCTTACTTAAAACTTAAGTTAGGAAAAACAAAAGAGAAACAGAATTTTGAAAAAGCAAAGAGTTTTTAAAAGTGGTTTTCAAAATGATGGCCATTTTCCCGTACGCAAAATTGGCACATTTTCGTTATTCTTCTGGATAGCGTGCAAAAGAATCATAGGCTGTCTTTCCAAATTTCGGAAAGTTAAATCGATTGCCGCACGAAGATCTGCTACAGACTGATATTGTGTTTTATAAATTTTATTTTGCATGAAACCCCATAAGAAAAAATCCAAAACTGAAAGATCCGGAGTTCGAGGGGGCCGTCTTACAGGTCCGTAGGTGCCAATCCATCTTTGAGGAAAGTTATCGTCTAAAAATGCCCTTAAAAGCGCAGAGTTGTGGCTTGGGGCATCGTCTTGTTGAAGATAAACGGCATTATAAAGGGACAATGGAACATTTTCCATCATTTCTGGAATAACTTCCTCAAGGATTTCTCGGTACCGACGCGCTGTGAGACCTCCTTCAAAAATTCTGTAGACTATGCGTCTTCACAAAAATTAAACACGAGACCCCACCCCCAAAGCGTCCTTGTTGTGCCCTCTCAAAAATCAAATGGTGATTTTCTATGGACCAGTTCCTTGTATTATGGCGATTGAAAATTCGCGCACTTGAAAATTAAGATTTATCGGACCAGATAACGAGTCAGCCAAAAGATTCATCAGTATTGATTTGTTGTAAATACCATTGGCAAATCAACATTCGGCGCTCGGCATCACCGGGGTGCAAATGTTGAACTATGTGGAATTTATCGGGGTGATACTTATATTTTTGCAAAATTCTTTGAGCATTAGACTTGGATACACCAGTTGCTTCCTCTATTCGCTTGCAAGAAGATGAAGGCGTCGCTTCTACATAACCCAATACGTTTATTTCTTTTATATCTCTATCTTGTTTGTTGTATGCCTTAGGACGGGACTGGATAAATGATACATGCTCTACTAAATTTGATTTAAAATATATCTTAGAAAGGTTGCCTTCTCTCTGGATATCTAATGTGAACAAGAAAAAACCACTAAGATATTATCCTATAGCGCTGAAAATACGTTACCTTTGTAAATATAATTCTGAAGCTTCTTGGGGATTTTAATTAGATTGTATAAAACAAACCAACCAACCAAACAAGCCATACTTTTCATTATTTTCGTAAACCGCCATTATTTAAAAAAAATAACACCAAAACAACAAAAATATTTTACTAATAATCAAAAACTGACAAAACCACCAAGTTTTTGACATTTTGTCTTTTGTTCCAAACAAATTAGCCATAGCCTACTACCTACTGATTGGACACAAAAGAAAATTTTAGAAAATCTTAAATTCTGAGCTTGTTTCTACAAATAATTGTACACAATTACATATTTTTGGAAAGCCCACATTATGCCTAATAAATATGAAAAATAATATACAGGGTGTTCCATTTAAAAGAACATATGTTTGCTTCATACCTAAAAAACGGAAAGTATTAGAAAAAAACCGACTACGCCACTGGATTCTATGGAAAAAATTCTAAAATAATTCGTTTTAACTTCTTCAATAAATCTAAAAGTAACTCAGATACGGGGGGTGCCTCAAACGTTACACTTTTCGATTCTACCCTGTATCTCAAAAATCAAAAGGGCTATGAAAATTCTGCTGGCGCTATCTTTAATTTCACAAAAAAGTAATCACTATCGCGAAAACCGCAACCATCTATCTTTAAAAATAAGGGAGATATCCCGCAAAAGTGCCGAAAATGGGATACCCTGTACACGCCTTATGACATATTTTAAAGAAGAAATGGATAACAAAGGGAACACAACTGGAAAAATAGAACAGAACCCGTTATTCACTAAAAGCACATAATGAGGTTTAAAGTCCTGCGCAAGTTCAAAATGGCTGATTAAACTCCGAAAGCTCCAGACTTGTGCTCAATACGTTTGTATTTAAAATATCAACAAAACGTCTTGAAATTCAAAATGACCGTCTATTTTTAACAGCCAATCCTCTGAGAATATAGCAGCAAATGGTACAAGAATATTCCTGTCGAAAAAAAACGAGTTAGGTAAATGGACAAACCGGGGATCTAAAAAGCTGGACTAGAAACGGCAACAAAAAAAATACCAATCACTTTCTGTAAGGATTAGGATTAGGATTAAGGTGAGTGGGTCAAGAACTGACCCTCCACTGCGACCATCGCGATCTATTGTGGCTCACATCTCTATTAGATTTCTTCCAGCAGATCCAGCCTCTGAATGAAGCTGATTATAGTGCTGGGAGAGGCGTAGATTAGATTTCCTGGCGGAAGCACCCCCTCGCCAAATAATGAAAATCTTATTCTACCTGCCGCAGGGCATGTGCACACTATGTGTTCTGCCGTTTCCTCATCCTCCATGCAGTCGGCGTCTTGCGCCAATCCGATCCGCTGCATGTGATGTCTCAGCCTGCAATGGCCGGTAAGTAAGCCTACTAGGATTTTGAGGTGCGACCTGTTTAGTTCCAGTAGTTTATTCGCAGTTTGATGTGTCAAAGGATTGTTTATGAATGCCTTTCAGTGTAAGACACAATAGTTTCCAAATTAGCTAAGAGCGGAGTTGGCGAACAACAGTTAATTCAAACTACCGGGCATTCAAGTGCGAAATCCATTTCATCTTATCATCAAATGGATAAAAACCTACCATGAAAACATAGTTGCGAAGATGAGAGATAACAATCCTACTGATTTTGAAGCATCTTTTCAGCAGCAGCCGCAACCTTCTTCATCGATGTCTTTAACGAAAATCACGGCCACGTAGAAACAAAATCGCATTGTTAATTACTATAATAATTGTACTTTTAGCGGAAGCACATTTTATTCCTAATTTTAAGTATTTTACCATTCTTTAATTGAATCCTTCTTAAGATATGGAATTTGCTTCTGGGGAAATTATAGTCAATACCTTATTCACTCTGTATTTATTTTACAAAAAAGGGCTATTAGATACATTTGCAAAGCAAATTCTAAAGATTCTTGTAGACCTTTATTTATCTCTCACAAAATTTTAACTTTACCATCAATTTTTATACTTGAAACGGTTTGTTTCATGCATAGAAAACATAAAAATCAATTTAATAATTGCATTCAATATAATACAAGACAAAATTATAATTTTTGTCTACCTATACCTTCCTCTAGTCTTGTAAAAAAATCAATACAATATGATTCTAAAAAGATTTTTAATAAACTTCCTTTACGTACAAAAAATATTTTGGTATTTAAAAACTTTAGAAAAGTTGTTAAGAAATTAATATTGGAGAAATCATTTTACTCATTAAATGAGTATTTTGAAGATACTTTGTCATGATCGTTTAATTAAATCATTTTGTAGTATAATTAGATTTATAGTATTATTGATTTATTTATTTGATTTTTTTTTTATATTTTTAGTTTTTAGCATCGTCTATAAAGATTTTATATCTTTTTTGACAATAATAGTATATTATTAACCTAGGGACTAAAGTGTCTCTTTTAATCCCGCGGCGAAAGGTTTGTAGCCCGACCGTAGGGAGGGCTACAATTCGCCAAGGGATTAAAAGACACTTTAGTCACGAGGTTAATATACTATTTTATGCACTTTAGGATAGGTAAAACGCTAAAGAAATAACAAAAAAAAAATCATACCACTAAACGGTACTCTATTTCTAAAACGTCATCTTCAATGACTTGTACCATGATTGTCTCTGTCAACTGAAAATCTAGTATGTTTTGACAGGTAACTATAAACTTTAAATCCCTAGGGATTTAAAGTAAATTTTAAATCCCGAGGGATTTAAAGTAGCACTTTTTTCCCGGAAAATAGGGATTTAAAGTACCCTTTAAATCCCTAAAGTGCATAAAGCATATTTTGATTTGATTTATTATTACTTGTGTTCACTGTTATCTAAGTTAAAATAAATTTGTTGTTCGTTATGTTATTATTGTACGTTGACGATTTATTTTAAAATATGAAATACGATTTTTCGGGAAATATTCCGCCGAATACCACCCGCGCATCAGAAATAACCAGATAATTCTGCATGCAAGCCTGTTGTCTTAAGAAACTGCATTCGGCTATTTGCATTTTAATTAGATCTCTAAAAAGCCCTCTTCCTTCGGAGTCGGGCTCTTTCGGTTTTTAATCAAAAATGAAAATAAACTCATGCAGTTTCAATACAACACGCTTTCCAGCATAATTATCGGTAATTTTGATGCATGGTAGGTGAAAATAAAATTGCAGGGTGAAAATTCAATAGCGAAAATTCAACTGCATGACGTATTTTTACCGAAATTAATTTAGCTCATGATCAAATACAAACGTTTCAAGTCATAGCAACCTGATAGCAACTATTGTTTTAACAAATAAGTGATTTTGATAAGCTATTTTAGAAAGTAACTGAAAAGAAAACCTGCATTATTGATTCAAATAAAGCATGCCAATATGTTGTAAATTATAATAATTGTACTTTAACCTACAATAAATAAAATATAAAAGTAATGTTTTGTGATTCTGCAAATTTTATACCGAATACCGTTCCTACATAAAAATTATCCAGAAAATTCTGAAACAAGTGTGTTGCCTAAAGAAAACTGCATTCGTTTATTTTTTCGTAGTTTCGAAAAATAGCCCTCCTCTTTCAGAGTCGGGCTATTTATATTTTGAAACAACAAGAAATAAACTCGTGCAGTTTTCATGCAATACACTTTTTTTCAGAATTATCGATAATTTTTCTGCACTTATTGGTATTATAACTGAAAAGTAAAAAAAAACTTTAGTTAAAGCCTTCAAAATTACTCCGGCATCTGGAAACAAGACACGTCTATTAGAATTTTCCTGGCGTAAATCACTTATCCTAAAAAATCAACACACTTCTATTAACAAATCAAACCGTAGTGAGGCCGCAAAACTTCAATCATTCTATTTAGTAGCATTAAGAGCGGCCAGGAAGTCTAAACCCCACACTATTGCGAAAAATCTCATTCTGCCCGCTGCTACTAATATGGTCAATGTGATGATAGGCCCCTGAAGAAGCAAAAAAACTGAAAACTATACCACTTTCAAATGACACAATATCAAGACGTATTCATGAAATGGCCATCGACGTCCACAATCAAAAAATTGAAAAGGTAAAATCAAGTGAATTTTTTGCCATTCAGTTCAACGAGCCAACAGACGTGTCGAACTTGGCTCAATTTTTATGTTTCGTCCGATAGGAATGCGATGGGTTAATTAAAGAAAATATGCTATTTTGCAAATCAATACCTGGTCACGCAACTGGCTAAGGACTTTTTAAAGTTTTTACTGATGACAAGAAAAGAAAATTTGGTCTGAAGTGGGAAGAAATGGGCGTCAAGAACAAGTCACTGCTTTTCCATATCGAAGTTAGATGATTGTCGCGAGGAAAAGTTCTAACAAGACTTTTTGAATTGAGAAGTGATTTTAAGATACCGTCTAAAAATAACTCATTTTCAGAGTTTTTACAAGATACAGAATCTTTATTATTGTTGGCTTACTTAAGTGATATATTTTCACATTTGGATGACTTCAATATGAGTTTACAAGGCCGTACCAACAACATATTACCAATGACAGACAAAGTCAATGCTTTCATCAAAAAGCTTAGTATTTGGATTATTTGCCGTGGAAAATGTAATTTTGACACATTTATTTTAACTTCTAATTATATTGACAATAATATGCTCTCAGAAAATCCTTTTGTTAATACACGAATATAAAATTCAGTTACTGGAATATTTTCTAGGTGATAACGATGACTTTTCGAAAAGATGGGTTTTCAATCCATTTAATGCAACTGTTGTTACATCTTCGAAATTACCTGTTGAGACTCACAACCAACTAATGGAAATATCTGCTGAGAAAACTCTACAACTAGAATTTTTGTCTCAAGATTTAGATACGTTTTGGCTTGTTCGACGATGTTAATACAGAAGCTTAGGAACGGAACCGCCGGTTCTTATAGTCCAAGAGCCAACCGTCAAATTCCCTATGTACTAAACACACGAAAAAAACTTTCTACGTGTGAGTTAGCATTGGCAAACACGAATACGAAGCCACCATTATTATGATGCTAATTTACCGGAAACGTAGAATTTTGACATCACTTCCCGATACATTTTTGACATGAGGGGCCAGAACTGCAAATGATTTACTTACGTGGGTTTCCAATGTCAATCCACATAAAGAAAAACTTTTAATTGAAAAACAAACTCATCCGTGGCATTAATTAATAAACAAACTCATCCGTGGCATTAATTAATTAACTAACACATCTTTAGTTATTACACAGCTTATATGTAATCTATATTCTTATATAAATATATAACAATTGATTTTAACTTAAAATTAATTATTTAATAAAATAATTTTTCGTATACGTGCCTTATTTTTTTAACAGATTGCGAGACTCTTCCCTACACCCGCTCGCGACCCCCCTGAGGTCGCGACCCCCAGGTTGTTAAACGATGATGTAGAGAATATAAAAAAATCAGGTTTATTTGGATTATATATATATTCCCTAATTTACAGTTGCGTGCAGTGATGTTGGAAGCAGGGTATGCAAGAAAGAGAAAATAAAATTATATTACTCACATACCTTATGAAAAATCGTATTTCAAAAGGTTAAACCATTTTATTTGTTTCTAGTCTTTTAACTTTTCACTTAAGACATGTCTTTTTAGAATTCGAATCAAACAAGTTATTTTATATAAATTAATTCAATGCGCGACGGTCTTTCTGTAAAAATCCATTTTAAATATCAATATAAATAAACAATACGTGTAAAAGAGTATAACCCGGCCGTCGTCCCGTAAAAGCTCTTAACGGTGGCAAGGCGATCTGCGCTACGACATTCGCCAATGACCCGATCTCGTTTTAACATACGGCACTATATCCGTGCCTTTAAATTCGTTCTTTTATTGGCTATGTATAGGTGATGCCTTCAAATGCTGCTATAACGTCCATATAAATATTTTGTCCACCTTCATCGCGCCCTTATGGACCACCTACAAGGAAAATATTATAAAAATTATTATAATATCGATGATAACGATAACGCTATATTTATTGGAACATTCCTTGATGGTATAGAGTATATATACATACATATATATATATATATATATATATATATATATATATATATATATATATATATATATATATATATATATATATATATATATATATATATATATATATATACGATAAATGGTTTAATAAAAACGTAGATAGGGAAACGCATAATAATACCTATAAGATATTTCTGTAAAAATTAAATTGGGAAATTTTATCATTTTTTTCTCGTGATTTTACGACTTTAATAGGGTATTAAATACCTTTTTGCCTCCACTATCTGCACGACACTGCTACTTCGGCGTAAAATAAAAGGAATCTGAAATTGTGGCCAAAAACTAATTTTGGTAATTTTACTCCCCATTAAGTGGAGGACGCTGACCTCTTTTGAGGGGAAAAATGACGAACTTCTTGATAACATCCCAAGTAAACATTACATTAGATAAAATTTCTTCCCGGAACTTTTTCCGAAATTCATTCCTTTAACCAACTTGGCACCTGGAGCAACAAATTTTATCACAGAAAAGTCGAATTCGTACTTTCTAAACATTGTAGACGCTTTTGTTTCAGATGAGCAGTTTTTGTGTTGATTGTACCGTAAGTAATTTTCGTAATTATTATAATTTTGGCGTACTGAACAGAAACAAGGAACGCTAAATAAACACATTTATAAGAAGAGTCTGTACTAAATATAGCTTGTTGAATTTATTCCCAACTAATAATATAATTATTCATACAGGCAAAAAACTCTTTATCTTTTGACCTTTACTGTCCTCTCTTTGTTAGCCCTTTGTTTAATTTCAATTTACGGCTTGAGCGAGAAAATGTGTTTTTGAGAATTTAAGATATATTAAAGATACTTTGATATCCTTTAGCTAGTCATTATGAATGTTAATGTCCGAACATGATGATAGTCTAAGAGAGAATGCACCCGACAAAATGTCAGACATAATACTGACTTGAGGTCAAAGAAAATAAAAGGTTTCCTATTTTTAAAAATATTTGGGGTATTTTTCATAAAAGTTCTTGCACGCATAAAAAACGTTTTTATTATCACAGTTGAAATCAAATAGTCAAAATGTCAAATAAGAAAAGAATGTGATTCTCCTAAACCAAATATATTTAAAACGAATATTTTTGAAACAAAACGTTGCTTTGTAGGATGCATAGTTTGGATAAAATTACAGTAGAACATTGAAAAAAACAGGATTTGATCGGTTTTTGCAAAATTTATACCCCTCACAAACTAAATTATTATGGTAGTTCAGGACTAATGGTTATAGTTTATTGATATTTTTGAGTACGAGTATAGGTTCTCATTTATTCAGAAAATACCGAAAAATTTAATTACCTGATCTAAATATAGTAAATAATCTGTCTTTCACGAATCCTCTTTCTCCAGCAGCATGTACTATAATTAATCGTCGCCCTTTTGAAATTGGCCTCTTTAAACCTTTTTCACTCTTATCACGCCAGCCTTTGTCTTGAATATGACTGCTGTGGATATAAGTTTCATCCGTATAAATTATACTTCGGCCCTCATTACGGTATTCTATTATCTTTTTCAGGAAATTAATTCGTTTTATGCGTATATCGTAGGATTCGAGTAAAACTTTTCCGACTATATTCTACATTCAGCAACATCGGAGAGGCACTTGCAATGATAAGAAAAGCATGTTGATGGGGTGGATTCTATTTCGATTATGATTTAGCCAAAGCGAAAATCGTGCAGAGTTGTCAGTTCATTAAGCATTATGCTATGCTATTTTCAATAATAGTACTGTTTTTGACCAGTGTCACATTAGATATATTAAAGTTTAGTTAATATTGTCTCAACAAAACATCACTGAAATAACAAAAAAAAATATTGCTTTAAATATAGACTTATTGTTGTAGTTCAAAAGTATTCATACTTCTTTGAAAACTATATTAGTATTATTTGAATGGACAAAATACTGTTGGAATCCAATAAAGTTCTATTATCCCTTGGAGTGTAAAATTGTTAGAGCCAAAAAATTAAATTATTTGATTGGAATCCTTAAATATAATTGGGCAAAAAATAGCTATTTGTAGGCGGTGTGATTCAAATTACAATATATTTTATTAGACGAACAAGAACTACAGTTTAAATAAAAAATGTAAAAATTAAGTCAATAATCCTTATATCATTTGAAGTAAAATAAACACTCCTATAAAACATATAAGATAAGATAATAAAAGATATTAATTCAGTGGGTCCTGTTAGCTGAAATATTACTTCTGTTGCTCGCACACACCCTTTGAGAGTTAAAATTCTGTTATTGCTATTTGTTCGTTGAATAGTGGCTTAAGCTTGCAGCCTCTTTGTTTATTGCGTTATAGGTACGCCAAAAATAATAGACCTTTTGCTGGAGCAACTCATTTCAGTGTTTTAAGTAAAACAAATCTAAAAAGCTTTGCAATACTTAATAAGTGTGTTTTTTTGTAAATCTCTCTTGATCAGTCTATTATAAGGACTGTTTGCTCAGCCGATACGTATTGTTAAAAAGTTGTTAATATTAAATTGTCACATTAAATTAATTACTGTTGTAATTGAAACAATACTAATAAGTATTTCGATCAAATAAGACGTATATTCTTACAAATAAACTTTTACTGAAACCAATGATATATTTTGTATTTTATTGAAAATAGGATATCACCGCATCAAATAAAATGATATATATTTAAACGACGTATTAAAAACTAATGAAATCTTATATTTCAAGCAATGTTATAACCTATTGGTTAACAATGATAAGCTAATCATTGAAAGAAGCCGAGTTTGTCATTGAGTGAATTGGTATCAAATTCAATATACGATAGTGATTTTCTGTGTACGAATAAAGAATAATCCATAACATGCCTCTGATTCCCACTTTGCAAAAGATGAGAGAGGAGGAAATGATTGCGATCTCTATCAGTTATGACGCTCGTGTTTTTTTCTTGCTTTATTCTTACTTTACGTATCGATGACATTTAAAAACGACAACAATAATCCCTAGAATGAGAATATTCTTTTTCTTTATAACTTTAAATACAAATTTCAGACAAAAAAGAAACGAAAAGCAAAAATTTAGATTACAATTCTGGACCATAAAACTTTTATATTGGATCGCCGGAAAAAGTTTTAGAAGCTTAGCATTATTTTTAGACATATTTTTGTCTGGAATAAAAGCGGCTTCTGTAGTCATTGTGTCGAAAACGATTTTCATAATAATTGTCCTCGTTTTCATTTACTGTTGGGGACAGTAAATGCTCGAATAAGATTAAATGTAATAAACATTGTTTTTAATTAAAAATACCTACAAAGCAGTCCAAGGATAGTTAAATAAATTTATTTCAACCAAATTATTATTCATACCGGCTCGCATACGTATTACGGTATTTTGTCTGTTTCTTGATTTGGTTGAACAGGGAATATGTATGTGTATAATATACAGCATGTGCGTGAATTTGCTTGCCAAATGGAAAATTTCTTTATTATTAATTTTTGAGAAAAAAGTTACTCTTCATATTAATCAAACAATTTGCCCTGTCGCGTGTAAGCTAAGATGACCAACTCTTTTAGCTGATTCTTTTTTCAACAAATGCCTTTTTTGATGTTAAATTTTTTCGAAAAACAGCTTCTTCGAAAATATAAAACATACCTTTTAAAAATACATTTTCCAGAAATATATTTTTTAGAAAACATAGTTTTTCTAAATTTAAATTATAATTGAATGAATAAAATGTCAATGAAAAAACGACAAAAGATCCTAAACTGACCTAAACGAACCTTTTTTGTGTTTGGTTGGGTTTACGTTTCCTTGTATTTGCTATGTTACTCTGTAGCAAATTACTTTCAAAAAAGGGTTGTTTTTTAATATGAATATTCGAAATCTTTTTCGAAACAATGTTTCAAAAATGTTCTTTCTGAAAACATATTTTCTTGAAAATTTAATTTCAAAAAGGGGTTAAAAATTCGAAGTTGGTTTCAGAAAAAAAAATTTAAAACATCCCTAGTTTTCTATTATCTGTATTATTGAAAAAGTTCTGTTTTCGAGAGAATATATTTTCGAAAAAATATGTTTTCGAAAAATTTTCATATATCAGTCCAAATGGATAGAAGGTAGGGGAACCAGGGGCAAGACGGGGACGCTAAGCATTTATATTAATAAAAATAAAACCAATCAATTAAAAAATAAAGTTTAGTCCAAAAATTCTTTGGATAACATCCATAACTCTTTTGGCATAAAAATATTTGGCTTAACTTAAACCAAAAAACTAAAAAATATATTTATTTAAAAACAAACAAATATCCCATCTTGCTCCGTACCCGGGGTAAGATGGGGTTTGTTTACAAATATCACATGTGTGGCTGATTTCTAAGGGGTCACCTTCGTCTACGCCGGAACAAGAATTGTGGGACCACTTTTGGCATATTTGACAAGCAACCCATCCTTCGGTGGACTCCGAATACCTGTCACCGCAGTATAAACATTCCGTGTCTTCGTCAGCTGTATTTAGAGGAACAGCATGTGTGCTGTTCGTTTTCTTTTGAGGCTGTCTTTTCTTCTCACTTTCTGTTTTCTTTTTGTTTTTTTTTTCCTACGGAGGGAGTATTCTTGGCATCTTCAAGTTCTCTTTTATACGGCGTAGAAGTTAGGATTGCCGTCTTGCCTCGACAGCAATTATTTTTTCTAGCTTTCATTTCTACACTTGGAACAGGCATTATCTGAGTTGGAGCATAGTGTTCAAAGCCCATTTATCTGTTTAAAACCTTTTCAACTGCTTGTTTCATATTTTCTTTGGACCACTCTCCTCTCGTTGATTTTTTTATAGTTGCGAACCATTCTGCTGCAAATAAAAAAAACTATTTTAATTGATAATGCATTTATTAATAAGTTATTACTTTTTAGTAAGATTTTTTACAAAAAAAATATTGGTTGGGGCAAGATGGGGTATCCGACAAATATAATACCCCATCATGCCCCAAATGACATTTTTTTTAAAGTGTTTTCTTACCTTTTACAGTCGACTTTAAGAAATAAATGTTTTTGCCAAAAGATGCCTATATACTGGTACACTGCAGAAAAAATAACGTATTTTGCTTTAACTTGATGTGCACTTTTTGCTATACGATGTTTTAAGCCACAAAATAAGATCACTCACACGTAAAACTAAAAAATCGATCCTAACTTCCAAACGGTGTGCTTTGAACGGATGTTTTGCAAACACTGAGCGATGTTGTTGTCTAGCGGGTCCAAGGTTATGCAATGCAGCTATCCACACGCATTAGTTTTTGTAGTAACTAGGGTACCCCATCTTACCTCATGACCCCGTCTTGCCCCTGGTTCCCCTATAAGTAATTAAAAAACTGCTGGAATACTAGTAAGCTAGGATGACAAACCGTTCTGTGTTTAGATAGTTCGTCCACTATAAAATAGTGTACATTTCTTAGAACCCTAAACAATAAAGAAGTAATGTCGAACTCGAGCTTACCCGTTTTTTTTTGGTTTGTGTTTTTGTGTAGCTCGAGGTGACGTTGCATCCCCCCCCCCCCAGACGAAAGTCAAAATTCACCGGTAAACGTGTCACAGTTCCTTGCCATTTAAAAAAAAAAGTTGGAAAAACCTAAATTTCCATAAAAAAAATGACATTGGCCCTTTGAAAAAATAATCCACAGAATTATTCAAGTAATTTTCTTCTAAATAACATTTTTGAGTTTGTAATAAATTGCTTGAACAATTTATGCAATAAAAAAATGCATGCATATTCTCTATTGTCCCCATTTTCATTTACTATAGAAAATACTAAATGCTTGACGAAGACTAAATGTACCTAATAAACATTGTTTTTATTTAAAATTATCTACAAAACAGTCCAAGAATAGATAAAATTTATTTCAGCCAAATTATTATTCATACCGGCTCGCTTACTTTTATTATCCTTTATTCTCTTTCGTGATAACTTCTTTGTTTGGTTAAATAGGGCATATGTATACAAAATGTATATAATATGCAATGGCAATCCTAAAATCCGGGTAGTTTTAAAGAAATTTCATTGTTTAATAAAAATAATTACACACAAATTACACTATAATCCTAAAACGAACGCTACACAAGCAATAAATATTTTCTATTTATATCACAAATGAAGGATTTGGGTTTAGGTGTGGAGAGTATAGGCAACTAAATACACACTCGAGGACGTGTTCCCTATGTTTTAACAAGCACGTGACTAATTGTTGTAAACACTACGATTGATCACGTGGTTAAACATATAAATACCTCGAGAAGACATCTATCACTGGTTTAGAAGTATCCCAAACGTATTGCTTATTGGTTTACCCCCATTATTAGGATTTCAAGGACCTTTCGTGTGTGATGTGGCTTCAAAGTATCATTAATTTCGTCAAGCAAGGTGTATTATTAGGTAATTATGTAGTATACCCATTTCTGCTATTTTTGCTTTTTTTGAAAAAATTCTTTTATGATCACATTCTACACTTTCCTGATTGCCAATATACGTGCGCACATAAAAAATTATGTTGTTTTTTAATAATTTTTAATGAAACAAACTTACGGGACCTGGGAGCGAATAGGGGTGCTGGGCGGGGTAAAAACAAAAAACACAACATCGTAAAAGGCTTAACAACACTTTACCCAACGTAATGAAATGTAAAATCAAAGAAAAACGGTTAATAGCTAAGAAAATTGCTTTTTTTCTATACAAAATTCCATTTTAAGCCGCCGTTATTTTCCCACCTGTCAACAATATTGCTGTGTCCGGTGTTGCCACGTTTACCTATTTTTCATCCCAAATGAAATTAATCTTGGCGAACTTTGTACCGCTTCTAGAACAAAGCCGAAAATGACCCCAAGCAACACCCTGGCGCACCGATCCCTCTTCGCCTGCGAGGAAAGAGACTGGTCAGGGCCCCTAACCAGGTGCTAACCCTGTTCCGAACTTAGGGTGTCCTCCGATCAACCGTTCGCATAAAAAACCTTTCTAAGTCGGTCAATTAGGTGACAGATCTAATATTTTCGATCTAACGGTGGATCGGAGGGCACCCTAAGGTCGGAACAGGGTTAGCACCTGGTTAGGGGCCCTGACCAGTCTCTTTCCTCGCAGGCGAAGAGGGATCGGTGCGCCAGGGTGTTGGTTGGGGTCATCTTTTTGTCCTTTTGGTTAAATTTGGTTCATTTTCGCATTTTTCCTTTAACTTTATGTAAAGCTAGCAGTATTTGTGGGAAAAACGATTTGTAAACTTGGCAACAGCGCATCAGAAATTTCATTGAAAAAGCTAACCTAAAAGTTAAAAAAATTTAAAATTAATAAAAAAACAACATAATTTTTTATGTGCGCACGTATATTGGCAACCAGGAAAGACAGTAGAATGTGACCATAAAAGAATTTTTCCAAAAAACGCAAAAATAGCAGAAATGGGTATACTACATAAGTTATAAATATAAATGTACTATTATTTTAAGGTATTTCAATTTTTATGATAGGTAATATAATCTAACGTCAATTTGACAAACATGTGTTAAGAAACGTCCAAGAGTAGTTCAAATCACTTAAAATGCATTAAATACATAAATTCACAGCGAAATACCAAAACTGAAAACATGTGGGGAGTAGAGTAACAAAATTTCCAGCCGTAATCATAAAAATTCCAGTAAAGCTCATCGAATTTTAAATGTGGAACCCAGCGAAGACAGAAAAGATAATTACATGCCCGAACTGCATAACACCAGCGAAAACCAAGATAATTTTTGTCCCTTACAAAAAAACGTTTATACTGAGCTTGCTTCTTCTGCCGCTGCTTCTGTGTGCATTCCCACTGGCTACTAAAAAATACAAAAAAGCCAAACATATTTGTAGGGCATGTGGTGCATTTTTAGGTATTTCTAATTTTTAAGCAGTTGAGAAAAATGTTATACTTATAAATAAAAAAAAAATACTAGAATAACTTACTCTTTTTACTCAATAAGAATGACATTCAGTACGTGTGAGTACACGGTCGCTTTCAAATGAATTGCAATAGGAATGGTTGTAACTGAAGTTACGGTCGGATTCAGTACTTCAACCAGACCGGTACATAGTGTTTCCAATAGTAAGTGAAACCGCAAAAAAAGTAACCCAGCCCACACCTTTGACGCAACAGGTTTAGCCATAGGCGTCCCAAAATATTCTAACCAATTTAAGATGGGACACAATAAAAAGTTTTAACGTTTTAACCAAATATTATTTATAAGTATAGGTATCAAAACCTAACTGAATCTGCAAAAAGGATGTTTAACCATAGAAATAATTGTATTCATGGGCGTATCGTCGACCGATAATTAAGACTTTAAATTAAAGGCATAAATACGATGTTTAATTATCCGATTAAAGTTGTGCATTTCTCAGCAGCATTTTGGAATAATTTTCCTCCTTCAAACCATCTTCCCCAAGACATGTATCCAGGTTGAATCGCCTTACGCGTTACAGCTAGCAAGGTAAAGCCATTCGACCTGTCCTTTTACTAGTGTCGGAGGGATCAAGTGCGTTCCGTCCCAAGACGCGAATTTTATAAACAAAGGACATCTTCTTACCTAACACGTCTTTTTTCAAAATTTACTTAGCGGAGTGACGCTCCTCACTAAGCATGTTGAGTTATTATAACTAATATAACTGATTAAGGACAGTTGCTTAGTCCTTAACTGCCACGAACTCTTCGTGAATTCCACTCACAACCTTCCATTTCAACGTTGAAATTTTTGTCGAAGTTTAGATTTCCTCTAGACAACAACCGCGACACCGCTGGACGTAAGTGTCGTTGCTAAAGCGGGAGGACGATGGTCGTTCGCTCCCAAGATGCGCGAAGCAAGGACCATTATTGAATTTTATTTTGCAAGGTCCGTATAGGTCCTTTAACTGCAATATTTATTTTTTGTTAGCTTTCCAGGTCCCGAATGGTCTCTGGGAGCACATGGTTTGTCAATGTACCGCGCAAGAATCCCGTTCTTAGTGAAGACACGAAATTTATCTTCTCAACGGATTGTTGCGCAAAGAATTTTTTGACAACGGTTTTTTATAGAACAAGAATTTTTTAATCCCACAGCAGCCGAGGACACACCGCCTCCAGTTCGAGGACAATGTTGCTTTGGTATTAGGCGAACTATGGCTATTTTGGCTAGCAACCCTTACCTAGCCTTCCACAACCCGGGTTGATGGCTTTACAAGCGTTTTGGGTGCGTAGCCTAGCCTGAAACGCGACCGAGAATTTATCTCTTCTTGTTTCTTTGTTTTTTCTTTTTTGTTTTTCACTCGACATTTACAGAGTCGAGGCTAGCTGCACACTTGACCGGTACCCTGGATGATCGACAGCCCACTAGGGATCATGAAGGATTCCCAGGTATTTTACAACATGTAAATCTTTATTAAACTCCGGACAGTTTCGACTGGTGAAGCCGCGGTCGGTACCGAAGGTAATTCAACATGTAGTAATTCGCTTTCATCTACCTCAAAAGGTCGCCAAAAAGCCATTATTTTAGACGTGATGTCTCAATTAACTGGAAATGACTCCGCCCACTACATGCGATAATATAATATTACCTTTAGTGGAAAAGAGACAAAACGCATCGTCGCGGCAGGCAGATATGCAGGTGCTGTTTGAATTGTATAGGGAATGTATCACTAAGAAATTTGCATGAAATGTGAGCGTTTGCTATGTGGTAGCGAGCAATCCTGATATTAGCGGCAGGCCTTTGTCTAGCTTTTTATACCATTTAAATCCTAAGAATTTATTTTTATGAGATTCAATTTGGTCTGGAAAAAGTAGAAATGGCAGATATCTGAACACGCGATAGTTTGGAATAAAGCTTATGCGTACAGACGTGGCCAAAAAAATTTCTGATTCCCAAGTCTAGGTGTTTTAAGCTGGATAATGGACGCAGATCTATGTACCTATCCCTTTCCCAAGATCTTCAATTAGTCTTAGACTGGGGTGCCAAGAACCTTGTTCAGTTCAACGCCTCCAAAACCCAGTCTTGCTCCCTCTCACGCAAAAAATCTGGCAACGCTTACCCCAACCACATGAATGGCCAAGCCCTACAAAACAATGAAATATTCGATCTTGTTGGAGTCGCTTTTGAACATGATCTCAGCTGGCACAAACACATTACTTCAGTAGCCACATCGGCAGCTAAAAAGCTTGGTTATCTCTTTCGAGCCAGAAAATACTTTTCCTCTTCTAACTTATACACTCTCTATGTTTCTCAAATAAGACCCATCCTAGAGTACTGCTCCCACATCTGGGGAGCGGCATCATCTTCGACACTTAAGATCCTTGATTCTATCCAAAGGAGAGCCATTTGACTTATCAATGACCCAGCCCGCACGAGAAAACTCCCTTCTCTCGCTCATCGCAGCGCTGTAGGGGATTTATCCCTTTTCTACCGCTACTTCCACGGATTTTGCTCTGAAGAACTAGCCGGTATTATTCCCCCCTTGAATGCCCCTAACAGAACAACAAGAGGCGCGTTACGTATGCATCCCTTTACTGTCCACCTACGAAAGCCTAGAACAGACCACTTCTCTCGCTCGTTCACACCTAGGGTCTCCAGATTATGGAACAAACTGCCTGCAGATGTTTTCCCTTCCCGTCCCAACCTCCAATCCTTCAAATCCCGTGTCGATAGACTACATTTCCCTTCTCTTTAGACACCCACGGTACGTTAGTACTTAGGCTTGAAGTCTACATGGGATGTCTTAGATAAAAACAATATACCTATTAGCATTTCTATAATCGTTGCCTTCTATACTCAATATCATGTAAGATTTTAATGGTGGCCGTTCACAAATGTCATTTCTAGCAACTCTTTTACACAACTTGAGCTTAGGTCAGGGCCGGGCTTTACATTTTTTATCCAAATTTATGACTGTTTAAATAGTGGCACAGAATCGTGCTGAATTTAATTTACTGAGAACGTACTCTGTGAAGAAATACGAAAAAACAATTGTACTAGAACCATAAATAAGTTTAAATAAACATGTGGTGATATTTGCCACCAATCTCACTGCTATTTACACCCTTGACTTTTATTTAAAGCTCTTCGAACCTCCAGTTTTAAACATTTTAAATTAGAAAGATCTCCATTTCAAATGTAAAATTTTTTTGAATTTTTTATAAAAAGTTACTAATCTCTTTTTAATGCGTCAGCGTTTATCACAAATGATTTTTCTTGAGAAATGGCACAAATATTTTTATCTTGCTGCCAGTCACTGTATTACATACATATATAAATGTAACTAAGATGAAAGCAAAGTTGTCATATCAATATTAAATATCCAAAAAAAAACAAATTTCAAGTTACCAAATCCTCACTACTTGGCCTCGATGTACTGGGAATGCAGTAATCGTGATCCATAATAAATTAATAATATCTAAAAACGTTAATAAAAAGTAAACACACCACTCCACAAATAATGATTTTCTTTGGAATTAAATAATTTGAGGCGTATATTACAAATGTGAATGTGCTAAATACAGTCAAAAATAATAGAACAAGACGCGATATTTTTAAGCGCGCCGGAGGTGCTTTACATGGGCACGATTGTCTACGATTATATTATCTTCGTGATTAACATAACCTCCAAAAAATATGATAATTTAAAAAGATAATTTTAAAAATTGTAAACTTTTCCACTAAACTACTTGTTTAGATTCGTAATTTACGCCGCAAAACATATATGTAATTTCTATAGCATTAATTAATTTTGAGGTAATGTTTGTCTAGATCAGTGATTTCCAAATTGTGGTTCGGGGGAGGGGTGGCGCCAACCCACTACATACATAAAATGAAAATAATTAGGCAAAAACTTATTTGACAATTAAATTTTTCAGTTATTTTTATATATCCGTAGGTTGCCGTTTTTATTTATTAATAGCAGGATGCCTTTTGGTGCAAATTGCCAAGGCATATTGAAAGCATTGAAGAAGTCGGCATTTTTGAAATAAATACTGTTTTTTTTTTTGGAAAATATATTTAAAAAATGCAAAGGTTGCTTTATTTCTTATTTTTGAAGGTAAATAGTTCATGGGGGTCCGCATGATACTAATCTCCAATTTTAGGAGTCCGGAATTTCGAGATATTTGGGAAGTACTGGTATAGATAATTGTTAAACAAATAAAATATGTTTACCTACTTACTTTTCAATAAAAGGAAATACTTTACAACACAAAGTCCAACAATATACTATCAAAATGTCTAATAAGCATAAAATAATCAAAATAACGCAAAATGCTTTCTGAAAACAGCGAAAACCCAACAACAATATTCCTAAAAACAAACTTTGATTTCATGCGTCATAAATCAAAATCGGACGGGACGGCTCTGTAAACAGCGAAGGACCCAAGACGGGTTGAAGACGGCCGGAAAAAGATATTCTGGTACAAAGGCGTAAGAGAAGGGTACCCATCTACACGACATTCAATGTGAAGTGCTGCACATATCCCACCTGTTGCTTTTCTGGCTGCAAGGAGCTAGGATTAGATGCGGAATATGTATCTTGGTCACGTACATGTAAATTTATAGCCATTTGGCATTTATATATCCATCTGTCATCAATAAGGAATATGCGCATATTTTTTTATTGAATAAATCGTTTAAGGAAATCATTACATAACGGTGACATAACCAAAAAAAATTGTTTGATTGGGTTTGTACCCAAAAAAATATTTTGAAGAAAATTACTATTATAATTTGGCTACAAAAAATGTTTACTTTTCGGTATAATTTATTACAATTTAAAAAGCAGCCATTTGTCCTTAATGAACAATGAAGTCAGGAGATCAGCAAAAATAAGGGTCAATCTACATGTTAACGTAAAGCTGAACCTAAAGTCGAACAGGTTTGTTTTTCTCGGAAACAGTCAAAGGGGGAGCAATCAAATTTTTTTCAGGAATAGTTCAACTAGCTTCGGTAAAAAAATTCAGTTTCTTTTCGGAGCTATTAAAAGTTAAAGTCGAAATTTCCGCCATTTTCGTTGAAATCGGGTACAGGTCGCAAAAGTCAATTAAACCGATGTAAAATTGTGGAGGTTGTAGAAGGCTCGGAGCTTTAGAACTTTATTGAAACTGGTGAGGATCGGAAAATGGCAAGTAATAATTCTTTTAAGTTTTTTTAGGTCAAAAAATGCCATTTGCAGGCCCCTCTTTGGTACCTAATAACTCGATAACAAAACGTCGGATCGAAAAACGCATTCCTTAATGAAACTTTAAAATCTCAAATACCCTCTTTTTGCAATAGATTTACCTAAACCTAAAATCACTGGAAAATGGATATTTTGGAAAACTGGAAGTAACGATTTTTGACCCAGATATTTTAGGTTCGAAATTTTTTGTGTTGTTAAAACGGTTCAAATTAAAATCCCATATACGCCATCGGAAAGAGCTCGTCGAAATACGTGTATCCATATTTTTAGTTTTTTTATTCTTTATAGGAAGGGAGCAATCGCCGATTAAATTTCCATTGTCCGTACATTTGAATCACTCTGTTTTTGTCCTATCTACTTTTTCCCCAATTTTTTAGCACTACCTTATAAAGGGATAATCACACTTTAAAATGAATATCGAATGGGTCATCCAGAAGCGTATTTAAGGCGTAAAAATTTTCTTATTTTCTCCAACAAATCCTATTTTTAACCGACATTATTCCACACTATTTTTCTTATTTAGTAATTGTTTTTGAGTGTATTTTATCCGTTAATTATCTAAGAACACTTCGCACTAATTTAAATCGCTTATTTTTCGTTAAAGTTAAATGGGTTTATTTGCATCGGGGACATGCAAAAAAGAAATTGAATTTTCGAAGATTGCCATGAAAACAAAGAATTGCAGTTTATTTACTCGAAATTATTAAGATATGATGTGTTAAAATTTCGTAAAAATGCCAGATTTGTTCCAAAATTGAAAAGTTCCTGGACCGATTTCGGCTTGAAATATACATGACTAAGTTTTTAGGAACCTTCTACTTTAAGTGCAGGGATATTTCAATGGATTAGTTACGCATTAAATAACATTCTTCTGGATTTTTCGATGAAACTACAACAGTGGAATTCGCCATGTACTTATTATGAGTCATAAGTTCATTTTTGAAGACCCATTCAATGGGATCACGTTTTGCAAGATTTGAAATTCGTGCGAAAACTTGCAGTAGAAAATCCTTTTTTTTTGTTAATAAAAACCAAAATAAATGGATAACAGCAACCGCCATAAGCATTTAGTTTATGTAGAGAATATAAAAAAATATTTCAGATTTATTTGGGTTATATGCATATTCCCTATGCAGCGATTGTACACGCTTGCAGCGATTGTCTGTGTCCGCGAGGCAGATTTCTGAATTAGGAAACGTTTAAATTAGAAGTTGGCAAATATTTTGACATGTTTCAACCGCCGTCATTAAAATCTTACCAAATATTGGGTTTGCGAAGCGCGCTTCACGGTTCATTTGTTTAAGAATCACACGACAATATATACGAGTACACAGTTTTTAAATATAATTATTTCTTTTAAGTATACGAGTATACAGGGTGTTTCAAAAAACATGTGCCATCGCTTAAGGGCAGATTCCTTGTAAGAAACTAAGGCAAAAAGTTGATATAAAGATGGGTCCGCAGATGCTTCGTTTCAAAGATACAGGGTGTTCAATTTCTTAATTTTTTTCAGTTTTTCCAAAATATTTTCAAAATTGCTTCATCAATTTTGATGAAATTTACGTTGTGTGAAGTACTTACATTAAGCATAATTCTGACCATGAAAAGACTTTGACAGGTCCTCCAGATATGAGAAGACGGTACAATATTTTTCCAATAAAAACATGTACGCCACTGATTTTTTTCACATTTTCGTATATCGGTCAAATGGTATGTTAAATTCTTAACAAAACTTATCTCTTCATATTTTTTCAATTTTCATGTCGTTTAGGAGATAAATGTAATTTTATTAACCGTTTTACTGGTTTAGTTTTCCCAACCAACGGATTTAACATGTAAAGACCATTTAAAAATTTAGCGTCCTGTATCTTTGAAACAAAGCATCTGCGGACCCATGTTCATAAGAACTTTGTGGCTTAATTTCTTTCAAAGAATCTCCCTTTAAGCGATGGCACATGTTTTTTGAAACACCCTGTATACATACATATATACGTATGGTGTGTTAGGAAAACGACGCCGTCTGGTAATATTAATGGAACTAATGTAATACCTTGAGACAACTGGAATTTGTCATTCTACAGAGAGTAGAATGACAAATTCTAATGACACATATTAAATTATGTTTAAAATACTGCATACTTGTGAAATTTAGGAGTAAAAACTGCCCGTTACTAACGTAAATATCAAAAGTCAAAAATCGTTATTAGTTCCTTACAAAATACAATTTCAATTTGCATTTACCCCAAGGTGTGGAAATCGTCACTTTTTAAAAAAATCCTAGCGCTTAACAGAGATTAGAACATAATAGAGAAAAGAAACAATTTGAGATAAAAGCACAGTTTAAAGTAAAATAACTACATGAATACAATTTACTTTCCATTCACCCTATGGTGTGGAAATAGTTATTTATACTATAAGGGATGTAAGTAACATTTACCAGTCGAGGACGAATTTTGCGCCCGAGCGATAGCGAGGGCTGGCAAAAAAGTCCGAGACTGGTTAATGTACTTACATCCCATATAGTATATAACATTTTTCCCCCTCCCTGAGTTGTATGTTTACCAGAAAATGCTGGATATATTTTTGGATTTTTATTATCATTACATTCGATAGCATTCTCATTAAATTATGAAGGCAGCCGTGATCCGTTGCCAGAACAATATAAGCAGTTTTTATTTTATCAACAACGTCAAGTTGACAATTCATAGCGAAAAGCTTGAAGAAGTCGAATTATTTGATTCTGTGTGGACAAAATGGGGTAATTATTGATATTACTGTAAACAGCGAATTTTTTCATGAAATTTTGCACAGACCCTAATTTTGGGTCGTAGAACACGAATCCGAAGTCAGTTTTTGGCGGTCTCGAATGGTTTTTCCGCAAAAAATTTTTTTAACTTTTAGGTTACCCTTTTTTTATAGATTCCTTTAAGTTTCGACACTTTCACTTAAACATATCTGTAAACTTATAATTTTTATTTTATTTCGTCACACAAAACACCACATTTAGCCAAAAATAGTTAAGAAAATTGCTTTTTCCTATATAAAATTCCATTGTATTTGGTAGTAGACGCCATTACGTTCCCAGCTGTCAAATGTCCGGCGTTGCCAGGTTTACTTATTTTTCAAGACAAAGTTGTAAATTAGGAATAATAAAAAGTTGGCGGGAAAATGCGAAAATGAACCAAATTTAACCAAAAGGGCAAAAAGATGACCCCAACCAACACCCTGGGGCACCGATCCCTCTTCGCCTGCGAGGAAAGAGACTGGTCAGGGCCCCTAACCAGGTGCTAACCCTGTTCCGACCTTAGGGTGCCCTCCGATCCACCGTTCGTATCAAAAACTTTTCTAAGTCGGTGAATTAGGTGACAGATCTAATATTTTCGATATAACGGTGGTATAACGGTGGATCGGAGGGCACCCTAAGGTCGGAGCAGGGTTAGCACCTGGTTAGGGGCCCTGACCAGTCTCTTTCCTCGCAGGCGAAGAGGGATCGGTGCCCCAGGGTGTTGGTTGGGGTCATCTTTTTGCCCTTTTAGGGAAAATAAAATGCTATCTGTCTTATTTTACTCTCATATTGCCATCTCTTTTTTTGGATTTATTTATGGCCGGAAATTGTTAAAATTTGCGAGAAAAATGTTTTGTAAACGTGGCAACGCCGGAAAATTGACAGCTGGCAAAATAATGACGTCTAGAGCGATAAAATGGAATTTTCTATAGAAAACAGCAATTTTCTTAGCTATTTTTGCCTAAATGTGGTGTTTTGTGTGACGAAAACTAATAAAAATTATAAGTTTACAGATATGTTGAAGTGAAAGTGTCGAAACTTAAAGGAATCTATAACAAAAAGGTAACCTAAAAGTTAACCTAAAAGTTTTCCAAAAACAATTTTTTTTTGGAAAAACCATACGAGACCGCCAAAAGCTGACTTCGGATTCGTGTTCTACGACCCAAAATTAGGGTCTGTGCAAAATTTCATGAAAAAATTCGCTGTTTACAGTAATATCAATAATTACCCAAAATGGATGTTTCAGACATAGAAGAATCAGCAAATATTGCTTGTTTATCTCTACTACCGGAAAAGTCGAAAAAAAGGTATGAAGCAGCATATAAATCCTTTAAGAATTGGTGCCAAAGCAAGACGGCTACTGCAGTCTCAGAAGCCTTGTTTTTGGCGTATTTCCACGAGGAAAGTGCTTTACTGAAGTCCCCATCAAGCTTATGGTGTGAGTATTCGATGTTGAAGTCCACCCTTTTTATAGAGGAAATTATAGATATTTCTAAGTATCCAAAACTTCGAGCATTTTTGAAAAGAAAAAATGATGGTTACAGACCCAAAAAATCGAATGTGTTTAACAGGGAAGATATGAATAAGTTCATGCTTGAAGCCCCCGATGATATGTACTTATTGATGAAGGTCGTAATGGCAATGGGAGTTGCTGGGGCGTGCCGTTCTAATGAACTCTGTGAAATGAAAATGGACAATGTTAAAATAAGTCAAGAAGTCATAATTGTGACCATTCCTGACTCCAAAATTGGAATGTCACGTACATTTACAGTGACAAAAAGTGACGACACTCAGGTTTGTCATTTCAAAATAATTCAAAAGTACATTGATATAAGATCCCACATGACGACTATTAATCCGCGCTTCTTTATGCGATATCAAAATGGAAAGTGCTTAAACCAGCCTGTTGGGAAAAATACGTTTTCGTCAATTCCAAGTAAAATTGCGAAATTTCTAAAGTTTGAGAACTTCAAAATGTATACTGGACACTCTTTTAGAAGAACGTCGGCAACTTTATTAGCAAATACTGGAGTTGATGTATTAGCTATCAAGCGACATGGTGGATGGAAATCCGCTACTATTGCGGAAAGTTACGTAGCTGAGAGCCTCAACAATAAAAAGGAAGTAGCGAATAAAATTTTATACAATAAGACCCAGCCAGAAGTCTCTTGCAGTGCTTCAACAGTGACAGAAACATTGGTTAGAAATGAAGGATCTGTGGAGTCAGAAAATGTAATACACATCAAGAAGAAACGAGAAAACGTGTTTCCAAATTTTGTTAATAATGTGAATAATTGTAATAATTGTACCATTAATATTCATTTCAATTAATATCACCGGATTTTTGTAATATGTTGATGAAATCAAAAATTAAAGTTATTCTTATAATAATTTCAGATTATTATTTCCCTAGGGATGTAAGTTGACTTACATCCTGTCGTTAAGGGCAACCAATACCTTGTTGAGTAACTTTCACTTCCGTCTGTCAAAGCAGTGTCAAAATAGGTTGCTTACAATACAGGGAGGGGGAAAATGTCATTTTTTTAAACTCCTAGCGCTTAACAGTGATCAAAGTGAAAAAAAAAACAAATTAAAACACATAAAATCTAAAGTAGTAAAAACTAACTTATCTAACACAGAAATAACAAAGCCAGACCATCCGTGAGGAACTCCTCCACTATATAATAGGCCTTCTTAACCAAGAGATCTTTCAGTTTTGAAATTTTTTAGAGATAGTTGATGTAGGCTCATAGGATAGGAAGTCTATTAAAATTTTTATTATTGCGCAATGAACATTTTTCTTCTCTTCTCCTCTCCTTCCCCCCTCGTATCGTACAAATGCGTTCTATTTTGTTGTATAAATAAATTTTCATTTGATTTTATAAGTTAAGGGCACTGTTAGAACACCAAGGTCCCCAAACAGCTGTCTGCAGGAATCCCGCCTTTTAAGGTTAAAAATACTTCTTATGCATCTCTTCTGCAAAATCAGGATTCTTGCCACCTCAGAACTGTTTCCCCAGAATATTATCCCTTACCAAATTTGAGAGTGCACGCAAGCATGATATGATGTCAAGGAGGTCTGTACGGATATGTTTTGCGGTAGCTAACTATGCGTTAACGATGCGCGACATGTTGCTAAGGAATGCATAATTAGTTAAATGAAGTGGAGGGATAAACATGGTACTATTTCTTGTTCTATGTACTAAATTAAAGGAAACAAGTTGAAGTAAATGGAGGTAACAGATGATACTATTCCAAAGCTTAAACATAAGCAGAACGTCAGCAGAAATCCGTCGTTCCTTCAAGGACCTTATACCATATCTATCCATTACAATATTATAAAAGTTATAATCAAAATCGTTATATAAAGGCCAGGGTACGTAAAAATGTGCGTTGAGCACTTTCGACTGTAATAATGTGACCCTGATAATATGGTAACCAAATCACAGAGGCATATTCGAGACCAGAGCGCACCAGTGAACAGTAATATCTTGATTGAGGCAGGTGAAAGGTCTTTACCATATCTTGAGATAAATCCCAAATTTTTAAATCCCTGCTGTACTGTTTTATCGATATAAGCTTTAAAAGAGAGTTGGGTGTCAAGTAGTACTCCCAGATCTCGAACCTCGGTAACCGATCTGAGCGTTATGTCATTCAACAAATATCTGCGTGAGACTGGGGCTCTTGGAATGACTAAAAGTAAAAGAAAATCATTTATTTACATTCAGACTCAAACCGTTTCTTTTTTCAGACCACAAAGACAATTTATCAAGGTCATTCTGCAAGTTCTGGATATCTGTAATTTAAAAGAAAAGCATTTATTTACATTCAGACTCAAACCGTTTTTTTCAGACTACCAAGACAAGTTATCAAGGTCATTCTGCAAGTTCTGGATATCTGTAATGCTCCCACTGTCATTATACAAATTTAAGATGGTCCGCATTGGGCATTTTAGAAAGACTTTTACAGCACAATAGTAACTAGAAATTAACAAAAATAATTTGCACTTGCTACTATATCAATTCTAGGCAAGATATTTTAAATATGAATTCAAAATTTTTGTCCCTAAACTTGGGTATGCCGGGCTAAAATGCAATTATTTTTGGAAATTTTAACTAATTCTTGTATGTAAAAATGTTTCAGAATATCCAATGTTAACCCTCTTAAATTATATACTTACATTTGAATATGCAGGTCATTGTGTTTTTTTTTATAAAAATGTGCTGAACATCTTTGCTCCCATCAGTATTTAAATAGCTATTTGCAGATTAACAAACCTTCCTCATTTTTGTTGGAAGAGATGGGTATAAATAGTAAATTTATCTCATCACTTTAAACTAGTTTTTAACTTTTCTAGTTAGGAAAGTAGTAAAATGGTAGAAGATAAGAAAAAAATATTACACTATAATAATAATTATAAAGTAGTGAACAAATTTATTTAAAAATATTTACATACAAAACAAGGAACAATAAAAAACGAGATTATCACTGAAAATGCTACAATACACATTCCACAAATATATATAGGCGAACAAATGAACAACACACAAAAAAAGGAATCAAACACAACTCTATGGAAGATCGCGGATCATCGTTGTCGAGTCGCACAGTCCTGTAAACTCGATTTACTATCACGCACTATACAAATAAAAGAAGATATGACACCGCGCAGGTAGGCGTGGCCATGAACGTCACGCTGCGAGTAATTCCGCATTATATTGTAAACGAAACACGTTTTTGTTAAGATCGCGTTGTGTTTTAAAGTTATTTTTTGGTGTTTTTTATATCACTTTTACGAGTTTGAAAGTGAAAATGAGGTGTGTTGTGTGATGTGGACAATCACTTACATGGGTTTATGCCCGATATTAAAGTTTTTAGCTCCCCCAAAGACAAAGAAACACAAAGTGTTTGGAAGCGTATGTGCAACCGAGAAGATAAGTTTAATGTGAAAAATGCTAGAATCTGTTCTAGATGTTTTAACGAAAGTGATTATGAAGGTAATTTAAAGCTTGAATTGTGTCATGTCATGAATGTAAAATATGTTTAATGTTGTTTACTCTTCAATAAAAAAGTTGACTGTGACACACAATAAAGTCGCTAAAAATCTCCACGGTAACGAATCAATAGACCTTAATCGAGAAATACGACAAAGAGACTGAAAAAAAAGGCTATTTTCTTAAAGAATAATTTCTTGCTTTGCCAGATTTCATAAATTTAGATATTTTTCTTGTATGGAATAATTTTTGGCATTTTAAGATTTTTTTAAATTTGAAAAATCAAAGAATACAAAAATACAATAATTTTTAATAATTTACTATTTAAAGTGTAAAAAAACAAAAAAACACTACCCTAAAAACATGTTTCCGTTACAAACATACAGATCTTATTCACCGCAAAAAATATTTGACAAATTATAGAAATAAACAAAATTCTTATTTATAACTTATTTTCGGAAGATTCTGTAGGTAAGTATATATATATTTAATAAGAATACGCCTCTAAATAAAAATTATTATCTTAATTATTAGGCATAGTTCTATTTTATAAAATTATTTACATTTTTTTTCATATAAATAAATACATAGAACGCAATTGGCAGGCAATTTACCAATATCTATTATTTTAAATTAATTTATCCCTTTATCTACATGATGATCTACAAGTCATATACTTTAAGATTTGTATTATGAGCAGGAGGTATATTGCCAATAGAATTTATATAAAATCGCCTATATCTAACTTCTCTAAATTGCGCGTTATAAAGTTCGAAAATAATCACGGCGTGACGTCATATACGACGGACGAATTTGACACGGTTTGGTCTCATATATTCCTTTCATTGTATCGTGCTATCACACGTGTTCATTGGAGAGATGACGGGAAAAGTCAAGTGTAATGATCGCGGTAACTTGGCGGTTAGCCATCTCCATTAAGTTTAAAAAGAAAAAGGGTCAGCCGCTTAAGAACCGAATGCGGTGCGAAAGCTGATTCTCGCAACTGGGCTGCCAGAATCATAACCGCGTTCGATTCGAAACTTAAGTATCGTGTCCGGTGTGGTTGGGAGTAGGGATGGGAATTTTTTTCGATATATCGATAGTTATCGATAACTATCGATATATCGACAATCGATAAATGTTTTAAAAAATATCGATATATCGATATATCGATAACTATCGATATATCGATAACTATCGATTTATCGATAACTATCGATATATCGATAACTATCGATATATCGATATATCGATAACTATCGATATATCGATAACTATCGATATATCGATAACTATCGATATATCGATAACTATCGATATATCGATAACTATCGATATGTCGATAACTATCGATATATCGATAATTATCGATAACTGCCGATATATCGATAACTATCGATATATCGACAGTTATCGATATATCGATAGTTAATTTCGGAACACCTAGTGCATTATCAGTAATTAATTTTTTAATTATTATAATATACTGCTAAAGCACTTCTCGTAAACCTCCAGAAAGCAGAAATTTGGTAAATATCGGCTCGAGCGAACACTTACGATTACGAACTACCTTTTAAATGTATATTAATGTATCTATAAGTATTAATATATATAATTTATAGTTATCGATAAATCGATAGTTATTGATATATCGGAGTTATCGATATTTATCGATATATCGATAGTTATATTTATCGATATATCGATAGTTATCGACATATCGATAGTTATCGACATATCGATAGTTATCGATATATCGATAGTTATCGATATATCGATAGTTATCGATATATCGATAGTTATCGATATATCGATAGTTATCGATGAATCGATAGTTATCGATATATCGATAGTTATCGATAAATCGATAGTTATCGATAAATCGATAGTTATCGATATATCGATAGTTATCGATATATCGATAGTTATCGATATATCGATAGTTATCGATAAATCGATAAGTATCGGCATATCGATAACTAAAACTTATCGATAGGTACCTTGCCGATGGTTATCGATAGGTAAAACCCATTATCGCCCATCCCTAGTTGGGAGTCCGTGACGCTTAGGTTAAAGGCTGGTAATTCATCACATGGAAATATCACGCGCGTACCGTAGCAGTCAGAAAATGGCAAGAAGAGCCGCCGACTTCCCACCAGTGCCGACAGGCGGCTGACTGCTTCCCGATTGCCGTTTTACTGGTTTATTGGGAGTGGCTACGGTCATTGCGAAGCGCTTTTCCAGGCCCAGGCCGTGCCGGCAACGCGATGGGAATTGGTTGAGTTACGCAGTTAACATTTTTATGTTTACGTAAGATTTCAGATAAATTATAAGAAATTAAATCAATATTTTTATAAAATTAAAATATAATGTTGAAAAGTTTGCATTATTAATATATAAAAATTCACTTTTTTATCTCCAAGAAGTTAATTAAAGCTGGGCTTCCCCCGCTTGATTTCACGGATCACACCCCTGTGTGAACAGAGTTTTTATTTTAAAAGTAAAACAAGTTTTAGTGGGAAAATTTATAGGCTCCGTCTGGCCATTCTTTTTCTTTTTGCTTTTTAACAACACGTTTAGCATAAGATAAGAGACAAAAGGTAAATAAATTAACTCTAAACTAGGGTAGAAGGTAGGTTGAAATCAAAATGGGCGTGACGGCAAATCTCGTCTTTAAAACCGAAAAAACACTGAATTTTAAAGACATTTTTTAAGCAGATCCAATTTATTGCGAGGACTCTCAAGCGAACAAAATGGAATGTATGGATGAAACGAAACAAGGGATAATAAAGGTAAACGAGTGTTTTTCGCGTTAAGAATTTCAAATAAAATTGTTTTCCTTAGAATACAAAAATCAATTACTTTTACGGTTTTTAAAGGATAATTAAGCGTTTACCTCAAGTTGATATTTTATTGGATCAAAAATTAAATTACGTGATTTTTTTGTTAAAAAAAATACCAATTTGTTTTGTTTTTAGTGTTAAACTTTTTAAAAACGAAATAAAGGCTCTAGAGACGCATTTGCTCGGAATTTTTTTGCGAACTGAAGGTGTTAAATAGTAAAGTAGGATCACTTAAATTTGAAATCGTTTGTTCTGCCGCTTTCGAGTAAAAAACGCCCATAAAACTGCAGACAAAGACCCGTACCGCGAGATACAAGCAAATGCACATCTGCTATTGGACGGAGTGCGGTTCGAATAACAGTAGACTAAGTTCCTGAATGTCATAGGCCACATTAGCGCTTTAAAATTTCCATATTAGTCAGTGAGAAAAGGACGATTTTTATTGGCCAGCGTTAGAACCACAGTAATCTGTCACCAGAACATCTCAATTAGTACCTAAAAGTTGTTACAGTGATATTGATGTAATCTTTTCGGTCAAATTTGGATTCTATCTCGAAATTCGTTTAAAATTGTACAGAAACACAGCCCCACAAAAAAAAGTTTTGGAACTCCTATCGAGACAACTATATCCCTATGTAATTTTCGACGCTGAATCCGAATCCGAGGTCAAAGAAATCGTACACCCCCAAAATCAACCCCTAGCGCTAAAAAACACCCCCTCGGCGGGGTAAAAATGACCTAACGCTCCACGAATAGTCCTAAATCTCAGTAAATCGAATTAAATATAAACACGCATACATACAGAGTTAACACTACTTTCCATTGAAAATCACCCCCATGAGTGGGTGAAAACTACCCCTCATAAAACAGGAAACTTAAAAAAATGCAGTATTGCAAAAAAAGCTTACGATGCCCAGTTTTTTTGCAAAGAGTGAGTAACTGCATTAGTTCCGATGCGATGCTCAAAATCTACCCCCATAGAGTGGCGGAAACCACCCCTAAATTAAAATTGCAAGGAAAATCGGGGAAAAAATTTTGTCATCGTGCCATCGAGACAACTGTATCCCTATGTAATTTTCGACGCTGAATCCGAATCCGAGGTCAAAAAAAATCGTTCACCACCAAAATCAACCCCTAGCGCGAAAAAACACTCCCTAAACAGGGTAAAATGACTTAACACTCCACAAATAGTCTCAAATCGAATTAAATATAAACATTCAAGTATATAACGCATAAATAACACCACTTCCCATTGAAAATCACCCCCATAGTGGGTGACAACTACCCCTCAGACAACAGGAAATTTTTAAAAAACTGCAGTGATTGCAAAATAAGCCTACGATGCTCAGTTATTTTTGAAACAGTATGTAACTGCATTAGTCTCGATGCGATGCTCAAAAACTACCCCCATAAAGTGGCCGAAACCACTCCTAAATGTAATTAAATTTTTTTATTGCTAAGTTTCAAAAAACTGCACATGATTTTCTGGGAAATAAAAGAGATACAAATTATAAAAAAGTTGTTGCAGAAATGATTACAAATTTCAAATCTTTAGGGTGCTTGAAACTTCATTTTCTCGATTCCCATCTTGATTATTTCCCAGATAATTTAGGCGACTACAGTCACGAGCAGGGTGAACGCTTTCACCAAGATATATCAGAAATGGAAAAAAGGTACCAAGGAAGATGGGACGAACACATGATGGCAGATTACTGTTGATCCTTAAAAAGAGAGACGTCTGAAAAGCATAAACGGCAGTCGGTCAGAAGATCATTCGAAAACAAATGCAAAAGATATTACAAAAAGAAAGAATAAATTTAATTGAATTAAGACTACGGGTAAATTTTTGCTACTTCATAATATGGATACTTGTCAAGTACGTTGTCGAAGATTCTTCGTAAATAAGAAAATGCAGATGTTTTGAGCTTCTCTAAAAGGTACTGCAACTGTTTTTTGAATTTCTTGTTATGTGAGGGGTAATTTTCACCCTCTAATGTAATGTACATCAACAAGTCGTGCTGTGGATCTCGTAATAAAATAGCTGGATTTCTAACAAAAAAATGAAAACCTAAAGATACAAGAGTGTTTAATCTTCGATCCAGTTGATAATGAAGGTATATGTAGCAAAATTTGGGTGTTGTTTGTGTAATTAATAGTAAAAACGTGATATTTGTTTTTCGGGTGTGGCGTCATTGGAACGTTATCTGTCAAGAATCAAAATACTTGAAAGCGGTGTGTCTACCGTTACACCGGACGGAACAATAAGTTTTTTATAATGACACGACAAAGATCACACCAGTGTGGAGTGTGCGGCGAAAACGTGACAAAGAGAGATTATGGAC
The DNA here is from genome assembly GCA_963971165.1 of Philopedon plagiatum. Lineage (NCBI taxonomy): Eukaryota > Metazoa > Arthropoda > Insecta > Coleoptera > Curculionidae > Philopedon > Philopedon plagiatum. Next base: position 23,817,834 of record OZ020193.1, on the reverse strand, counting down.
TCCAGTGTAATGGATCGTGTAAAAAATGGCATCATAAGGAATGTACTGGGCTTTCTGAAGTAAGATATAGTAAATATGAATTGAATCGTAACATTAAATGGTTTTGCAAGGGATGCAAAGAAAAGGATGAAGCCATAGCTACAAATTCTACAAGTGAGAGTGATTATGAATCTGCTGGCGATGATGCTGATGGGAAAGGCACAAAAAACAGGAAAAACCAAACCAGTGTGATGAAAAAATCGCTTGGCACCTCAAGAAAGGCAGAAAAACCAGGTGACAAGGCACTTGAAATAGATGTCAATGCAATATTAGCTAAGGAGAATCCAACTATGAAGGAGGTTCTTTTGGTCATAAACAGAAAATTCCGAGACATGGAGGAGTCTATGAACATTCACAGCAGTTCCTTGGATGAAGTTCAAAAGAATTTAGAGATCATAACAAATGAAAATAAAAAGTTAAAGAAGGAAAGTGAACACATGAAAACCACAATTAAACAACTACAGAAGGATGTTCTTGCCCTCCAGTTGAAAACTCCAAATTATGATGATGAAAAAAACCAAAATCTTTTGATATTTGGAACAAATGGTGGAAATGGCAGCCAAAGGGAGGTTGCAAACATTTTCAATAAACTGGATATAACATGTGGTGAGGATGATTACAAAGTGAAATGTCTTCCGACTGATAAAATCCTTCGAAGCCACTTCTAAAGTGCGCCAGGCTGTTTTAGAAAATCGAAAAAAAAAAGAGAAATTTGACTACTTTCGAGTGTGGAATTGACGGTGAGTCAAGAATAATATACATAAATGAAGATCTATCTAAGGATGTTAGAATTTTGTATAATAGGGCGAGAAAGCTAAGAGAAAAAAATTATAAATATGTATGGGTGAAAAATGGTCAGGTGTACTGTAGGAAGGATGATATTTCAAGAGTAATTAGAATTGTAAGTCCTATGCAGTTGGATGATCCTCTGAAATAGTAAGATAGAATAGGATAGGGAAGTTGTACTCAAATGCAAAATCTGCATTAAAATGGCAGCAAAAATAAAAACTTATTGTGATATTGGGTTGTATAATGCTGAAATGCACCCAGTAGATCACAACTTCAGTATCTTGTACTTGAAAGCAAGGTCTCTAAAGAATAAATTAGATGAAATAGAATTATTGATTAAAAAAATACATCATCAGGTTGACGTGCTCGTGGTGAGTGAAACTTGGATAAACAAAGATGAAGTACTTTATTATAATATACCTGGCTATACGGCGGTGTATTCATGCAGAGATACTAGGGGAGGTGGAGCAGCCTTATTTGTTAAATGTGGTATTCAGTTTAAGACAACCAAAATAGTCACAGAAAATAATTTATCTTTTGTGTCGATTGAGATCCGAGGGCTGGATGGAGTTATTGCGGCCATTTATAGCCCTCCAGGCAGTTATGATTCCTGTTTAAATTTTCTCGATGGTGAACTGTCAGGTATGGCTCGTGAAAGGACTTGGGTGATTGGAGATACAAATATTAATATTATTGCTGATAGTAGGGAAGCAAGGGGTTTTTCAACCATGTGCCAGTCAAATGGTTTTCACTTATATAATGTGCAGGAGCCGACTCGTGTAGCCGGAGACTCTAGAACTCTGATAGATCATGTCATTACTAATGTCGATAACTTCACAAGTCTATCTATCATAGGAAACTCTATTAGTGACCATGAGATACAAATACTTCATTTGCCACTGAATAAGAATCCTGACAAACCTAGATACTACAACAAAAAGGTTGTGGACTGTGCGGCTGTTAGGAGAGATTTGTGGTCACTGTATCTTGCATTTGACGAGGAAGTCAGGGTGTCTGATAATTATGATAAACTTGTGGCGTGCTTTCAGGATAACACTTCCCTCGTCACAGTAAAAGACAGATTCAGACCTAACTCAAGGCCGTGGTTTAACTCTGATGTCTTTCAGTCATTAAAAACTAGGGATTATTACTACAGGAAACTGAAAAGGGAACCGGAAAATGACTTTCTGAGGGATAGATATAGGAGTGCTGTGCAGGCGGTGAGAAGGAAGATTAAGTTGGCCAAAAGTACATTCTACAGTGCAAGATTTGGGCAGATAGGTGAGAACCCAAAGTGTGCATGGAAATTGATAAACTCAATAATCAGAAATAAAGAAATCACCCATGATGAGTCAGTTAAAACGTTGAAATGGTCTGGAAGTACATTAAGTGACCCAAAACAAATATGTGAAGCCTTCAATGAATATTTCACTTCAGTGGGAAAAGATCTTAGTAATGGTATACCAATGACACCACTAGACATCAACAATGAACGAACATCAGACACTAGAATGAGTTTTGCAATGGTGGAAACACGGGAGGTTGAGGAGATTCTGGCTAGCTTTGAAGTATGGAAAGCTGCAGGTTGGGACAGTATTGATGTAAAGACAGTACGTGACTGCAAGATCGCGTTGGTTCCTGTGCTTACCAGAGTGATAAACCAATCTCTTAGAACGGGTGAAGTACCCTGTGGTATTAAAAAAGCTGTAATTAAACCTCTGTTCAAGGATGGGGATAGCGAATCACCTTCTAATTACCGGCCAGTATCGGTATTGCCTTGTCTTTCTAAAGTATTTGAGAGAGTAGTGAATGGTCAACTGCTTTTATATTTAGACTCTGTTAAGTATTTATCAAGGTGGCAATACGGCTTCAGAAGACTGAGCGACACTGGTTGTGCGGCTGTTGATCTTGTGTCCGAGGTTCAAATGGCCATGGATGGGGGTCGTCGTTGTGCACTTGTGTCGCTTGATCTTTGTAAGGCCTTTGATACTGTGGATTTTGCGATACTGTTATGTAAACTAAGAATCATGGGTGTCTGTGATATGGTCTGTGACTGGTTCGGTAACTATTTGAGCCATCGGTATCAAAAGGTCTGTTTGAATAATGCTACTAGTCAATTTAAAAACATTACATGTGGAGTACCACAAGGTTCTGTTTTGGGACCGACTCTGTTTTTAATATATGTTAATTCTTTAACAAACTTGCAACTGAAAGGAAAGTTGAGGTTATATGCAGATGATGCAATGATTTCTTATACTGGGGGAACAGTCATGGACATGCGTCACAGCATCCAATCAGATTTATTGTTGATTGAAGGCTGGATGAAACAACATAAGTTAACTCTTAATATGAATGTCTTGTCTTTTATGGATGGGTAGAAGGATAAATGATGATGTGGGTGATGTGAGAATGTCCAATGGAATATTAAAGATGACAGAAAAAGTGAAATTTTTAGGCCTGGAGATAGACCGAGCTCTTACGTGGAGGGATCATATCGAAAGAGTCGCCAAAAAAATAGCAGCTCCAACTGGTGCTCTAAAAAGGCTCAGTTACTGTGTTCCAAAAAATTTTTTAAGATCATTGTATTTCTCGATGGTACACTCACACATCCAGTATCTAAATATAATCTGGGGTTCGGCTTGTGATAGTGCCTTGAGACCATTAGAGATTTTACAAAATAAAGCGATAAAGAATCTATACGCTCTAGATAGATTATATCCAACTGTATTACTGTATAAGAATTTTAACATTCTTTCAATTAAAGATATAAATTATTTACAAAACGTGATTTTCGTTCATCAAATTATTAATAACACCAGGCACTCAAATATTCAGGTAAATTTCAGTTGATATTCATCAGCATTTTACAAGAAATAGAAATAATATTAACTTACCAAGCACAAGAACAAGGTTGGGTGAGGGCTCTGTCTATGGCCATGGCATGAGGTTGTATAATGGTTTACCGCATGGGTTCAGGTCCTTGGGTCTTAATCGCTTCAAGGCAACTTTAAAGAATTTTATAAGAAGTAGACGGTGACTATAAGGTTTGTTATAAGGAAAAATAAAACCAATAAATATCTTGTGTAATTTTATTGTATAAAACCAAACTTACATTGTAAAAAAAAAATTAAGTATTAGGCACATGAACGAGGTGTGATTGTATATGTATTGTGACTGTCTATGATCTTGTAGTATGACAATATATTTATTATATAAGTATGTAGAACAATATAAGTTAGCAAATAAGAGCGTCCCATATAAACCGTTCTTGTGGTTGCTGGGACTTGACTGTGATAAATAATAAATCAATAATGTTGATGTGGACTTTGGTGCAATGCAAGTATTCACATCCAAACTGCAGTGCTGCATACCTTTAGCCAATTTTAGCATCGATTAAAATAGAAATAACGATGACAAAATTTTTCCCCGATTTTCCTTGCAATTTTAATTTAGGGGTGGTTTCCGCCACTCTATGGGGTAGATTTTGAGCATCGCATCGGAACTAATGCAGTTACTCACTCTTTGCAAAAAAAACTGGGCATCGTAAGCTTTTTTTGCAATCACTGCATTTGTTTAAGTTTCCTGTTGTATGAGGGGTAGTTTTCACCCACTCATGGGGGTGATTTTAAATGGAAAGTAGTGTTAACTCTTTATTTATTTTATGCGTTATATACTTGAATATATTTAATTCGATTTACTGAGATTTGGGACTATTCGTGGAGCGTTAAGGCATTTTTACCCCGCTGAGGAGGTGTTTTTTAGCGCTAGGGGTTGATTTTGGGGGTGTATGATTTTTTTTGACATCGGATTCGGATTCAGCGTCGAAAATTATATAGCCATAGTCATAGTTGTCTCGATAGGAGTTCTAAAACTTTATTTTGTTTGTGGGGCTGTGTTATCTTAACTAAATTACTGTTGGGCGAATTCTATTTTAGATTGTGAAATTAAATTAAATATAATATCTCAGTAGCGCGCCAGCAATAAATGCAATATTAGACTAAATTCAATAATCCTTGTTACATTTCTACTTCTGTTATTTATAAAAAATTATTGTGGAGTAATTTTTGTAGGACAAAACAAATCTTAAAGGGCGGTTTTATTTGAGTGGTAATAAGGGTACTGCTTGTACGTAAAGTACGTGAAAGTAATTTACTATTATATAGAGTGACATAGCAGACACAAGGAAATGTAAACCTTGGTTTAGGTTAGTTCAGGATATTTAGCCATTTTTTTAATGACTTTTTAAGCCAATAGAGTTCATAATTCAAATTTAGAAAAACTGTGTCTTCTAAAAAATATACTTTCGCAAAATGTATGTTTAAAAGATTTTGTGAAAAACATAATTTCGGAAAAATTTTATAGATCCATTTCCGAAAAAGCATCTTTCGAAGAAGCCATTTTTCGAAAAAATTTACTTATTTAACATCAAAAAAGATGTTTGTTAAAAAAAACAGAATAGTTGGTCATCTTAGCTTACAGGACGGACTGTTTGATTAATATAAAAGTGTAAATATTGTAGCATTTTTTTATTTATGCCTTCGGCTCATTTGAGGGAATATACGAGTACTTACGTAACTGCAGTTTTCCTAAAATAAAATTTTCAAATTTGTTTTAAAGCACTTTTCAAAAATACTGCTTTTCAGAGGACATCTTCTTCGAAATTAAATTTTTTCGGATATTAATTTATTCAAGCAACGACTTTTTGAAAAAGTAATTTACGCGAAAGTAAGAAACCCAACCTAATCAATCCCAAAAAGGTTCATTTGGGTTTGTTCAAGATCTTTTTTCGTCTTTTTTCCGTTAACATTTTCCAAGCTACTAGAGTTCATAATTTATTTTTTTAAATACCGTTTTCGAAAAAAATATATTTTTAGAAAATGCAGTCCCTATTTTTTTTGAAAAAATATAAATACTTCCGAAATACGTGTTCTCGAGAAAATATTTCATAAATCGGTTTTCATCTTTGAAAAAGCTGTCAGAACATTTGTCATTATTTTTTAAATGTACAGGGATATCCAAATAAAAGTGAACAGTCCTTATACCTAACTTTTTTATTTGTAAAGATGGAAAAAAATGTTAAATATTTTTTTTATGTTCTTGCAGTCCACGAAGACCGAAGTCTAAGTAGGGGAGACCGGTGACAATTGTAACAAAAAACACATCTGATTTTTTACAACCTTACCTGTCAGTTCTAATTTTTTTTTGAGGATGTCCCCGAGGTTTGTAAGTAACCTAATAAATTCAGAATGTGGAAAAAATATCTAGTTTCTTGTTTAGAACATATAATTCAAGTCAATGACAAGTGTTTCAATTGACACCCGACTGGTGGCAATTGTAACGGACACAGGTGTCAGTAGTAACAGTAGTAATAACATTAAAAAATAAACAAAGAGTTACACAAATAAAAAAGTAGTTTTTTTTCTGTTCTGTTCTGACAAAAATATACCAAAAAAAACACGACAAATTCGTAACAATCTGTATTAGTAACTTCTATTAAAATATAAATAACAATAGTTGAAAATATACAAGTGCAAAGTAAAATATTCTTTTAAAATGAAAAATGCTAGATAAGAAACGTGGGTATGTTAACATTACTAAAATACTTTACTCTTCACCTGAGTTAAGTATATCGTTCGTGCGGAAGAAGGCTGTTTTGACTCCAAATTTTTAGCTTACTCTTATGGGAAAAATTTACAGTAATTTTAAGTTAATATACGAGTATTTTTTCTTCCGTATACACGGTATGAGGTCTCTACAAATGTTTGGTTTCATATTGTAAAGCGTTCTATAAAGAAATACATTATGATGATACACACTTTTTACATTGGTTTCACTTGTAACATGTTACAATCGTCACCTTTATTCATGTTACAATTGACACCAAAGGACATATATGATTTGTTTACATTATTAAACTATGTAATCTAATTCCTAGTGTGTTCTTATTATAAGATTATATAGTCAATATAATCCATATTTCAGTGGTATATTTTAAATATGTATTGAAAATATGGTTAAGAAATTATTTACAAAAGAAAATAAAAATAAATACTTACTTTTCATGTTGAAAGTCACGTTTCAGATCATAACAACAGTACTCATCAGAATTCTTAAAGCAACTAACACTATAAAGAAAGATCTGTCAATAACCGTTGAACATGAGTAACTCGGTTCGCGATAATTCGGCAGATGGCGGACGTATACTGAATGTTACAATTGACACCTGTCACAATTGTCACCGGTCTCCCCTACTGTGTACCCTGGGTGTACTGGGGAATTCGACTCACACATCCAGAGCTGGAAACGTCCGTCAGGACTTCACCAGCCCTTTAAGAGGATGTGTGGGGTGGTACCACCTCGGTCGAGAAAGAAATCCTCTACCACCTTCCATAAATCCTCTACCACCTTCCGAATGAAAGTTTTGGGGATTTTTATCAATCATTCATCATCATTCTTATCAGCAAAACAATTGAGCATCGAATAAAAAAAATATAAATCATCGATTTTCTCGCTTATTTTAAATTGGATAGTATGATTTTTATCATATTTTTGGATCGTAGGAGAAGTTATAAATTAAATCAAAAATAAACTAAAAAAAAATTAAAAAATAAAATTGTTAATTCACGGTGACTAAAGTATTATTGTCAACCTTGACATTAACTTTTACTTACGAAGAAAATTTTAACAGTTAGCAAGTATTTCGTTCGCCCAACCCAACTTGGATAGTTACGTTAATTTAAAGTATGTTTAAGCGAAATACTTTTTAGTTTGAAATATATCAAAAACGATTGAAAAATCGCATAGGGTATGTTATACAAAATATGTCTAGAACTTCTCCTAGAATCCAAAAATATGATAAAAATCATACCATCTAATTTAGAATAAGCGAGAAAATCGATGTTTTGTACTACATTTTTTTTATTCGATGCTCAATTGTTTTGCTGATAAAGATATATGAATGATCCATAAAAATCCCCAAAACTTTCATATTTAATATTTTTCCCATGTTTAAAAATAAAAAAGTTATAAGGCCTGTTCAGTTTTATTGGAATATCCCCGTACGTTCGAAATAAGCGTATTCGAGAAAATATTTTTGAAATGTTTCGTTAATCTGTTTTCGACAAAGATGTTTTTCGAAAAAAGTTACTCAAAAGGGAATGTTTGTAAGAAAAAATTATTTGTTTATTTGTTTCCTTTAGAAGCCCGAACGATCCGGTGCAAATTTTGATAAGATCGGAGTGAGGAATGTTTTCAGAAACAATCTAAGAGCATGTAAATCAAAAAGTCAAAAAAGGCCTGCATTTTTTATATAACATATTAGTATTGATCCATTATTCATATTTTTTTGGTATAATTTATTTTAAAGACGGCAAATGTTTGTTTTTGTTTATAATATTAGGAATGGTTAATGTTTATGTTACAATATTTATTTTTATAAAATTCGCTGTTGAAATAATTTTTGTACAAGGCCCCCCCCTAAGTCCGCCCGTGCATTAATGACTTGTATGTACAGGGTCTTCCAACGAGGACTGAACAGGGGCTCATTTTTGAGCTTTCTTGTATTTAAAGAAAAATCTAAAATAGCCAATCGATGTACTTTTTCCTGCAGAATTCAAAAATGAAACCAAAAATTTATTTGAACCAGAAATAAAAGAGTTACGCTATGGATAAGGTGTTTTTTAAATGGAATATAGCTTTTTTTATACGATCTTCGGAACGAGTGATTTCTTTTATGTCCGTTCTGATTAAAATAGTTAATATTGTGACAGCTATTTTTATTAAATTTTAATGTTTTATCCAGTATAATGTAACTTCAACCTGTTTCAAACATACACTAGGTAATAAAGGTAAAATCACCTTGAAATCCTTCAAAGTCAAAAAATTTGACAAATTTACTATAATATTGCCGAAATGAAATATTCATTAGATGAGAGATTGCAGATTGTTATCTTGTTCTACAAATGCCAAGAAAATGCAAGAGAAGCAAGGAGAAGATTTATTGCAATCTCTCATCTAATGAATATTATTTCATTTCGGCAATATTATAGTAAATTTGTCAAATTTTTTGACTTTGAAAGATTTCAAGGTGATTTTACCTTTATTACCTAGTGTATGTTTCAAACAGGTTGAAGTTAAATTATACTGGATAAAACATTAAAATTTAATAAAAATAGCTGTCACAATATTAAATATTTTAATCAGAACGGACATAAAAAAAATCACTCGTTCCGAAAATCGTATAAAAAAAGGTATGTTCCATTTAAAAAACACCTTATCGATAGCGTAACTCTTTTGTTTCTGCTTCAAATAAATTTTTGGTTTCATTTTTGAATTCTGCAGGAAAAAGTACATCGATTGGCTATTTTAGATTTTTCTTTAAATACAAGAAAGCTCAAAAATGATCCCCTGTTCAGTCCTCGTTGGAAGACCCTGTACATATCTCCGAAAAAAATATTTTAAGTCTTGTGGACATAAGTATATTATTTCACACATAAAAATAATGTCTTAACGTAAACCCATTGGTTTCTATTCAAGAGCATATTGACTTTCATATGTGGCAAAGAAATAGGGTCTCAAGGAGAAAAAAAGCGTTTTCATATTTGTGCCCTTGGAACAAAAGAAAATATCTCGTATTAAAATAGTTCTTACTTTAGTTTGTGCGTAAATAGGTTTTAAATTAAATAATAATTTTTTCAGAACAAAAGTGATATATTTCGGACATAGGTTTTGACTGCTCTTATAATAAGAGAACATGAAAGACATACACAATTTCGTATTAAAAATGTTCGCTTTCTTAGATAACCACTTGTTATCATTGAAAAAATATTTATTCAAAATCTGAGATAAAATATGTTAAACTTAGAGATATTTCATAATAACGTAGATTTGCATTAAACTAAGAACTAAACTGCTGGCCACTCGAACTTACACATAGAGATTTTTAGGCAAAATTTAAAGGTCAATATTTTCAACAGGAATGCAAATTTTTGAACACGTCTTGAAGATTTTAAGAGCTAGCTTTTTTCGGATTAAGCTGCATGACGTATATTTATCGTAGGACCATAGGTTTATTATATACGGGGTGATCAATGAAGTCATGCAAAAAATCAAAAAGTTTGTAAGAGTGAAATTTCCGCAAAAAATTTTTTTGGTCGTTGCAATATGGTTCGTTACTAAGGTAACATCAATATCTCTAGACGTTTTTGTCACTTTTTGGATTAAGGCCCTTAGGTCTTGTACACACTGCTAAACATAAAATTTGGGTAGCAAAATTTCTAAAATGCTATAACTTGATATTGGATTGACGGTTCTTGATAATTTTTACGGATTTGGAATCCTTGTTTCACGTAGATTTTCTATAATCTAAGCATTTTATTTGGGGGTTGAAATATACAGGTTGAAATTTACACATTATACCGGGTCGATAATAGACAAAAACGTAGGGTACGACGCGCTCTACGGTTTGGCATTATTTAAGTTTTTGTAAAAATAAATTCTCACCTCAAGGTGTTTTTGTTTAATGTCCTTCTCACTGTTCTGTCCAAAACTTTCACCCCAGTTTAATGTCTCAAAGAGTCATTCAGTTTTATAGAGTTCTTTGTCTATAAATTATTACCAAAGACTAGGTATTTAAAGACAGGACACTTGGCAATTTTCCATTGATATTTGCCGTTTTTTTAGGGATTGCAGGAACCTTTAAATTAGGTTTAAAATTAGAAATTTTGTAAGAATTGACTTTTGGCCGTTGTTAACCAATCTTGTATATTGTAGAATATAATGTAATAAACTTGTTCTTGTCGCTACGTTTTTGTCTATTATCGACCCGGTATAATGTGTAAATTTCAACCTGTATATTTGAACCCCCAAATAAAATGCTTAGATTATAGAAAATCTACGTGAAATAAGGATTCCAAATCCGTAAAAATCATCAAGAACCGTCAATCCAATGTCAAATTAGAGCATTTTAAAAATTTTGCTACCCCAATTTTATGTTTAGTAGTGTGTACAAGACCTAAGGGCCTTAATCCAAAAAGTGACAAAAACGTCTAGAGATATTGATGTTACCTTAGTAACGAACCATATTGCAACGACCAAAAAAATGTTTTGCGGAAATTTCACTCATACAAACTTTTTGATTTTTTGCATGACTTCATTGATCACCCCGTATATAATAAACCTATGGTCCTATGATAAATATACGTCATGCAGCTTAATCCGAAAAAAACTAGCTCTTAAAATCTGCAAGACGCGTTCAAAAATTTGCATTCCTGTTGAAAATATTGAACTTTAAATTTTGCCTAAAAATCTCTATGTGTAAGTTCGAGTGGCCAGCAGTTTAGTTTCCCAAATCAAGTAGATACCTAGAGTTTTTAAAAAAAATATCGTTGCGATTTCAGCCAGAGCGAATTATTTTTTTGTTTTGAGCTCCTCCTATCTAAGTGAAAGAAATCTGAAATCTTAAACTATAACTTTTGAATGTTGTTAATTCTTAAATATGATGTCTTCCAATTGATAATTACGGTATTTTCGTTTAAGGAAATGACTTTAAATCGAACACAGAAGTTGAAATATATTTTTTCTCACTTTAAATCTTACTGTTTCCTTAAAATAAAAAAGTTCTCTTTATTTAAAAACTCAAGTGTTCCAAGTAAAGAAATATTTCTGAAAGCAATTATTTCCTTGAAACAAGACTTCATTTTTATGTGTGTTTATTTCCTTATTTGCTAGCGATTAGCAAAATTCATTAGTCGCAAAAATATTAATTAGTTTTAAACTATGATTTTGTTTTTGAGCTTTTTCGCAAATTTATAAAAAAAGAGCAATAACATACTTTCGACAATAATAGAACTAAATTCATTCTAGCAGCCTGCTGCAAAATGAAAATCTGTTAGAAACCAAGAAAATCGCTGAAATATCAGAATAATTCATAAATATTTAATGACGACTTATTAACAATGACAGGACAAAAACTACTCAAAATATAACTGATCAACTAGAAGATCTTAATTTTAACCAGTACTAAATATTAAACCTTCTTAGTGAATCTGACCGTTAATGTTCAGTTCGCTTGGAAGATTGGGATTCTGATAAATATATTTTCATTGCTTTAATACAACTTTTTAAATTGTTTGTCCCAACGTTTTACACATTATGTTGTTCTTTTTCGAGCGTTTTGTTGTCCTTGAAGCTGTTGTAGTTTATTACAGATGTACATACTCTTATTTTATAATAGTTTTAAAACATAATGAAATTAGTATTTCTAGATAAATATGTCCCTTTTATTTCTCGTTATAGAAGGGCCATTGATTACTTAAGTATAAAAAGAAAATCACATTAGAAGTTCAGTTCTCATCCATAATTTTAACTAAAGGAAAATCATTAATTTTCCCATGGCTTAATATCTGCCTCAGTGGAAAAATCCGAATAAAGTTTTTATAAAAAAAATCTTACCTTATAATATAAAGTTGTACTGCCAAATTTTCACATTTATTCACCTTGTGTCTAAAAGGTTCCAGTTATTTTTTATCTTTTCAAAATATTTACAAAGTTTTCGAAAATTTTGAAATAAACATTAAAAAATTAACTTTTTCACTAAATATCACTATTTTCCTACAACAATTAATAATTTCTTTCTAAAGTAGAACAAACGTCATTTTGTTTTAAACCAAAATCATAAAAAAGCGATAAAAAGGGTCCGCGATATACGTCCGATGAATGCGCGAAAGAGAGAGCTATGTCACCACCGGCGGTTGGGGACGACGACGTCTGACTGAAGCGGCGTCTTGTCAGAGCGTCGCGACGGCGGATGCGAAACATCGCCCGTGTGCTCAAGAGATAGAATTAGTTGGAATTTTAGATGGTATACAGGAACAGATAAAAATTTGCCTAGATATACAGCGTCAAATTTCAAAACAGAACGCTGAAATTTTTAAATTGGGCGTATTCATGTAATAAACCCTTTTCAAAATGTATATAAAAGAGGACAAATGCACCAAATTTTGCAAGATACGGAAAAATGTCACTCCTAATAAATGTTTTTGCTTGTAAAAGAAATATGATCCACGTTATAAAAAATTTAATTTTTTATACAGGGAGCATAAAAATAAGAAAGCGTTATTTTGCGTATGAGTAAACATACCTCTTTTATCATTTATTACCAAAAAAGCAAATACGAAATATGTTTTAAATTAAACCCTAAGAGGTATAGGATTTGAATAAAAATTTAAATATTAAAAGTAACGTGTTTTACCGCATTATTTTTTTAAAATTCCCAATTATTCTCTCACACCTTTAGCCAGAGTACTAGTTTCTACATATTAAACAATAATAACACCTATGAACACCAGGCGCGGCCCGTGAAATTTCAAAGTTGTATATCTCTGTTGCTACTTATGGGACCCATGCCAAATTCAGGTTTTTGAATAGTGAGCCTACTAGGAATGTTTTGGTAAAGGAAGAAAATATTTTGCAATTTGCGAAAAAAAGTTGAATTTTTGAATTGACCCACCTGGGAAAAAAATTAACACGCTTAGGTATTTTATTTATTATTTCTTCTAAACAAATTTTACATCATTTTGTCGACAATTAAATTAAATTTTAAGACAAAAAAATGTGGTAGTAGAAAGTTATAGTCATTTGAATTTTTTGTTAAATTATATTTCAGGTTTGAAAAAATTCAAATGACTATAACTTTCTACTAATACATTTTTTTCTCTTAAAATTGAAGAATTGTCGACAAAATGATGTAAAATTTGTTTAGAAAAAATAATAAACAAAATATCTAAACGTGTTAATTTTTTACCCAGGTGGGACAATTCAAAAATTCAACTTTTTTTCGCAAATTACAAAATTTTTTTTTCTTCGCCAAAATATTCCTAGTTTCACTATTAAAAAACCTGAACTTGGCATGGGTCCCATAAGTAGCAACAGATATATTCAACTTTAAAATTTCACGGGCCGCGCCTGATGAACACGTTTGTCAATGTCTTAATTAAATGAAGCCATTATTTAATCAAAATAATTCCTATTCAAGTACAATTTTTAAATGATACGAGCTTTTAATTAAACTCAAAAGAATATGACATAAACTAAGCAATGCAGTAGTGGTATCAAAATTTAAAAACTCATATTCCCCCAACTCACAAACCCCATATTCAGTACATCTTTCTAATTGTTTTCTTAGATATCTGAAGAAATTTCTTCCAGGGATGTTGAACGAACAGCCTGGGCAATTCTGCCTTTTAGCACGTCAATATTATTTGGTATTGAAGTGCCATAAATAATTTGTTTTAAACGGCCACATAGAAACATATCATCCGACGTTAAGTAGGGGCTCCGTGGAGGGCACAAAATTGGACCATTTCTACCAATCCACCAAATCCGCGGTGAAGCCATTCTATTACCTCGCCAGCGCAATGTGCTGGACAACCATCTTGTTGAAAATAAATTTTCTGGCGAAAATTGAATGGCAAATTTTGGAGTTCATCACCAAAAAATGTATTCAGCATTTCTAAGTAAGATATTCTACTGCAGGTATTATTAAAAAAATAAGGGCCTATAGTGCCATGGACAGATATCGAGCACCACACGTTCAGTTTTGTAAAATATTGTCTTCGCCTCATTCCTTTAAATTCAAGACTTTCTCTAAAACCAGTACCTGACATGCTCGGATGCTACAGTTCAGGCGCGACCCGTGAAATTTTAGACATGTCGTATCTCAGTTCCTACGCATGGAACCCACACCACATTATAGGATGTTACTACTGGATACTTTAGCAACATTTTCGTAAAAAAATATTTAATTTTAAAATTTGCGAAAAAAAGTTAATTTTTTGGGCCGCTTCATCTGAGATCTGAGAAAGTTCTGAAGAAAATTTTATTTCCAAGCTTTTTTCATAAAGTTTGTCAGATTTTATCGACAAATTCCAAATTTCGTGAAAATATTCTAATTTTCCTTCAAGAAATGACATTGTAAATTATTTCTTAGACAAAATATTTTATTTAGGGTAAAAATTTAAGATATTAATTTCAATATATTAGAGGTAATTCAATGAAATTTGAATTCTATCGATAAAATTTGATAAAATCTATGAAAAAGGCTTGGAAATAAAATTTTCTTCGGAACTTTCTCAGATCACAGGTGAAGCGGCCCAAAAAATTAAATATTTTTTTACGAAAATTTTTCTAAAGTACCCAGTAGTAACATCCTGTAATTTGGTGTGGGTCCCATGCGTAGGAACTGAAATACGACACGTCTAAAATTTCACGGGTCGCGCCTGCTACAGTTCCATTAGTAGAAAATGTACATTGATCAAAAAACATAATAAAAATATAAAAACGAATATTTTCACTTCAAATTTGGTCTCCCACGCATAAATAGAAATCTTATCTTTTCGCTTAATCTCCCTCTTCCAATGTTTGGTTTAAGTCTGGTAAAAAAATTATTGTAAACAATGTAAGTAGAGCATTGTATGTAATGTATTAAAGAAAGCAGAATGTATTAAAGAAAACCGTAATGCAAGTAACCCTAAGTTAGAAATTCAAAACTATACGAGTATATTAGAGAATAACATAATAATAATAATAAATATGTTTATTTATGCCAATAAAAATAATTTCAATATAAATATAAAATTGATAAAAGTAAAAAAGAAAACCAAAAAATGACAGTAGGATACTAGTTGGCATAAATAGGTAGGATTTTGATTTTTAAGAAATCATTCTTCCAATCCTACCCCTACTAAATAATTTTTTATATTATTTTTAAAAGTTATATAGCTTAAGCCCCTTAGACTAGAAGGAATATTATTAAAAATTACAGAAGATGTATATTTAAACGAAGACTTATATTTTTCAGTATGAAGTTGTGGTATTTCTATTGCGTTCTGATTTCTAGTATTAACATTATGAATATTATTCCTGAATTCAATTTTTTCAAATAAATATCTAGGTTTCTGAGTTAAAATTATTTTATATATAAAACAGGATAAGTGGATTTCGCGTCTTTTTTCTAATTTCATTATATTATGTTTGTTAAAGGTAGGTGATATGTGATCATATTTTTTTAGTCCTATTGAAAAACAAACACAGTTATTTTGAAGAATTTGTAATTTCTGTTTATCTTCGTTACTGATATTTTTGTGATAAATTATATCACAATAATCTAATCCACTTAGAATAATTGAATCAACCAGCCTAAGTTTAGTATCAGTATTTAAGTAGTCCTTAAATTTATATAAAATTCTTAGTTTGTAGTATGCTTTGTTAATTATATTTTTTATATGTTCATTAAAATTTAGATACTGATCAAAAATTACTCCAAGATTTTTACCATATTCGATTGAAGTTATCTTAAAATTATTGTTAAGAACAATTTTGAAAACAGAATTAATTTTTATTTTAGTGATTAGTGTTTTAGGACCAGTTAAAATTAAGTTAGTTTTATTTTCATTTATTTTTAATCCATGATCAGTTATAGTTTTTGAAATATTTAAAAGATCCTGATTGATGAAAGAAATACTATTTTTTAAATCTGTGTATTTGATTGAGTGGTATATTTGAGTATCATCTGCAAAAGCTAAAAGATTGCCGTGTTTAATTGATAAATGAAAATCAAAAGTGTATATAATAAACAATAAAGGGCCTAACACTGATCCTTGTGGAACACCTCTAGAAATCGGCAGTGAATTTCTAGAGGTGTTCCACATATATTTTGAAAATTCTGTGCTCATGGAGGTTCTAAAAGCATTTAATCTTAAGAAATAATTCTAATAGTGCTGAAAGGTGGCGTATTCGCATGCCAATAAAGGGAAAAATATTGAAAAAATTCCTATGCTTAATCTTTAATTCGCGCACACGGCCTAAAGTTAAAAAAATTACAAAAAACACCAATTATACTGTAACGCTCGAATGTTACAGATTAAGTTTTTCGATTTCTAATAGCATCAACATTCTTCATTTTGGTTACCTGATAATAAGAAAAATATTTTAAATCATCGCAGTCTAGATTTTAACTTCCCGCACAAGGCATAATGTTGGCGAATTTTGATAAAAAAATTGATGTTTTTACAGTTTTACAATCAGACGCACTGTCGTATTAAAAATATATACAAGGCCACTTTATAGACAAATTATGAGTGATTTTATATACAGAGTGGGAACTTTAACTGAAACAAATTCGCTAGATGTTTAGGAAAAAATATTTGTCCCATTTGCAAAATTATTTTTGCTGAAATTACCCAGAACTCATCACGTGGAGGTGGCTGCAATTCGAGTTCGACTGACGCCCTTTCCCACTATCCAACCATTCAGGACAACCTGTTGAGCATGTGGAGTTCAGTAAAATCAAAAGTAAGATTTCAATCATTTGAACGTGTAAGCGTTGAATTGCTTGAGAGAATTATAAGTTATGTTTCTGCAGAAAGTTGAACAAATGCCATTAGACATGTAAATGAAATCAAAAGTTCAGATACATAGATAACGTTTAAATGCTCATAGTTAGTGTAGATGACGAAGACTGCGATATCAAAACATAATTGGTTAGTCATCGTGACGCTGTAAATACACTTATCAACAGAATTAAAGGGTCGCTTTTTTAATAGTTTTATCTTTCTCACGAAATTAACTAGAATGTCGATGTAAACATATTTTGTTAATGAACCATTCTTATCATATTTCACTAAATTCGTTTGTTTTTCTTGCGTTGCCAAGAAACAGTGAATAAACACGTTGACTTTGAACGATAATTTAAGTGATTATACGACTTAATTTATTTTTCAACTATTCCCAGTTAATATCTTTTTTATTCAGACCATAAAATATTGGTGCAACGTGGTGAAAAGAGCAATGAGAAGATATCTCAATCCAGTAAAAGTGGCTAGAGTAGTTACTGTATAAAACAGCGATATGTTGCTGAACAGTTTAATGTAACTCATTCAGTAGTAAAGAGGCTGTGGCAAAGGTATTTGGAGACTGGTCTCGTCAAGAGAAGACCAGGACAGGGTCGCAACAGAAAAACGACCCCCGTAGACGAACGATTTTTAAGACTTCAGGCACTTCGTAACCGTAGCCAAACCGCTCTTAGCCTTCAAATGGAACTTTCCAGAGCCAAAGTAGTTCAGGTGAGCGACCAGACTGTTAGAAATCGACTTCGGGAAGACAATTTCAAATCTAGACGACCTGCGAAGAAACCAAAGTCGATCAGAAATCATCAACAGAGGAGGCTGATCTTCCCACGTGAACATTAAAATTGGCAATTGAGGCACTAGAGCAGAGTGATGTTTTCAGACGAGCCAAGGTTTAAGTTATGGCTGAATGATGGAAGAGTTAGGGTGTGGAGAAGGTCAAACGAGCGGTTTTTACCAGCACGTGTTAATGAACGCATAGCTTTCGGCGGTGGTTCAGTTATGGTCTGGGGAGGCATTTGGATAAACGGTCGTATTGAAATTCTTGTCATTAGAAATGGTGCTGTTACGGCAGAGAGGTACATTAATAAAGTCCTTGAATAACAAGTGCGGCATCAAGTAAGTGTCGTGGGGTAATATTTCATTTTTATGCAGGACAACGCTCGACACCATACGGCTAGGAGTGAATAATGAATATCTCGGCCAAAATAATATAACCACTATGGAATGGCCAGCTCTCAGACCGGACCTTAATCCGATAGAGCATTTATGGAATCAACTCGGGCGACGTATTCGTAAGCGCATACATCCACTAGATACATCAGTTCCCATCAACATATTGTTAAATTATCTGATTGTTTATCGTGATATGACGTTTCTATAACAATTCCTGAAAATAAATGTTCCAGTTAGTAGAGTGGCAAAGCTAAAGATCTAAGTGCCAAAATGTGCAAATTTGATGTTTTTCAGTCAAAGTATTCTATGTGCCTGCGCCAATGCGGTGTTAAATGATCTTAGTCCCAATTCATCTCCTTACGCTTTAAATGCTTGTTTAAAGTAGCGCCACCTGTAAGTCCGCTTGTTGTTGATGCGCCTAACTGATCTAAGTGCCTAAACGCCATTTTAGTTGTTTTAACCACAGCGCAGACACCCGTGCGTTATTACTTGTTTATGTTCACTCGCCTTATTTAGGTACGTGTAACGTGTAGAAAATAGATTCAAGTGCTTTTGCTGGTGAAAATATAAAACCTAAACCATCAAAAATTGCACAACGTGAGGCTAGGCTTATTTTTGGTTTTTGAGTGTAAGACAAGACATCTAACAATTAAACAAATTATTTAGATGTATTGTTTTTTTTTCAGGTGAAATGCAAATGCAAATGCTGTAAGGAAATAACTAACATGAAGGTTACACTTTTTGAATCATACCATAAGCTGGGACTTAATGAGCAAGGAAGCTATCTAATGGGACTACTTCAAGTTCTACCCATCCAGAGCCGCCGCCATGATTCTTATAATGAGTCATCGGAAAGCAGGAGACAATGTACTGTAAGTTTTACGGTAGCGGATAGGCAAGGAAATTTAAAGAAAGTGTGTAAGAAATCCTTCATGGAGGTATTTGCAATAATCCCTCAGAAGATTTCTACATTAGTTAAGCGACTAAAGCAGGGTACTACTACCTTTAAAGATAAACGTGGTGGTTCAAGAACATTCAGATACATCGCTCTTGATAGAAATATGGTAATCAGTCATATTAATAGTTTCCCAAGGGCGGAGAGTCACTACAACCGAAATAAATCTGAGAAGGAGTATTTAAGCAGTGATTTAAACCTGAACAGGCTATTTCAAGCTTAGAAAGACAATTATCCGGAGAGTATCATACATACAAATTTTATCGGAAAGTGTTTTTAAATGATTTTCCAAAGTTGTTCTTTAGGAGGCCTCGTGTAGACACATGCAAAATTGTGATTCTATTCATTTTAAAACTGAGAGCAGAGATGCCACTGAAGCAAAAAAGGTGAAAATCGACCTAGAGTTGCGCCACAGAAAAGTTGAAAAGGGGTTTCAAGCCATTCAGAATGCTACTGTACGTAGTACCTTACCGGAAACTGACACATGCACCTTTACCATAGACTTACAGAAAGTATTTCCGCGTCCAAAACTAACACACAGCAGCATGTACTACTGTCGCCAACTATCAGTCTACAACTTGGGAATTCATGTTACCGACACTTCAGATGGTATTATGTGTGTGTGGCACGAGGGACAAATCAGGTAGAGGTGGAAACCAGATGGCATCATGCCTGTTACAAGCTTTAAACGCTGGTGTTCTCTCAACTTATAAAAGAAATCTGTGCATCTGGAGTGACAACTGTGCGGGACAGCCAAAAAATAGAATGCTTCGATTTCTATACATTTATCTGGTGTCTTTTGGGAATTTTTGATATTATCGATCACAAATTTCTCATCTCAGGTCACAGTTTTTCAGGATCTGATCGCGACTTTACTCTAATCGAGAAACGCGCGAAACGTTCAAAAATTCAAACAGTGGAAGATGTGAAGAAAGTGATAGCCGCATCAAGACCTTCCAGACGATACAAGGTTTTGGATATGGGTGACTTGAAGTTTTTTGATTTTGATACAGCATCGTCAAAATATATTGTAACCTCAAAACTTCGTATTACACAAGCTTCATGGCTGCGAGTGACAAAAGAAGATCCCGATGTAGTCTTGTATAAACAAAATTTTAGTAATTTGGTGGGATAGGAGAAATGCCCTGTGCTTAAGAAGGGAATCGCTGTCGAAAATATCAAATCAGCTGAGCTTACCTGCTTACTAGGTGTCCAGTTCTTAAATGAGAATAAGAAAAAGATATACGTGCCGTGATGGAGTTTATCGATGAAGATAACAGGGAGTGTCCGATGAAATTACACTGTGGACTTAGATTATTTCCAAATATAATTTGATTTTCATTTTTTTTTTTTGGTTATATTTGTTTGCTAAAATTATTTTTAATCCACCAATTAATATGTTTCTGAAGAGTTTTAACGTTGAAAAAATAAATATTTGCTGCATTATTCATAGATGTAGAGTTTTTTTCCATATTACCACCAAAATGCTTATGGCACATAGATCTTTTAGCTCTTCCACTCTACTAAAATGTCGACATCAACGTTCAGATTCACTAAGAAAGTTTAAGATTTGGTACTGGTTTAAATTAAGATCTTATAGTTGATCAGTTATGTTTTGACAGGTTTATGTCCTGTCATTGTTAATAAGTCGCCATTAAAAACTTATGAATTATTCTGATATTTCAGCGATTTACTTGGTTTCCAAATGTTTTTCATCTTGGAACTAGTTGCTGTAATGAATTTAGTTCTATTTGAAAGTATGCACTTAAATTGTCCGTTTCTTGGTAAATTTGCGAAAAAGCTCAGAAATAAGTTCATAATATAAAACTTAGTTGTCTTATTATTACACTTGTCAGTTTAAAACTTTTGGTTGTCAAATTAGACCGGACTAGCGTTGGAGAATCTGGCTGCAAATTTATTTACAATACCGTCGTCCCAAAAAAAGTTTAAGCATTTAAATCTTTGACCATTTACTTTTTTTGAGAATTTTATTTACAACTTGTTTTTTAAATTATATTTCATAAAAACAAATTGACCATGGAAATAATTTTATTATTGCCATGTTCTATTGAGTCATAAAAATTACACTAGTTTCTTAACTAACTTCGGATGGTTGTAAAGGAATTCTTCTTCGGCAGTGGCGGCTCGTGCCATTTAGTTTAAGTGAGGCGCAGGTAAAGAAAAAAGCCCGCCGCAGGCGCAGCGCCGAAAGCGAAATTTTTTTTGGACCACGCCCAAATTTTAACAAATTTGGTAAATAATAAAGCACTCTGGGCGGATTTTCGAATTAATAAATAACACAGAAATTTAATAAGTATACCAAGGCTATAAAAAAAGGTATAAAAAGGCTCACTCTTCCCCCTCCTGTCTACACCCTTTCCAATACATACTATAAGAATGTTATTCTTAGATCGCCAAATGAAAAATTAGTTTAAATAAATTAAAAAATTACAACCAAAAAAACAGGTTAAGGAATCCAGGTAAAGCAGGCGCAAGTGCCTTATCTTCCCTATAAGCTCCCTTGGTAAGGTATATTTTGTCTTAATATGAATAAATTTCCACATCACCCGGGAGGTATTATTCCAATTAAACATTAAAAATTACCAAATAAACATGGCACTGATCACGGACACGCGTTGTTATAAAACCAACTACCAAACTGGGCGATCAAGAAGAAGAGATGAGAGATGAGAAGTTGACTCTACAACGTTGCCAAGTGTCAAACAGGCACCCACCTGAAATGATAGGGATTAGAGAACAAGTAATCTTAACTCTTTATTTGTTCTTTGTTGGTGGGTGTTAATTGTTAAATAATATATCATAGGACAATGGAAACATTTATCAATCATTTCCGACATATTTTTTATGTTTTTAAAAAATAAATTTAAATAATAAGTGTGCTTGTCCAAAATCACAGCGTACATTTGGCAACAAGAGGCCGCCGGAATCGCGCCTCAGATATGACGTAAATTTGCGTATTAGAGCCCCGGTCTTGTGCAATATAGTGGTGGGGGTGTGCATAGCATTTTGTCGCCGATGTGTGACGTACTGTAAGCCCAAATTTTTAAGACGACACTAAATATCACGGAAACCTCGGAAGCATTCGGCCCCTCCCGAAGAGCTTCGGCGAGAGGCGGGAATTTTGATTGATTTCCTAAGTTTGGCTCATGTTTGGCGTCAAAAATGCGAAACATCCTAACCTCAAATCTCTTATTTTGAAGCAAGACTATTGATTTTTGTGAATGTGTGAAGGATAATATGCGATACAAGAATTGTTTGTAATTTTAAAAATATGGTTCTATATTACATTTTGAGTACCTACAGTACTTAGCTGGGCAGTAAAATCGTTTAGTTGTACTGAATTACGTTAAAATCTTCATTTGTGTTCTTAATTTGCACGTGTTACATAGGTATCTAGGTATATAAAATTTAGTTTGTCATGAATCAATAAACAAATCTTTTGGAAAAATTTACTCTTAATTAGTTATTGAATGCAACACTATATTAAATAAAAAAACGTACATAATATTAAAGTCCTTTATTTATTTAAACTTACTTAGTTTTAAGAAATCCACAGTTTCGATTACAATCCGTAAGAAGAAACTGCAAGAAATTTACGAGTGAAATTTTCTTTAAAACCAACCTATAATCATACATAATATCACTCAGAATTTATTAAAAGGTAAAATACAATAATTATTAGCTTACACCCCTACACGACATGTACATTTGTACATATCCATACATTGTAATTTTTATAGTACAGTTTATACATCAAAATAAAACCTAAACCATAGTACAGAACTACAATTAGCGATTTAATAATAATTATAAAATACAAAACAAGCCCTGTCACCATTACCTGCCATACAAAATAAATATAAAAACCCTTAACCAATAATATTTCTTTCTCTTTAAAGCTATAGCAATCATACTATTTTTATGTTTCTTCTTCATTACATTGTTTCTTCATTAAATATGACACATCGTTCCTATTCAGCATATTTATTCTTTGAATTTTCTCAGATGTTACTTTTCTGGCATCGGAGATAATTCTGTCTACGGTTACACCACTACATAATTTTTGTAACTGTTTCAGTTTTTTTCAAGTTTTGACAAGTGCTATCTTCTAATCTCCTCTTCATGGCCCATTCCAGATCTTTATATTTATACGAGATGGGCAGACTCCATACATTTTTATCGAACCATCAGTCTTCTTCTCTCGTTTGGAAAGAGCAGATGCTAAGTAATTATAATTAAACAAATATTTTTCACAAATCAACCGTATAAGCACCATATTTTTCACAAAATGAGGCAAAACGATTTACAAATTACAAAAGCGAAGAGTTCAAAAAAGTGCCTGGTAACACGGCAATCAAAGACATAACCAAAAATACATAACTCTATAAAAAGGCGGCAAAGAGCTGTAACTGTAAATATATGGTTAGGTTAAGTCTTTGAGTTGTTCGCAAATTCAAATTCCCGCCACTACTACCTCTCGCCGAAGCTCTCCGGATCTCCGGAAGGGGCCGAATGCTTCCGAGGTTTCCGTGATATTTAGTGTCGTCTAAATTTTTAGGATTGTATTTGCTTCTATGCGGTCCGGCAACGATTGAAACCTTTATTAGAGTTAAAGTTGGAAGGGGTGCGCGCTAAATTTGAAAGATAATATTTTAAACCTCGATGGATATTCGATGTTTTGATACTTTTAATGTTTGTTGGTTGTTAGAAATTAGTTAGTTAGTAGTAAAACGTTTTATATTTAAACAAATGATGTATCAAAAATTTACATTATAACATGTGGTGAGGCCCGGCCTCAGTTGCTTCATACGACGAGCCGCCACTGTTCTTCGGTCGAGGTGGTACCACACTATACATCCTCTTATAGGGCTGGTGAAATCCATACGGATGTTTCTAGCAGATGTGTGAGTCGGATTTCCCCAGTATACCCACGGTATATGATAGCTTCGGTCTTCATAGGCTGTCAGAAGTTAAGAAAAAAACTGTGCCACCTCTGAGGTATACTGTTGGCTTAGGAATTTACAGAATGGTGTTTTGTACTGTAAATTTCATTGCAGCCAATAGGTCAACGGTAGGGTTGCCAGAAATCAAAATGTAAAAAATAGAAGATAGAAGATAGAAGATAAAAAAAGAAGAAAGGAAGAAGAAAAAAAAAGAAGAATTAACTTGAAAATATAGAAGTTTCAAAAAATATATAGAAGATTCAAATAAATCATTTATTACCATCATTACATTAGGTATAACTGCTAATGTATTAAAAATAAACACATATTAAGTAAACATATTCAGAAAAATGAAAATAAGAAGAACTAAAATAATATCCATTAAACATTATTTTAAATTCAACTCAAATAACCTCAACCTGAAATAAGCTCAAACCTAAAATATAATTAAAAAAAAATTCAAATGACTATAACTCTACTAACACATTTTTTTCTCTTAAAATTTAAGAATTGTCGACAAAATGATGTAAAATTTGTTTAGAAAAAATAATAAACAAAATACCTAAGCATGTTAATTTTTTTCCCAGGTGGGTCAGTTCAAAAATTCAACATTTTTTCGTAAATTACAAAATATTTTTTTTCTTTACCAAAACATTCCTTGTGCTCACTATTAAAAAACCTGAACTTCGCATGGGTCTCATAAGTACATACTAATAAGTAGCAACGGAGATATGCAACTTTAAAATTCATTGATGCTGGGCCAGAAGTCAAAAAATTATAATATTATCCTGACACGCCGAAATATAGAAGATTTTGCTTCTATATTTTAGGAATATAGAAGATAGAAGATTTTCGTTGAATATAGAAGACTTCTATTAAATATAGAAGGTCTGGCAACCCTAGTCAACGGTCTATTTTAAACGGAGTATACCTCTATATTTTTAATCGCATCAACTCGTAAGTATTTTAAATTTTATTTTAGGAATACAACTTACATTTATATACTTTTTAATAAAAAAGGTCATTGGAATTCTGCCATTTTCTTACAAATCCGTTCTCAAGATAAATTTTATTCTGGAATTCTGCATTCATTAGATATCTTATCAATATGCAACTGGGAAGACCTGTGTTACTACTTCTCAACTTATAACTGGATTAATTTGTTTTCCAGTTTACTCCTGTATTTCCACATCAATAATGTTAAAGGTCACTTGAGAAAACCAAAGTTTGTTACCATCCAGGTGTTTTCTTTGTTGCACACTTTTTATAAATAAAAAAAGTTGGTGTATTGTCAGGGTATTATGGAAATGAATGTATGAAGGTTATGTGCACTTTTTAGGTATGCATCCAACAAAGCTTTGTATTAAGTGCAAACATTTTAAATTTATTAGCACAGCGCTTTCGATCTTATAGGTCATCATCAGTGCTTCCTGAAAGAAAAGAATAAGCAGGTTTAGATACAGATTAAGAGTTTAATTTAGAGTTAAGTTTTATTTTGAAATTTAAAGGTGGCAAATTTTGAATTTGAATTTATTTTCATTTTTATAGGTTATATTTAGCTTGTCAGGGTGCCAGTCAGAAATCCATTTGAACGAACAACAGCAGAACATAGATATTAAAATATTTTTACATCACAATTAAAATCACACAATCATTTTACAAAACAATTCCAAATTCGGCTTAAACGGTCACATTTTTGATGGTGTAAGATCTGATAAATGATCATGAACCACGAGGTTGCTAAATCGCTAGGGGAAACATTTTTGTAACCAGAGAGACCTGGTGTGAAGCTTGGTTATAAATGCGCCACATTCAAATTTTGATATGAAAAACCAATCATTTGTAAATTCTATCCCTATGAAAAAAGTGAGTGGTAATTTATGTTATATTTAAATATTAAATTAAAGGGAAAGTCTGAGGGATTCTGGAATGAATGAAATCAAACTAATTCAAACCCAAACATTAAAGAAATGTCAAGAGCCCAAATCAATCGTATAAATGTGTAATGTTAGTAGTATGTATTTAGGGGGAAGTAAATAACAAAGGAAAGAAGTAGATGGGTGGGGGGATTAGATTATGCAATGGGGAGAAAAGACATTAAAATTAAAGTATCAAGGGTTTGGAAACCCCAAAAATATAAGAAAATTGATAGAACACATTTGTTAGGAATGTTAGGATTATTAGGAATTTTTGGTAAATGATTTAATTGTTGATGAGATGGTGAATGAATCTTAAGGAGTTTCGAAATGTAAAAAACTCAAAGAACATCAAAATTTACTTTCATATTTATTTATTTTTAATTAATTATAAAAGAAAAGTTGGACCCGCAACAGTCAGGTACCAGTTCGAGGAAGGAGAAAAATTATGTTTAAAAGACTTAATATGGTTCCCAAAGGCAGACGAGGATTTGCAAAGGTGCTCTAGTTTTTAAGGGTCAGCACCCATATTGGTCGCACTTGCAGACCCTACTAGAATTAGTGAGCACCTTTGCAAATCCTCGTCTGCCTTTGGGAACCATATTAAGTCTTTTAAACATTATTTTTCTCCTTCCTCGAACTCAAAAATCCTAAATAATATCAGCTCCAAAAATTTTAACCGCTTGGATTTTCTCGAAGACACAGCTTACAACACAGAATTAAAAACTCTTGTCTCACTACTCAAGTACAGTTAAATAGAAATTTTCTACCCCTACACAAATGCCTTATTTCCTGATTGATACTTTTTTCACCAAATTTCTTTATTTGTCTATATATGATGATAACACTGGTACCTTACTGTTGCGGGCCCAACTTGTCTTTTATAATTAATTAAAACTAAATAAATATGAAGGTAAATTTTGATGTTCTTTGATTTTTAAATTTCGAAATTCCTTAATATTCATTCACCATCTCAGCAACAATAATTAAATTATTTACCAAAAATTCTTAAAAATCCTAACAAATGTGTTATTTCAATTTTCCTATATTTTTGGGGTTTCCAAACCCTTGATACTTTGGTGTTAATTTATTTTCTCCCCGTTGCATAACCTAGCCCTTCCACCCATATACTTCTTTCTTTTATTATTTACTTCTCCCTAAATACATGCTACTAACATTACACATTTATACGATTGATGTAGGCTCTTGACATTTCTTTAATGTTTGGGTTTGAATTAGTTTGATTTCTTTCATTCCAGAATCCCTCAGACTTTCCCTTTAATTTAATATTTAAATATAACAAAAATTACCACCCCTTTTTTCATAGGGATATAATTTACAAATGATTGGCTTTTGATATCAAAATTTGAATTTGGCGCATTTATAACTAAGTTTCATACGAGGTCTCTCTGGTTACAAAAAATTTTCCCCTAACAATTTAGCAACCTCGTGATTCATGATCATTTATCAGATTTTACACCATCAAAAATGTGACCGTTTAAGTCAAATTTAAAATTGTTTTGTAAAATGATTGTTTGATTTTAATTGTGATGTAAAAATATTTTAATATGTTCTGCTGTTGTTCGTTCAGATGGATTTCTGGCTGGCATCCTGACGAGCTAATTATAACCTATAAAAATAAAAATAAATTAAAATTCAAAATTTTTCACCTTTAAATTTTAAAATAAAACTTAACTCGAAATTAAACTCTTAATCTGTATCTAAACCTGTTTATTCCTTACTTTCAGGAAGCACTGATGATGACCTATAAGATCGAAAGCGATCTGCTAATAAATTAAAAAAATTTGCACTTAATATAAAGCTTTGTTTCATTGATATTATGGAAATGGTTTAATATCTTGGAATGGGTGACTCCTGGGTTAGTCTACGGACATACCCAATGCTTTTTCCACTCAAATCATATTTCTTTACCATAAACCACGCTTCCAGCTGCGGCGTTGTCAAACTTAAATATTACCTTGGAATCTCATTTTTTTAGCAGTTTTAGTGAAAACCTAAAATAATCCAAAGTATTTTTACTTCCAAAGACACGTGTTACTAAAAATGTGTCTTTTATAGTTTAATAGCAATTATTTCTTCAATTAATATGGGAAAATATGGAACATACACTTGTGAAATTAGGTTGACTTTGTAAGCAGAACAAAACAGGCGCGGCCCGTGAATTTTTTTACAGGTGGGGCAAATTTTGTGGGCAACTAGTAATATCAACATAACAAGCAAAATATACGTTTTTAATTAAGAAAGGTTTTTTAATAATGTACCTTGTTCTGCCAAGACATTGTTTACCAACAAATAAACACAAAATATTAAAATTGCATTTTTGCTGTGACTTTTTTAAAATTACATGCAAACAGTTTGTTGCACTAATGGTAAAGGTATTGTTACAGTTAATACAAGTATCCAAGTTCTAGCACTACACTACTACACAAAGGACACAACACAAATATGAAGTAATATGAAAAAACATGTTACACAATAAAATTAGAAAAGCCGAAACAAAACAACTTTTTAATAAATACCTAAGTGACGGCGCAACGAAATGGAGAGTAAACAAAAGCTGTCAAAAGCTTAAATGCAAATACAATGCGCATATTAGGTAATTAAATGTTTTGAAATAACATATTCACGGAGCGGTTCGAGTGTATTTCCATAGTGGCCTGGGACAAGCCGAGAATCGGAACGCGAACGTGATATTATTGGTGAACCGTCAACAAATTTTGCCTCTTTTTAACTTCCTAAAGTGAGTATGTTTGTTTCTCTCTTAGTTTTAATGCATTTGTATAGACCATATAAACCTATGAGGTCAATTTAAAATACGGTCGAGCCCGGAGCAAGCTTGGCTTGATTCTTTATTGGAGAGTTTTCGCATTGCACTTGCATTTTTTTGAAAGAAAAGTTAATTACTTTTTGGTTTTAAAAAATGAATTAGCAGGAGGATCATTGAAAATAAATTTAGGTGGGTCATATACCAAATGACCTTATGGACGAGCCGCGCCTGGTTGTACCGTTAACACAAAGAATTATGACTTACCTATTACGTTATTGATGAGATGAGCATTATTCCTATTAGCTTAAACTCTCTGCTTTTAAAAAAAGGTTAAAAATCAAAACGCAAAACATTCATCCCGGTGGTTGCCGAGCCTCTAATAATTTAGCCTATGAAAGCCAGAGTGGTATAAGTCAAATACAGTAGTTATGAGATATTAAACCCCAAAGTTAAACAAGGTTAAAAACATGTCGAAAAACAAATAGCGAATGGATTTATGAGATTTTTCTTGGGAAAAGCTAAACCTAGATTTTGTGATATTCGATATTTCAAAAAAATATTTGTCCCTATTTTTTTGATATTTGTGACTTGGACCACACATTGTTTGTGTGTTAACATATTTCGTAGAAAAATTTACTCAACTTTAATTGTTTATTTCGGTGATCAGTCCGTGGCGCATGCAGATTTGTTAATCACTGAATACTGACTAACTGGTTTAGCGAGATTTCGATCGCCGGTAGCGATAGTGATTTGTCTTTCACGGTGACTGGATCATGGTGATTGATATATCTCCCAACACTAGTTTCTTGCATTCAAAACAAGTATTTTATTATTTAACTGTGTTAGAACAAAATACGGTAAATTTACTTTGCTGATTTACCATGATTTGCTCAAATCCCTATTGTATAAGGAATTTTCAGGTGGTCTAGAGAACTGATTCTCAATTTTACGTATCGATAGAGAATATATAGCACCAGGTTAAATCTATAATAAAAGCTCAAAATACGTCACCTACCCTATGTTCAAATGTCATAGAATTAATAAAGAAGGTTGTAAATGAAATCCCAGTAGGAAGTACCCGAAGCAGAGTTGCCAGATTGACAGATAAGATCGACACAGCAAAGTATTTAGAAAGCGTAGTCATATATTAATGAAATGTTATACTTTTCCCTGAAAATGCAGGTTTGGCAACGGAATAGTTTGGAAATTATTGCAGTCAATTTGTCAAAGGATAGGTATATCTTTGAACAGGCTTGACCATGTGTCATTTTTCTATTCTTCTGCTTCTAGCAAACTTAAGCAAATACTGTGCTCAAAGCTGCATTTCGCCAAAATACTGTAATAGAAAAGTGTGCTTGTTCTTCATTGCCAATGAAATGAATCAAAAATACCGTAAATATTTCCAATTTATTCTTTATAAGAAAAAAATTTTAAAAAACTAAAACAGTACTAACATAAGGGGGGCAAATTACTAATACTGTAATCTCCGTTTTGTGGACAAGGAGGACATTTCATTCTTCCGCTTTTTCTGTCATATTCTCCTATAAAAGAAAGGATAGCATTAATGGGCAAATCAAATAAAAACGGGTTTTTAAACAAAGCAAACTAAATAAAAAGAAGAAAATGAATTTTGTTGTAAAAAATCGCAAAAGTTCATCCTACGTCACAATACTGTTTATACGCTCATTTTTAAACGGTTTGGCATAAATAGATTATTAGAAAGCGCACGTGGAGGCTAGGCGGTTATGACGAAAATACAACGGTTTTAATCGCCAAATCGGTTTTAGGATTGAAGGAGAAGTAACTAAAACGATTTTTTAACCTTGATTTACACAATATATACTAATAATTTCGCTACACCGCACCGTTTTGAAGAGAGCATATTAATTTAACAACGCCAGAACCTCGGAGAGGGCAGCCGGAGAATGTTGTCACCACACTCAAAATTTAAATTTGTTGGCTCAACGGAACAGCGGATCGTAATGAAACTTGACATGGCGAAAGCTTACGTCGCAGAAAAGAATATACGCTACTTTTTATCCCGACTGGATAGGTAGCTCCGCCGGAGTACACATTTAAGTATTGTATTTCTCCAATCACCTGTCAACGGAGTTTAATAATTATAAGGTGAAGATGTAGAGTACTTTAGATTCAACCATGGTGGTTGAATATAAAGTACTGTACATCGCGGGATTTAATATAGTTCATGCATATGCCGACAAATAGCGCACGAGTATTTTTACATCGCTGCATATCCATATTGTCAATAGATGGCGCTGGTGTATTTAAATTATAAGAAGATCGTGTAATGTGACCAAAACCACTTCAACAATAAATTGAAATTGATTTATTAACTTCTTTTTGTCACTAACTGTTTACACATTTGAGTAAGTATTAGGTAAATCATTACCTTCTTACCTATATAACAAATGCGAAACCAATTTGCGTGTTGTAACTGAGTAAACTGAGAAACGAATCGCGATGAGCTTGACATAGAAGAATCTTACGTCACAGAAAATATAGGCTGCTTTATCCCGGTTGGATAGATAATTCCTCCGGGATATACATTCCGGAATGAGACCTAACGCCTCACGCGGCAACTCTGAACAGTATTTTATATAAAGGGTAAGCCACGATAAAAACTATTAGCCATAAATATATTTTTTTATCTGAGACAACCCACGTAGACTTCAAGCCGAAGTACTAACGTACCGTGGGCGTCTGAAGAGAAGGGAAATGTAATCTATTGATACAGGATTTAAAGAATTGTAGGTTGGGAGGGAAAGGAAATGCAGGCAATTTGTTCGATACACTGGAGAACCTAGGTATGAGTGAGCGAGAGAAGTGGGATGTTGTAGGCTTTTGTAGCAGGACAGTAAAGGGATGTATACATAACGTGCCTCTTGTTGTTCTGTTATGAACAGTCAAAGGAGGAATTATGACGGCTAGTTCTTCAGAGCAAAATCCGTGGAAGTACGGGTAGAAAACGAACAAATCCCCAACAGCGCGGCGATGAGCGAGAGAAGGAAGTATTCTGGTGAGGACTGGGTCATTGACGAGTCGAATGGCTCCCTTTTAGAGAGAGTCAACGATGTTAAGTGTTCTCCAGACATGAAAACAGTACTCTAGGTTAGGTCTTATTTGAGAAACATAAACAGTGTGTAAGTTGGAAGGGGAGAAGTATTTTCTGGCTTGAAAGATAATGCGACATATGCGACAGGCGTAAACTGTAAAGATTTGATCACTCTATGAAAATAGTAATGGTTTTCACTATTGTCGTGTATTAGTCATACAGTGTGTAACAAAAGTATGGAAACCTCAAAATATCTTGTAAACCGTTCATCCGATTTTTATGAACTTTTGCACACTTAGGTACGAATTACGCCCGATCCAATGGTGACTTCCGCACTGTTGTCAAGTTTACCGTTTTCCTGAAATCGACAGGAATTTTTTTCTAAATGGAACGCTCTGTATTTTATTCGATTTTCGAATTCAGTTTGAATTTCTGAATACTTCTTATGGGGAACATTTTATCCTGAAGTTCACAGTTTTTGAGAAAATAGTGATCAAAAATCGTTATTTTATTGTATTTTACCTTAAAATACCTTTACACACAAGTTTACCTGAAATGTCTGACATTATCAGTTTCGTTTATTTACAAAAATTGGATCATTTAACACAAATCCAAAGAATTGAAATTTTAATAATACTGGGTTATGGGGATAGAATGGGAACGCAACAAGAAGTTTGTAATATTTTTAATTGCAAATATCCTGACAGAAATCCATTAACTAAATCTACTGTAAGTAAAGTTTTAAAAAAGTTTCGTCAAACTGGAAACGTAAAAAACGCTATACAATTTGGATATTTAGTACAAGAATAAACAATACAGGAGGAAATAATTTAAAAGTTGACGAAGAAAACTGAATCAAATGTTTAAAGTGTTGTCCATTTAAGTACTTCTTGAGAGTAAGCCAAATACTGCCGAAATATGCAAAACGTTTAGAAGAATGTCAGTTTCCCCGATTCTTCTACATTCTGTTCCTATCCTTAACTTTAAATCATCGAGGTCATTTGGCTTACTTTTGAAAACAACATATTTGAGGTGGCCCTACAAGAAGTAGTCGAGGGGCGTCAAGTCCAGAGACCGAGTTGGCCACTAGATTGTACCCCTACTTCCAATCCATGTTTAAAGAAAAAACACCATCGAGACATTGCCGAACATTATAGGCATGGTGGGACACCATCTTGCTGAAACAATATTTCATCATTTGGTTCATGATTATTGCCTAAAAAATCATATTAAAATAATCAATATAACAGGTACAATAAAGTACCAATACTTACTTACGATTATTTGGAAATAATTTTGCAAGATGCGGGACAATTTCATTTCTTAGAAGATCCAAATATCTTTCTCCATTTAATGTCTCTTGCATGAAGAAGGGGCCAATTATTCTCCGACCTATTATACCAGCCCAAACATTTAGCGTTGATTTGGGTATGATTTTCGCATATCCAGTGAGGATTTTCCCTGGCCCAATATCGACAATTATGCCTATTAATTTTTCCATTTAAAAAAAATGTTGGTTCGTCAGAGAAAATTATTCGATGAACAAAATTTGGACTGGCGATGCAACGTTCCATCATGGTTTCTCAAAATTCCAAGCGCTTGTCGAAATCATTTTCTGAGAGCACTTACACAAGTCTTATTTTGTACGGATGAAACTTTTCGGTTTTCAGAAGGCGGTCTACAGGCAACGTTGTTTCCTTTTCCGTGTTCTGGTAGAAAGATGGGGATTTTCCTCTAAACTGAGTAAAACATTCAGAGCCTTATCACCATCTGTTGCAGTTTTAGGCCGGCAAGAGCGTATAGCGTTTTTTACGTTTCCAGTTTAACATTTTTTTTTAAACTTTACTTACAATAATTCAGTTAATAGATTTCTGCCAGGATATCTGTCATTAAAAATATTACAAACTTCTTATTGCGTTCGCTTTCTGTCCCCATAACCCAGTATTATTAAAATTTCAATTCTTCGAGTTTCTGTTAAATGATCCATTTTTTTGTAAAAATGCGAAACTCAGAATGTCTGACATTTTAGGTAAACTTTCGTATACAGATATTTTAAGGTAAAATACAATAAAATACCGATTTTTGACCACCATTTTTCTTAATTGTTAACTTTATGATAAAATGTACCCAATAAGAAGTATTCAGTATTTTAAATTGAATTCGAAAATCGAATAAAATATGGAGCGTTCCATTGAAGAAAAGGTTCCTGTCGATTTCAGAAAAACGGTAAACTTGAGAATAATGCGGAACTCACCATTGGATCGTGCGCAATTTCATACCTAAGTGTACAAAATTTTATAAAAATCGGATGGACAGTTTGCAAGATATTTTGAGGTTTCCATATTTTTGTTACACACTATACACACCTATACCTATGTGGCATGATGGATTCTAAAAATCATTAAATCGATTTGAATTTTTTCACAAAAAGAATGCTAATGAGAAGGACATAGGCTACTTTTTGTCCCGATAAGTAGTAGACGTGTCATGAAAATGAACACTGAATTATTACGCGGAAACTGCACAATCAATAAACGGAGTTACGAAATTTTTTCGTTAGGAGGAATTCAAAGTGTGCAAACTTGTTTTTAACAGTAATTTCTAAACAGGTTGTGCCAAGATATCAAAAAAAGACTATGTATGAGACAGAGGCGCAACAATGTTAAATTTTGTCAAACTTGTCATTGTCTAGATTTTTTTAATTCAGTTGAATTCTAAAAGGTTTTTAATTGTCGACTAAAAAATTATGAAAACTCGAGATTTTTTCATTATCGAAAAGCTCTGACTTAAGATATTAGTACTAAAATTATGAAAACCAGGTTTAAGTGAAAGAGGCCATTGATTTAACCAGTATATAATCACCGACAGAAGATGCGAAAATTTGCCTTGTAATTAAGAAAATATGTACGCCCAAAGTCCAAACTAAATAAAGAACAAAGACACCTACTTCTATCAGTTTACAGACGACGCGCATTGTGTGGGTTCTTTATGAAAGAATTTATACGGTTATACCACTATTCTTATTAAATAAGTTCCGATCAAGTATATACGAGTAAACAACTTCTAATGGTCGTCTAGCTTGAGTATACGAGTAGTCTATTGTTGGGAGAAATCGCGTCTCATTAACGGAGTGTATTTGTCATTTTATACACACAAACAAAAATTCTTTAAAACAAATCGTTTAGCTTAGTTTAGAATTTTACTTAAAAAGATATACACTAAATCAGGAGTATTATGTTTTTTGCCAAACGGATA
This sequence comes from Philopedon plagiatum, assembly GCA_963971165.1. NCBI lineage: Eukaryota > Metazoa > Arthropoda > Insecta > Coleoptera > Curculionidae > Philopedon > Philopedon plagiatum. The sequence goes on along the minus strand of OZ020193.1, from coordinate 23,782,476 downwards.
CAAACTTGTTCGTAGGACAAATTTTGATTGAAATACTGATGGACAAAAAATTACAAAAATTTTAAAATTAGATATTTTATTTTATTATTTCGTGTTTACTTCATTAATTTCAGTCCGAGTTTGATTGGGTGCACAACTACAAGTACTGGGTCTCTGTACTATTGGTACACAGGGTGTACCCGGTACTCAGTCCACGAGTGCTTTATTTTATATATACTTGTATCGGCTGCATTTTCGATTGCAAAAATGCATTTAAATACACTTTGGAGTCCGCGAGTACGTTTTCCTGTAGAGTCACGTACATTTTGCTGTATTTGAGTACACTACACGACCCAGTGAGTACATTTCTACTTCTATTCGATTGTAAACTTGCCTGAAGATAAAAGGCAGAGGGGCATTATTGTAGCAGACAATGGTGAACCATCCACGCCGGCCGCCATGCCCTTAAGGTGCTTTTAATGCAACGGGTTCTCGGGTTGAATGGATATTTGGAGATTAAATTAATTAATTAATTAAAACTAATTTTTTTTCTTATCTGAGACAGCCCACGTAGACTTCAAGTCTAAGTACTTACGTACCGTGGGCATCTGAAGAGAAGGCGCATGTAGTCCATTGACACGGGATTTAAAGGATTGGAGGTTAGAAGGGAAAGGGAAAACATCTGCAGGCAATTTATTCCATAATCTGGAGACTAGTGATGTAAGGATACGTATCCAAAAATCCGTTGGATCCGAATATTAAAAGAATCCGGATTATCCGGAACCGGCCGAGAACTTGAATACGGATTCGGAATCAAAATAAATTCGCATCGGGTGGTTACTAATGCAAAGTGCAAAGAGAAAACGGAATCGGAATCGAGTGTAAGCGAACAACACGGTCTGCGATTTGGCATATTTGATATTGTGCTTTCTCTTTCTAATGACATTTCCTAAAAAAAGATGGCATAGTTGTCGGGGTAACGGGTATCATATGAGATGAGACCCATTGGTTAAACTAGTCCCGCCTCACCCGAACCGAATTCAAACGAGAACGGCGCGACGCGGTGCCTTCTTATCCCTAAACTTCGACTTCGACTGGTATGATACCGATACCGCATCGACCTACCTAGCCGTGTATCCGGATAGAAAATGTTTTAGTCTGTTGCATGCATACGTATACATGATCTGTAACCGCTTTCGCGCGGGTCAAGAAATGGATTCGAATTCGGATAATGGATACGGATATTAGCTGATTCCGATTCCGTATGATTCGGATATCTAATGAATACGGATATTTACAACACTACTGGAGACCCTAGGTATGAATGAGCGAGAGAATTGGGATGTTCAAGGCTTTTGTAGCTGGACAGTAAAGGGATGCATACGTAACGCGCCTCTTGTTGTTCTGTTAGGAATAGTCAAGGGGGGAATTATAGTGGCTAATTCTTCAGAGCAAAATCCGTGGAAAGACCGGTAAAAAAGGGATAAATCCCCAACAGCGCGGCGATGAGCGAGAGAAGAAAGTTTTCTTATGAGGACTGGGTCATTGATTCGTCGAATGGCAGTGTTTGGATAGAATCAAGACTGTTAAGTGTCAAGGGTGATGCTGCTCCCCAGATGCGGGAACAGTACTCTAGGTTAGATCTTATTTGGGAGACATAGAGAGTGTGTAAGTTGGCAAGGGAGAAGTATTTTCTGGCTCGAAAGAGAAAACCAAGCTGTTAAGCTGCCGATGTGGCTACTGAACAAATGTGTTTGTGCCAGTCGAGATCATGTTCGAAAGCGATGGGGACAAGATCGAACGTTTCATTGTTCTGTAGGGCTTGCCCATTTATGTGGATGGGGTAAGTGTTGCTGTATTTTTTGCATGACAGGGAGCAAGACAGGGTTTTGGAGGCGTTCTTGACACTCCAGTCTAAAATTAATTGAACCACCAGTTAGAAGAAAGAAATAAACGCCAAAATATAGCAAAATAACTTTTTATTAAAGTTAGCATTTTTAGAGAAACACCCATCTCTTAATGCTAAGAAGGAACCAAAGACTCACTGTTACGCAGTTACAGGTGGTAACATATTACATCAGTTTTAAGAAGGAAATAAATCCTGAATTTATTCCCTTCTTCAAACTGTTGTAGGTGTGGGTTGGGGTTAACCCCCCCCCCCCCATTGATCTCTTATAGTAGTTATTATAAACATTATACAGCACGGTAGTATATACATATTTATATAAAAACAAGGGTTTTGTCTACCAACCCCCCCCCCCCCCAAACCAAAAGTGACCTACAAAACCCCCCAAACTAAAAGTCACGGTCCGCCTCTGCCCTGAATTGCGCAGCAGTCCCAGCACTGCAGCGTAGGAGTGTGCTGTACCAATAAATCAAAAAAAAGATGGAAGATATCCGCAAAACTATTCAGTAAATCAGTATAATATACCAGATGATAAAAAAGAATTCTACGAGAATATGCTGACATTCCGAACTATGTACTTCGTCTAAAACTCCCGCGGAAGACGCAAGTTAGAAAGTCATATTTGGGTTCAGGATCGCGTAGATTCAAAGTTTTTAAATATTTAGCTTAACGTAACCTACTGCTTAAGTACGTCTTTTTTGTTATTATATGTTCAATAAATAACAATGTTTCATGGGGTTACTGTGTTTTATTTTATAATTCTCTTAAAAGAAAATCATAAATTTGAAAAAGGATATAAATCCGCCCTTTTCATATTATGATATCTACCTAATAAAAACTACCATAATATGGCATCTAACTATCCTATTGGACTTAAAACACACTGCACTATATTTTATATACAAGTTAAATTCAAGAAAAAGTGAAAAAAGAAAGTTAAAAAGTTTTTTTCGATTTTCTCAAAATCAGTAGCATGGATTCATTTTCTTCTTCCAACTGGTGGTTCAATTGAAGATGTTGGGAAAGAGATAGGTGATCGTCTATTATCCAGCTCTTGATTTGAGACTTGTCTGGAAAAATGAATGTTGGAGTGAAGAGTACTATCGTCAGAATAACTGTGGATGGGATTGCTAGTTGAAGAGAGCAGGTCATTAATGTGGAGAAGAAATAGGGATGGTGCCAGCACTGAACCTTGGTGTACGCCAGCATTGATAGGATAAAAATTAGATGAGTGACCGTCCACCACAACAGACATGCGCCGATTAGAAAGAAATCTACCGATCCAGGTACATAGTTTGGGAGAAATACCGTGAGTAGGTGGTTTGTTGAGGAGTGCGACATGTCATACTTGGCCAAAGACCTTGGAAATATCAAGAGCAACAATCTGAGATTCGCCATGACATTCGAGAAACTTGTTCCAGTTATGTGTGACAAAGCCAAGGCGATCAGTTGTGGATCTTTGGTGACGAAATCCGTACTGTCTGTCATGGATGGTTTTGTGTTTTCCTAGATATTTTAGAATTTGCAAGTTGATCGCTTTCTCCATAACTTTGTTGACAACACACAAAAGAGAGATAGCTCTATAATTGGATAGAATGGACTTGGAACCTTTCTTCGGGGCACGCTGCACACGAGCAGTCCTCCAGCTATCTGGGAAGATACCCTTGCCATGGGAGATCTGGAAAAGACAAGTTAAGATGGGTGCAAGTTCTGGAGCGCATTTTTTAGAACAATTGCGTGTATGCCATCTAGACCATTTGGTGTCAAGGGATAGAAGAATTTTTTGAACTTGTTTGACCTTAAGTATTATGTCGGACATTTTGCGAGTACAGACGTAGCGGTTGGAAGGATGAATTGGCAGGAGGAATTAGGGTGGAATTGGAAGCGAATTGTTTGGCAAATACTTCAGCTTGCCCTTTAGAGGTGGACATAATTTCGTTATCGTGCTTCTATAAAAGTTTTGACTAATGTTTTTGGCAAGTGACCAGAAAAAATTTCGGCCGTTGGAAAAGAAAAGCACTTTATCATTTATGCGGTTGTTAAAAGCATTTTTGGACAATAAGATTGTATTGATTTCTTGTCTCAGTGAAAAGTTGACGATTTTGCGGGTGTAGGTTTTTGAAGATTCCTTTCGTGAGCTTTGATTTTTTTGAGCCTGGTTTTATCACAGGCCTTGGAGAACCATGGCTTTTAATAATATAATACATATAACAAACGAGGAACAAATACAATTTCTTAAGAACAGGGGGTACATTTTATAGCTTCTTACTTTTTGCTTCTATAATTTTTGAAAATTTAAATTATTTTTTTTTTAATAATACATTTTTATTTAGATATAATTCGAAACTGATGATTTAAATCTGAAAATAGACAAATACATTAAGGATTTTAAAATAACAAATATTAAAACGCAGGTTGTGAATGATAAAAATGAGTTTAATAATTTTATGACAAGATCACAAAATAATATTTCAATATATCATAATAATGTTAGAAGTATTGCCAAAAATTTTGACGAAACTAAGTTATTTTTAAATTATATTGACCATGATTTTGACGTTATTATATTAACAGAAACTTGGAAAATATTTAATACTGATTTATTTCAATTAAATAATTACGAGTTGATTTATAATAATGGAAGTTTAAATAAAAGTGACGGTGTATTGGTGTATGTTAAAAATAAACATAATTATTTTTTTGATATTATCTCTTTAGGAGAAATCAAAATAATTTTTTTGAAAATTTTTTTTGGGAATGAAAAAATTAATATTATAAGTATATATAAACCTCCACCTATAAATGTCTTTGAATTTAATTTAAATTTAAAAAATTTCTTTGAAAATATTAAATATAATTGTAAAAATGAAACAGTCATTGTAGTAGGAGACATTAATATAGATATTTATTCCAAATCTAGAGAAACTAATGAATATTTAAACTTATTAAGTGAATATGGCTTCATATCATTAATAAATAAAACCACAAGAGAAATAAAAGACCACAAATATTGTATTGATCATATATTTGTTAAAACAGGGGAAAAATTGGATAATTTTAAATCTCTAATTTTTAAATATCAAATCACTGATCATTACCCAATAATTTTACAAAAAAATATTAATAATAATAATAATAATAATAATAAGGAATATATATCAAATTATAAAAATTATATCAATTATTCAAAACTTAAAAAAAATATGACAAAAATTGATTGGTCAAACTACTACTCGTATTCAGAAACGGAGGAATTATCTAATAATTTAATTAAAGAAATTCAAAATAATGTAGAAATATGTACAACTAAAATCAAAATTAAAATTAAAAAATGGAAAGAATGGATTACTAATGGATTATTAAATTCCATTAAAACAAAAAACGAACTTTATAAAAAATTAAAAAAAAATAGGAATGATCGAGTTTTATTATATAAATATAAAATATACAAAAACAAATTAAATAAACTAATAACAGAGGCGAAAATTAATTTTTATAAATCTCAAATTGATAAATATGAAAACAAATAAAGATCTTTGGAAAAACATTAAAAAATTATGTAATAAAAATCAAAAACAAAAAAATATAAATGAGATTAGGGTTGAAAACAAATCAATTTGCGATATGAAAGTTATGGCAAATAGTTTTATTAATTATTTTTCTGAAGTGGGAGAAAAATTAGCAAAAAAGATAAAAAACGGAAATAACAGTAATTCATTTCTAGATAAAAAAGTCAACAACATAAATTCATTTAACTTAGATAAAACTAATTGGCAAGAAGTTGAAGATATGATTGATAGTTTAAAACTAAAAAAATCACCTGGTGCTGATGGCATAACTTCAGAAATTTTAAAATGTATTAAAACTAGTATTTCTAGGCCACTTACTTTTCTTATAAATAATATTTTTAAAACAAGTATATATCCAAAAGCTTTCAAAATTGGTGTAATTAAACCTATTTTTAAAAGTGGAGATTCATGTAAAATTACTAATTATAGACCGATAACATTAATATCTTCATTAGCTAAAATTTTTGAAAAAATTTTAAAAATAAGAATTGATAATTTTTTAAAAAAATTAAATTTTATTTCTGAAAAACAATTTGGTTTTCAAAAGAATAAGTCAACACAACATGCAATTTGCTACTTAACGGAAAAAATATATGATGCATTCGATAATAAAAAACCTTGTACTGCTATTTTTCTAGATTTAGCAAAGGCTTTCGATACTATTAGTCATGATTTACTTATTAAAAAATTAGAAAATATTGGATTTAGAGGAATACCATTAGAGTTGATAAAAAACTATCTGGGAGATAGACCAAATCATGTTATGATAGATAAAGAAGAAAGTTATCCAAAAGTATTTAAATACGGTGTTCCCCAAGGAACAATTTTAGGACCTTTATTTTTTAATATTTACATTAATGATTTATTTAGTATAAATTGTGATGGAGAAATTCATAGTTTTGCAGATGATCCCGTTATTTTTTATAGTGATACAAATTGGAACAACATACATAACAAAATTAAAAAAGATTTTAAAATAGTTAAAAATTGGATTGATAATAACTTATTAACAATTAATTTTGAGAAAACAAATTATCTTAATTTTAGTCTAAATCAGAATAATAATACCTCAAATGTAGATTGTATTAAAATAGACGATAATATTCAAATTTTAAAGACTAACAGTGTTAAATACTTGGGAATAATTTTTGACAGTAAATTAAATTGGGATTTACATGTAGATTACTTAATTAAAAAATTAAGAAGTTTGCTAGCAATATTCAGAAATGTTAAAACCTTTTTGGATACAAAACGCTTAGAAACGCTATATTATGCCTTGGTTAAAACTCATTTAAATTATGGAATTTTAGGTTGGGGAGGAATAAATAGAATTTTAGTAAAAAAAATAGAAGTATTACAAAAAAGATTTCTAAAAATTATATTTAATAAAGACTATTTTTATTCTTCAAAGAAAAACCAAAAAAATGGACATTAGGCAAATAGGTATATATTTATAATATTTTAATATACGTTTTTAAAAATAAAAATCTAATAAAATTTAAAAAACATAACCACGACACGCGTCATAAAAATGAAATTTCAATTAAACCAAAAATACATAAGTTTGTAGCACAAAAAAGCTATAAATATTTATGTTTTTATGTAAACGATTATTTACCAATAAATGTTAAACAAATTGTATCATTGAAAAAATTTAAAATTGAAATAAAAACTTGGATATTAACAACAAATGTTTTAGATAAATTTTTGGAATTACTCTAATAATGTTATTGTATAGTTAAAAATATTTATTATTTTTATCTTTCTATAAAGAACTAAAAAGAAATTATATGTGTGTGTGTGTGTGTGTAGGTGTGTGTGTGATGGTGTGTATAGGTGTGTGTGTGTATGTATGTATGTGTATGTATGTATGTGTGTATGTATATATGTAAGTATATGTGTAAGTATATGTGTATGTATGTATGTATATGTATATATGTATATATATATATACATATATATATATATATATATATATATATATATATATATATATATATATATATATATATATATATATATATATATATATATATATATATATATATATATATATATATATTTATATATATACATATATATATATATATATATATATATATATATATATATATATAGTTAAGTATGTTTGGAATTATCTGGAGAACTACTGTTTCGTCTTCCTCGGTGTCTAAGTTGTTAAAAGACACCACATCGACTCATCAGAGGCCTTACAGTAGCATGAGCATTTCTGCTCCCATATAATTCCACAGTTCTTGCCTATAAAAGACAACCTGAAAGTTTTGAAAGATAGAAGTTCTTGAGATTGCTCTCTGAGAAATGTCATAGGGATCCTTATCGGATCTCCCATGGTAGCTTGGATGTGGGAGTCTCGCGACCTCTCCACACTACCTGAGACATTCTCATTTATGAACATAGTTAAGTATGTTTGGAATTATCTGGAGAACTACTGTTTCGTCTTCCTCGGTGTATAAGTTGTTAAAAGACACCACATCGACTCATCAGAGGCCTTACAGTAGCATGAGCATTTCTGCTCCCATATAATTCCACAGTTCTTGCCTATAAAAGACAACCTGATATATATATATATATATATATATATATATATATATATATATATATATATATATATATATATATATATGTATATATATATATATATATATATATATATATATATATATATATATATATATATATGTATATTTGGATTGAATAATTTATATAATAAAATAATATAATGCTGAATATAAAATTTACCCCCAACAAGCACGTCTTCGGGGGTTTTACCAAGTTTATTTATAACATACATGTAAAATGATGTTTAAATTGTAATTAATTTTAAATAAACTTTATTATTATTATTATTATTATTATTATTATTATTATTATTAATGGTGGAGTTTAGGTTTCTTGCGGGTATGTGGAATGAAACTTTCAATACCTACTTGAATGATATCTATGATATGAAAGCAAATTTGGGAGGGATCGGGAGTGGAAAAACAGACAGGATTCCAAGGGAAAGCAAAGAAGACGTTTCGCATACCATTCCAGTCGGCAGTATTGTAGTGTCAGATCGTGCGTTCTGGCACGGTATGGGACAAGAGACGGTAATGAGGTCGTGATCTGAACGATCAAGGGGAGCGCATACAGATGTTAAGTATGGCTCAGGATGGATGGTAAGAAAAATATCTAGTGGGTTTGGATTATGAGTAGGAACGTGGGGAAAGTATGTATGCTCTCTTGCTAAGTTTTCTGTTGCTCTGCCTTCTGGGTCGGTTTTTGTGGATCCTAGTTATTTATTGCTATGGACGTTGAAGTCGCCTAGGATGATAACTTCAGCGGAAGGAAATTCAGAGATAAGATTTTCAATTTTTGCCGAGAGACAGTCAAGGAACTCATTGTAGGAGTTGTCTGATAGGGAGCAGCCACAGATAAATTTAGTAGAAGATCTTAGGGTAAGTTTTAGCCAGAGAACATCGGGCTTACTTGATTCCAGGTTCGGAAGTCTGGTACAAGAAAGTCTGCTGCGAACGTAGGTGCATACCCCACCATAAAAACGAAAAGGTGACCAAGTTCGTAACCTGGAAACAGAAGATCCTTGGTTGAGGATTTGAGACGGATTTGGGATTCGGTCAGAAAAAGAATGTGGGGTTTACATGATTGGAGGTTGTGGTGGACGGAGTCTAAATTGGAATTAAGCCCGCAGATGTTGGCAAAGGTTATTATGCTTTTGGAATTCTTTGATGGAGGGTCCCCCTGATAATTCCTAGCCCGGAGATTCGAATGGAGGGGCAGTTTACCTCCGGAATTTTTTACCCCTGAGAGCGCCACATCATTTTCAAACTTGTTTTTTTTTAAGAGGCGGATAGTTAGAAGAGAGTAGGATTAGAAGTGACAGAGAAAAAAGAGAGAAGAGAAAGAATGACAGTTTGAAGATGAAAGGAAAAGAAAAAACCGACTCACGCACCCAGGGCTGGAAACATCCGCTAAGATCCCACCAGCTCTTTAAGTGAATGGCTGGAATAGTACCTCCTCGGTCGAGGAAAAGTGCCTCTACCGCCTCTAAATTGTAGAAAAATGTTTTTACTTTCTTTGTAAGTTCTTGTATGAAGTCCATTTTAAATTTTGGTCTATAGACACACATAAATATTTAATTGAATTTACAGCACTAATAAACTTGGTGTGTTGGGGGTCCATACTCACCCTACTAATCCCACTTTTACCCGAAGAGGTTAAACAGAATGTATTCATTTGGTTTTTGCTAAGTTTAAAGTTAACTTGTTGGTTTTTAGCAGGCCCCGCTCCATCCTCGTTTTTAGGGAAGCCCAGTTTTGATCATTAAAAGCAATACCTGAATCGGCAGCATATGATATTATTTCTCCACCTATCCTCAGATCGCTTAAGGAATATCGTATTTGGGGTGGGGTTTTGTGAAACGATACAGCTTCAGTTTTGACCGCGACGAACAACTAACAATGTCACCCAGGAGGTGTCGACACCTCACAGAAAATATGCAAGTTAAATCTGCAGTTAAATTACTTTGCTGGCGATCGAAGAGTTTTTCGCCAGACGGTGCAAATGAAAATGGGATACCTAAGGTTTAACTAAAAAAATAACAAATTTTTTTGTTATCTTTTTGTCTAAAAATTTGATAAGCTTCCCAAATTCGAAACTTACTCCAGTGTCGTACATGATTAAAAAAGCCTTTTTACCTAGGAATGCGCCACACCTCTTACAAAACAGTTGTATTTGGCTACTTTCAGGCATCAAAAATGGTAAAAAACATAGCGGCCAACATACTAGCAAACATAGGGCGCCTAAGGGTGTATAAGCCACCTACAAATTCAAAAATAAATAAGTATGAATTGCGTTTAACGACCATTAATTTACTGTTACTCCGAGATCTAAAAATTAGAAAACAAAAAAAAATGTCCGACGATCGTTTAAAATTTTGACATTTTCGGCAAGATTTCTTAAAGAAAAAGTCAATATTACAATGTATCTAGTCGTTACCAGGCAACGAAAAATAACTGATAGGAAACATTCATTTCTGTGCTGTAGGGAATAGTATATTTCATTACCAGTCCGGAAAAAAGGATTTTTCTGTGCGCGCTTGACAAATTCTCGTGTGAGGCGCAGCCGAACACGGGAAGTCAAGCAAGCACGGAAAATCCATTTCTGGACGTGTAATGAACGATATTTTTTATTATACTTCTTTGAAAACGATAACATAAAACAAAATATAACATAAAAAAATACATACATACAAAATAAACTTGGAATATTTTTATTTTCACAACTGTTATCGGAATTTAAAAAAAAACTACTAGAGTAATTAAAAATTAAGTATTAATAATGAAAGATGCCACTTTTTCAGGTTGAGAGAACATTTTATTAGAATGAATTTAATTGACAGAAAATTAACAACGCTGACAATATGGTCTTTGGCAGGTATGATGCGTTTTCATGGTAACTTTCAAATCATTTAAAAGGTGATTTAAATTTGTCTATGTCAGATAAGATTGACAAAACGTCAAAAAATATTTCAGAAATTCATCTAAATATTCAAATATTTACGAAATAAAATACAAAATAGGTACATATTAAATATCAGATAGCATATAGACTTTCTTGAGTTTAGTTTATTTTCCTATACCTATATTTCTATTTTAAAGCCAAAAAATAGTCGGTATCTTCATTCAGCACACTGAAAGAACTGGAGACCAGGAAAATTTTTTCCGTGCGCTCTTTCCGTGCGCTAGCCCGAAAAAGCCCATCTTACATTATTACTAAAACAGATGAAAATAAGGTGTTTTCAAAGAAGTATAATAAAAATAATATTTCCTAGATTTGTTAGTGTACTGCAAAAGTTCTGAAGAAATTCCATTATTACTAAGTTATTAACTGACTAATTTGACAAAATGTGACAGAAAGACAGGTTATTGAGTGACATGCTGCTATTTAATTGTATTTAATTTCGAACTGTAACTGTCGACAAATCAAAAGCAGTTGAATTGGAATAAAAAATGTTCGACATTATACAAAAAATCCTTAAATGTAAAAAATTTGGGTTCCCATTAAAAAAATTAAAGTTGATTTTAGCACAGTGTTTTCGGAGACACCCTATATGGTAAAAAAGTATTGGAAAAAATTCGTATCAAAAAAACTAAATCGGCGTGTCCGAGCGATTTTTAAAAAAATTCTGCCTTTTCTGAATAATGAATTTATTACAGACTTTACGACCTCACCGTATAAGTAAAAAAAGTGGCGGTTTTAGCCCCCCCCCCCCCCCAGAGCCTTGTACAAATTATACCAAAAGAATACAGATCAATACTAATATGGAATATAAAAAATGCAAGCCTTTTTTTGCATTTTTGATTTATACGCTCTGAGATGGTTTCTGAAAAGATTCCTCACACATTTCACTGCGATCTTATCAAAATTTGCACCGGATAATTTTGGCTTCAAAACGAAACAAATAACCCAATAATTTTTTTTTCAGCATCTCTTTGGGAAGTAAATTTTTTTGAAAAACAGCTTTTTCGAGAATGCGTTAACAAAATTTTTGAAAAATATTTTCTCGAAAACATATTTCGAACCTACACTTTTTTAAAAATGTCGACCGCTATTTCAAAGATGCTTTTTAGAAATCGGATTTATGAAATAATCTGACAATATTTTTTTCAAAAACCCGTATTTCGAAAGTAGGTACATTTTTTCAAAAATGTCTCCAAACAAATAATTTTTAAAACAGGTACACTTTTCGAAAATACATTTTTTGGAAACGATATAAAAGTTAAATTATGAACTCTAGCAACTTGGAAAATGTTAATGAAAAAAGACGAAAAAAGATCCTGAATAAAACCAAACGAACCTTTTTTGGGTTTGATCAGGTTTCCTTAGGTTTGGTACGTTACTTTCTCGTAAATTACTTTTTTTTAAAAGCCGTTGCTTGAAAAAATTAATACTACCCGAAAAAATTTAATTTCGAAAAAGATATTCTTTGAAAAATGTATTTTTAAAACCTGCTTTAAAAAAAATTGGTTTTAGAAAATTGTACTTTCGTAAGTACTCATATATCCCCCCAAATGAGCAGAAGACATATAAAAGAATCCCACAATATTTACACTTCCATATGAATCAAACAATTTGTCCTGTCGCGTGTAAGCTAAGATGACCAACTCTTTTAGCTGTTTCTTTTTTCAACAAATGTCTTTTTTGATGTTAAATTAAGTAAATTTTTTCGAATAGCAGCTTCTTCGAAAATAAATATTTTTTAAAAAGAACCTTTAAAAAATACATTTCCCGGTAATATATTTTTTAGAAAACATAGTTTTTCTAAATTTAAATTATGAATGAAAGAATACAATGTCAATGAAAAAATCACAAAAAGATCCTAAACGAACCTATTTTGTGTTTGATCAGGTTTACGTTTCCTTGTATTTGCTATGTTACGCTGCAGTAAACTACTTTCAAAAAAGTGTTGTTTTTTAATATGAATATCTGAAGTCTTTTTCGAAGCAAAGGTTAAAGATGTTCTTTCTAAAAACATGTTTTCCTGAAAAAATTTAGTAACAAAAACTGGTTAAAAAAATTCAAAAATTTGGTTTCAGAAAAAAACATTGAAAACATCCCTAGTTGTTTTAGTTATATTATCAGGAAGCCATTAGTTAGTTGTGCATAAAATTAGTCGTACTTTTTCCACAGTTAAACAAAGTTTTCATATTTTATTTTGATTTTTGAACGATCCTCGGAAAAATAGTAGGGAAAGTCCCATTCCCTGACTCTGTCCTACAGCAATTTTCACAGTCATGCGGGAATGTTAGGTTTTCCTACCAGATCCACAATATACTATTTTTGTGACTTATTTAGTTTATTTTTAGCCAACTTACTTCAACTTACTCTGTTTCGCTGCCTTCGTATGCAGGGTCGGTCTAAATTACCACAAGCGGGGCACATTACCCTTAGGGGCCCTGGTTTCCATGTTTCAACTAAAAATTAATAATTATTATTAGCTTTTTACCTATTCAAACCATGTACAACTCTAGTGATGCCAGAAAAAAGATTTTATAAAAATATAAAGAATCGTTAGTTATACCAGTTGTTTTGAAAATGCATTTCGGCGGAGATTTTTTCCTGGGTTGCTCAAAGCTTGGACAACTACAAGGTAAGCCGGTTCTTGGACCTAGAAAACGATTACCAACGTTTTTATTAATGGATGTAGCTTGGTATACAGTGTTTTAAAATAAGTCTCTATTTATGCTCTAAAAATTACATGTCATACTTGTAAATATTGTAACCTGTACAAAGCCGATCGTCATACTCTAGAAAGTTATGTAAGGTTATTGAAAGCTGGGTCTGTCTCACAGTTTTTGTCTACTTAATAAAACACACCAATATATCATTATTTGACGTGATAATGTTAATAGTTTTTTTCAATACAAAATATACCAGACGCGGTTTTCTTCTTTCATGCAGTCGGGAGTAAACCGCCAAGAAATTTTTGGTTTTACACAGAAAAAAAGACTATCGTACATTTAGTTAGATACCAATTTACGCAATGACACGCTCTATTCCATATTGCACAATACAAATTCAGTTTCTTTCACTGATTAGTTTATCATTGTTAATCAATAGCTTATAAGATTGCCTGAAATATAAGGTTTAATAAGTTTTTAAATATAACAATTATTTAATGCCAGTTAAACTCTATTCTAAATTCAATACAAAAGATATAATTGGTTTCAGTAAAAATTTGCTTTCAAGAATATGCACCTCATTTTATGGAAATACCTATTATTTTTGTTTCGTTTGCAACATTAATTAATCTAGTGTAACTTCTAATAGAAAAAAAAATTATTTGATTTCAATCCTATGATATGTGTTTTGAACAACTCTTATTTAATATAATAAATAATTTATATTACATCAATTATACTTATATTTAAAACAAATGAAACCTGTTTTATTGATTTAAAATATTTTTTATTTAGTATTTTTAAACATACATTGTTTAGACATTCTGCTAAATATTTGAATATAAAAGAACAACATTTTATTAACATCAGTTTTTGACGCGAACAGGGTAAACTTTCTATATTTATTTCACTTAAAATATAGGATCTGCCTATTTGCAAAACTGTCCACTTTTGGCTTGTATGGGTATAGGATGCAAGATGAACCAGACTTGACGTTTACCACTGCATTCGAATCTTCTAAATTTACTACTAGATTTGGTGGACATGTCTAAAAAATACAAATACAACAATAAACTTGCGATCATATTTAAGGTTACCAGCTTTTTAACAATACGTATCGGCTGAGTAAACTGTCTTGTAGTAGGGTTAGCCAAGAGAGATTTACAAATTAAAAACACACTATTATTGCAACGCTATTTACTTGTTTTACTTACCATAAACCCACTGGAACAAGTTGCTCCAGTCCCCAATTCTGCAGACGATCTATCATTTTTGGGGGTGTACCGAGTTGTACAGGGTCTTCCAATGAGGACTGAACAGGGGCTCATTTTTGAGCTTCCTTGTATTTAAAGAAAAATCTAAAATAGCCAATCGATGTACTTTTTCCTGCAGAATTCAAAAATGAAACCAAAAAATTTATTTGAACCAGAAACAAAAGAGTTACGCTATGGATAAGGTGTTTTTTAAATGGAACATAGCTTTTTTTATACGATTTTCGGAACGAGTGATTTTTTTTATGTCCGTTCTGATTAAAATATTTAATATTGTGACAGCTATTTTTATTAAATTTTAATGTTTCATCCAGTATAATTTAACTTCAACCTGTTTGAAACATACACTAGGTAATAAAGGTAAAATCACCTTGAAATCCTTCAAAGTCAAAAAATTTTACAAATTTACTATAATATTGCCGAAATGAAATATTCATTAGATGAGAGATTGCAGATTGTTATCTTGTTCTACAAATGCCAAGAAAATGCAAGAGAAGCAAGGAGAAGATTTATTGCAAATTTTCACAGAAATATATCCGTCAATACTATTCTAAGGATAAAGAACCTATTCGAGGAAAATAAAACATTACATGACAGAAAAAGAATTCCAACTCTATACTATATACTTTCGGCAATATTATAGTAAATTTGTCAAATTTTTTGACTTTGAAGGATTTCAAGGTGATTTTACCTTTATTATCTAGTGTATGTTTCAAACAGGTTGAAGTTAAATTATACTGGATAAAACATTAAAATTTAATAAAAATAGCTGTCACAATATTAAATATTTTAATCAGAACGGACATAAAAAAAATCACTCGTTCCGAAAATCGTATAAAAAAAGCTATGTTCCATTTAAAAAACACCTTATCCATAGCGTAACTCTTTTGTTTCTGGTTTAAATAAATTTTTGGTTTCATTTTTGAATTCTGCAGGAAAAAGTACATCGATTGGCTATTTTAGATTTTTCTTTAAATTCAAGGAAGCTCAAAAATGAGCCCCTGTTCAGTCCTCGTTGGAAGACCCTGTACAAACCAACACACAGAATAATAACACAATAAACAAACAGACCGCAAGACTAAATGACAATTCAGTGAATAAATCCCAACAGCACAATTTTAACCCCTCCAAAGTGTGTCCGCGAGATATAGAAGTAATATTGCAGCATTTTCAGTCAACAATAGTACCTATTGAATTATTATTTTTTATTATTTCTCTAATAACTTATACAGGGTGTTTCAATATTGTACCGACAAATTTAAACCATTGACAACAAATAATGAAAGAAGTTTCATGTAATGTAGGTCCGGAAAAGTTTCATTTCCAAGATACAGGGTGTTAAACTTTTTTTTCGGTTTTTCTTATTTATTTTATGCGCGCTTAAGAATTATTTATTCAAAATGAGTGTTACATATTAAAGTACCTACAGAATTAAACTATTGCCATTGACAACTATCTAGAGGGTGTTATTTTTTTGGGGTCACAACCACTTTGACCGCCCGAACTTTTTTTTGATATGGCACTGTGTTTTGTACACACCCTACAGATAGTTCTAAATGGGAATAGGTTAATTCTGTAGGTACTTTAATATGCAACACACGTACGAAATTTAAATTAACAATAAATAAGAAAAACCGAAAAAAAGGTAAAAACACCCTGTATCTTGGAAACGAACCGTTTCCGGTCCTATATTATTTGGAACTTTTTTCACTATTTTTGGTCAAGGAATCACCTGTTTAAATTTGTCGGTACAATATTGAAACACCCTGTATATTTCATAGAGTGTTTATTTTAACACAAATGATATAAGGATTTTTCACTTACTTTTTAGATATTATGTTTAAACTGTAGTTCTTGTTCGTTTAATAAAATATAGTTTAATTTCATTAATAGCTATTTTTACCCAATATTTAAGCATTCTCGTTAAATATTTAAATGTTTTAGTTCTAACACTTCTACGCTCTAAGGAATCATAGAAATTTATTGATTTCCAATAGTATTTTGGTAATTGAAAAAATGGATATAGTTTTCAAAGAAGTAAGAATACTTTTGAACATTAATAATAAGTCTATATTTAAAGAATTTTTTGTTGATTATTTCAATAATGTTTTGCTGAGACAATATTAACATTAACTTTAATATAAGTAAAATGACAGAGGTTAAGAATAATACTATTATTGAAAATAGCATAGCATTTTTTTCTGTATAGAGAAGACCTTATTATCTAAGTGAGATTATTCAAGTACTGAGAACTAGAGTTATATTTCAATACCTAAATCTGGTACCTACTTACAAGGAGGTAATTTCCTAGGAGAACTATCACAGCAGCAGTACAAATCTTCATTAGAAAAGTGAGTCATTTCGACATTGGGGTGTTTCCGTATTAAATGCTCCCCCAAGGTACATGGACATTCTGGGTTAAAGGACAATTTCTCGCCGCATATCTGACAGATCAGCAACGCGTCCATTCAACAGTATTTTCTTTTCTTGCGCATGAGCTGATACATCTTGCGACCAATTTTGATTTTTCTATTTACACATCTAAAAATGGATTAATTTCTTGTCAGGCTAAATGACAGAATACCTTATATCATAAGTCAGATATGACAGAACCACTCACAGATCATGCTAATCAAAAATATCATGTCCAATTCATTAATAAGTAATGAAAAATGAAAAAGAAAGCAAAGAAAAGGTTCAAAAATCGAGCTCCAGCACATCCGAAGTTCTAGAATCGATAGATCTTACGCTACGAGCCACCACTTCCATAGAGCCTCATATCTTGGACTTAAACCTTTCAGAGACAGACAATGCATCGCAAATTAGTAAAAGTGAAATTGTACCCTTTAGGAAGTCAATAAGAAGTCCTCATGTTGTCGCCGAAGTGTTCGAGTCTGCTTTCGAGTCTACAACGTATAATCAGGTCAATCAGGTACCCACTACTTCAGGGCAACAGTTTTTGCAGACTTCTCATGAAGACAGGCCCGTGCATCTTGTAACAACTTCCCAGCCCAACTTGAGGAGCCCCAGAAGTGATATAAGGGTTTATAGAAGCGCAGGTTAGTAATTTTATACTAATAATATACAGGGTGTTTGGTAACGAATGCTCCATACTTTAGCGGTGGCTTCCCTTGCTCAATTTAGATCGATTTAAAAAGGCGAGAGAGAGAAATAAGAGAGATACAGGGTGTTAAAGTTAAAATTTCGTTTTAAATTTTTATCGATAGGTATTGAATAAATTTACAAAATTTAGTAGACCGGGTTTTTTTTGGGATGGGAAACGCAAATCCGTTCTCAAATTTGCTGGGCACCACATACGGCATTAAATTCCATTTTAAAACGTCCCAAGTTTTTTGTGCTTCAGTGTACACGATTTCTAAATATATATATATATATATATATATATATATATATATATATATTTTTATCTTCTGACAGCCCACGAAGACCGAAGTCTAAGTACTATGTACCGTGGGTGTACTGGGGAATCGACTTACACATACAGAGCTGGAAACATCCCTAGGGACTTCACCAGCCCTTTGAGAGGATGTATGGGTTGGAGCCACCTCTGTCGAGGAAGAATTCCTCTACCACCTTCCAACAACAATCACAAAATATCCATGGTCGAAGAGGGATTCGAACCCGCGCCTCTCGGTTGCGAAGCTGGCGCCGTTCCAACTCGGCCACCGGAGACCCATAGGGGATTTTACTTGAAAAAGATATACATACATTATTGTCATAAGATCATGTTTTTCAGTTTCATGTTTTTGAAAAAAATGCATTTGAATTATGAGTTGCACAGAATAAATAAGCAATATACAGTATACACTAAAGTCTATTTATTAACAAGGTAGACCGATGTAAATATTAACCGTACCTACACGTCATAGTCAGACGATCTCGTCGAGCCTCCATCAGCTTCTTATTCGTATTGGCCCATCAGACATTAAATTGGAAGACAGCTATCGGCGGCATTTCGCAGGATTGTAATTAGGGAAAAGGGCTTGCTATTATTAATTTTTTTTTTCGATTTTGGACTTGTTTTGTAGTTTTAATTTTTTGCGTTGATTTTTTAATCGCTGTTTTGTTTGGTCGGTTGTCAAGGCTGGCAATTATTTTAGTTTTTATTTAGTTGTAAACAGTTTTATTTGTTCGCCACTTCACAATTTTCTATAATATAAGACAGTACATTCTCAATGTGGCCCTGTTCAATTTCACCGTTTGAATCGATCACTTGTAAGCAGCGTGCATCTGTTTATATTCGGTCAATCTTCGAAATAAATAGACTTTAGGGTGGGTCGAAAAAAGTGAATTTTCGATTATCGAATTCTAATAGTGCGAAAAAGTTACATATCTGCTTGCCAATAAAGGGAAAACTATTGAAAAAATTCCTATGTTTAATCTTCAGTTCGTGCAAAGGGCCTAAATTTCTAAAAAAAATGACAAAAACACCAATTATTACCTTAACGCTCAAATTGTGCAGATTACCTTTTTCAACTTCTAATAGCGTCAAATTCAGTGGTGGTTCCTGGAATTTCAGATTGTTGTATATCAGTTCCTACGCATGGGACCCACACCAAATTATAAAATGTTACTGTTGGGTATCATACAATCATTTTCGTGAACAAATATTTAATTTTGAAATTTGCGAAAAAAAGTTAATTTTTTGGGCCGCTTCACCTGAGATCTGAGAAAGCTTTGAAGAAAATTTTACTCACCATATTTTTTCATAAAGTATATCAAATTTTATCAACAAATTCCAAGTTTGGTGAACATATTCTAATTTTCCTTAAACAAATGACATTTTAAATTATTTCTTATACAAAATATTTTAGGGTAAAATTTTTAAAAGCTAATTAATTTCATGATATTAGAGGTAATTCAATGTAATTTGAATTCTATCGATAAAATCTGATAAAATTTATGAAAGAAAGTTGGAGGTAAAATTTTCTTCAGAAGTTTCTCAGATCTCAGGTGAAGCGGCCCAAAAAATTTTAAAATTAAATCTTTTCTTACGAAAATGTTTCTAGAGTACCCAATAGTAACATTCTATAATCTGGCGTGGGTCCCATGCGTAGGAACTGAGATACGACACATCTGCTCATGGGTGGCTGCAGCCCTCCCCAAGAGCAACATTCTAGACACACAAAAATTAGAAAAGTTGAACTAATTGAAAAATCCATCGAATTGCACTATCCACCCACCTCCCACGATAAAGTCCTGGGTGCGCCACTGCCCACGCCCTTCCGAACCCTTTAACCATTTAGGACGTGGTCAGTTATATTGGTTCACCACTATCACATCAAGGGCGTTATGTTGAACTCGGATTTTTGGTCGAATTTTGGCATCAAAGATCTTAAGTTTGAGTGCAAAGTTGCTCTAATAACCATCTCTGTTTCTTGTCCGCACACTTTTCCAGCGTACTCTGTCACACGTTCTAAGCATCTTTCAACTGCTTGGGTATGGCAGGGAAAGTTAAAAACTTCAAACTCATGTAGAGTTTTATTTTGCAGAAATTATAAAATATTCTCTGTTGTCAAGCTCTCCATCATTGGAGGGGGCGACAGCGTACATTTCGTCAACTCAATCAGCTCACTGTAATCCGTGGCACCAAAATTTATTGAGGGAGGCTTAAAAGTTCTAACAGATCTACTACCCGGCTGTTGATTTCTGACTTTTAGTATCCTCCTGTAACCCCGTACAGAAGAAAAGGTCATTTCGTCAATGACCCACCTAAATTTATTTTTAATGATCCACCAAACAATTTATTTTTTAAAATCAAACTTTTCTTTCAAAAAAGTGCAATTTCCATGCGAAAACTCCCCAAGAAAGAATCCAGCCAAGCCATCGTCGAAAGATTTCCAAGCTTGCTCCGGGCTGGGTCGTATTTTAAATTGGCTTCATAAGTTTATATGGACGATATAAATTCATTAAAACTACGAGAGAAACAGACATACACGCTTTAGGAAGTTAAAAAGAGACAAAATTTGTCGACGGCCCACCAATAATATCGCGCCACTCCCATTATGGAAATACACTCGAACCACCCCGTGAAATATAGCTACTCTTTCAAAACATTTGGATTGGACAAAGAAAAACTAATTAGGTACCTAATATGCTCATTGTATTTGCATTGTATTAATGTATTATTACTTAGCGGCTAAACATAGAAATACGATTTCTCAACCAACCACGTTAGTCATCAAACAACGGCATCGGTACGGGTTTTCTCACATAAGCAACGTGGTCTCAGCAAGTGAACCAAGAGGTCGTGGGTTCGAGCCTGTGCTCGGGTAGACTTTTAGAAATAAATTGTTATTTAAAAAATTAGATCGGCTCTAAAAGATGTATTGGCACAAAGTTTATCAAACCCAAGTTTGTTCCTCGATTAAATATTTTAAAAATTATTGGTCATTCATATCATATCTCATATCTACTGCAGCTGGCAGCCTGTATCATACTTTTAGAAAAATAAATCAAAACTTTAAAAACAAATGAGAAAAATTATTATATTGAATCATTGTGTTCAATTTTGTCACAACCAATCAAGTATTTCCTGTTAAATTGGTGCGCCTGACAACACTGTTGGTTTCGGCTGTCTGCTGAAGAGAAGCTGCTCTCACAAATTAAAAATTATCTCTGTCTCTTTTTACTTTTGGAAAGCGTAGAAGGATGAATAACCATGGGTCAGTGGTGGTCGGTTTCGAGATGTGAGTTTGCCAGATTTACACCTGAAATGCCAGAAACTTTTAGCAATAGGGTAAAAATTTTTAAAAAAATGTCTGAAGAAACTGTCAACCAAATAAAAAGATTACTTGTAACAAAAAATAAATCAAAACTTTAAAAACAAATGAGAAAAATTATTATATTGAATCATTGTGTTCAATTTTGTCACAACCAATCAAGTATTTCCTGTTAAATCGGTGCGCCTGGCAACACTGTTGGTCTCGGTTGTCTGCAGAAGAGAAGCTGCTCTAGCAAATTAATAATTATCTCTGTCCCTTTTTACTTTTGGAAAGCGTATAAGTATGAACAATCATGGATCAGTGGTGGGTCAGTTTAAAGAAAATTAATCGTACGCAAGCAAACACATGTGGCTTCACTAATGCAGTACCTACACAGTTTTGTTTTGTTTTGATCCGCGTCCGCTAATTTTGAACTTTATTACATACTACTTTTGTCTAATTTTTATGTTTTTACAATATAAAGGGTATAGCAGGATAAGCATGGCGAGTTGGCCCCCAAATGGCAACCTATATCGAAACTTATGTTATAGCATCGGCTTGATGTACGAACACGATTTATATATGTTTCGCCGCCGGACTCCGCTTTGACCTTGAGATATGCACAAAAATGACCGCACGCATGACTTTCGTTCAAAGAGGCATATCTTGAAAACTAACTAAGCTAGAGAGGTAAAACCAACGCGAGGCCTCAGGTAACCTTACAGAGTATATACTATATTTTTTTTAGATTTAACGAATAATTACACATATTTTTAAAAAAATAAAGAAAAAAATTTTTATTTTTTTTTTCTTGTTCCCTCTGACTTACAATCACTAAAATAATATATCTTGTAATCCTTTATGTGCCCTAGTACCCATAAAAATTGCGTTAGAAAAAACGTGGTGCAACACTTCGAAAAAAAATAAAATAATATTTAGTTTTCTAATTGAATGTCAATATTTAAGGGGTGATTTTTGGGTCCATTTTAAAAAGAAAACTTCCTATGAACATATGTCCTAAACGTCTTAACTTTTGAGATACAGTGTGGTAAAGTTTTCAAAATTAAATAGTTTTTTTATTAATATCTGTAATACCACTTTAGATATTTTAATGAAATTTGGCATACATGTACTATGTATCAAGAGGCATTATTTAGTGTACCACAATTTTTTTTCTTTCCACCAGTGGCGTTCGTACGGAATTTCACCTGCCTATTTTGGCAGACATTGATGGTACGCCACTGATTTCTCGTAAAATTAAAATTATTCCTGAAATCCGCAATCATTTCTAAGCAAATTTGAACTTTTGAATTTTGTCAATCCGATGCACGGTTTTCGCTTAAAAAAATAAAAACCTTTTCTCTGCATGATCATAACAATATCGTTAATATGACAATATCACCATGCAGAGAAATATCTTTTATTTTTTAGATCAAATTTGCTTAGAAATGAATAAGGATCTCAAAAATTAACTTCCTTATTCATTTCTACGCCAATTTGATCTAAAAAATAAAATCTATTTCTCTGCATGGTGATATTGTCATATTAACGATATTGTTATGATCATGCAGAGAAAAGGTTTTTATTTTTTTAAGCGAAAACCGTGCATCGGATTGACAAAATTCTAAAGTTCAAATTTGCTTGGAAATGATTGCGGATTTCAGGAATAATTTTAATTTTACGAGAAATCAGTGGCGTACCATCAATGTCTGCCAAAATAGGCAGGTGAAATTCCGTACGAACGCCACTGGTGGAAATAAAAAAATTGTGGTACACTAAATAATGCTTCTTGATACATAGTACATCTATGCCAAATTTCATTAAAATATCTAAAGTGGTATTACAGATATTAATAAAAAACTATTTAATTTTGAAAACTTTACCACCCTGTATCTCAACAGTTAAGACGTTTAGGACATACGTTCATAGGAAGTTTTCTTTTTAAAATGGACCCAAAAATCGCCCCCTTAAATATTGACATTCAATTAGAAAACTAAATATTATTTTATTTTTTTTCGAAGTGTTGCACCACGTTTTTTCTAACGCAATTTTTATGGGTACTAGGGCATATAAAGGATTACAACATATATTATTTTAGTGATTGTAAGTCAGAGGGAACAAGAAAAAAAAATTAAAAATTTTTTTCTTTATTTTTTTAAAAATATGTGTAATTATTCGTTAAATCTAAAAAAAATATAGTATATACTCTGTAAGGTTACCTGAGGCCTCGCGTTGGTTTTACCTCTCTAGCTTAGTTAGATTTCAAAATATGCCTCTTTGAACGAAAGTCATGCGTGCGGTCATTTTTGTCCATATCTCAAGGTCAAAGCGGAGTCCGGCGGCGAAACATATATAAATCGTGTTCGTACATCAAGCCGATGCTATAACATAAGTTTCGATATAGGTTGCCATTTGGGGGCCAACTCGCCATGCTTATCCTGGTATACCCTTTCGGTAAATTTGAAACTTAAAAAATGCCTTATAAGTGCTGTGTTCCTGGGTGTCGTGGAAATTACGTTAACGGACCAAAAGTGCACGTTTTCGGGTTTCCAAAAGATAGCGTTTTGCAGAAGCAATGGTCAAGGGCAGTTCCTCGAGCAGATTTAGCGCCAAATCAAAATACCAAAGTTCGCGAACTAGATTTTGCCGAAGGTAGTATAATTTGGAATAATTCAGAACAAGATCCAAAAACAGGTACGAATGTTTAAATTGATATGAAAAAACCACGTCTAAAAGAAAACTGCATTTCAACAATATTTCCAAATTGTGCATATGTGTAAAAGTAAAGACCAAAAATTAAAGGAACTTGAAGAGTTACATTTTTTACAAGCAATGAACGAAAGCAGAGTACAGTATGAAAGTCATAAAAAGGAAACAAGTTTTCAAAACTTTGAAGAGTTTTTTAAATTTGTTTCAAACTTTTCTACTAGAGGACAGCTGGTTCTCTGTAAAGAATGAAGATAAAATAACTTTATTCAGGCTTGAATATACTCCTGGGCCTTGTATAACTTGGGCAATAATTATCATCCATAATAACTTAAAGTTAGCAACATTTTTATATGGCCAATCTCTTAGTATTTCTGGATCAAAATTAAAGACACCGTTTACTTGTAGCAATTTAGGTGAAATGAAAAAAGCTTTCTATTCCTGTGAATACCTTTTAAACAATTTTGAATGTAGGGGTGCTAATTCTGCAATCCCTTTTTTATTTTTTTATTGATAATTCAGATTTTAATGTGTATATGTTTGGTTGGCATATTTTTGTTTACTTGTTCTAATCTGTTATGTTTTGTGTATTTTTGACTCTGTAATTTCTTATATTTGTTATTCTTGTGAGTCATAAGCTGTAGTTTTATTTTATTTTAATCTCTCTCAAATAATCCCATGCATGTATCACCGAATTTTGACTTTTGACTTGTATTGTATGTGCAATCATCAAAAAATATTATTATGATTATTATTATAGATGAGGCTCGCGCGTATTCTGTACCGTCTTTGGTCAAAAAATCTACTGAATATGCGAGTTTGCTATGGGGGAAGCTGCCTGCTTGATGGTTACGCCAGTCTGATGATCCCCAATAAAAGTGAAAGCTTACTGTCTACCGGCCCGGGGTCTTCCTTTAGATCTTCAACTCCCCGTACTTTAATACAAAAGCATAACTCACTGTATTTTTCGTTCGCTATGCCACTAATATTTATCTTTTCTATAAACATTTAAGTTATGTAGAGAATACAGAAAAAAATATTCCAGGTTAATTTGGATTATATTCATATCCCCTATTACTGTAAGTTGATATTATCTACAGTCGTGAATACCATTATCATAGTAAATACAATCGTAAATACCAAACCTTATAACTAAGGCGAGAGGAATAAAATATACGAATCTACAATTATTTTTCGTGATAATAATTTTTCTGTTTAATTTATACACTTTGCATGGTGACGAAATTTAGAGTGAGCGTGGCATCGTCGCTTTTTCTCCGCAAAACGAGCCTTAGTCCCGTTCATTCAGGATTAAACAGGTGTAGAAGCGTAATACGTTTTTGTGTACAGGGTTGCCTAGCAGTGGAAATATGTGTTGTAGTGCAATTGTACGTGTTTGTTGCTTGTTTCAAAGCATTTAGCGTTCTAACTGGCCTTTATATCAGTCCTACAGACGCAAAATATGTGAAACAAAACAAAAAGGCTATCTTTATGAATGAGTGGTGTCGTCCCCTTTTGCTGAAGGTCGCTTGATATAGCTAGACGCAAGTGAAGCTGCGGGTACAAACTGGCCTGGTCATAAAAGTGATATCTCATATCTGGGTTTCTCGAATCGAGCAATTTTCTCCTGTAGTCTTTTTATTTTATATTTTATATGCACATACATTTGTGAATTTGCCGATAACGTGAAAAAATGTTTCCGGCACCGAGCATATTTGATGTAATTTGACCTGAAAGAATAATATTGGAATGTACTGAACTAGAAATTTGAACAAAAAAGATAGATTTAGCAAAAAGAACGAGATATCATTTGCATTTTAGTCAGGGTCAAAATCTCATTTGGCATCGCTTACTCGCTGGTCGTAGAAAGTAAACTTTTAACTAAAAAGTTAACTTTTTTGAACCTTGGAAAAATAAGCGTCTGGGGATCGAACGACCTTGGGGAAAACGCGCGTCTGGGGAGCGGACAACCTTGGGAACATACGCGTTTGGGGAGCGGACGACCTTGGGAGAAATACGCGTCTGAGAAGCGGAATATCTTGGAAAGAAAGACGCGTCTGGGGAGCGGACGACCTTGGGAAAATACGCGTCTGGAGGTAGAACGCTCTTAGAATGAGCCGCCGAAAAAATGTTCTTATATAAGGAAACAGATGTTATATTTTTGCGACCCATTATAGTTTAAGTCAGGAAATTCATATATGAACTTTGTAACACTGTAAGCAAACAGTCCCGTGTTACTGCACAATGTCGGCGCATTACGAACTACTAAATTCACAGCGCTGCGATAGAGAAATATAAACAACAGAGCGTACACACGACAGACGATGGCAAAGCTCGGGTCTCCGGTGGCCGAGTTGATACGGCGCCAGTAGATTAAGTTACCAAAATGATGTTGTAAATATAGTTGAAATAAATAAATGTTTTGAAAGTAGGTAATTAGATTTGCAACCGAGAGGCGCGGGTTCGAATCCCGCTTCGACCATGGATATTTTGTGATTGTGGTTGGAAGGTGGTAGAGGAATTTTTCCTCGACCGAGGTGGTACCACCCCACGCATCCTCTTAAAGGTCTGGTGAAATCGCTACGGATGTTTCCAGCTCTGGATTTGTGAGTCGATTCCCCAGTACGCCCACGGTACATAGTACTTAGACTTCGGTCTTCGTGGGCTGTCAGAAGATAAAAAAAAGCTAAACTGAATTGCTGCTGCGGCCGAGTTCCCCGCGATGTAACGTAAATTAATAAATGTTTTGAAAGTAAGTAAGTAGCTTTGCAACCGAGAGGCGCGGGTTCGAATCCCGCTTCGACCATGGATATTTTGTGATTGTTGTTGGAAGGTGGTAGAGGTATTTTTCCTCGACCGAGGTGGTACCACCCCACGCATCCTCTTAAAAGTCTGGTGAAATCCCTACGGATGTTTCCAGCTCTGGATTTGTGAGTCGATTCCCCAGTACACCCACGGTACATAGTACTTAGACTTCGGTCTTCGTGGACTGCCAGAAGATAAAAAAAAGCTAAACTGAATTGCTGCTGCGGCCGAGTTCCCCGCGATGTAACGCCACTGGGCAGCTTCACTGATCATTCAGTGATCAACTATAAGATCCTAATTTAATCCAGTACTACATTTTAAACCTTCATAGTGAATCTGAAGTAATATTTTTATTATCCGGCCAGTTGACGTGACTTTTTGTATGTGTTTCGATTGACTATGCAATAGTATTAACTTATTTATTGAAAAAAAAAATGACTGAACAAGTCCATTGTGGCACAGGATTTCGGCAAAAGGTTTCTATTATAAAAATAATGACAAAAACATTTTGCATTAGCATTTTTTGCAAATTCTACATGCCTCTAATTATTTTTATTATATGCTTTAATTTTTAAGGTAAGTTTGCTTGTATGCATGTTTGTATATATGGCGGATAACCTTTTTCTTCGCAATCCCTTTGATGTGGGCATCAAATGAAAGGGTTTGACGATCGAGTAGAATACCATAAGCGTCATTCTAAACCCAAAATGGCGGACGCCACCTGATGGCGGATTACTTTTTTCTTTACAATCCCCTTGATAAATAAAAGGGTTTGACGAGTAGAATACGATAACGGGTAAAATGTCTTGTAATAATGATGCATTATCAAAAATGCATAGGTTAATAACTAAAAATCTAAAAATAAAATCTTGAATAAAAAATAGCTTTTAAAAACAAGCTTTTATTATTTAAATGTCCTAAAACGAAAAAAATTAGTATAGTTTTTTCATCGTGGCAATGCTGAATGCTATTTATAAGTGGACGTAGTTCGCATGGGTGGATCCTAATAAAAGTATTATTAAAGTTCTCACTGAAACAGATATAATATGTTATGTTAAGCTCATTGTCTTAAAAGCTTGTCGCGTGAAAGGAAAATGCATTCTTAGGTACTTACAATTTCTGCCAAACAAAATTAATGCCTGTAAGAACTTCTCGCGCGCGACGAGCTTTTAAGACAATAAAATTTAACATAATATATTATATCTGTTTCAGTGATAACTTTGATACTACTTTTATTAGGATCCACCCATGCGAACTACGTCCACTTATAAATAGCATTTAGCATTGCCACAATGAAAAAACTATACTTATCTTTTTCGTTTTAGTACACCTAAATAATAAAAGCTTGTTTTTAAAAAGTAAAACTCGAACAAACCCGAGATAAGAATTTTAGTCCGGGAGCATATACATATTTAATTATTTATACTTTCTCGACTACTGTATTAGTCTAGTTTTCCTTACAAGTTCAAAAGGCCGGAAAAAAGATGTAAGCTAATTTAAATACACTGTTTGTAATAAATTTAAACAAAAATTTTGTACAAATAACGAATTTATTTTATTATTTATAACCGGTTCAGAAAATCTAGTCGCCTGGACTAAATACTGGCAATATCTTGGACAGTCGGCATATCCGAACAAAGAAAAATCAGTTTTTATACGAATATGACTTATTTATAGTTGACGAGGGCTACACCTAATAGGAGTAATAAGTTTTCGAGGCCAAAGTAATTCCAAAAGAATATAAGATTTTCTAAATATTGATCTGACGTAATTTTTTTTATTTATAAACTTATCCTATTTACATGGATTATGTAGGTGTGGAATCGAGAACGGGAGTCGGGAACTTCAATATTTTTTTCTAGATTTTGCACAAAAAAACAAATAAACTTGTATAGAATTTCATATTACGAAATCTACAAAAAAATATTGAGGCTGTACAATTTGAGGTCATTCATTTATCGTATGGAATTATACCTAAAGAAAGAAACTGATACGAGTGTCACAGACGATTAGATTTCTACAGAGTGTCTGGGAGCCACTAGAACATATTAAGTTAATATCAGCGCCTTCTTATCCAAGAAGAGTGGTTGAGACCAAAGCACACTGCTTTCTTACGACCAAAAACAAAAAGCATAATATATGTTGCGACTTTAAGAAATTAGTACAGGGATATCCAAATAAAAGTGAACATGCCTTATACCTTTTTTATTTTTAAAGTGGGAAAAAATGTTAATTACCCAAGCAAAATAATTGAGCATCGATTTAAAAAAATATAGTATAAAATATCGATTTTCTCGCTCATTTTAAATTGGATGGTATGATTTTTTATCATATTTTTGGATTCTAGGAGAAGTTCTAGACATATTTTGTATAACATACCCTATGCGTTTTTTCAATCGTTTTTGGAATATTTCAGGTTAAAAATTATTTCGCAGAAATATACTTTAAACATAACTATCCAGGTTGCAAACGAAATAAAAGCTACCTTTTTAAATTTTCTTCGTAAGTCAAAGTTATTATTATTATCAGGGTTGACAATAATACTTTAGTAACCGTGAATTTATAATTTGTTTTTATGCAAAATGAGTTATTCTATTAAATAATAAATGTTGATATTTATTAGTTATTAATATTTAAAACCAATAACCAGTGATTAGAAAAATACCAAATGTATTATAACATAAACAGATAAATGTATAAATGGCGAATAAATATCAAAAGAAATTTTCAACATGTCCGCCATTCAATTCTTCGCACTTTTCATACATTCTTCTCTGTCTCTGAACTGTGTTTATAATACTTTCAGAATCATTTTCGTTCAGATGTCTTACTTAATTTCTCACTTTCCTTTGAATTTCTTCAATATTTTCATTATGATTGCTGAATACGACATTTTTCAAGTGACCCCAAAGAAATGTATCAAAAGGTGTGAGGTTTGGGCTATTTGCAGGTCAATGTATCGTTCCATATCTACCAATCCATTTGTTATACTGATGGTTTAAAAAATTGCGAACCTCAATTATTATGTTATGGGGAGGCGCTCCGTCCTGTTGCGATATAACACGTCGACGTTCTTCAAGTGGCAATTCGTCGAAAATATCTTCGATTTAATTTTCTAAAAAATTAAGATAGCGCTGGCCATTTAATGCTCCCCAAAAAATCAATGGTCCTAGAATTTTATTTTGTAGTATCCCTCACCAAACAATGATTGAATTATGCCCCTGAAAAGCAATATCTTCGACGGTAAAGGGATTTTCATCCGATCAAAGATGAACATTTCGTCTATTAAACATTCCCGCAGTTGAGAAAGTTGCTGTGTCTGTCCAAACAATAATATGAAATAAATTGGGATCTGGCCGCATTCTTTCGTTAATATTTGTGACAAAAATATATCACCTTTCTTTTTAATAGGCACTACGCTTTTGAACTGGCATAATTTTATATGGTCTATACATAAAATACTTTAACGTTCTTTGAACTGTTCCATAAGTCAACATTTTGTCTCTTCTTCCATATCTGAGATATGGCACACAATCGGGAATTGATTTTTTTGGATTCTCTTGAAAATGTAATAAAATCGCTAGGTCCCTTTCTTCATTTCTTTCTCTTCTTTTTCCACTGAGAATTCCGCTTTCTTCTAGTCTTCTATTTGTTTTTATTATGATGTTTAATGATGGAATTCTTTGTCGCTCTTCAATACTTTCTTGATATTGTCTTTGAGCCGCTCTAACATTATTGATATTTTTTAAAAATAATTTTTGGCATTTTGTATTTCCCATTAATAGAATATCTCATTTTGCATAAAAATAAAATCATAAATTCACTGTGACTAAAGTATTATTGTCAACCTTGATATTAACTTTGACTTCCCTAAGAAGACCCTGTTTATTTAAGTCCAAAAAAGAACGAAGTAGTTGTGTAAGAGTTTTATTCATTACTAATTAGGAATTTGCACGTATTTTCTTTTGCAAAAATCGTTTAAGGAAGTCATTACAAACCCAAAAAAATACTTTAAAGAAAATTACTAGGATAATTTACCTAGAATTTTTTTTACTTTTCGGTATTGTTTATTACAAATTAAAAAGCAGCCATTTACCCTCAGTAAAAAGTGACGTCAGAAAGTGAACATTGATCAGGAGATTAGCAACAACAACGTAAACCTTAACCTAAAGTCGAACAGGTTTGTTTATCTCGGAAACAGTATGAGGGGGAGAAATCAATCTTTCTGGGTTAATAGATAAATAGTGCAACTAGCTTCGGTAAAAAATTCAGATATACAGGATGTAAGTATGGTTTCGGAGTTATTAAACCACCATTCCACAATTTCCGTTGAAGGTCGCAAAATTGGATTAAATTGGTTTAAATTTTCTGAGGTAGTAGAGAACCCGAAGCTCTAGAACCCTATTAAAACTGGTGAGGACCGGAAAATCACAAGTAATTTTTTGGATCCTTTTAGGTCGAAAAATGCAATTTGCAGACTCCTCTTTGGTACCTAATAACTCGCAAACGAAACGTTGGATCGAAAAACTGTTTGATAAGTAAAACTTTAAAATATCAAATACTCTCTTTTACAATACATTTATCTAAACCTAAACCATTGGAAAGTGGATATATTTGGGAAAACTGGAAATTTCGATTTTTGAGGTAGATTTTTCACGGTTTTTAATTTTTGTTTTAGGTCAAAATGGGTCCAAATTAAAATCCAAGCTCGTCGAAGTAAATGATATCCATATTTTTTAGTTTCTACATTCTTTATAGAAAAGTAGCAATCCCCGATTAAATTTATATTTTTAAACCTTTTTTGCACTCGACATCGGTACCTTTAAATCACTCCGTATTTTTTCCTATCTAATTTTGTCCAGAATGGAATGGACTGGATCGTCCAGAAACGTATTTAAGGCGTCAAAAACTGAATTTTCTTGATTTTTTCCAACAAATCCCATATTTAACCGACATAATTCTACACTATTCTTCCTACTTAGTGATTCTTTTTGGCTTTATTTTCTCCCGTAATTATCTAAGAATGCCTCCCACTAATTTAAATTGCTTATTTTTTCTTTTTCTATTTTGTTATAAATAAATAGGTTTATTTGCATCGGGAACATGCAAAATTTTAAACTTTTAAATTTTAAACCATTGCCATGAAAACAAAGAATTACAGTTTATTTACGTCGGAATTATTAAAATATGATGTGTCAGGATTTCGCAAAAATGCCAGTTTTTGTTGCAAGATTGGAATGTTCCAAGATTGATTTCGACTTGAAATAAACATGAATATGATTTTAAGAACCATCTACTTTAAGTGCAGGGATATTTCATTGGATGAGTTACGCATTAAATTCCATTTTTATTGATTTTTCGATGACCCTACAATACTGGAATTCGCCATGTACTTATAACACTTGACGTCACAGCCAATGGGATCACGTTTTACAAGCTTCAAAATTCGCGTAAAACCTTGAAATAGAAAATCTTTTTTTTTTGTTGATAAATACTTAATTTATTTAGGGAATATAAAAAATATATATCAGATTTATTTGGGTTATATGCATATTCCCTTCACTGAGTAAATAAACAAAAAAAAAGCAATAAGGCTTTATTAAAAAATAAAATGAACAATAAAAGTATATGGAATTTTTAAAGGACAAAAATATTCGTACAGTAACAAAGAGACAAAATTAGGGGGTGATAAATTTTGTTTTATTACTTTGTGTGTAGGCCCTTATGATTAATAACTTCTTGAAGGTTTCTGTGCGTCAAATGTACCAATTTTTTAAAACTTTTCTGGTGCCGGCTGATCCTATTCTTCTTTTAATACCCGTTTAAGTGATGTACTGACGTAACGTGTTGTCTTTTACCCGCAGTTCTAATTATTTATTCCAGCCATTTTCGATTGGATTTTTAGGTCAGGAGATTAAGCAGATGTATTTAACCTATGAGAAACATTGTGTTGTACATAGTATCCATTGGCGCACCACATGGGCTGTGTAATATGACTGATCAAGTCCCAAATTTCAACATTTTTTGTTTCTAATTATTTTGCAAAATTTGCAATTTTTTATATATTATTTTGTCAATAGACACAAGTTCTCCAACCCTTCGTTGTGACTTTAAGCCCCCAACCATTAGCCCCTGACAACCGTGCTGTACTGTTAGCTGTATATGTTTTTCGTTACCCGGAGTACCGGAAATTTAAAGTGAGAATTGCAACGTCGCTTCACGTAACGTCCGATTCATTGATAAATCTGCTGAATCCGAAAGGCGTAATTTTGTATGTGTACATTCTAGGCAGGTCGGAATATATGTACGTGTTTGCGTGTGTAGTGATATTTTACGTCATTTTTGTTCTTTCCTGTTAGAACTTTATCCATAAACTTTGCGGAATGATGCGTCAATGTCAGCTAAACTTTTCCTCAACTTTTTTTTCGACTTTTTTACTTTTCTTTTCGTATATTATTCGTTTTTTGACATCTGCGCAGTAAAACAAAATGCGTACCACGCGCAAACCGAGCGTGCTAGACATGCGCACGCATTTTCAAGGGATATACTTCGGCGTCTACATTCGAACCCATCCACTTTTAAGAATATATCTCCAATAGTAAAGCTACAACTATGTATTTAACATTAGCGATGGGATATCTCGAATGAAAAATAATCGATCATTCGATTATTCAAATCACTCGAGATATCTCGAGAAGTCAGCGCGATCATTCGAATGATTTAGCCGAGAGATTATAATATAATAATAATCGCCTTTCGCAGCTTCGAATGACGAGACGAAATACGAAATGATGCCGTCGCCGACTCGGCACTCGACGTTGCGTTACGATGCGATTGTCTCGGATGTGGTTTTCATTCGAATGATTATTTATTTCGAGTGATCCTTCGATATCGATCGAGCATTATTTCATCTCTCGACAACGCATAGCATGTTTTTAATATTGTCTGGGTCTCGGATGATTTTTTCATTCGAATGATTGTTTATTTCGAATGATCCTTCGATATCGATCGAGCATTATTTCATCTCTCGACAACGCATAGTGTTATTGCATGTTTTTATGATATATATATATATATATATATATATATATATATATATATATATATATATATATATATATATATATATATATATATATATATATATATATATATAGGGTGTTAGTAAAGTATGTGGCCAAACTTGAGGGTATTATTCCTTACTTAATTTTAAGACAAAACATAGGTCCTAAAAGACTTTGTTTTTAATACAGGGTGTTGAATTTTTGTAAAGGGTTTTTCCTAGATAACTAGAGGACGCAAATTAGTATAAAGTTGAAAATTGGTGACAATTTGTAATGCATAAAGGGGAGTCATGCTAGTTGCCAAATTTGTTTAGAGAAGTGTTTTTGTTTTCATGGATCTCTTACATTTTAGTTATTTTAAACAAATTATACTAATACATAATGTTATGTATAACTTTACATTTTTTGTTTTCATCGAAAACGGCCAATCCAAGCAAAAGAAAATTCAAGAGATGATTTTTGTGCAGTTTTATTTGCTATATTTTTGATTCGAATGATCACTCGATTATTAAAATCATTCGAGAGCTAATATTTCGATTATTTAATTCATTCGATTATTCCCAACACTATTTAACATTATAGACCTGATTTCAATCTGGCATGACGCAAAAATCTGGGTCAGACTCAGGTAACTGATGGAAAAGGCCAATAAAGTGAAATTAATATTATATTTTGTCAACAAGTCATAACATAGGTGACAATCTGTTTAATAAATATACTTGGTGCAAGTGAAAAGTTAACCTTTAAATCTAATAGTTAAAAAAAATGTAAACTATATATATAAAAGTTACACGCTTTTTTGTCCTACCTTTCAGGATCCTCAGGGCATCGAAAAACTGAAACATTATTACGATCACTAATATTACACCCATCGACACTACAATACCAAGGATGAGACGCCATTAAAAAAACTAAATTGTATTTGGCGCACTCTGTTCTTCCCTTTTGGCTACACGAATTTGACGTGGACAAACTACCCCGTGTAACCCACGCCTGGTTTGCCAGGAATCGAGAACTACGGGCTTAGGCGAGAGGCGAGCAACGGCAGAGGGGAGGTTTACAGCGCGATAAGCAAGTGATTATACTTTTTGAAATTTTATTTCACTCTTCCGAATAGCAGCGGATTCTGTAGCATCGAAGTTTAAAATTACGGGTTTGATTTTCTGAAAACGTTTAAAATAATAAAAAGCTGCTCCTAACCATGTTCCGCAGCATAATCGGCTCTAGAAGATCGGAAATGCCAGGACACTGCCCATGAAATTCTCTAATCCGTTTCGGAGATTTGCAGGACATGGCCTTTGTCTGTGCTATTAATGTATCTACATCTGGATAACAATTTCGAAATGTTTCTATTCCCAGACGTACCGCATGCAGTATACACGTCACTGTAGTAAGTTAGTACAAACATTTTTGAGGAGACGGCAAGAAGCATGACTGCGACGTCATCACTAACAAACATTAATATCTGGTGTGGTGAAAGTTGAAACTTTCGCAAGGTGGTTAATATCAGGTTCGTTAGTAACAGAATGGCAAAAGAATGTTTTGTAGAATCTGTTGTCTCCTCCACCTCCACGGTTAATCACAGCTGTTTATCGTGTAGTGCGGATATAATATTGTTTTCGATTGGCTCGCGCACAACTGGTAAATATCGTCGTACCGTTGTTTGGCTGGGCAATATCCACGTTGAATTATATTTTTTTCAGAACTGCTGAAAGGGTTCTTGGCCAGTATATTGAAGGGCACATTACAAGCACTTAAGGTAAAAATTAAATCGAAAATAAAGTCCGCAAAAGGCCCCGATACTGAAACTTTCTCCAACACAAGTACTGACAGTGTTTCCTATAATTTAGACCTATTGGGGCCTCAGCTAGAAAAATATTACGCGGTACTGTCTGAACATCAGTGGTACATAGGAAGGGTTATAGAGAAAACGGAAGAAAATTATTTTAGACTAGAATTTTTAAAAGCTGAATTAGGTACCTATACAATGTTTTACTTGGTCAAAAACAGAAGATGTTGAAATTGTTCATTTAAAATACATTTTCTATGGACCTATCAATTTAGTTGGAAATAGTCCATTTTCCCTATCTACAAGCGACTCTATGAATCTAAAAAAACAATATAAACTTCCTAAGCAGCGATTGGTTGTATATATCTGTGTATAAGGTTTCTATTAAAAGGCTTAAATCTTTTTTAAAAATATATGTTAAGTCCTTACCGTTACCTTGCCCTAGATATTGTTCCTCATAATTAGTGCGGCTTTTTTTGCAATGTTAATTTAATTCTTTTAAAAGCAAATTCTTATAGCTTGTAAAAAGTTCTAAAACTTTAATTTGAAAAGTTTTTTTCCTATTTCAAAAGTAAAGACAGCAAAAGCCACACTAATTATGAGGAACTGACCCTGTACCGGCCCCTTATTTTAATTGATGGGTTGTACTGTTTATGTGATTTCTACACATAACTATTTTCCAACAAAACAGTTGTTTGTTCCACACTAAACACGTCACGTGGCAGTCGGTATATTTTAAATCTGGGAATTCTCAGAAAAACCTTCGCACATGGTGAGCAAAGAGCCGCTTCCTACCTACTTCCGACATCTGTGCGGCGCGACGAACACTATGGAATGGAAATTTCCCAAAATAGCAAAATTCCAGCGACACGAACTCAGAACTCGACTCTACCTATTTTAAGTACATCGAAAACATGGAGATATACAATATAACACCATAAACAAGTCTTACGTTGTTTGCACCATACAACCTAATACTTACGAACTAGTGGTAGAAAGTCCGTAATGGTATACAAATGTATTTTCTAACATTTTATTACGTAGTCATACCGATAAAGTTATTTTGTATCCACAATTTCAAGTCATAGGGATATCTTGCAATTGTTTCAACCTGGCTCAAATTTTACTCAAATATACATTGGTGCAAACGGACACGGCTGCCGTAGTAAATGAGATGGTGAGATCTGCGAAATGTATAGCATATTACTTGTGTTTGACGTATGTCGCCTTATGGCTCGGAGAGGTTCTCCCTACCGACGACGCCACTGTAAAGGAACCCAAAGTGGTGAGTAAAGAGTACAACATAGCGAGTGAGAGCATAGGCGTGGGTAGGTCGATAGTTAAAACTCTTTAAAATAAAGATACTTTCTCCCGATTTTTCGTATCTGCTCGCACCGCAGAGTTCACACTAAAAACAGGTGGTTAAATCCAAGAAGAGCGGCTGGTCTCTAAATAGGTCGCGTTGAAGTCGTGGCGCTGCCTGACACGCCGGTTCAGAATTTCCTGTGGCGCCGTCAGTTGCCTCACTCGCCGCGTTGTAACTCTAGTGGTGAATGTAGTTACGAATGAACGGTTGCCTTTCCGCTTACTAAAGGTCTATGTACCCAAATCTGTTTACTACTACGATAAAGCGGGGTTGTTTTAATAAGACGCGTATCCCTATATAAATTTTCGCTTTAAAATTTCCGTACTATATCGGTAACGTAACAACCCGCACACCAGGGGGGGGGGGGTTGCAGCTGCTTGGGGGTCCCAATAATAGCTAGGACAGGAGCCCATTCATAGCTTACCATTTGGGCCTATACTTAATTTAGTGGGGGTACCTTACGATTTTGCGTTACGCCACTGAAGTAGATAAGTCACATTTAACAATTTCCAGTCTCGACTACTCGTATAGTCAACAACATCATTACTCCTACCAAAAAAGCAGGGGAACAGTTTACCAAGTACTATATTTTATATTATTTTTAGGAGGTGGAATAATCAATTCTACCAATGCCATGCACAGTGAAAACTACGTCAGAGAGGACAACTCCAAAATAAGCCTTAAGCGGGTTCCCCCATCGTACTCTACCGTTCTGAAACTGGGTGGTCCTCTACCGCCGTATGACTCCAGAGTGTATTCGTCGGTTCCGTTTATTGCGAGACAACCGCCTCCATCGTATGCTGAAGTTCATGGAGGATGGGACGACAGACCTAGCGTAGTATCTTGTAAGTATTTAAAATTCCAGAAAATTAATCAAATTGAAACTGCCAAAACCAATACCTAGTATATTGTACAAGTTTTGAAATGACTTTTTTCACCAGGCGCGGGCACATCAAAAAGGTCATTTGGTTAATGACCCACCTCAATTTATTTTCAATCATACACCTAATAATATATTTTTAAAACCAAAAAATAAATAAATTTTTTTAAGTGTAAGTTCCATGCGAAAACTCCCCAATGAAGAATCGGCGAAGCCAAACACCAATTGCCTGTTGCTTGCTCCGGGTTCGGCCGTATTTTAAATTCACCTCATAGGTTTATATGGAAATAGAAAACTATATAAATGCATTAAAACTAAGAGAGAAACAAACATACGCGCTTTTGGAAGTTAAAAAAAGACAAAAATATCAGGAAATGGTCGACGCCAACTGCCCACTAAACAATATCGATGGCTGTCGGCACGAGTGCGACTATCAACGCCATCTAATATCCCGGGCGACTCTGAAAATACTCTCGGACCGCTCCGTCTATTGTAAAATATAGGTGCAACATGGAAAAACTAATTACCTATAATATGCGCATTGTATTTGCATAAACTTTTGTTTACATTTCATTACGTCACGCCGGCACTTATTACTTATTATTAGTTTGAGAGATGTTTCGGAGTTTCGGCTTTCGTAATTTTGTTGTGTTTGTGTACTAGGAGGTAGCATAAGATAAAAAAAACGCCCTTAAAGTATGCCGTGGAATCAATCTCTTAAAAGGTACCATAGGTAAAGGTATAGGTGAATGAAAAATGGAACTTTCAAGTTCTGAAGTTTTTATTTTAAAAAAATTTAAATATGGTAATGACGGCAGAACAAAAAGCTTTTATGATCGAAAGTTATTTTAGAAATGGTAGAAGGGTTAATAGCCAGTGGGTTTATTCAGCACGGGACGCCATTCAGGATTTTCAAACAGAATTTCCACACATAGTCGTTGATTTCGACCAGTTTCGCCAAGTTTTGACAAGGTCTGTGGCTTTCTTTAGAGAAACAGGAAGTGTGAATAGCAACAAAGGCAGTGGGAGATCCAAAGTTCGCACTGCACAAAATGCAGAAGAATTGAGGCAAATTGTTAATGAACACCCACAAACCCCTATTTGGCGTTTAAGCCAGCAAATGTATCGTACGGAAGTATTTTTTACATACTAAGATTTTACTTTATTTTTCTTTATTATTACACTTTAGCGGGTTTCAATTCCATGAAAATTTGTGCACTTTCTATTAAATTTAATATTAATAGAACGTTAAAAAACAACACTAGGCTTCACGTGTAAGAGATTTTTGATCAAGATCATTATTTAAAAAAATAATCGATAAGCCAAATTGAAAACAGCCGTCTCAAGGCGGCCATCGCGAAAATTATTGCGCGTCAGTATACACTCACCAACACGAAAAGCAATTTAAATTTTGACCGATTTGACAACTTGATAACTTTTTTCTTCTGAACGGATTTTATGATTCTTTTTGAACTTAGAAGAAAAAAACTGAATATGTTGTAATATACAAGGTAAAACAAAGTGTTGGTTTTTTGGCTTAAGTTAAGCTTATAACTTAATATGTGTGCCTCTATTGTCTTTAAATAGAACAACTCTTTCTAACAACACTTAGAAATATATTAAAAGTTAAAAGAAAAAAGTACAAAACAACAGAGAAAATAAAGAAAGAGAAAAAATGATTCTTTGTTAAAATGAACAATATTTAAAAATTAATTATTAGTAATTTTTTAAACATTTGTCTCTTCAACAAAAATAAAACTATGTAGATGATTAAATCAATAAATAATTGAGGAAAGGGGTACCTTAATGACAAATTAGTTGTCAAATTGTTTACTCTGTCAAATGGATCCACAGGGTGTATCAAATTTAAGCAAAAAAAAACAACATTTTGTTTTCCTTCGTATCATGTGCTTATGCGTTTTTATCTTTTCAATTCAAAAATAAGTTATAAAGTCGAACAATTTATTTACAAATTGCTTAAAGAACCATTAAAATTCGTCTAGGAGAAAAAATGCTACCAAACTTTAAAATTTTCCAAAATATTAAGGTGACCTTTCTCGTGTTGGGCAGCGTATTTTTAAATAATGTTAAAAAATTCAACATTTTTTGAAATAAGCGCTTACAGGTGGTCGTCGGAAATGTGTTCATTTTATGCGCATTAATAGGAGATTGAAACTTGAAGATGTTGGTTTAACTTAATTTATTTTAATGACCACATCAATTTTGGGCATATCGAGTTCCAAACAAGACCACTAAATCTCGTTTAACTTAGTAATGTAGTTGGAACTAAGTTTTAAATGTTAGTGACCGGGCAGCATATTTACAGATGCTAGCATGTGTTGACACAAGGGTGTTGAAATCAGCGAGGGTTTGGAAAAACAGTACATTTACAAATGCTAGTAGATTTGGACACCAGAGGCGATCATAGTGTTGAAACCAGTTTTAGATAACCTGAGCAGTAGATAACCTTTTTCCATGATTGTGCCTGTACGGAAAATAACAATAAAACGTTGTTGGAATATTGAAAAAAAATATATTTATTAAAGCAAACGAACAAAATAAAAATAAAATATTAGGTTAATGAGCAGATCCATGCCCTTCAGCATTAGGGTGGTTTTGTGAGATGTGAAGATGAATAAGAAATAAAAGCTAACCCAGATCGGCCCTACAAGGTGCAGAAATTAAAATTGCACAATAGTCGTGAAATACGCTCTCGGACAGGTTTGCTCAGTTTTAGGTTTCATCCGTATCTTTTTTAATAAAATGTCAGGTGTATGCGGTGCTGCCAAAATTTTATACCAATACGAATCGCGCAGTCGCAGTAAAAAAACTCGGCAAAGCAAAGATAAAAAATTTAAAAAATATACTGATGAAACCTAAAACTGAACAAACCTGTCCGAGAACGTATTTTACAACTCTATGGCCACAAGAAGAAATTATATTATTTCTAAGAACAGCTTTAATGCCAAAATTTCACAAAAAATAATTAAGTAGTAACAGAGCCCTAACCCGTTGCCAATACACCTTTTAAAGCTGCTATAAAAATTTGTGGGAAAAACTAGTTGTAAATTTGGCAACACGGTGTATCCATCAAAACACTCGCATCAAAAACATTAAAACTGCGGGACATGAAGTAATCTTAATTTGGAATTGCTTTTAATAATGGCAAAATCCTCCCAATAGTTTTAAAAGTTGAATCTCTGATTGCGGAATTACATATTATTATAGTGTCAATTTAATACCGGTGTCAACATCAGTTAGCATCGGTAAATGTATACCCACTGCAAACGCTCACTGGTTTCAACACTCTGATCGCCTCTGGTGTTCAAATCTGCTAGCATTTGTAAATGTACTGTTTTTCCAAACCCTCGCTGATTTCAACACCCTGGTGTCAACACATGCTAGCATCTGTAAATATGCGACCGGGCAGTGTACACTCTCAAATTTGAGAGTTTTTTTCAAGAATCGTTAGATTTTGTCCAAGGCTTTGTAATCGTCACTCAATATTCGCTATTCCTCTTAAGAGGGCAATAGACAGTTGTTAGGTAAAATCTTGTTTTCTTCTTTATGTAATTCTATAATCTAAATTTATAAAGAAAAAATGAGTTGGTCTCGATAACTTTTTTCTTCTTCCGTGACTCCGCCTTTTCTTAATTTTATATGCGATTGACTTACGTTCATATCTTCATGCATTAAGGGCGGGATTTTGTGTAACGACCAGAGATGTGCCATGAGAATGTTCTCAAGGGAATATATCCGGAGAACGGTAAATTACCGAGAATATTTCCCAGCATAAATTCTCGAGAATTTATGATTTTAGGAAAAATTATAAATTACTGAAAAATTACCGAGAATATTTTCGATAACGAGAATGTTCTCGGGAAAATTCATATTCTCGGAGAATTTATGAGAATTTAAGGAAATTTAAGTTAATTTATTTTAATGCCGCTATTGTATCATAGATGGAGCCTGGAGCAT
This sequence comes from Philopedon plagiatum, assembly GCA_963971165.1. Taxonomy (NCBI): domain Eukaryota; kingdom Metazoa; phylum Arthropoda; class Insecta; order Coleoptera; family Curculionidae; genus Philopedon; species Philopedon plagiatum. The sequence goes on along the minus strand of OZ020193.1, from coordinate 23,740,237 downwards.
CTCTATCTCTATTTCTTTTCTGTGTTGTTTTAAACAACTTGTTTAGATATGTTATTTTATACAATGCGTTTCTAAGTTGGGTTTTATTTATAAAAAAAGTTACTCAAAAATAATGGAAATAAAAATTTAATGTATCTTTATTTTGACTAATCTGCGTAATCAAGTTAATTTACAATTAAAATATTTTCTAAATTAGGTATTGTGCATTGCTATCTTTTTATTTTTTCAGATAAAATTATTGTAAAAACTACTTTGGGTAAAAAAATATGTTCTTCCAATTTATTCAGTCAAACAAAACATTAAATTCTCCAACATATAAAATAAATTCTCCAAAATTTCCGATCAATTCTCATTTTTCTGAGAATATTTCCCCAATAATAAATTATCGAGAATGTTCCATCTCTACATCTCTTTATTTTTTCAGATACAATTATTGTAAAAACTACTTTTGATAAAAAAATGTGTTCCTTCAGCTTATGATGCAGTCAAAACATAAAATTCTCCCACATATAAAATAATTTTTCCAAAATTTCCGATAAATCCTCATTGTTCTCGGAGAATATTTCCCAAAAATAAATTCTCGAGAATGTTCCATCTCTAGTAACGATACAGCTCCAGTTCCGAATGGGACAATGGAGGTGTCGCCGCTTTGCGAAAAATACACAAGTTGAATCCGCAGTTAAATTAGTTACAGGCCCAGAGTTGACCATATTTTTATTGTCAACTATAATTTGTATATGATAATAATACTTGATGTTAAATGCTTTTTATATGGAATAATAACTTATAAACAAACAATAGTGGTTATAGCTTTAAGAAGTATCATATTTGGAACTGAAATAATAATAATTATAGAATTATGAATAAAATAAAGTACAGAGATATATATGGCAGTTCATTTTTACACAAAATATATAATAGGTATGACTTAATGATAGGAATTCTTAAAAAGCAAAAATCTCATTGCTGGCTGGCCCTGAAAATAAAATTTTGCTCCTGGTTACCATTTCATCTCGTTAAAAAAGCTATTTATATTATTAGCTAGTGTGCAAATGAAAATAATTGAGACGTTTAATTTAAGATTTTCAGGAAATGGAAAAAACGCAGTAACTAATTTTGTATTATTTTTTTAGATAACATTTATATGGTCAGGTGATGTAAATGATGGCAACAAATAATTTCAGACCGATACATTAAAAAAACACTTATTTTTAGCAAAAAAAAAATAAAATAAGTTGGACATATATGTTGTTTTAAAAAGAAAAATCCAAGATTTGTTATTTAAACTAATTATATTCCCAGTTTTTTATTATATTTGTAGTACGATTAATAACACAAAGTAACAAAATTAGTTTTCGCAACCGCTACTGTTGTTGTCTTCATCTATTTCGAGCTGGTCATTCCTCTTCATATCGAGTTGTGAAAAAATGTCCTCATAAAAATGTCGGTTTTCTACATTTTGTAAATATGGCAGAAGATCCCTTAAATTTGTGAGCTTAGCAGATGATATTGGCACAGTTTGCAGATAAACTGGTTTGAGTTCGATTAAACCAGTTAGTTTTTGTTTATTTCTGATAATATAGGTTCTCCATGGACCATTTTGTAGGTATCCCTTAGCTTCAGTAGAACAGAATTTCTATCAATCAATCCAATCAAACCCAATCAAACCCAACCCAACCTACATAACAATAGTGTAAACTCAAGTCTAAACCCGTTTTGTTTTTTTTAAACAACATTAGTCCATGGACTTATGCTGTTTTTAAAAGAAATGTATTGGACACATGCCGTTCTTACAGAAACACTGATATTTTAGTCGCAGATTTCTTGGCACATGAGATATTTGTAAAAGAAACACCACCTCGTGGCGATAAAGTTTAGAGTATACTACACGATGACGCTAAAAACCCAATTTCGTACATTTTGGACATATGTTGTTTTTAAAATAAACGCCTTAATTGAAAGCATGCCTTAAAATTTGCAAGCAAATTAAGTGTAACCAAAAACTAGACATGGTAAAAATAAATTTTAATAAAATGAAACAAAAAATATATCCTAGGATATAGCAGTGGCGTGCAATGCAATTTAAAACAGGGTAGGCAAAAATTGGATTTAAATCAAAAACTACCTTTCGAAGCAATAGCGTACGTAAATTTCACGTTTTGTCACAAATGTCTCGATTAGAAGCATTTTGTTCTGCAAACTATGAAGAAGAATATAAACATTGTAGTTCATTTTGCAGTCGGTCAAAATTAAATTTTTGGCTGGACTTTGATTTCAACTTCATAAGAGGATATTTATACTTCGTGTTTTTGACATTACGTTATACCCTTTTAAAACATTTTAATTATGTTTTAAACAATATAGGAACAATTTGCTTTTAAATTCAGAACGAGTTTAATATTTCTGAAAAGTACGATAAAGCATCAACCTTGGCAACAGTAGAGTTATAACTCTTGTGATGGCTGACGGACGGTCTCGCCTTTCGAGCCACATGCATGTTTTGCATCTCTACCATACAGCCTTTCTTGCTTCTACTCGTATAAAAGCACTGCTTTTGCTTTGCCATAAGAACGTAATATGAAGCAAGATGTGGGCTTTTAAGACGGTCGTATGGGATGCTTATACAGCGATCTAATTACTAATTAATAGTGCAAGGAAGACGTTATGTGGGAGTGGGTTGATAATATAAGATTACATTTTTGGTTCTCTACAACATTAATTTATAGAATAATAGCTGCCAAAGCTGGCTATTTATTACACGAATAAAAATTTTAATACATTTAAAAAAATATAATTTTGTACCGTCTGTTCCTAGGGTAGGCAGTGCTTTTTTGCCTATATTGTATGCACGCTTCTGGGATATAGTAAGCAGTTATCAATACTGATTTTTTCACCATCAGTGTCATCAGAAAACCTCTTTGATCTTTCTATTCCTTCGATATCAATCACCGACAAGAAGTGCAACAAAACTAGATAAATCGATACATAAGATTTGAGTGTCATTTGTTTGCTTGTTAATTTTTCAGGGTATTATTTTATTTATTTTCTTTTCATTTCACATACATATTTCACTATTTTCTCTAAAAACCGCCGATCAGCATAGTTTAACAGAGTAAGTAAATTACTCGTAAAAAAGTAAATTAATAATAATTTTATAATGATAAAATATAAATATATGATATAAATCATGTGTCTGATATTATTACTAGAACTGCAGGGTCACCTTGCTCATTGCGGTTCTGTGGTTGGAACACGATGCATAGAATTCTACGCGATCCTGACACTAATGACAGTGGTCATGTGATGGATGGTTTGATTTGTTTGTGAAGTCATGTGACTTTGACACGTCGAATAGAATTCTATGTGGCGTGATCCGGGGCCAGGACTTGGCGCCGACGGCACCATCTCTGTAAGTATGGCGGTACTTTTATAATCATAATGCAGGAAACTGAAGTACGACCACACAGCTAGAATAGACCGAGCCCCTGTTTTTTTTGTCCTCTGCTAGCATAAAGGACATTTCAATTTAGCTATTTAGTAGGCGATGGATATAAATTGAAAACACTTGGTGTTTCTTATTATGGAATTTCATGGCAAAACATTTTCTTTTAACGTAAGCTTTCACCTATACTGGAGGCAAATATAGCGAAAATAATATAAAGCAAAATAATCTCATTAAACGTAAGAAATTGTTAAGGAATTTATTAATAGGAGACTTAAATTTGCGAACCAAATTATGTCGACTTTTAATAAACCTGATTGAATTCTTATGTGATTTATTACCTAAAAGCAAACCGGATAATACGGTACGACGTTTTTGCGAGTTTTCATGTCATCGTACACAGTAGGCACCCAGGATTTTGTCTTGGGGGGGGGGCGCTGAATAGTGCAATTCGGGGGATTTTTCCAATTAGTAGTGTAGTAGTGTACTTTTTTAATTTTTGAGTGTCTAGGATGTTGGTCGGGGGGGAGGGGGGGGGGGGGGTGCAGCCCCCCAGCCCCTTCCCTAGGTGCGCCACTGAGCGTACAACAATCTTGTCTGGCACATGGCGTTACTTTGTATCTGCTTTAGTAATAATGTAGTAGATGTTGGCATTAGCACAAACACTCGTGTGTATCAGGGGCGGCTGGTACATAAGGGCTGCAGAGCTGCAGAACCTCCTAAATTGTCAAGCCACTTGACTTGCTTTTTCATACTTTGCAGTAAATAATTAAAGATTTCTTAAAATAAAAATGAATGAAATTAAAACATCGAATTTTCGGCCGAGAATGCAAGTAGTATTATAGACCAGCGCTAGTCAACACACGCCGCCGCCCGGCACCCACGCACAGTTGACCAAGTAAAGCTAATATAATTTTCTTGCGAAGTTGCGTATACTTTTTTTAAAGACACTTATGAGGAAAAACTTGACTAAAAAATAGAGGTAGGCCATAACCAGATATTAATATTGAGACAGCCGGTGTTAGCAGAGGAAAATCTTTCACGCGTCACTTTAAGAGAGATATTTGTTTGCGAAATGATTTGTGGATGCAATAAAAAAATGCCCATTTTTGCTTTCGTATGTCCTTTTCGAAGACGATAACATGGTCGTAGATGTAAGAGATTTAGTACAGCTGACGGAAAAAGTAAAGAAACCTGAAATTTCAAGGAGTCATCTTCATAATGCTATGGAATACGCTTTTTTAGGGGCAGTTACTATTACTGCTCAGTGTAGGGTTTATTATTGATAAAACGCTGTTTATTTCGGTAATTTAATTTTATTGCAGAACACCTCTAATATTTTCCCACGAGCCGCCACTGGTGTGTACGTTTTACCGATTTTCCACTAAAGACATATGTATGTACCTACATAACATCACTTTTACTAGCACAAGATAAATAGGATAAAAACAATTCCAGGTAATGTACGACGTAGGCATAATTGCTATGCTACGTACAAAACACCTATAGAGGAGCAGGGGGTAATGGGAGCCGGCGGACAATAGGAGCCACGAAAAATAGTATACCTACTAACGCTCAAAGCACTCGAAAACAAGCCGAAAGTCTCCGTTATTGTCCAGCTAAGTCAGTCGATCACCGCCAGATGCTCAGTAGCACGCGTACGCTCGTGACAAGCGGAAGTCTGTTTTGTGCTCGGCGCTTACAAAAATTACGATTTTTAGACATCACGGTAAGTGGTTTAATTTTATTTATTTTATTGAATTCTGTGTCCATTCTATAGCCAGATACATGTGTTTTTGAGTACAAGTTTAAGGATCGAGGTATAGAAGAGTTTGTTCTGGTTATTTTTGCGACCTTCAAAATGGTGGATTTTCGGGTAATTGGAGCCTAGGTGGCTCCCATTACCCCACTACGGCTATTAATCTTCTAAATATGATTTTCATTGTTCCAGATGCCCAGAAATAGGAAACGAACGACTTCAAAGATTGGTTGGACGACGACTTCATTAGAAATTGCAATAAATCTTATACAAGATGAAGGCATCTATGTACGTAAAAGTGGCACAACAGTCAAATATACCTTATAGTACTTTAAAGAAGCAATGCAGAGCAGCAATTGCCAATGATGATACTTATAGTCGTCCTACGAGTCTCGGAAGGAAACCTGTATTCACCAATGAATAAGAAATGATCCTTGTTGACCATCTACTTAGGATGTCTAATGTGTTTTACGGTCTAACTAGGAGCCAGACTTCTCAAACAAAAGACTGCCAACAGGTATCTACAAGCTTTATTAGTGCCCTTAGTGTATTGAGTCCACAACTACAAATAATCACTAATCCCACAAAGGCCTCCAGAAACAAACAGCATTCGGAAAACCTGACCAGTGATGGATATATTTGAAGAAAAAAAGAACAAACGAATAGAAAAGGAGAATAAAGCAGTTAAAACAAAAAAGAATAAAGAAAATAATACCAAATCAAAAAACAAGAATAAAACAACTAAAGAAAAATTAAATAAAGCTACCAGAAATCTATTCCGGGATGGTAGTTCGACTGATGAGTCTTCTGTTTATGAGGCTGCAATTTGTGACTATCAGTCTGAGTACTCAGATGAACAAAATTAGTGCAGTATTTGTTCAGGCGTTGGAAAAAATAACGAACTATGACATCGTTGCAGAAACTGTGGTAACTGGGTCCATTCTGAGTACTCAGGATGTGACGACCCAAAGTACGATATTTGAAGATTTTGCTTAGGTTAATACAATAGGTAGATTTGTTCAATTTTTCATTGTTTAAATGTTTGTTACTTTAGTAATAATGACACTAAAGGGATTGTAAGACCTAAAATAAAAGAGATGGCTCCCATTAACCATATAGACAATTTTTGGCTCTCATTACCCGAGACGTGGGGTAATTGGAGCCAAAGGTGTTTTTTATAAAATGATATTTTTTGCAAGTTACCTTTAAATTTTTGAGTTTAAATTGCATCAGTATTATAGTTATGTGACCAAAGAACTCATTTAAAGTCATAATAATAAATGATTACAACAATGTTATTTTTACCTAATATTCTCCTTAGTAGGCTCCAATTCCCCCACGCCCCCCTACTAAAAAACACGAAAGACGGAAGAAGAATACACCTTATTTTTAGGGCTAGTAGATGACAGAAAATTTTTCAATAATTTCCATAATATCCAATTATTGTTCAGCCGATTAGTGATGATACTCAAAGACTGCAATACAAATGAACATGACGAAAATGATTTCATATTACACTGTATTGCACAATTGCATCGGCTACGTTCCACTGCGAAACGAAATCAGATAAATATTCTCGCCGACAATCACATATACGGATGGTACCGTATGTGATTGTACATACCAAACGTACACACTACGTTTGGTATAAACACTCTCATATTAAATGTATTGAACATTTGTCCATCGACCCATCTCTGTTTTAGTCTTTCTTTACCGCTTCTTTCATACACTTCCATTGCCGGTACTCTTCTGCAGATATATAGCCATCCCTTCTCATCAGATTAAGTCTTATTCCCTATACAGGGTGTCTAAAATAGGTGATACCACTATTGCTATCTCCGAAATGGTAAAAGATACGATGTCGGTTAAATTAGAGAAAATGTGCCATTTATAGTCCCTATTCATATTCTGTTTACGGAGTTGCCAAATTCTCTATAGTTTCTTATCTACAGGGGATTTTTTAAAAATAGTCAAAAATTTAATTCTTAAATATCTCGAAAACTATTATAATTAGAAAAAGTTGTTTTTACAAAAATCACACGATTTTTTACCTTCTCTAAAGTAACGTTATTGTTTTGTTTATACCATTTGATTTTACTGAGTTACTGATACTAACTTGCTTTTTTCAAATAGGTACGGACCTGGAATTTTTGCTGCATTTTTTGAAAGAATACTTCATACCCTTTACAACTGTGTATCACTTGATTATGTTTTTCGACGTTTTGGTGAAGAATAGTATCATCAGGATATTCTACCAGTACGGACCTGGCATTTTTCAAGTTAATGCGCCATTTCACGACCTACTATGGAGACAATTAGGTCAGGTTGGGTAACTATGGTAACTATGGTAACTATGGATTAAATTGTTTTAACTGGTAAATTTTAATTATAATCATGGTCACTAACCAGGACCCTCAAGTTTGTAAAATTGGTCCAACGCCTGAAAAAAGCATAAGCTTAGTTTTAATTATAACAAATCCTAATAATTAATTCTTAGAGGCGTGATTGGCTTCGTGTGGTCAGTCCAATCGTGTCCATCAACCTGTTCGTCCGCCCTTCCATATGTTATAATTCAACGCAATGTCAAAAAATAAAGCAGAAAACGGATTTTAGATTCGAATTCCTTATAATCCGAACCCAGTAAATATGACAATGGTTTTATGCTAGAATATAGTTAAAGGTCTTTAATTTGAGATACTATGGTTTGTTTTCAAAGCCAGTAATAATAATTCAACTGTACCAGTAGAATGAGTTGCAGCAGAAATGAAATCATTAGGTAAAATAGGATTATATATTATTATCTTTTGAACTGAAAGGCCATTTTTGGATACGAAAATATTAAAAACGTAAATAATGAAGACGTATCATATAGGGTGCCTTTTACAATATGTAGTAAACTTAACCACTAGTTAGGTGCTGTTAATAAAGGCCGCTAATTATATCTGATCTGAGTCTGCTAAACTTTTGATTTCAATAACTCATCGGCTTAAGTGCAATTTGACAAACTTTAATTACCAAAGGGTTCGGGTTAGTAATCATGAACATAGTTTAAAATTAATCAGTTGAATAATTTAAACCACAGCGATAGGTTGTGAAATTGTGCCTTAACATTTAAAATTCCAGGTCCGTATCGATAGAAAATCCTGATGATGTTGTTATTCCTGATCAAAACGTCGAAAACCATAATCAAGTGATACATAGTTCTAAAGGGTATGAAGTATTCTTTCAAAAAATGCAGCAAAAAATCCAGGTCCGTATTTGAAAAAAGCAAGTTAGTATCAGTAACTCAGTAAAAACAAATGATATAAACAAAACAATAACGTTACTTTAGAGAAGGTAAAAAATCGTGTGATTTTTGCAAAAATAACTTTTTTCTAACTATATTAGTTTTCGAGATATTTAAGAATTAAATTTTTGACTATTTTTAAAAAATCCCCTGTAGATAAGAAACTATAGAGAATTTGGCAACTCCGTAAACGGAATATAAATAGGGACTAGAAATGGCACATTTTCTCTAATTTAACCGACCTCGTATCTTTTACCATTTCGGAGATAGCAATAGTGGTATCACCTATTTTAGACACCCTGTAGATATAGGGAATAAGATTCAGTTAGATACTTCCATAACCTAGGTTTTTTCCCTTCTCTTTTATTCCTAACTTTATTCCTTCTTGTTATATTCTCATTTCTGACACGACATCTTATTTTCATGGGCATCCAATATTGGCCGTGGTTTCACCCCATATACCATTGCAGGTTTTGACCACTACTTTAAAATTCACTACCCTCCCCCTTTCACTGATCCTAAGATCACTCGCCTTAGATTTTCCGCCCATTTTTTCCAAATTCAATGCACTCTCTTCTATAAAGGTGAAACTTAGATAATATTTAAAATGCTTTACTTTGTTTTCTCTCCTTACTTCTGCTCTTCAATCTCCATCAAATTTATTTGGTTCTTAGGATTTAGTTTTCTTCTTACCAATTTTTACGCTTCTATCCTTTAGCGATCTCCTCCAGCTCTCCAATTTCCTTTCAACGTCTTCCCAGTTGGTGCTACAATATCATCCGCAAACAACATGAACATGCACCAGGAAGCCTAATTTCTTACTCCTTTGGTCATGACATCCATAACATCTTCTCCTGACTATAGGCGCAACTAGGGGAGGCTGGGGTCCCCTCAATTGTCTCATTAACCCGCCCTCAAACAATATAGGAAGAGACGTATACATAGATCGGAACCATAATAAGAGGTGGGGCTTAAGCCCACCAAAAATTTCATTCTAGTTGCGTGAATGCTCCTGATTTGTGTTGGGATTATGCGAGTGAAAAATCACTCGATTCTTGAATCCAGTGCTCAAGTAATACGTTTTAGTGAAAATCGTTGCTCGTATACGTATTGTCCACCTAGCGCCAACGAAATATACAGGGTATTTCAACCTCAATGGCATATTAGAAGTATCTACAGAAGGAAAAAGGTAGACGTTTGAAATTTGGGCTACGCTCATAGAAGACCGCATCCTCCATTTTAAAAATATTTTTCACATTACAGTGTTGCCAGATCTACTCGTACCTGATATCCACTTTGTCATTTTAAATAGAATACCCTATATATTATTACATTTTTACATTTCATGAAATATTTTGAAACTTTTTTATGAAATATGTCTTATACCTATCTTGAGCCTTTTCGGCATTAAACATTTTTTTTTTTAGAAATTTGGCAACAAACATGTCTGAATAAAAAAATCATTTCTTCGCCGCCAGCGTAGCTAGAAATATGAATTATTAGTTACGATTCCTCAATAGGCTGCTATATATGACATGAAAATTACATTACCACTTACAGGGTGTTTCCAATATAATGCGCTCTTGGTAGAACATATACAGGGTGTTCCGGTGATCATGTTACAAACTTCTAGGGTAGATAAAACACACGAAAATAAGAAAAAAAGTTCATGTGAACATGGGTCCGGAAACGCTTCTTCAGGGAGCTAGGGCCCTTCGAAGATGACCTTCAAAAACTACTCTTCGTTTTATAGCTTCGGTACTACTGCAGCTATCGCCACCAATTTTGGGACATGAAATCTACTTGGTAGGTTCATCAATTTGAGCCTTCCGGATTTTGTCACCTTTAACCAGGGGCGTACAAACCAGGGGGGTATTTGGGTAAATTTGACCCTACTCCTCTTAGGCTTTAATTTCTTACCATTTTTATATCTGATTATGATTTTCCAATGCCTTTTACATAAAAAAGGTACTCTTAGTAAAAGTCGCTATCTGTCACCGTTTCCTCGGAAAATGGTTAAATCCAATCAATAATAAATTATTGGTCTTAAACCAATTATTACCTTGAAATATGAAAATGAGGTTCAGTACAGATAGTGAGAATTAAAAGTTAGTCAAATCTTCTTTTTTAATGAAAATAAATTAGATTAGAGAGATTTATTGCCTTTTCGAAATTGAGGGTATAAAAAGTAAAAGGGTACTATACAAAATATTCCAAAAAAAAAAAATTAAACCTACACAAGCAAAACTAATAATAAATTTGCAATAAATCATTCACGAGCACCAATGAAAAACTTAAAGTTTAGAAATTTCAAAAATACAAAATAAACAAGTAACACAAACAGGTTTAACGAGTGAGTCAAGGAGAAGGCAGAGTAAATTTTTGTCTTGAAGATGAATTTACTAACGCTGTCGTTGACTGACCCTGTACGTACCAAAATAAATTCAAAATAACAATTGCTGAAAATGCCTGCCACCACGTTCAATACATTTATTGCACCTACGTAGCATATTTAAATTGACGTCAGTGAAAACATCAGGCATGGTTTGGATCATTTCAGCCGCAACAGAAATCCTAGCCACCAAATCTTCCTCCGACTGAACTGGAGTTTCATATACAAGGCTTTTCATATGTCCCCAAAGAAAGAATTCCATAGGAGTTAAATCTGGGGACCGGGCTGGCCAGTTGACATCGCTTCCACGTCCAATCCAACGTAGTCTAAAACGATCATCGAGGTGCTCACGTACGACATGTGAAAAATGAGCGGGTGCTCCATCATGCTGGAACCACAGATTCCGACGTATGTCGAGGGGCAGCTCATCCAATAACTCAGGTAAGGTGTATCTTAAAAAATTGAGGTACACCGTCCCAGTTAGTCGAGGAGGCAACATGATTGGTCCAATTAGACGTTCTACAACAATTCCAGCCCACATGTTCACCGAGAATCGATGTTGGTACCCTCTTATTTGAAGAGCATGAGGTTTTTCCTCCGCCCACACATGGTTATTCCGTGAATTAAAAATACCTTCTCTCGTAAAAACAGCCTCATCAGAGAAAAGCACAAATTTCGGAAATTGGGGTTCTTGCGTACACTGTTGAAGAAACCACTCGCAAAACTCTACGCGGGGTGCATAATCATTTGGTCTCAATTCCTGTACTTTTTGGCGATGGTAAGGATGAAGAAGTTGTTCGTTAACAATCTCCCATACACGTACATGACTTACATTCATGGATTCTGCAACAGCTCGGGTACTAACACCAGGATTTTCCTCGAATTGTCGGAGTACCTCTTCCTCAAATTCTGGAGTTCGTACAGTTCTTTGAGCGCCATTATCTGGCCTCGTTATTTTTACGGAGCCAGTTTCCCTTATGCGCTGATTTACCCTCTCGAACAGCGTGTGAGCAGGTACACGCCTCTCAGGAAACCGCTCCTGATACAATCTTGAAGCGGCTCTTCCATTGCAATGAACTTCGCCATAAATTAATAGCATATCGGCATATTCGGCGAAAGTATAATCCATGATTCACTGGCGACACAATATTTTATTGACAGATTTTTGACAACTATCTGTACTGAACCTCATTTTCATATTTCAAGGTAATAATTGGTTTAAGACCAATAATTTATTATTGATTGGATTTAACCATTTTCCGAGGAAACGGTGACAGATAGCGACTTTTACTAAGAGTACCTTTTTTATGTAAAAGGCATTGGAAAATCATAATTAGATATAAAAATGGTAAGAAATTAAAGCCTAAGAGGAGTAGGGTCAAATTTACCCAAATACCCCCCTGGTTTGTACGCCCCTGGTTAAAGGTGACAAAATCCGGAAGGCTCAAATTGATGAACCTACCAAGTAGATTTCATGTCCCAAAATTGGTGGCGATAGCTGCAGTAGTACCGAAGCTATAAAACGAAGAGTAGTTTTTGAAGGTCATCTTCGAAGGGCCCTAGCTCCCTGAAGAAGCGTTTCCGGACCCATGTTCACATGAACTTTTTTTCTTATTTTCGTGTATTTTATCTACCCTAGAAGTTTGTAACATGATCACCGGAACACCCTGTATAAATGAATGTCTTGTAGGCATTTTAAATGGAACACCCTGTATTTTATACTGGCACTTAACAGGACAATTGGTTCTTTACCTAAAAGTAATATACTCGTACGTAATATGACATACCTACCTATTTTCAGCCGTTCTGGTCGTAAGTAAAAAACCAAAGTAATGCAATTAAAGTAAATATGTATTTCAAAATCAATAATTTAGACACGTATGACAATAACTTTGATGATCACTTTGACAATCAAGCAGCTTTTACGATTGTTTTATTTTTAAACATCACTTTGCTCATGGCTGCCTACGTCTTGTTAACAATAACAAATCTTCTTGGGAATCTCATCAGTGTTGTTATTTTGGGTTTGTGTTTATAAATCCAGAACCGCCAAGAACAGGTATCTAATCACATAATACTAGATAAAGAACTAATTACTCTTTTGAGTATCACTAGAAATCCCTGCAAAACGCCCCTTTTTATATACTCCCAAAAGCGCATTATTTTGTAAACGCCCTGTAAGCGATAATCTAATTTTCATGTCATATAGCAGCCTATTGAGGAACCGTATCCAATAATTCATATTTCTAGCTACTCTGGTGGCGTGAGACATGTTTGTTGCCAAATTTCTTAAAAAATAATTTTTACTGCCGAAATGGTTCAAGGGAGTATAGGATAGGTTTAATAAAAAAGTTTCGAAATGTTTCATTGAATTAAAGTTAGTATCAGGTACGAGTAGATCTGACAACGCTATAATATCAAAAATATTTTTAAAATGGAAATTACGGACTCCTATTGCATATTCTAATAGGCCATTGAGTTTGGAACACCCTGTATACCGACTAACGAGTTATTCACTCGATTCTAGATCGTCGCGTCGCAAGCAAAGCCACTCCCAATTTGATCAGGTCTCGGAATTTGTTCATCTTTGTCTTGCGTGTTAGAAAATAATTGAAGGTTTCAAGGAAATGTGGACTTAATGATTAGAAGCGTCGATGATCATCGATTAGAAACTGAAACAAGAATCGCTCGAATGATATTGCGATCCTTACATCGGAATTCTGAGTAAAAAATCACTCGAGTGTTCACTCGATTATTGAAATCACTCGAGTACCGATAACGCGATTATTCACGGATTTCCGCAACACTACTCCTGATACTGTTTTATAGCGTGTGCTAATACAAAATTTGCATCCGCGTTGTCTAAACCTTTTCCAGTAGGGATTTTATGAGAGAACCTCCTCCTCTTAGTTCTAATTTTATTAATTAACTTTAAAGCTCGTCCACAATGTTTTTCCAAACAAACGAAGAAAAGTTTTAGATCTGTCAACTTATTACGTTTTTTTCTTTACAGCTGATTCGTTTTCCTTAGGACCCAATCCAGTCTACACATCTTGTCCAAGGTGCCGTACCGTAGTAATTTCTGACACCCACTCAGAAAGGTCCCACCTGACGTATATAGCATCTGTGGTTATGTGCGTCTGTATGTGCTGGCCGTGTTGCCTAATGCCATTTTGCGTGAAAGCCTGCAGGAATACGTACCATTTTTGCCCGACCTGTCATTACTATTTGGGAGTATATAGACCATGTTAAATAAAAAAAAATGTAAACAGTAACTGTTATTTGTGTTATTTAGCATCACCTTTTCACAGGGGCGTATTTAGAATTTAGTCTATAGGACGGGGGGGGGGGGGGGGGGGGTCACCTCGAGCTACACAAAAGTATGGGCCACAAGAACGGTCAAGTTTGCATGCGACATTGTTTTTTCATTGTTTAGAATTCTAAGAAATGTACACTATTTCGTAATGGACGAATTATCTGAACCTGTTCTTGCGAAAACCGAACGGTTTCTCTTTTCGTAAGTTAAGATAACTTACGAATATTCGAGCATTTTTTTATTGATACCTTCTGTCCATTTGGACTCGAAAAACAACAAGAGTCTAGGGGATGGGTACAATTTTTATCCCGGGCTTGCGCATGCGCAGAGGAAGGAACAATGGTGGATTTTTTCGCACCGATCCCTCTTCGCCTGCGAGGAAAGAGACTGGTCAGGGCCCCTAACCAGGTGCTAACCCTGTTCCGACCTTAGGGTGCCCTCCGATCCACCGTTCGCTAGATTTTCTGGACAACAAACAAAACATAATTTTTAGGTTAAGGTACCTAGACACGATAAATTTTTTGCTCGGGACCTTTAAAAAAAGACAAAACAAAATTTTTATCGGGGAAGGAGTGCTAACCCGTTTCCAGTACACCTTTTAGAGCCGATTTCCTAATTTTTTATAATATTTTAAGTGACAAAAATTAAGAAAAGATGCAGCCGAGCACGGATTCGAACCAACACATCTCGGTCAATAAGCGGATTCTTTACCACTGCACTGCGTGACTGATACTAGGAAATCGGTAAACTTATTAACAAGTGCATCATTTATTATATTTTTGAGGTTATTACGCATGCGGAAGCCCGGGATAAAAATTGTACTCATCCCCTAGACTCTAGAAAAACAGACTTTTTAGATAATACAGTTTTTCGAAAAGTAGGGATGTTCCCAATTTTTTTTCGGAAAGCAACTTTTCGAATTTTTTTAACCACTTTTCGAAACTACATTTTTTTAAGAAAACATGTTTTTAGAAAGAAATTTTTTTAAACATTGTTTCTAAAAAGACTTCGAATATTGATATTTTAAAAAATGTACTTTCCAAATATGCGTTTCCGAGAAAATATTTTTGAAAATAATGGATTTTGCAAAAAGTTGCAAAAAGTAGGTTGGAAATCGACTTTAAACTTTGAAACGTCAAAAATTCAAAACTGGACCGCTTAAAAAAATGTTTAGCCTTAAAGATAGTAAATTTAATAACCTTTGAAACCCTATATTGCATAATATTATTGGCAGTGGCGGTTGGTGAAATTTCAAAGTTGTGTATCTCTGTTCATACTTACAGGACCCGTACCAAATTTAGGGGTTTTAATAGTGAGCCCACTGGGAATGTTTTGGTAAAGAAAAAAAACATTTTGTAATTTGCGAAAAAAAGTTAAATTTTTGGTGCGGCCCACCCAAGAAAAAAATGAACACGTCTAGGTATTTGCTTTCTTTTTTTTCTAAACAAATTGTACATCATTTTGTCGACAGGTTTTAAATTTTGAGAGAAAAAAATGTGTTAGGAGAAAGTTATAGTCATTTGAATTTTTTGTAAAATTATATTTTAGGCTTCAAAAAATTCAAATGACTCTAACTTTCTACTAACACATTTTTTTCTCTCAAAATTGAAAACCTGTCGACAAAATGATGTAAAATTTGTTTAGAAAAAAAAGAAATCACATACCTAGACGTGTTCATTTTTTTCTTGGGTGAGCCGCACCAAAAATTTAACTTTTTTTCGCAAATTACAAAATGTTTTTTTTCTTTACCAAAACATTCCCAGTGGGCTCACTATTAAAACCCCTAAGTTTGGTACGGGTCCTGTAAGTATGAACAGAGATAAACAACTTTGAAATTTCACCAACCGCCACTGATTATTGGCCTAGATCGAATTCAAAGCGAAAAATCTGGCTTTTTCCTCCGAGCGCGAAAAAGTCCCCTGGACGACGTCGTATAAACATATCTAAACGAGGAACTTCTCTACAGCATCTGCAATTGCGTTCTTCCCCTTCGCAAATAATGCTAGAGAGTTGATTTTTCATTTTGAAGAAAAATCTCTTCTCTCTGCTTCTTGAATATTATATCAGATTTAGTCTAATATTACTTCCCATCACGAAATTACGTCGAGGTCCAATGTATACTTTCACGCGCTTACAGCGCTGTAACTAAGCTATTATCACTATTAGTTAGTATTAATATACTAATTGATAATGTTAATAGTTGAATTCGAGGGAAGTCATGAATATTTTTATGCGATATTAAATACCACCTAGTTGTAACACTCAGTTGTATCATATCAAAAGTTTCAAAAACTGAGCATTTCATTATTTGGGTAACAATTAGAGGTACACAGAAAAAACACTATCATATATTGCATTGGGTACTAATTCACTTAATGACACACTCTATTCCGTATTGCACAATACAAATTCGGTTTCTTTTAATGAGTAGTTGATCATTGTTAACCAATTATAGGTTATAAGATTGCTTGCAATATAAGGTTTCATTGATTTTTAATAGGTCGTTTAAATATAACAATTATTTCATGCAGTAATACCATCATAGGCGGTTCTAGACCTCTATTTTTGGGGGGGCTTAAGCCCCCGGTTTACATATTAGGGGGACTTAAGTCCCTGGTTTATATATAGGCAGCTAGGCCACTCAGTTGGATTTGGGGGGGCTAATCCGAGATTTAGGGGGGCTTAGCCCCCCAAGCCCCCACCTAGAAACGCCTATGAATACCATATTCTAAATTCAATACGAAATACATCATTGGTTTCAGTAAACGGTTATTTGTAAGAATATGCATCTTATTTAACCCTTTCGCTGCGGCTATCTGTACGAGCAGCTCCATACCTGGTTGCGGCTATTTTTTAAATTTTTTATTTATTTATTTTTTGCTTGAAACTTTCAGGAACGTAATAATAATGAATAAAAACTATTTTATTAAGTTCACAAGAATAATTTTTTAAATAATAAATAAAAAAATAATAATAATACAACAATACAAAGATAAAATATTATTGGACAAAAAAACATACGCGCTGTGTTTTCAAGGAAATAAAATAAATTTTATTACATTTTTAACAATAAACAGACAAAATAAAATAAAAAAAAATAAAAACAAAAAAAAAAATAAAAACAAAAATAAAGAAAACGAAAATAAGAAGAAAGAAATTAAGAAATAAAGAAAAACGAAGAAGAAAGAAATAAAGAAAACGAAATAAAGAACTAAGATACGTTTACAAGATACGTTTAAAAATAAATACACTAACGGTTAAAATCATCATCATAACTTGCCGCGTGTCCGCTTCGCCTTTTCAGGTAGTCGGCCAACGCAACTGCAGCGGAGGGAGAAATATCCTTGAAACAATTGCAAGACCGAATAAATAAATACAAAAATAAAAACAAAAATAAAGAAAACGAAAATAAGAAGAAAGAAATAAAGAAATAACGAAAAACGAAGAAGAAATAAAGAACACGAAATAAAGAACAAAAATACGTTTAAAATACACTAACGGTTAAAATCGCCGGCCAAGTGGCTGGGTGGGTAACGCCGCTGAGATGCGAAGCAGGCCCACTCGATCACGGCGACGTACCCGGTTCGATTCCGGTGCTGTACGATAAAAAAACAAAAAAAAAGTACAGGTCTGGGTGTCTGTGATTGTCAGTATGTATGAAGCGTGTGCATGGTGAATGAATGAAGGAAGGTGGTAGAGGAATTCTTCCTCGACCGAGGAAGTACCACCCCACACACCCTCTTAAAAGGGCTGGTGAAATCCTTAGGGATGTTTCCAGCTCTGGGTGTGTGAGTCGGTTGCGTGAATACAACCCACGGTACCTAGTACTTAGGCTTGCGGCCTTCGTGGGTTGTAAGATAAAAAAAAAAAAAAAATAATCATAACTTGCCGCGTGTCCGCTTCGCCTTTTCAGGTAGTTGCCCAACGCAACGGCGGCGGAGGGAGAAATAACCTTGAAACCATTGCAAGACCGAATAAATACGAATAATATCCAGGGGTCTGAAGGTTTTAATTGGCGCATGTACAATCCGGACGAGGGGAACTCACATGGTGAAGCAAGACGAGGTACAGATTGTATTCCTTTCACAGCTTCAACGCATGGCACGCGTGTTACGGCAACAGATATTAAATGAAAGAAACACATGTCACGCACCGGAGCAGCGTAGGAGTTGCTCTTCGCAATGAAAGGAATACTATTCATTTATGCTGTCAAGTTACTTGAAAGTCCAATCGTCTAACTACAACCTACTACTCAGATCATGTGTAAAAATAAGCTATTTCTTTCTAACCTACGAGAAAGGCCAATAGTGTGCGTTTAAAATTGCTCCAAACGTTGCGCTTAGAGTAACATGAAAATTGTTCGTTCTCTTTGAGTTATGTCTGTCGTTTGAAACGGTCCTGTCGACAATTTTTATGTTTTTTATTAATACAGGCATTAATTAGATCATCATTTCATACTTCAGGTAAGTACATAATGAATGATTTATCATCAAGCACAAATACCACAACAAATTCTTTATGTACGACCCTTTTCCACCCCATCAAGACTACTATTATTCTAGGTCACTGACCTTACAATAATTCGAACAGGTATTAATTTAACCATGGATTTTTCTAATTCATCCATGAATTTAACAGATGCCGAAAACTAAATTCGGTGGAATATTGTTAAGGGTATTCGTAATACTATCGTAGACATGTTTTTCCAAAAATTTACAATATTATAATCTCAACTTTACCAGGTTGTGTTTTTCTTTTTTAAGCTGTCTAAATACACTTCCATGGTTCTTGTTAATTTTTATTATAGTTCATTCCACAGTATATTTTGTAGAAATTGACGTCTAAACTTGCAGTTGCAAGAACAAAATCAGATTTTAAATCACATTAATGTAAATTTTACATTAATGTTATTTAAAAATCTGATTTTGTTCTTGCAACAGCAAGTGTAAATGGTACCTAGATTTCTTTAAAAACATGCTAATTTTATTTAAGTTGTTGAAGTAAATATGGGGTCTCGAGTCTCGACTGATCATACCATTATTTATTTTCAATAATTTTTTTAAGCGTAAAGTTTACATTCCTGTTAAGTACTTACATGAATAAAACTAAAGGGCGTTTAATTTAATTTTAGCTCTTCACATGGCATGGAGGCAGAGACCCGGTTTTGCTAACCTTATGTCTGGACTACCGTAACGTATCCTTTTTAATGTAGAAAATTCATCCTATTTTGTGTTTATTACTTTCTTAATATCTGTGCCGAATAGCTTTAAATCAAAAAATATTTTTAAAATGTCTAGTCTGGCTGTGGCTTCATCTGTCCTTGGGAAAAAGAACTTTTCATGTAAGTATCCATCATGTAAAAATGCATATTTTTTAAAAGTTAAAAGTTTAAATTACAATAACAAGAAATTTCATGTTTTTCCTAAAGAGCCATCCACATTATCTGCTTGGAAAATTGCCTGTACAATAAGCCCAAGCAAGAATTGTTCCAACTTTTATGTTTGCGAGGATCATTTTTGCAATTATGATTTTAATAACCCTGATGCCCCTTCTACATTAAAGTTGGGTTGTTTTCCAAAGTCACCTTCAAAATGCCAACTTGAGATGGAACATAACTATGCAAGCATGTCCCTCATGCCTCGTGTGCTTTTTTCTGAAACTGTTTTTTCTAATCGTAACAGTAACTTAGGTTCAAGCAAGGTTCAATGAAGGTCAATGAAGAAGTCGGAGCAAAGCTGTATTTTGATTGCCTTTGCTCTGACATCTGCAAATTTCTATATTGCATACGCTGCAAGATTTTCAAGAAGTTTTAAGTAGAGCTCACCGCTTTTAATACAGAGGCATTAAGAAGATAGGACCGAGATTCGATCAGCTTTGCTCTACTTAAAAATGTTTATTCATCGCATATTGTGTGCTTACACACTAGTGAGATCATGTGATATTAACTTAGAACAGTTTATAACTTTTTTTTTGTTTCAGTTAAGAACTTCATTAGTGGAACAAACAGAACCTAGACAATAATTAATTTTAAGAGATATTTGTTTTAAGTCGTCCTCTTTTATATATTTCCGTAACTTTGTATTTATCTATTGTTTGTTAATACATTTTTTTTTTGAAATTTCCAAGATACTTTTATTATCCGTTCAAACCTTTTAATATTCGACTAGTTTTTCTTTCTGCCTTCAAATTTATTTTAACTCTCTTTCCAAAAACGCACAATTACGACTTTTGTTGATATCAACAAAAATTCGTAATTATGCGTTTTTGGAAAGACAGTTAAAATAAATTTGAACCTCCGCCATGATTGCCCCTGACCCCGCCTACCCGCTACGTCAGTCGAGCGATCGATACAATTGTCACGACCGTATTTACCGGCATTAGTTACTTCACTGGGTGGTGGTGCCGCTAGTATTAAATTTGAAATGTCAAGAAATTGCATCTCTTTTTACTAGAAAGCCGGACTTCTCTTAATTGGTCTCCGTTGAATAATATTCAATATACCATTTGGCGTCAACAGCAGTTCACGGTAAATGCAGAAATACAAAAGGCGTCTTTAGCACTGAGGGCACGAAACATTGGAGACGACAATTGGCGTCAATAGCAGCGAAAGGGTTAATCCACATACTTATTATTATTGCAAATATTTTTAGATTTGATTAACTTACATAAAACACTGAAAAGAGTTGCTCCAGTCGCCAGAATTGCAAAAGATATATTATTTTTGGCGTAACTTTAACGCAATAAACAAACAGGCTGCAAGCTTAAACGACTTTTCACCGAACAAATACCAACAGTATAATTTTAACCTCTCCAAAGGGTGTCCGCGAACAATAGAAGTAATATTTCAGCCAACAATAAAACCCATTGAATTAATTTTTTTTATTATTTTTCTAATACCTTAAATGTTTTATTGGTGTGTCTAATTTAATTGAAATGATATAAGCATTATTCACTTAATGTCTAGATTTTCTATTTAACTGTTGTTCTTGTTCGTTTAATAAAATATATTATAATTTGAATAACACCTCTTACAAATAGCTATTTTTCGCCCAATTATATTTAAGCATTCTCATCAAATAATTAACAGCCAGATTCTCCAATGCTAGTCCGATCTAATTTGACAATCAAAAGTTTTAAACTGACAAGTGTAAGAATAAGACAACTAAGTTTTATTCTATGAACTTATTTCTGAGCTTTTTCGCAAATTTATCAGGAAAAGGACAATTTTATTATGCACTTTCAACAATAATAGAACTAAATTCATTACAGCAACTCGTTCCAAGATGAAAATCATTTGGAAACCAAGTAAATTGCTGAAATATCACAATAATTCATAAGATTTTAATGACAAGGATAGGACAAAAACCTGTCAAAACATAACTGATCAACTATAAGATCTTAATTTAAACCAGTACCTTAGTAGGTAATCTTAAACTTTCTTAGTGAATCTGGACGTTAATGTTTTGGCTCTAACAATTCTACACTATACGGAACAATAGAAATTTATTGGTTTCCAATAATATTTTGGTCACTAGAAAAATGGTCGGTAATATAGTTTTCAAAGAAGTAGGAATACTTTTGAACTCCAATATAAGTATATTTAAAGAAATATTTTTTTGGATTATTTCAGTAATGTTTTCTTGCGACAATATTTATTTTAATATAACTGATGTGACTGTGGGCAAAAATAATACTATTATTGAAAATAGCATAGCAGTTTTTTCTGTGTAAGTACTTACGGCGGGTTGCAGAAAGGATGATTAACTAACACCGTGTTAAATTTTAACACGGTGTTAAATTTTGGTCAAGTTGCCCAAGATTTAATCAAAGCCGGCCCAGGCCTACTTGAAACAGCAATCGCTTAACATCGGCTTTTAGATTTGGAAGCGGTCGCAGTTTCGGGAAAACTCGTACGATAAACGTCAGATTTTAATGTCAACAAAGCGTTTTGTATTTCTTGTTAAAGCGAGGTTATTTTGAATAAAAAAAAATGTTTGGGAAAATAGGCAAAGCGAATAGGAAAATTACACAAATATAGAAGAAAATGAACTTCTGAACATATGTATATGTAGTATAAGGTAAGTTGTATGAAACCATTGAACCATAAAATACCGTACAGATACATAGGCCCAGCAAAATTTGTATAATTTTTCTGTTAATTTTTAAGATTTGCCTTAAAAATGCTTTACATAAAAAATTTGCTGCTTTTCAGCTTCCTTAACTACTATACTCTTGACATTATTATCCATTTATGTGTTTGTTTTAGGTACATCCGTAGGATCCTAATATTTCTCAAGAATGTGAATTCCTAATCCTAAAAATCGGGCTTTTGATGAAAGATAAGTAAAGCACAAAAACATACTTCCTGATAAACCTAAGGAATGGAGTTCTAAATGAATGTTATTTGAGAGGTTATCCTAGACACAATCAATATTCGGTGAAATACCTTACTGCCAAGGAAAAAATTTGGAAACGAAACCTTTGTTGTTATTTTCTTGATAAAGGTAAAATATTGTCATTAATATCTTAGTTAAATAGGTTGGGTTGGGTACGTTACAAAATTTTTGAGTACAATTTTGTTCCTTATTTTTACCTCAAGTTCTGTGTTTATATACCCGTAATAGCATACTATATAACTTTTGTCCAGTTAAGCTAACAAAACATTTTTGTCTGGGTGAGTATCCTGGTCAATTTGTAAACCTAAATTGCTGGTAGTATAATAGATTACAATTATAATTTCTTTAACCAATAACCATGTGTCACGCTCAAACCCAAGCAAACTGTAGAGTATTTATTTCATCCACCTCAAATTCGTTTAAGTAAAATTTTGCTGTTTCTCTTTTAATAAACTTTTTGCTCATGATTCATTAACTTTAATTTTTATTGACACATTTACTTGACTACCATTTTTATCATGTGAATACCTATAAAGCCCATATCCCCATATACTTGTTACTATTTAGAATAAAATATCAATAAACAAGTTATTTACTTGGGTGTACACGTGTACACTGTACAACATACCTAGTGCTTTTATTAAAATTATTATGTACTTAATTGTGTAATTTTTTACTTTATTTGCTTTGTTTTTTTTTGTTACAGGTACCAGATAAGTCACAAGAAAAAACCTTTCAGATCCTATTTTGATGTACAAATGGGCTTAAGAAATACCTACTGGTGACATCAATGTAAAATAGTTTTTAAATAAAAATTTGTTATTTACATAAATAAAATGTGTTTTGTGATTTTTCAAAACATAAGTTTGCATCAGTTACTTTATATCTTTGTTCATTATTCCCTGAAAATTTGTAAAACTAGATAAAGATTCCATAATAAAAACTATTATTTTAATTATAAATTTTATTATAATTATACCTAATTGAAATGCTTTTTTTAAGTTTGATCTGTGGCATTAATGATATTTTTAAATTTAAGAAAGTTGAATATGCACTTGAAACAAATTTCGTTGCGACACTCCAGCGCTATTTTATTTCGTTTTACATTCATTCTTGATTCAGTTACGTATTTCGCTTAAATCTCGTAAAGTCGTCCGGATCGATGCCATTCATCGAACACGCCTTGGTCCGGTGGTGAACAGTGTTGCCAGTCTACTACAATTGTACTAGATCTAGAACCTTTTAAGGATATCCCTGGTACGCTAGTACACTTGAGTTAAAACCTTAGTAGAAAAGGCCATCCGACGTTTTTAAGAGATACTCTACTCATATTTTACAGGTCTCGTATTTTTTGTTTTGTTTTGCCGCAGATTAGATCCTACCTTTTTCAGAGATTGGAAGTAATTGTTTCATTTTTAAAATTGGGAATTACATATTTTATATTTTTATACCAAGTACAAGTTCTTTATATCTCCTGTGTCAGTGCATTGTCTGGCCTGTTTTGTGAAGATCTAGTGCATTTTCATTAAATTTAGTACTTTCTCAATTACAATCCAGTACCAAATAAAGTAATGGCTGGCAACACTGCTACTTCTAAATCTTGAAATATTTGAGGTTAGGTTACACGTCAGTGTTTTGTTTTAAAAAATTTTAAGCCCTTTATTTTTCTGTTATCGAGAGAGCCGTGAGTAACATAAAAGAAACAATTAATACAAAAAATACAAACTTGCTTGCATTCCAGTGTTTTTACTTGCTGTAAATAAGATAATTTTCGACGTTAGGACGAAAGTAATTCAGAAAATAACTAGGTACCTACCTCTACAAGTTGTTATATTATTTTTAAACCCACAAAAGGGTTTGCTATTTAAACTAAGAGAGGTGTTAAAGAAAACTATGTGATTGAAGAAAAGTAAGCAGAAGGAAATTTAGCAGAATATCTATATTTTTATAGAAGACTAGCAATAGAATATGTTTGAATAAGTCCAACAACAAAATAATATTATAAAGAGTAATTTTGTTATGGTATTGAAGATGAAAGTTATATTTTTTGGTAAAATCCACGTTATAGATGATGAACTTTATTTTTCCTACATTTTTTTGTTAGTGTGTGAAGGTAGGTACCTGCTGAGTAAGCATTATTATAAATTAGATGCCCATCTGCAATAAAAGTGTATATAGTTTTATTTTAAAATATTGAAGGAAGGATTTTTCTTTCAAGTTCTTGTATTGGAACATAAACTTTTGCCAAAGTAACCAATATTTTATCAAAAATGTTAAAAAAAAACATGACTTTAATCCCACCATATTGTGGAATTAGTTTAATTCAGCGTTAAGTGCTCTCTGGGTTAAAAACAAATGAAAAAGTAAACAACACCTTGGTTTTTTAGTGGTATTTGTCTGTTTAATCCCGGATTAGCTCAAAATTTGGGCTGTTGCAGAAAGAAAAAAAATTTAACGCTGTGTTAAACTGAATATCTTTTGTTTCTAACCCTGAATTAGGATTTAATACTGGATTAAAAGTTTTCTGCAACCCGCTGTTAGAGTCACGAAACTGTTTTTTTTGCGGTAAGTTTTGCTGAAAGCTAATTGAGTCCATTTTTCTATATTTTCTTTATTAAAAGGATTACAGCCTCTATCTCGAAATGTGTTTGATATGTTCACAAATTAATATACAACGGTATACTAACGATTAGGGTTCGTAGACAGGGTGCCTGACCATGGGCGGCGGGACCGTAACTAAATTGTTCAAAAGTAAGAGATAATGGGTCTGTTGCACTCAATCGAATTTAAATATTATTTATAAATAAAACAATAGCGGGTGGGGAGCAGTTTATCAAAATGAAATCAGATTTTTCCTAAAACAAGCCTACGGCAATATATGGAACGTGAAAATTTGAAAGGAATTAAAAAAAACCGCTATATTTCACACCAATAGAATAATATATCGATTTGCGCTGTTGTAATAATGTCTGACATATAATTCGAAGTCGATATCAGTGACAGCAGGTACAAAGAATTCGATATAAAACTGTTTCATAGCTCCCAATATAATCAACATAAATTTCCGAGGTAATCAAAGATTTTTTTCCGACTCCTTCAATATTACTCATTAGAAAAGGATAGCTTAACACAGTTATCGGCTTTGAATCGAGAAGTCCGCAGTGAATGTCATCGTGGAACAAACCATTTCTGTCAAGTAAGGCGACAGTTGTGGAACAATATAATCTAACACACGTTTTGAACTCTGTTTTATGATTTCGTTGGATTTAAAAGAAAATTTATTTGTTTGTATAAGTGTTTTTACCATAAGTGATAGCTTATTAACGGCTGTGAGAAAGCTGATTCGGGCATTTGCCCAAGGTTACTATTGACATGATATATGAATATTTATTTTCAAACGCAGGATGTTTTGGGGCTGAAATAGGGAAGGTGAAGCTAAAACGGTTAGTACAAAAAAGGTATGCTTCTCATAATTATCTATATTTCCCAGGAATACTTTTTTTGTAATAAGCAAATTTATCTTGAGACAGAGAGGTTTTTATATTAGATTGATTTTGTATCTTTGGCTGAGTGCCAGCTCGAGCAAGGAATGATTCGGCAACACTGCGAGTCTAACAAATCAAAATGCAGGAAAATGATGCCATCACTCGCCTTGTGACAAAACTCGCCAAAGTTTAAAGCCGGCACTACACATGCGGTATGTGCCGAATAACCAGCAACGAATGGGCGTCATTCGGCAAACAGATAGCTGGAAGACTGCTGGTGTTCAGCCTGTCCCGAAGAAAGGTTTCAACTCCCTTCCATCCAATTATCTCCCTTCTCTCTGTTGTCAGCAAAGTTATGGTAAAAGCGATCAACTAAAAAACACAAAATTATCCATGACGGACAGTACGGATTTCGTCACCAAAGATCCACAGCTGATCTCCTTAGCTTTGTCACACATAACTGGAACAAGTCTCACGAATTTCATGACGAATCTCAGATTGTTGCTCTTGATATTTCCAAGGCCTTTGACCAAGTATGGCATGCCCCACTCCGTAACAAACAACCTTCTTACGGTTTTCCTACTAAACTATGTACCTGGATCGGTAACTTCCTCTCTGATCGGCACATATCTGTCATGATTGACGGTCACTTATCTAACTTCCATCCTATCAATGCTGGTGTCCCCCAGGGTTCGATCCTGGCACCAACCTTATTTCTTCATCACATTAATGACTTGCTCTCTTCAACTACCAATCCCATCCACAGTTATGCTGACGATAGTACTCTTCACTCCAATATTCATTTTTCCATACATGCAAGTCTCGAATCAAGAGCTGGATAATAGACGCAGATCTATGCACCTATCCCTTTCCTAAGATCTTCAATTCATCTCAGACTGGGGTGCCAAGAACCTTGTTCAGTTCAATGCCTCCAAAACCCAGTCTTGCTGCCTGTCACGCAAAAAATCTGATAACGCCATCCACATGAAAGGCCAAGCCCTGCAGAATGGTGAAACGTTTGATCTTGTCGGCATCGCTTTCGAACATGATCTCAGCTGGCACAAACACATTACTTCAGTATCCACATCGACAGCTAAAAAGCTTGGTTTTCTCTTCCGAGCCAGAAAATACTTCTTCACTTCCAACTTATACACTCTCTATGCTGCCCAAATAAGACCTAACCTAGAGTACTGTTCCCACATCTGGGGAGCGGCATCGCCTTCGACACTTAATATCCTTGATTCTATCCACAAGAGAGCCATTCGACTTATCAATGACCCTGACTTCACAAGAAAGCTTCCTTCTCTCGCTTATCGCCGCGCTGTTGGGGATTTATCCCTTTTCTGCCAGTATTTCCACGGATTTTGCTCTGAAGAACTAGCCGGCATTATTCCCCCCTTGCCTGTTCTTAACAGGACAACTGTCCAGCTACAAAAGCCTAGAAGATGCCACTTCCCTCGCTCATTCATACCTAGGGTCTCCAGATTATGGAACAAATTGCCTGCAAATATTTTCCCCTCCCGTCCTAACCTCCAATTCTTTAAATCCCGTGTCAATAGTCTACATTTCCCTTCTCATCAGACGCTCACGGTACGCTAGTACTCAGGCTTGAAGTCTACGTGGGATATCTTAGATAAAAAAAACACCTGCTAGTGTGGATGGTGAGTTTGAGGCAAACGCTCGGCACTCGCCGAACACCAAACATTTTCCATCGGTTGTCGGTAAATTGGCAAAAAGCAAAGAAAACGAATATTTGGCAATCCCGGATTGGTGTAGTCGTCTACAAATACCGCATGTAAGGCGCCGGCTGTCGGGAATTCGCGAATAGTTTGTCAAATAGTTTGCCAACTAGCACTACTACAACAAACATTCGGGGTTCGGCGAATGCCGCATGTGTAGTGCAGGCTTAACTCGAGTTTTAGGGCATTTCTCGCTTCCCTAAAACTTCCAAAAAATATTTTTGCACTTCATTTTGACCATAAAAGCCAATAAAAAAAAGTGTACAACGGACCCGACCCATTTGTATAATACTAAAAACACTTCCCAGTAAATATTCTACTTGACTTCTACGAACGTTTAGTAACCTGTTCCCATCGCAAAGAATATCGATGTATTGACACGGTGCCTGTGCAGCCGCGACACATCGCGGTAGTTACAGTTCTGGCGCCTAAAGTGTGGCACTCTGATTTACGAACCCTATTAATGACAGTGGATAATCGTATACATATTTATAATATGTACACAGAATTACCAATAACCAGTGGCGGCTCGTGACCTAGAGCATAGACTACACATAGCTACAGATAATTTTTAAAAAATCGCATTCGATATTTTGCCAAAAATAAATGTAAAATAAAAAGGGTTTATTGTTGTTAGTCTTTAATTACCAGACATGCGTTTACTGGAACATATCTACTTCTATCCACTTATTCTTTGTGGTTGTTGATACCTTGACGGTGCCCGGAATTTAATTGAGAGGCGATATTAACTGTGTCCAATAAAGCAAGTTCAGTCGAATAATGCATGTGCCGTGCCGAAACCTGTTTCTTAATCTTCTGATGTAAATGTTTCAAATCTGTGTATCCTACCTTTGTCAATGTTTTATCCTTACCTTCTGAATAAAATAATAAGCATGAAAAGCAGAACAGCGCATTCAAAGTTTCACAACCGCATAGATATCAACTGGTTTTTTATACACCTCTTTGGAGAATTGTCTTGTAAAACAACTATTTGCTGTTTTATCCGATCGGGAAAGGTTAAAATCAGGAGTACGTCTTCCAAGGGATTTTATCTGAATTTTTTCAGTCAACAAAAGCCTGGAAAAATCACTTTTTAAAATGTTTCGCAAAT
Organism: Philopedon plagiatum; assembly: GCA_963971165.1. Taxonomy (NCBI): domain Eukaryota; kingdom Metazoa; phylum Arthropoda; class Insecta; order Coleoptera; family Curculionidae; genus Philopedon; species Philopedon plagiatum. Next base: position 23,711,308 of record OZ020193.1, on the reverse strand, counting down.
TATTTGACATTTTCCACGCTATTTGCCATTTTCCACACAAAGAAACACCCAAAAATGTCGCGAAACGAATATAAGCTCAAATAATGAAATCGCCCACAACACCGCGGACAGTCTTGCAACAAGCATAATCTTTTTGGAGGCTAATGATGTGGAAAAAACGAGCCAAATAGGTACGTAGGTACTAAAACGAGCTGTTGAAAAAATACTTATTTGTTTTTTTTAGTAGTAGTAGTAACTCTTGGATAGCTTAAATTTACTACTTATATAACTAAAATAAAAAACAAAATACCTACATGCTCCGACTTCTTTACTCCAATACCGTTTAGAAATACTCAACAAAAGTGAAGCGCCGGAAATTATAGCCGATAGCCGCCGTTCGAACGAGCCAAAACTGGCCCAAACGAGACACCTCTGGCAACGCTGACCGCGGAATAAAACAATGGACTGCTGGGCTGGGTTACCGATCGAGCGCCTTTTCGCGTGATAAAATCCCTTTTATGAAGTATCGAATTAACCCGAATAAAACCAAACAAGAACGTCAACGAAGATGAATTCTGTGGCTCAAACAATATTATTGTTGCTCCGACCCAGATAAAACCAGACCAGATGCGAAAGCTCCAATGTCGCCTGTACGATCCGCCAGCCCGGTCTGGCCTCTAGTCGGAGACCGAGGTTATAAATTTAAATCACAGCATCACAGCCACTGCCGTGTCTTCTTCAAATGTAACGTAACTGCCGTATAGTACAGACGACTGCACTATCGCAAAGCTAAAAAAAACACCTGCTAGTGTGGATGGTGAGTTTGAGGCAAACGCTCGGCACTCGCCGAACACCAAACATTTTCCATCGGTTGTCGGTAAATTGGCAAAAAGCAAAGAAAACGAATATTTGGCAATCCCGGATTGGTGTAGTCGTCTACAAATACCGCATGTAAGGCGCCGGCTGTCGGGAATTCGCGAATAGTTTGTCAAATAGTTTGCCAACTAGCACTACTACAACAAACATTCGGGGTTCGGCGAATGCCGCATGTGTAGTGCAGGCTTAACTCGAGTTTTAGGGCATTTCTCGCTTCCCTAAAACTTCCAAAAAAATATTTTTGCACTTCATTTTGACCATAAAAGCCAATAAAAAAAAGTGTACAACGGACCCGACCCATTTGTATAATACTAAAAACACTTCCCAGTAAATATTCTACTTGACTTCTACGAACGTTTAGTAACCTGTTCCCATCGCAAAGAATATCGATGTATTGACACGGTGCCTGTGCAGCCGCGACACATCGCGGTAGTTACAGTTCTGGCGCCTAAAGTGTGGCACTCTGATTTACGAACCCTATTAATGACAGTGGATAATCGTATACATATTTATAATATGTACACAGAATTACCAATAACCAGTGGCGGCTCGTGACCTAGAGCATAGACTACACATAGCTACAGATAATTTTTAAAAAATCGCATTCGATATTTTGCCAAAAATAAATGTAAAATAAAAAGGGTTTATTGTTGTTAGTCTTTAATTACCAGACATGCGTTTACTGGAACATATCTACTTCTATCCACTTATTCTTTGTGGTTGTTGATACCTTGACGGTGCCCGGAATTTAATTGAGAGGCGATATTAACTGTGTCCAATAAAGCAAGTTCAGTCGAATAATGCATGTGCCGTGCCGAAACCTGTTTCTTAATCTTCTGATGTAAATGTTTCAAATCTGTGTATCCTACCTTTGTCAATGTTTTATCCTTACCTTCTGAATAAAATAATAAGCATGAAAAGCAGAACAGCGCATTCAAAGTTTCACAACCGCATAGATATCAACTGGTTTTTTATACACCTCTTTGGAGAATTGTCTTGTAAAACAACTATTTGCTGTTTTATCCGATCGGGAAAGGTTAAAATCAGGAGTACGTCTTCCAAGGGATTTTATCTGAATTTTTTCAGTCAACAAAAGCCTGGAAAAATCACTTTTTAAAATGTTTCGCAAATTATTTGACATTTTCCACGCTATTTGCCATTTTCCACACAAAGAAACACCCAAAAATGTCGCGAAACGAATATAAGCTCAAATAATGAAATCGCCCACAACACCGCGGACAGTCTTGCAACAAGCATAATCTTTTTGGAGGCTAATGATGTGGAAAAAACGAGCCAAATAGGTACGTAGGTACTAAAACGAGCTGTTGAAAAAATACTTATTTGTTTTTTTTAGTAGTAGTAGTAACTCTTGGATAGCTTAAATTTACTACTTATATAACTAAAATAAAAAACAAAATACCTACATGCTCCGACTTCTTTACTCCAATACCGTTTAGAAATACTCAACAAAAGTGAAGCGCCGGAAATTATAGCCGATAGCCGCCGTTCGAACGAGCCAAAACTGGCCCAAACGAGACACCTCTGGCAACGCTGACCGCGGAATAAAACAATGGACTGCTGGGCTGGGTTACCGATCGAGCGCCTTTTCGCGTGATAAAATCCCTTTTATGAAGTATCGAATTAACCCGAATAAAACCAAACAAGAACGTCAACGAAGATGAATTCTGTGGCTCAAACAATATTATTGTTGCTCCGACCCAGATAAAACCAGACCAGATGCGAAAGCTCCAATGTCGCCTGTACGATCCGCCAGCCCGGTCTGGCCTCTAGTCGGAGACCGAGGTTATAAATTTAAATCACAGCATCACAGCCACTGCCGTGTCTTCTTCAAATGTAACGTAACTGCCGTATAGTACAGACGACTGCACTATCGCAAAGCGATGGTGCAGGCAGCCTAAGTGCCGCGCCTCAAGGTCATTGAGAGTGAACACGATATTTGACAGCCTTACGGATCTGGTCTGGTTTTATCTGGGGCTCCGATGCATGGATTTATTGCTCCGATGAATGGATTTATTAAGAAAGGATTCGATGTCCGTATACTGTGAGCGTATCGAACGTGAAGCCTTATATTTGTTATTTGTTATGAAAACATTTCTTCTATGAGAAGAGTTTACGAACTAAGAATTACTACGTAATTGAATCAAGAATGGTTGTAGAAAGAGATAAAATAGCATTGGAGTGTTGGAGCTCAGAAGTGTTGCTGTCTGCTGGTTGCTTAGGAAAACGTCTGCGAACGCTCGATTACACGTACGTCTTTGTCTAATGAACTAGAAAAGAAAAAGTGCGAATTATAGATTTATAAATGACTCGGAGCGACTTTAACCCTTAAATGCCCATGCTATTATAATCAACGTAAATACCCATGCGGGGTCTTTTAGGGACCCCATTGATTTTGAGAAGGTCTAGTGTTAATGATCTAAGTATGATGCGTGTTTAGTTTACTTGTCTTTATTCTTATATTAAACAAAAAAAACAACAAAACGATAATTTCTACCAGGCCTTAAAAATAATTTATAGGTTACAATCCCAATGCATAATAAACTAAATTGAAAAACTTAAATCGAAATGGATATGTATAATTTCATTAGGCTTCATTAGTTCAACAGGTTAAAAAGTTCTAAAATGGTGTTGGAATTTGCACCGTATGATGTAATACCAGAACGAACATTTACAAAATTTCTTTGAAGTTTTCTGGACCTAGTAAAAGGCTGACTTCGCCACTCCAAACCAGATTTTGCAATGTAAGTAGGACCTCGAAGTTCATTAGTATCCCCAACCTCTGTAGGATCCACATCCGATTCTTCCTCGCTTTGAATTTCGAGATTGTCTTCGTTTCCGAAACATTCTCCACGATAAAACTGATATCGTCTCCTTCATTATCTGAAGCTTCATTATCGTCATCCTCTGAATCTAACAACTTCTCGGCAATTTCTTTTTGAGTTGTTTTTGAGTTAATGGCTTGTTGGTCCATTTTTAATAAAAACTACAAGCAAAAAACCCGATTATCAACACAAATATTTTGTGGCGTCAATGCCCAACCGGGGTCTTGGAAGGACCCCCTTACCTTATCACCCATTAATTTGACAAAACGACTCCGAAACCTCACAGCACACTGAAGTTGTATCAACGCGATGTTAACCGATACATACCTACCGGCGATGTTGCCAATATGAATATAAAAAAAAGATATTGGCAATATTGTACTGCTGGGGTCGTTAAAGGACCCCGCTCGTGCATTTAAGGGTTAAATAAACACCTTTAGAAATAACATAACCTATAAATAATAAAACCTTTTTAACTTAAATTTATTATTATTTAGCAGAAAAATTAAATATTTTAGGGCTTTTATTACTTTTAGTAAATCTTGTGATGCTTCTAACGTATTTTTTGTACAAAAATACAAGGTAAAATAAGAAGTGGCCAATGTTTACAAATTCTGTTTACAGTGTCGTTTAGAATGGTTTGTTTTGGCTTCAAAGAATGTTAAATCATCCCGTATCCATTCTTAATAAATCCATGCTCCGATGCTTGCAACGGTCCGCCGCACACAGGCGAAAATTCGATAAAAGTCGGACAGAACCCTATTTTCAAAAAGTTCCTAAAATACAAAAATTAGGCTTTGGCCCTCTACCTTAATGACCAATCTATGGTACCTGTGCGCGCGAGCACTGCGAGGCCCTCCGTTACTTCCCTACGTTAGTGCAAAGAACGGTTTGTTGGAGAGCGTATGAGTTACGGAAGATAAAGTGCTATTTTGTTTATATGTATGTTGGTGTTTTTCGTGGATTATTTTATTAAAACTTTTGGGATAATTTGTGTGTTTACAATGAATTTCGTTTTTTGTTTATAAAATTAATAGGAGGATAACGGTTATGGTAACTGGCCAAGTAGCACAGTTGTTTGTATTTTTATCTTATTATTTACCTTTACCTGGGCATAAAGTTAACAATACCGTCAGACTCCAGTTTAAAACTTTGATTAGACGTAAGCCTGAAGTTTTGTTTTGCAAATACAACAATGATTTTATGCGACCAAGTGCGACCCTTAATAAAAATGACGCATTTATACAGTTATGTTTGCTCTAATCTGTAATATTAATAAAGTTGTTCAAAGTGAAAAATCTGTACATAAAGCAGAAATGTAAAAAAGGGGTTTCTATCTTCTATTTAAGGTGTTCTGAACCAAAAGCGACAGTTTAGATATTTGTCTGTCTGTCTGTCTGTTTGTGTCTTTGTTCCGGCATCACTTAAAAACTACTAAAAATAGATCTTAATTGGACTTTTACCAAAAGATAGGTCTTATAGCCAGTTAAATATTGGGGTATATTTTATTAGGTTAGGTCAAGTATAGGTCAAGTTGACGAATAAAATGTTTAAACCAGTATTTCCGTTTTATTACAATACTTTTTTTTACCACAATTAGGTAATTTTAACTTTAAAATGATTTAATAGACTAATGGTCGTTTGCACCACCAAATTTAAGGCAAGTATAGTTATAAATACGTTTATTTTGAATCAGTAATAAATTACGTAATAACATTTTTTTTCCGAAAATTCTATCCTTTATAAAAGTAGAAAAATTAATTTTAACTAGCACTAGTTTGTGATATACACATGGAGACGCAAAAATAAAAAATATTTAACTACTAAAAACCAATAATATTTAAAATCTAACAAGAAAGTACAAAGAAGTAATCTAATTCTTCTTTCTAAAAAAATACTTATAATATTGATTTTTAGAGCTACAGTTTTTAATCTTTTGGCTTCCTTGTATATTTTACATAAAATTTACCTATCAAAATTTATTTTTTCTTATACACTAACTTTTATCAAGAATCACACTTTCTGAGAAATCAATATTAGATAAGTTGTTTCGTTGGCGCCAACTTTTTTGCACTGTTCTTGGTACATAATCCTAATAATGTCATTACCATGAGATATCGTTCAATGTAATTAGGCTTAAAATATTTTTCCTTAGTCAAATAGTGTGTAAAGTTAATATTAAAAATATTTTGTTCAACAATTAATAACGTGTAGGTTTTGTCCGACTTTTATCGATTTTTCGCCTGTGTGCGCCGGCCGGCGGGATCGAAAGAAACCATAATTAGCGGATAAGCGCAAAACCTCTGTATTGTTGTTGGAATAAAAAATGTAAAATCCGTACGAATAGTTTATGGAAAAATCGGTATGGGTATGTTTAAAATAGATAAATATTGTTTATTACAGTTTATTATTATTTTTGAGTATTGTCGGTGGAGGCTCGCGCCCCAGAGCCCCTATGTACCGGCCGCCCTGCCAACAACCCAGACCGATTATATTTAGCCCCCCTGGGTGCGCTACTGTTAGTGCTTGCAAAATATACTGATGAGTAAATATTAATAGCTCGGTTACAAAAGTATACATTTGAATTCGACGCAATTTCGATAATGGGAAGCAATACGGGACTAAATTTGAAAAAATATTCAAGAAGTAGACAGAATTACCTTCAAAATGAAAAAAAAATCAACCGTCTAGAATTATTTTCGAAGGAGAAAAACGCAATTGCAAATGCTGTAGAGAAGTTCCCCGTTTAGCATATTATGTTTATACAACGCGCAGGGGACTTCTTGCGCGCTTGGAGGACAAACCCCGATTTTTCGCCTCGAATCCGTCCTAGGCCCATAATCAGTTTTACCAGGTCAAAAATAAGAAAAGCGGAAGATATATCATAAAAAAGCGATAGATTTAAAAATAAAACGGTCGATATATTTAATGTTTAAAAATTGTTGTTCTTGTTGTCTGTTATAAACGCACTAAAATCTTAAACGACAGTTAAATTTCAACCAACAGCTCTAAAAGATTAATTTGTCAATTCAAACAGATGATAATGAAAAAAGTCAAGCAACCAGAAATATTGTAAACAATAAGCAACAGTCTTCTCTTGAACTGGGGGATTCACCGAAACCCGAATCGGCCCGAGGCCAAAATATCAAACGCAAATGTAATCGATAATAGAATTGGAAGCGTGACTGCCTCAAAAGAGATGTCGTTGCACTATCGATATGCGAGCAGGATATTTGCTGTTATTTACATAATTGCTTTGAAGTTGTAAATTAAATCGAGTACAATGTTTTAGCGGTAGAAATGATAGCTTTGGGGTAGAATGCTAGCACATACTATTAAAACGGCAGAACTACCGCAAAACCGGTAGACCTGATAACACTGCCCATAATATACAATATAGGGTTTAAATGGTTATTAAATTTACAATCGCTAAGGCTGATTTTTTTTTAAATGGTCCAATTTTAAAATTTTCACGATTCAAAGTTTAAAATGGATTTTTACCTACTTTTTGACACTTTTCGCAAAATTCGATATTTTCATTCGAAAGCTCAATAAAAAATCTATCGAAAATGTATTTCAGAAAATTAAAAAAAAAATTCTCATTTGAAATTATGAATGACTACGAGTGACCTAAATTTGAGGGGCCTGTAATTTTGGGCCCAATAATTTTTTTTAATTTGAACTGCTCAAACAACTTAATAAACCAATACTGTAAAAAACAAACAAACTCTACCCTAAGTAGTTCCTTGGCGGCCCGTAGTACCCCTCTCGGCGGCGCCCCGTCACGCTCCCCCGACGCCAGCCATCAGTACAGCGCGCCCTAGCTCTCACTTGTGATTGACTATTTGGACTACAGCTCCACAGACCCAGTGTTACCAGGTGTATCGTTATTGCGGTAGATCTACCGTTTTAATGGTACCTTAATAACACAGTATACGTTCTGTGAACGTACTTTTTAGGTCCGAACGTCCAATACCCACCGAAGAGGTTTAATTTGTAACGTAACAAGTACGTTGTGTTAGAATGTATATAAAACGATTCTCTAGGACAAAAGAACTGAATGATTATTTGCGTTTATATAATATAATTGATAACAACTTAATAGGGGGGAGTCGGCTAATGGTGCGCGGCGGGTAATTGTGCGCATCAGGTTTGCTTATCTTCTATTCAATAAAATTTCGAAAACGACATCGCTGCGCCATCTATTGGCAACTGTCTGATTTGTCCCATACATAGGAACGACGGGAGTTACCTTACCGGTTGGCAATTATTGTTTACATGTTTCCGCGTGGTCTGTTGTTGTTTGTGTCTCCCATATGCATAGACGTTATTTGTTTAATATTTTAGACAGTGGTATAGATAGTTTTGGCCAATTCTTTTTTATTTTTTCCTAATTTTATATTAATGCAATAAACTGCAGAGTGGTCTAATGGTGCGCGATGCGCACTATTACCCGAAATGCGCACCATTAGCCGACAACGTATATAAATGCATTTTTGAAAATTTTATCAAGGATGAAATATGCATTTTTCTATATCAAGCAATTCTTATTATTAATAAAATCATTCTGGTAAGCGCTAAAATGAGAAAAGAGGCAAAGAGAAAACCTCGAAATTAAAAAAAAATTCAAAAAGGAAGGTTTTTGAAAACAGCGACTCCGAAGATATTTCAGAAAGTGAACTGTGCGAGGATGATGAGTTGGACGATCTCCAGTCAGATGAAAATAACTTGTGTGTAATATGTGGCGATGGTAATAAAAAAGACGAGGTATGGTACAAGTGTTCGGTATGTCAAGGATGGGCCCACGCCTTGTGTACTGGAGAGGATAGTCCAGAAGGATATATTTGCGACTTGTGCGATACATAGACTTTTATTTTTCAATAATATATGTATTTGTAACTTGTTTCCTCTTTTTTTTTTGTATATTCCTTGTCTGTTCGTTGTTTCTTTTCAATAAACTACATTTTCGAAGCTGTTTCATATTTCTCTTTTAATGCGCACAGCTATCCGACATATGCGCACCATTAGCCGAGTAGGTCGTATAATTGTGCGCATTACACGTTTTCGAAATTTTATCTGTCATTGGTATACTGTTCAACCATTGGTTGAATGGGGTCCTTACTAATATATCTAGACCCTTGAAGCATATCTTGAAAAAAATTGGAAACTGAATTCTTTCTAGTTTTCGCAATACCCTGAATTAGGCTTAGGTGCGCACCAATACCCGACTCTCCCCTACTCGTACATTATACTATGATTTCATTTAAATTTAATATTTTGGTTTTCACCGTGTTCTCTAAATTATTTGTAAATACCCCCTGCGGTACATGGCAATTTTAAATTTGGTGCCTGTTTTGTGGATTGTGAACAGAAAAATGATTGGTTGCCTTTTTCTGTCAGAACAACGTGCCAGCCTATGCGCAGTGATTTAGCAATCGATAGTGGCGATAACTGTAACGATAACAGGCGGGCAAGAAATCTGATATAAATCATTGTTATAAAAAGTCATTAAAAATTAGCTATTTAGAATAATAAAACTAACATACAATATTTTTAACCCTTCATTGCCTATAAGTTTCACGATCAAGGAAACAAAACAAAATTATTGTCACTCTTGTAGTACAGTTATTGCCTCTACCGTCCTTGCGTCTGTAACGTAACTTACTTTTTTCATGATGCCATCTTCGATAACAAAAACTGTATTTGTAATCGTTTAATAAATATATTTTGTCTAGGAGCGTGAATTTGGATTTGCGATTTAATATCAAGACATAAGTATATATTTGAAACAATTTTTTTATTGACTTATTGTTTTGAAATGGATTCTCAAGATAATAGAAAAGACTTTTAGGGAAAGAGCTAGACCACGACTGATGGAATTCAGGAAAAATTATTGATAAAACCTGGAGCAATAAATGTATTTTAAGATTTTTAAGCAATATTTGTGTTTACTTTTAGTACACAAAGCCCCAACTGACCAGTTTGTAATGTAGTTTTGATGCTTAGGTTTATAAAAAGTATTTATGAATTACTATGTTCATAATTGAATTTTATTCCAAAAGGTAAAAATATTTCGTTTGCAAATTAAGCTATGGAAGTAAAATCTCGCCCTAGTCGTTTTGAGGAGCAAAATACGTCCTTTAAACGTTCAGGGTAGCTTCTTTGAGAACATTTTTGGTCCTTCCATGGGTCTTAACGAAATGTTCCTGAAACGTATTAGGTGTACCTACTTATAACTGAAGTCTTCAGTATATTTATTGGACGTAATACAACTTTTTAAGAACGTTTCTCACGTCCGTTTCTGGTACATTCTTTTTGTGGATAAACTACGTCCCATGAACTTTCGAGGTAGGTCCAAAGTTTTTTGAAAACGTTCCTGGTACATCCACTGGTCTCTGTAAAATGTTCTTTAGACGTTTTAAGTATATTTTTGTGTTATTAGGGTATGGGATACCGTTCTACCGCAAAGCTATTATTTCTACCGCTAAAACATTGCACTCGATTAAATTCAAAATAATTATGTAAATAAAAGCAAAGATCCAATTTATTGCTTACATGTCGATATTGGAGCGACATCTCTATTGCGGCGGCCACACTTCTATTTTTATTACCGATTACGTTTGATATTTCGGCTTCGGTGAGTTCTAGAGACGACTCTTGTTTATTGTTTACAGTATTTCTGGTTGCTTGACTTTTTTCATTATCATGTTTTAATCGACAAATTAATCTTTTAGAGCTGTCGGTTGAAGTTTAACTGTCGTTTAAGATTTAAGTGCGTTTATTATAACAGACAACAAAAACAACAATTTTTAAATATATCTACCGTTTTATTTTTAATTATACCGCTTTTTTATTACGCTTTTCTTATTTTTGATCTGGCAACACTGCACAGATTGACCCGACGCTACTACTCGGGCGCTCTAGGTGTTAGCCCTGATATGGTACTCTTACGGGATTCCTATTTATAGTTGCGAAGTGATATTATCCCAGTCAACACAAAACCGTCCCTGGGACGTCCCAGGAACGTAAGTCTGATATATATCATACATCCCAGGGACGTCCCGGAATATCCCATAAGATCCCAAGGACGTCCCTGGGACGTACGTTTGGAACAGGCCGGGTTGTATCTGGGATCATCCCATAAAGGTTACACGGGACATATATGGGATCATCTTAGGACCTTACTAGGACGTTATAGCGACTGTATTTGGGACGTATACAGGATCATTGTTGGACATTCCCTACGCCTTAAAGGGTCTGGATACATTTTATAGCATTTTCAATTTACTGCACTTGAGCGGCTTTTAGAGTTTTTGATATTTCCTATATATAGGACATGTCCCTGGAATATCTCAAGAGAAAATTTTGGGATTTCCCATATCCATCAAATCAAATTTGTCATAATTTGTTCCAACACGGATAGATAACACAATACTTATTCAGAGTGCAAGAAACTAAGTACCAGGAAAAAGTATGCTTTTTCGTTTGATTACGGTTGGATGGAATATTACGCAAAGAGTACCTAAATCTTTAACATTATTTTCTTGAATTACTGAATCAGCATGACACAGGCAGCGCCTTCTCCTAGCAATTCCAAACAGTCCTAGTACTGACACAAAAAACGCATTTTGGGGTAATATAAAGTCATTATAATATAGAGTCATCAATACAATAAAGATCCCAACAGTATTTTGTTTTGACACTTTATAAAAATGTTTACCAAATTGATTTTTTTTTAAATCCCATTGCTGACGTCCTTCAGACGGCAACATGAGATGTCCGTAGGACGTCACTTTGGGACCAATTTGGTATCTTTCTAACATCCAGGGGACGTCCCAGGGACGTTTTAGCTGGGATCATCCCAACTGGGACGTTACGGATCAAAATGGGACGTCCTGGGGATCATTGTTGCTAACTGGGATTGTACCAAATCATTATACTTTATACATATTCTGTAGCCAAAGCACTTTAATAAACTACTAAACCAGTTACTCGTGTCTCAGTACACCGCAAGGTGTTATAATCCTAAATTTTGATTTGCAAATATGGATTTAATTTCTTATAATGGGCTTTCCCAGCATTTTTTTTATTTCATAATACAAAAGTGCTCCATTCGAAAAGCTTAGGTACCCCTAAAAGATTAAAATTTTTTCTGATGGAATTCACCCTCAAAATAGCGGTCAAACATCGCTCATTATAAAACGGGACGATGGCGTTTGGTGAGGTAGTCCTACGATGAGAGCCGGTACCGAGAATCTTCATCCCGAAGTTTGCCAACGATTGTTGATTTGATGAGTCGTTACTTCGTTAGTGACTATTCATAAATTACGAAACAAATAAAATCAATCGCACTACCAAAACAATGCAATATAAAAAAAGACTAAATAAAAGTGGGTAAAACCTGAACAAACCCCAGCAAACCTGAGCAAACACTATAAAGGAATGCTAACACATTTGAATGATTCAGCTTTTTACCTATAAGTAGGAACAGAGATATTACAACTTTGAAATTTCACCATAAGCCTCTGTCCAGAAGGACGTCCAGGAGTGTGTCATTTGTATAGTCCACTGAATATCCATAAGCTGTCGGCTGGACAAATTCTGGATATCCTATGGACAGCCGGCATGTGCAGTTAAGGATATCCACTGGATATCCAGTGGACTAGGAAGTGCTATTTGGGAAAAAAGTGACATTATTAAGTCTGGCAAGCCAATGGTTCCTATTGATTTAGAGACAAAAATGAAAAAGACGGTAAAAAATTCACCAGACATTTTTAAGTGTTTTACGAAAAATATGAGGGCTTAACCGTCTGCAAAATATTAAAATTATTCGGCTGGCCCTGTTTATTTCTCAATAACTCAGTGGAACTCAGTCGAGATTACAGATTTAAATAATTTTCACAAAAGTATATAAAACGCCAGTGAATAGCAAAGGACATTTACCTGTTTCAATTTATGAAATACTTTTGGAACAATTCGAATTAAACCTAGGTCGAACGATCAATTAAAATTAAGTAACAAACTTTATTCCGAACAGGTCAAGAAAATAGGGATGTTGTGAAACGTCTAATAGATGTTAGATACTTGTTTCCTGCGAGAGCAGGAATTAAGTTTTAGGGGCCATAATGAAGAATCGGCGAAATTATATCGAGAATTTTTAGGAAAATAAGATGAAACCATAAAAAACATTTTAATGAATCGATGGATAGCTTCCCCCTTTATAATTTCCACCGCATGCCACTGAGTTTTCGGTGAATCGTGTGGTGGCCACACCACTTTTTTTTTGGGTATATTTAGAAATCGATTCACTTTAAATAATAAAAATAACCACGGTTTCCTTGTATATCTTTTTAGGATTTATTTCCAACAAATTATTTTACCGACTTTTTCATGTCGTTTAAGAACATCAAAAGCACTTTTAACAACATATTTTACATCTCATTTTCCTGCCGTGATATAAACGTCTCCAAAATATTAAACGATGCTCGAAAAGTCATAAAGGGAAAAAAGGGAAATATTTTTTATTCAGAATCGAAATATTCAAATCAAAAGTAAAATGTTTTATTCATATGCTCCTTGTCACCGATTTAGCTCATCCGAAAGTATCTTTTTTTCATTAAAAAGAAACTTTGATGTCTGCTTTTTTTAGTGTGAACAGTGGCGGCTCGGTATATGGATGATTCTACGATATTAATATGTTGAAGGACGGTGGCTGAACTAATAAGGAACTGTGTTTTTGAAGTAAGAGGCTTTGAGCAGCTTTTATACACAGCACTAACTCAAGAACAAGATAAAACGACATTTTTTGTGACTTCTGAGGATTTTTTTGTGACGCTGTACAGCGTTCTGCCTTAACACATATTCATTTACCAATAGTTAATTCGGCACAACGCCGATATGCATCCGACGCTGTGCAGCACTGTGTAGCAAAGGTTATAGTAAAACATGCTTGCAGCACCACAACACATATCAGCGTCGAGGATTTTTTTTGCAATAAATGGAAACAAAAGTTTAAAGATTTTGTTTTAAAATTATAAACTTACAAACCATTTAACGCTTTTCTGTTCTAAGAAATATTGGAAAAAGATCAACAAATAACTTATTTTTGTGTTTGGTGTCACTGTTCAAAACAATGAGGACAGATGGGTGGCTTCCTCACGCACCCTTTACATCTGTAACCAGTTTCCTGGCAATGATTTTTTGATGAACACAATCGGTACAGCGGTACTTTAAAAACAACGATTTCTTGTTGGGTTTCGGCCGGCGGGATGCCAGGAATTTTTTCGGGCCAATGGCCTGCATCGCTTGTTTCCATAGGTTCCGATGTCGGTTCTGGTTCATACGAATTGTTTGCGGGACGTGTGTTGTCATATTTGTGGCGGCCTATTAGATGTTTTCCTTCTAGATCATCGGGTATTTGGATGATGGATCGTATCAGTTCATCTCTAAAATGCAAAAATCTATATTTTCGAGAATAATTCTTAGAAAATTTTTGGAATAAGTAAAATGAATTCCATACGGTTACATCCAAAAGTGGAACAAAACTTTTCTATACCATCGTAAAGTTTTCCTTAGTGTGGAATCAGTGGCAGTCATTTGGTCGCATCTATCAATTCCCCACATGGCACTATTATAGACTTCCTCAGGTTTCTTTTGTTCCTTGCCAAATTTGTTCTTGACGGAAATCACAAGTGGGTGATTTCTAGTGGTTATGATCAAGACGTCGCGCTTGTTCTTCCATTTGGACACATAGACTTTAAGCGAACCCAAAAGTGTTCTCCCTTTTTAAGTCTTTTTTACAAGTTCGTGAGGGCTGCCCTTTCGATTTGCTTCTAGTGTGCCATTAGTATGCGTCTCAGATTTAGCAATTTTTCGGATAATTCATAACTGTTATAATAGTTATCCATGTATATCTCATGCCCTTTATTGAGATAAGGTTTCATCAATCTCAATCACTGCTGTAGTCTTACTATTATCCGAAGGATCTTCCGTATCAGCACCACCATACCGTATCCATTTAATTTTGAAAATGATGACAGAAACCCATTTTTCAACGGAGAGGTCAATTAAGTCTCTCTCTCATGTTCTCTCTCTCTCGTCTTCTTTCTCTCTCATGCTCGTAAAATTTTTACAGCCGGTAGAAAGTTAGTTTATGTGAAAGATAAACATTACGTAATTTTTGAAGCCTGTCCCATAATATAAGTTGCAGTGTAAGTTTTGCAGTGTAAAAATATACTTACAAAGTTTATATAAAGTATTAGCAGCTTAAATTCCTGTGTTTTATGAATCTGGGACTGACTAACAACTATTTAAATATTACGCAAGGTACATATTTGTTCTCCTTGGACCGGGCGTTATGGGAATGAGTAACAGGAACGCCGACCCGATATAAAGTTGAGAATAGTGGGCATTACAGAAGACTTCTTTAGTTATTGGGAAAGTAGTGAAAATTGCACAGTGTCATTACAAAGTGTATCCATCCTTCTGGAACTAAGACTCAACATTTACAGTTAAAAATTGTGAAACTTCTTGGTATATTCGATTAAACAATTTTTATCGCGTCTTTAACTTACACAAACGTCACTCTTCGCAGGTAGGCTGTATTATAGATCCATTTTCATTATATATCGGAGAATAGGGAATATTTTTTAACCTTATTATAAATTGTTTATCTTAATTTAGTCTTAATAAAAATATTTACTCATTTTTGCAATTTTTTCTTTATTTATTTAAAAGCTTTTCCTCCGATCCTTTTATTGCAAATTATTGGTTAGAGGGAGTATTGTTACTTGGGTAGGAAACAATTTTAAGTAGTATATAAAATAAGAAGGTTAATATGATTATGCTGAGACTGTTTTTGCTTAATAAAAACGAGATTTTTGCAAATGCTGTTTGTGTTCAGTAAAAACAAAGGTCTTTTGCTATAAAATCATAAAACTTAAGTATTTTGTCGGGTTAGAAATTTACTTGTTATGACAATTCTGATTAAACTTTCACTGTAGACAACCAGAAATATTTGCACAAACAAAGCCGACTGTGATGAAATGTTTGATTATTCTTTTTTATTGGCAACAACATCGTTTTTATTTGTCTTTTACTAATGCCCCTTTTGCTAACAAGGACAGAAAGAAATCGGTTTCCGTTGGGATTTTATCAGGAAAAAAAAATTGCGATGACTAATCTTTCGAAGTATGTAACCAGCAATACTTCCACAAGCAAATACGATAAAAACTTGAACAAATTCTTTATTTATTTGTCTTTGTCTAATGCACTTTCGCCAACACGGATAGAAACAAATCTGATTCCTCCGTGATTATCAGGAAAGAAAAGATGAATATTGTGATCACTAAAATATGTTCTGGTGTAAACTGTCCATGGAACTGACCAATAGGGTGAATTCTTGTTCAATTGTTTTCTCTATCATCATTCTCACATAAAATTGGATACAATAGAGATATACATTTCCATGTTTAAAAGATATCCGTCAGAAGTAGTTAGTTCGAAAAACTTCAATCCGTAACGAGACTTTTTGTTTTCTATGTAAACCCTGAATGCGAGCCTGCCTCGAAAACGCAACGATTCGTCAATAGACAGCTCCTTAGTGGGACCATACGCTGCTTGAAATCGTGATAAGAATATATCAATAACGGTTTGCACCTTCTCTTTGGTTTTTGATTGTAGTGATGAACAACAAAAACCCTGAGGATCTGTTCAAATCGTCTGAGCGACATGGTGTAGCTAAATATCAGATGAAAATACAGAACATCTGAGTAAAAAAAATATCTACGCATATTTGAAGTCGAAATCTGTCCTTGCAGTAAACATAAACCTAAAAATTTCTTCATTCCTCATTCATTAGTCACAGAGCGAAATTCTGCATCTCTACTATTTCTTGTTTTAGACCTGTTGGTGATTGCCAAAGCTGGTCCATAGTTGTTTATGCATTGAACCAAATAGTCCAGTAAGTTGGTGGTAAAAAGACTTTCAACAATGTCTACTGGTTTTGTGTCAGGACCAACATTTATTTTCAGGCCGCTAGTGCTATGGTCAAAGTTTAAATCAGGTATCGGAGCAGTTGTGGGTTCCCACTTGTCAGTATTCGAAGGCAGTGTTGAAACGTTACGTCGTACAGGATGTACATGTTGAGCTGGTTCTTCTAACTTTAAGGTCTTTTCATCAGAAAGAGAGTCTGATTAAACACATTCTTCTGATTCTGACGAAAGAGGATCGCTTGGTTTGTAATTTTCATCAGAACCAAATTCACCATCATTGTCCGAATAAATTTTGCAATCGCTTCTGCTCCCTTTCATAAGGATAATTTATTTTGTCGTCTCTTTCCATCTAAAGCAATAAAAATATTCATTTAGAGGCGTTAGCAGTAGGTTCAGGGCATGAACAAACCCTAAATCATTACAACTGGCCGGGGCCTCAAAAACTTCTTAACCGGGTCCTGCCCCGGGGTAAAAGGTTGAAAGAAAAAAACACTTTGTGCTTTCTACCTGACGAAACACTCAAAAAATACTTTGTGCTTTTGAGCTGCCGAAACACTCAAAACCAAGAGAAAAAACGTTCAAGAACCTAACAAATTCGTAGCACTTACCGTCAAAAAATATCTGCCCCTGCGGCTTCGTAATTTTGTAAAACCCCATTCCACAAGAATTAACTGTTTACTAACAAAAATAAAAATTACTTAGGTACCCTTTGATTACACAAAACCACAAATTCGCAGCGTAATTATTATAACAGAGAAACACATGTTGTTTACCACAACGCAATGGTCGGTAGTCGGTAGGCATGCACCTTTGCAGTATCTCATTGGCGGCTGGGACGCCGATCAGCGTTCCGCGCCATGATACAAATAAAAGAAGATATGACACCGCGCAGGTAGGCGGGGCCATTAACGTCACGCTGTGAGTAATTCCGCCATATTTTGTAAACGAAACACGTCTTTGTTAAGATCGCGTTGTGTTTTGAAGATATTTTTTGGTGTTTTTATATCACTTTTAAGAGTTTAAAAGTGAAAATTAGTGTGTTGTGTATGGTTGTGATGTGGACAATCAATGCAAGGGCTTTATGCCCGATAGTAAAGTTTTTAGCTCCCCCAAAGACAAAAAAAAACATAAAGTGTTTGGAAGCGTCTGTGCAAACGAGAAGATAAGTTTAATGTGAAAAATGCTAGAATTTGTTCTAGACATTTTAACGGAAGTGATTATGAAGGTAATTTAAAGCATGAATTGTGTCATGTCATGAATGTAAAATGTGTTTAATGCTTTTACAAACCCGTTTCAATAAAAGAGTTTACTCTGACAAACAATAAAATTGCCAAAAATCTCCATGGTAACAAATCAACAGACTTTAATCGATAAAAGACGACAAAGAGACTGAAAGAAGGCTATTTTCTTAAAAAATAATTTCTTATTTTACCTAATTTTATAAATTTAGATATTTGTGTCTTATTTAGAATAATTTTTTGCATTTTAAGATTTTCTAAAATTTGATAAATCAAAGAATACAAACATGCAATAATTTTTAATAAATTACTATTTAAATTTAAAGGGTAAAAAAACAAAAAAAACTACCCTAAAAACATGTTTCCGTCACAAACATACAGATCTTATTCACCGCAAAAAATATTTGAAAAGTTATAGGAACAAACAAAATTCTTATTTATAACATATTTTCGGAAGACTCTGTAGGTAAGTATATATATTGTAATAAGAATATGCTTCTAAATAAAAACTATTATCTTAATTATTAGGCATAGTTTTATTTTATAAAATTATTTACATTTTCTTTTTACGTAAATAAATATATAGAACGCAATTGGCAGGCAATTTACAATATCTATTATTTTAAATTGGTTTATCCCTTTATTTACATGATTATTTTAAGTCATATACTTTAAAATTTTTGTTGTGTGCAGGATGCAAAGTATATTGCCAATAGAATTTATATAAAATCGCCTATAACTAACTTAAACTCTATATTGCGCGTTATAAATTTCAAAAATAACTCACAGCGTGACACCATGCGGGAACCCGGACGAATTTGACACGGTTTGGTATCATATATTCCTTTTATTGTATCATGGTTCCGCACAAGTAGAGGAGGAGAAGTTAAAAAGTGGAAGGGGACTCTTAGGGAAAAGAATAACTCCTATTTGTGTGACAGTGGACAAGCATGTGTTTGAACCAGTATAGTAGTGAGAGTATTGACTATTTGTCTATTTTTCTATATAGTAAATGTGACGCCGTGCAGCGCATACTGGTAGATACAATTGAGGACAATGGGCAGTGTTCCCCCTCTTTTGACGTTAAATAATATTACGCTCCTTCAGCGTGTCAAGTTTATGGATGGCAAAAGGGAATAAGCATGTATTTTCTTTATTGCATAAATTGTTCGAGCAAGTTTTTATACAAACCTAAAATGGTAATTTACGTTACAAGACCGGAAAGTTGTGCTTTGCAGGTCGGGACAAGCAGATTCCAGGGCACGCCGTGGAAGCTTGGAAAGACCTGCAAAACACTTTCCGGTCAAGTAACGTACAATTTTTTTTTACGACTGACACTATAAATTCAAGTTTTTATTATTTGTTTTTAATAAATTTCCTAACAAATAGTAGATACAACTACAAACAACAATATTTGATTAAGCAAATTATCTAGTAACATTTGTGTTAAATGTACTTACTATTATGAACGTTCAATATTTGAAGGGAAAATGTCTCTGGAATTCTGGTAATTGTCACACTTTCTTTCAATAAAAAATAGTTTATTATATATCAAGGGAGGTATTTTAATCCTGAAGTAAAAATTTGGTGCCCGATTTTTTTAGTATTATTTTTAAAATCATTTTGCATAACAATAAGACACATGCATACCTGTAATAATTGTTTATTATAAAATTATAATGGCCTTCCTACTACGGAAACTAAGATTTTGTTTAAAACTGTCAAACAATTTTTGAGTTTTTATCTGAAATTTCGAAGCTATGAGCAATTTTTTCATTAATAAAATTGAGAGAGATGCTGCAGACTTATTGCCGCCCAAATCAAGAAAAATATATAAAAAACAAAACGACGATTTTGCAACCTGGTGCCATTCATTACAAGAAAATAAATACCTATGACCTATATAGAAAACATACTCCTAGCATATTTTCTTCAAAAATCGAGGGCACTGCGAAGCTCGATCCTATGGTCTCAGTATTCAAGGTCAGCGATGCTCCAGGTTAAAAACAATATATATGTTACCGGTAAAGTCCGTTTCATCGTCATACTTACGTTTGCCGAGGTAAACCGCACATTGCCGGGACGTTTTGGGCAAAGTCCGAAATTGTTCTCTATTTCGGAGTTGGCCTAGAATGTAATCCGGCAAACTTAGGCTTGCCAAACACGTTTTAGGAAAAGTCCGAAATATGTTGTTACCTTTATGTTGTACCATGATAATGATATCATGATATACTTATACTAGTGATGTTAGGCATGTAAATGTGATTCGATCTTATTTCAGTAAGTTAAATATACCTATATATAATTATTAAATTTTTTTAATAAATGATAACAAACCCAAGCAAACCCGGTCCAGTTAGACGAACAGACAAACACTTAAACAATCAACGCAGTGCGTGTGTACCCACTACGTATTACAAATATGCTATAGCTAGTTGCGACTAGAAAATAAACAGTGACGTATCGGTCACAAATTTATTATTTCGGACTTTTCCTAAAACGTGTTTGGAAAACCTAACTTTGCCGGGTTACATTCTAGGCAAACTCCGAAATAGAGAACAATTTCGGACTTTGCCCAAAATGCACCGGCAATGTGCAGTTTACCTAGGCAAACTTTCTTCTTCTTGACTTTGCCGGTATCATATACACTGGTAAATCGTAAATCTTAATAATCATCAATAATTATTCGTTATACCTAGGCAAAGAATATAGGTATAGCTACCACTTTATTTGACCTAGATAATTTTTAACGTTTAACATTAACAGAACGGAACAGGAAATGCAGCGTTTCGATTGGCTTATGAAAAAATATGACGGAATTCAAGGTCGTTCCGTCCGAAAAATATCCCAAATTTAACGTTTTCCGTTCCATTATTTTCCTCAGACTCTGATAGGACTTTGTCTAACCAGAAGGTAACGGTGACGACTTCATCATCACTTGCACAAGTGGGCATAAATCTAAATTCTACAGTGATATTACAAGATTGATTATTTCTAATATTAAAAATTTTTAAAAACAATTTATATTTATTTATTTATTTTGGTATTTAACGTTTTTAGGGGAAACTGGCCTAAAACGGCATACTAGGCTAAAACGGCATACTGACAGTTTTGAGCTTACCGATCAATGTAAGAACCGACAATGTCAGCCTAATTCTGCAAAAGAACATTAACAAAAATCCACAAGCTTGGTAACGTCGCAAATATATTAGTTCCGCTGTAATTGTCGATTGCCCGGCCTGACAATGGTGCTAGTTTTTATTTACCTTAGAGTAATTTATGAATGTATATTTTGTGAATAGTTTTTCGTAAAGATTAATAGGTAAATCATTAAATACAAACTCCTATAATCATGTTTTGATATACATAACAATTAAAAACATTCTTTAAAGCTATCCATCAGCTGGATTTGTTCTAATATGTCTATCGGTATAAAATGGCATACACGAGTCTGGGGTAAAATGGCATAGTATGCCGATTTAGACGTTATCAGTATATTTAAACTTTTTTAAGAGCAAACTGTTTTAATAGTCAGTAAAAAACTCCTAAGACAAAAACTTACATTTGTTATGCTTGTGATTAAACATACCTATTGAAGAAGTTTTTATTTTTTTTTTATTTTATGTATGCCATTTTGCCCTGTTTGTATTCAGGATGACATTCTTTTTAATTATAAGAATGCTTTCTTAAGATTTTTTAAAATTATTAGTTAGTTTTAGGGGCTTTTTTGGTTGTTAGCAAAAAAAAAAACAATTTAAATTAAAATTGTTCAATTTACATATGTTTTTATATAGGTATGCCATTTTGCCCGTAGTAGTAAGGGTAAAATGGTTAATGTTACTTTTTACTAATTTCGTATTTGTGAAAAAAACTTTGTTTAAATTAAAATTCTTTTTTTACCGGTTAAAAGTATTATCATTGTAAATTCTAAAGCTCTTTTAGTCGTCGATTAAAAGTTTTAAATAAAATATATATGACGCCTACAAAAAGTAGTATGCCGTTTTAGGCCAGTCTCCCCTATCGTTTTTTAACAGGTTGAGTGCCAAAGGAAAAGAGGCATTCCTTAACCATAACCCAAAGTAAAATAGTAATATATCTAATCAGCTGATATCATTAAAAGTTCATTATGACACTTTGTATCAGTTTGGTGTCAATTTGACAGATGTTTGGCAGGTGTCAGTATACTGGAAGCTGGGATATTTTTCTAAGTTTTATTCCGTACACCACCGTCCAGTAACCTAGACATTCACATGAAAAGCAAATTAACTATCAAAAATGTGAAGTAAACAAACAAAGAAACTAAGGGAACACAAAAGTGGTCTTATTAATAAAGAAATTGACAATAACATTTTTCTAATGGAATAAAATCTTATTTTTTCTCGTGGAAATTCTTGAAACATGAATGAACGCAGAGCCCGGGTCTGTCAGTGCAAAGAGGACAAAAATACCTGGTTTTTCTGATCTTGTACTCTCTGCACCTTAGCATCGCACTCTTGTCCTTTGCGGCTAGCGACTAGCCTTTCGCTTAATTGAAATGAGTGTGGTATCGGTAACATTCGGTAAAACAAAGCAAGCAAACAAACTGAAATGTCACTTTAATCAATCTTTGATAAGTATCTCTCAAATTTTATCTTGCATTTTTTGTGAATTTTGAGTTTATCGTTACTCAACTTTTGTGCTGCATCTTTCAAAAATGCTTTGTATCAAAGCCGAGGTTTACGGTATGCTTGCCGTATATTTTCAGTGTTTTGAAATGCTCCTCGTGAGCATAGGCAATTCTAGACCTCTATTTTTGGGGGGGCTTAAGCCCTCGGTTTACATATTTGGGGGGCTTAAGTCCCTGGTTTATAGATAGGCGGCTAGTTCACTCAGTTGGATTTGGGGAGCTTAGCCCCCCAAGCCCCCACCTAGAAACGCCTATGCTCTTGAGGAACGTGAATATGCTGTCAGCTATCACAAGCACTTAATAAAAAGTTTAAAAATATTTTTTTATTTTCCATGGCACGCTTGACCATGGACCTATAAAAACAATTGCTTTTTCAATTAACATGATATTAATTATTCTTTTGGCTATGACTCCGAAAATAATGAAGATATCAATCGAATTTTTTAAATTTTCTCTTTCAAATTTATTCTACTTTTCGATTATGACATAATAACTACGCCAATCCATTTAAAATTTCGGAGAAAAATTGAAAAAACAAGGAGTTTTTCAAATAACGCCCTCTAGCGAGTGCCGCGAAAGTCAATGTAACACCGCTATTATTTCGTTTAAATTAGCAAACCTTTCTTTCGTAAACGAGACCAAGTTCATCAAATTCGGTTGAGTCAAACCAAAATTATGGACACATTTATCAGTAGACTTTCCCCCTCCTCTCCCGCCCTAATTTTACATCTTACAGCAAAAAGTGTTAAACCAAAAAGATGTAGAATTCTAGTAGAATTATCAGTGTAATATTTTTTGACAGCTTTTATAGGGATGTTTTCCAGAAAATGTATTTTTTTACATGACCACAGCAATTGCGCTCCCTAGCGGCAGAGTTAGGAACTTATAAATTATTTCCAGCAATTTCTCTTGGCCACTTTCCTTATTAGGATTTGTTTCCAAAGCTCCTGGAGTATCAATTCCTGAGATATGGTACCTCATCACCCTTAATGAGACACCCTGTATACTGTCATATTGTTACTCCATAGTCAAGAATGGATTTTTCCCCCAAAATTTCTTTTTAATTATTGTATTTGTAAATGTGTACACATTCTTGTACAGGGTCTTCCAACGAGGACTGAACAGGGGCTCATTTTTGAGCTTCCTTGTATTTAAAGAAAAATCTAAAATAGCCAATCGATGTACTTTTTCCTGCAGAATTCAAAAATGAAACCAAAAATTTATTTGAACCAGAAACAAAAGAGTTACGCTATGGATAAGGTGTTTTTTAAATGGAACATAGCTTTTTTTATACGATTTTCGGAACGAGTGATTTTTTTATGTCCGTTCTGATTAAAATATTTAATATTGTGACAGCTGTTTTTATTAAATTTTAATGTTTTATCCAGTATAATTTAACTTCAACCTGTTTGAAACATACACTAGGTAATAAAGGTAAAATCACCTTGAAATCCTTCAAAGTCAAAAAATTTGACAAATTTACTATAATATTGCCGAAATGAAATATTCATTAGATGAGAGATTGCAGATTGTTATCTTGTTCTACAAATGCCAAGAAAATGCAAGAGAAGCAAGGAGAAGATTTATTGCAAATTTTCACAGAAATTATATATATATATATATATATATATATATATATATATATATATATATATATATATATATATATATATATATATATATATATATATATATACAGTGACCGGCAAAAAGTTGGACACATATGGGAAAAATTTTTATTATTGGAGTATTGAAAAAACTTTTTATGCCGATTGTCTCTGCATGATGGGTAACCTAAAAATTCATTTTGACATTTGTTACGTGATTACTCGTTTGCCGGCAAAATTGAAAAAAATATATATTGTCATGGAAAACTGGTATTAGGTGACAAGATATTGAAAAAAGTTATTAGAAAAAAGTGTTTAGATTTTAACTTTATACTCCTTGGCAAAGTCTGGAGCCAAAATTAAAAAAAAAATATTTTACATTTTTTGAAAAAAAAATGTACAATATTAGTTTCATATTCCCATGAATTTAATAAAAATGTGTTAAATGATCGAAAACCAAGGTAATAACCTATTATCTCAACATTTTTGTTATTACTTAAAAGTTTTATTTGATAAAATTTAAATTTTAGCTTTTTTCCATGTACTTGGGTGTGGCCAAGCCCTGTATCTGGCAACCATTTTGGTAGACACGTTAAAATTTCTTCAAAATTAGAGCAAACGGTCTTTCGTAAGCATATTGTTCCAGAAGTAACTATAAATGGTAAATATGGTTGCCAGATACAGGGCCTGGCCACACCCAAGTACATGGAAAAAAGCTAAATTTTAAATTTTATCAAATAAAACTTTTAAGTAATAACAAAAATGTTGATATAATAGGTTATTACCTTGGTTTTCGATCATTTAACACATTTTTATTAAATTCATGGGAATATGAAACTAATATTGTACATTTTTTTTATTTTTTTTCAAAAAATGTAAAATATTTTTTTTTTAAATTTTGGCTCCAGACTTTGCCAAGGAGTATAAAATTAAAATCTAAACACTTTTTTCTAATAACTTTTTTCAATATCTTGTCACCTAATACCAGTTTTCCATGACAATATATATTTTTTTCAATTTTGCCGGCAAACGAGTAATCACGTAACAAATGTCAAAATGAATTTTTAGGTTACCCATCATGCAGAGACAATCGGCATAAAAAGTTTTTTCAATATTCCAATAATAAAAATTTTTCCCATATGTGTCCAACTTTTTGCCGGTCACTGTATATATATATATATATGTATATATATATATATATATATATATATATATATATATATATATATATATATATATATATATATATATATATATTATAGTAAATTTGTCAAATTTTTTGACTTTGAAGGATTTCAAGGTGATTTTACCTTTATTACCTAGTGTATGTTTCAAACAGGTTGAAGTTAAATTATACTG
The DNA here is from genome assembly GCA_963971165.1 of Philopedon plagiatum. Classification (NCBI taxonomy): domain Eukaryota; kingdom Metazoa; phylum Arthropoda; class Insecta; order Coleoptera; family Curculionidae; genus Philopedon; species Philopedon plagiatum. The sequence continues at coordinate 23,685,748 of OZ020193.1, read as the reverse complement.
GATAAAACATTAAAATTTAATAAAAATAGCTGTCACAATATTAAATATTTTAATCAGAACGGACATAAAAAAAATCACTCGTTCCGAAAATCGGATAAAAAAAGCTATGTTCCATTTAGAAAACACCTTATCCATAGCGTAACTCTTTTGTTTCTGGTTCAAATAAATTTTTGGTTTCATTTTTGAATTCTGCAGGAAAAAGTACATCGATTGGCTATTTTGGATTTTTCTTTAAATACAAGGAAGCTCAAAAATGAGCCCCTGTTCAGTCCTCGTTGGAAGACCCTGTACATGTATTTACAAAAAAAAATGATTGTACCTCGCGTGATTCCCACACATTTCTTGTACACGCCTTACTTCGGTTATAAAATAAAATAAAAATGAAGTAACTTCAAAATAATCTTTATTTTTTACATATTTTTAATATAAAACGTGGTATTTATAACCCATGAAACTATTATATAAAATATATGTTTACAAAATACAATTCCTATATTTAGTATTGAGCACAAGAAAGCATTCTTGGCACATTTTACGAATCTTGCATTAGGCTACCATAAATGGATATCGCTTGTACTTATACCATTGGTATTTTATCAACAATGGTCAGAGATATCAACATTTTAATGTTTCAAAGGCAAAAATAAAAAATTACTCAAAATAATTATTCACTATAATATGCCAGGGGGAAGGGAAGACAATAATATGCAATGTCTTTCCCTAAAATCCTAATATTACTATTTTTAACATTCACAATAGTCGATTTATTTTCTTATGAAAAACCTCTCAAAAAATAAAACTTACTACTAAGTCGTCTGAAACTTAAAAATAATATCTAACACTAAAATATAAACCTAAACGTTTGAATTTAAGAAGTTGCAGAAAAGACACCAAGTAAATATAAGTTAAATAACTTTGGGTACATAGCTGTAGGTAAACACAAGTTGGGTATTATTTTGTCGATGAATATGTGAATATTTTTGTTAACAGACAAGAAAAGAAAAATTTTAGTATATGATGGTTAAATCTAGGTTACATTCCATAGGCGTCGTTTTTTTAATAAGCCTACTTTTTAGCATATTTTTCCAAAAAGTGTCGAAACGGTTGTTTGTGAACTGTTTTAAATGGTATATTACACATTAGATTTTGAAAGACAGGAATTATAACGACGAATAATCGACGTCTGTCAAATTTGTAAAGAAAGCAGGTTTTTCTCTGGCCTCGCATCACCAACCCTTTCCTTTTCGGTGGCACCCGTCATGTAAACAAAAGTCACAAGAAGCAGTTATAACTTGAGGAATTTTGCATACACGGCGATCGAAATAAACTATGACATGAAATAAATAAAAGAAGGTATGATACCAAACCGTGTCAAATTCGTCCGGGTTCGCGCATGACGTCACGCCGTGACTTATTTTTGAAATTTATAATGCGCAATATAGAGTTTACGTTAGTTAAAGGCGATTTTATATAAATTCTATTGGCAATATACTTTGCCTCCTGCTTATAATATAAATTTTATAGTATATGATTTAAAATAATCATATAAATAAAGGGAAAAACACATACATTGATTATAATGATTGATTGATTGTCCACATCACAACCATACATATCACATGTCATTTTAAACTCCTAAAAGTAATATAAAAACACCAAAAAAATAGTTGAAAACACCACGCGATCTTAAAAAAGACGTGTTTCGTTTACAAAATATCGCGGAATTGGTCACGGCTTGACGTAAATGGCCACGCCTACCTGCGCGGTATCACATCTTCTTTTATTTGTATCATGGTACCACTAAAATTTCATATGATTATTTCACTCATGTGTTAAAAGTCCCGTAAGATGAGTAAAGTTATTTAAAATTACAGCGATAATTTTTTGACGTTACGTCAATTAAAAAAAATTACACCGATAATTTTTTCCTGTCATTTTCTTGGTTGTCATATTAATTTCGATACAAACAAATGGCTTGCAATTATTATAAACCCGTAGCTCGAGCAGTTTGTGTTTTCATTCGTGAAATAATCCCCCAAATACCACTCGAGCTTTAAAATTACTGATAATTTTTCACTCTTACGTGTTTTCTTTGCAAATTTCACTCGTCCTGCGGACTCGTGAAATTATAGAAAACACGCAATCGTGAAAAATTATCGGTAATTTTTAAGTTCTCGTGGTATTATCCCCGAAAATTTTACATGTCAATATAGATTGTCACTTTATCATTGATTTGTCAAGCATATTTTTCTCTAAAAATATGCCACAATTAAATCCCCAGCAAAATGCTATTATTTACAGTCGGTTGCGAGATGGTGCTTTTATTAGGGATATTACAGACGAACTGGGAGTGAACAAGAATACCGTGCTGTTGTCCAAACTAAAAATAGCAAGGCATAGGCAATAGCAAGATTTTTTAACTAAAAATATTAAAATTTCCGGGTACTACCCGTATAATTGTAATTTTTTAATATCAACTTTTTATTTTAAATGAAAATTTCGCATCCACTTTTTCTAACCAATCGCAAGCTTTTATTTTGAATCGTTTCCATGGCAACAAGAAAAATTTCCGGAAATATTCATCCTGCTTGAGCTTCCGGCCAAATTACACTTGAAATTTTTCTGTCATTTTAAATGTCAAAATACTGACGCGGAAATCGGAGTGTCTACAATTAAAGTTATTTATCGACGCAAAAAAGCATATTTGGTACACAAATATTTTATAAGATGTCTTTAAGCATAGACTAAATAATACCTAGACGAACACTGCCGTGCAACGAAAAGCGGGTCCCTTAAGACATTTGGTGGGTTTACTGGTTTATAGTTTAAAAGTTTGTTTGTCTACCATTATATAAATATGTATACTATGTATCGTATATATAATGGTGGACAAACAAACTTTTAAACCGTAAACCAGTAAACCCACCAAATGTCTCAAGGGAGACCGGCCTTTCGGTGTATTCGAGGGTGTCTATATTCTTTATAGCCTCTGCTAAAGCTGGAAAGCGTCGTTTTATTTTACGCTACGGAATTTAGTACCTACTTTATGCATATTATTTTTTGGTGTTTCGGAATGATTATGAAAAATAAATGATGTTTCACCAATATTAGTACATTAAAGTTAATAAAAAAAGGAAAAACAAGATGCCTTTAAGTAATTTATAAAAATTGTATTTAACTAAAGTTTGAAAATGTCATTTAATTTCAGAAAAAAATTGTTATTTTATATATGAAATAATCTTGTAGTGACAAAAATTTTCAATTTTGTTACAATATTTCTAAAATTTTGCAAGGTGCGAAATGTATCTTACTAAATATCCCACGAGCTTAAAGGAATTACCGGAAATTTTTCGTCGTTCGCAAATATTTCAAGAAAATTATAATTTTCAAAATATTTGCGACCTCGTAAAAATTTCCGGTATAACTTAAGCACTGGGAATATTATAAGTGAAAACCTATCGTTTTTATTCCATATTTGAATACTCCAGAAAATTCCCCTTAAGCGACACAACACAAGTCAATATTTGTTTTTAAAATGGCCTCCTAGCTCAATTTTTATCCAATACCTTACCTTTACTTTAATGAGATTCAGTAAGATACAGATTTTTCATTAAGTTATAAGTTTATAACCAATAGAAATGCAACACCACAGCAATATTCGGTCAATATCAAAGATTACCATGACCATGAAAAACTTACAATTAAGCAATTTTGACATCATAGTTACTGTTTACTTAGTAAATTCGTAATATTTGTGGTTTTTGCAAATAAAATCGGTGAAAATGTGCGATAGTGGGAGTGAAATTGAGAATTTAACTCCACCAGAAATTGTACCACAAAATTTTCGTGAATGGATTTTAAACAATTTTCAAGGCCAAAAAAAAGTAGGTGGTCACGTGATTATCAAATACAGAAGCAAGTAACTGGTCACGGGAAAAATGTCATTAGCGTCAAAAATGTTGCCAGTCGCCGTGAAAGTTGTAGCGCCGCAGAACATGACGTGACCAGAACCGGCCCGGCGTTGTTATTCGGTAGCTTACTCGTCGCCACATTTTATTTGGTTGGGATCTTCAGTGCGGATTTCGTGGAATTGTGATGATTATTTGTAGAGACTTTGTTAGTGAATAGTTAAAAGCCGGTTCTGTGGAATATCGACATCGACAAGGAACTTTCCCTGTGCCCTGTTCGGATGCGCCTATATTCTGTGCTGCTGAGCTTATTTTCATTTATCAGGCTGTTCATGTTAAGTTGCAAAATATGCGAATATGGAATACAGAAAATCCGCATGTTTTTGTAGAAAGACCGCTTCATTCGGAAAAAGTTGGTGTATGTCGGACAGAAATTTAAACACCATTTATCCATGATCTGCATGGTGACGCATTGCGGGAAGGTTGCTTCCAATGGCGCTACACCTTATTTTTTTAAAACAGAATTATAAGTCGAAACCTTGGATGAATTAAGAATGGATACGAAATGATTTAACATTCTTTGAAGTCAAAACAAACCATTCTAAGCGACACTGTAAACACAATTTGTAAACATTGGCCACATATCTTATTTTGCCTTGTATTTTTGTACAAAAAATACGTTAGAAGCATTACAAGATTTACGAAAAGTAATAAAAGCCCTAAAATATTTTATTTTCTACTAAATAATAATACATTTAGGTTAGAAAGCTCTTAAATACATTCTTTCTAAAGGTTTATTTAAAGTCGCTCCGAGTCATCTATAAATATATAAGTCGCACTTTTTCTTTTCGAGTTCATTAGACAAAGACATACATGTAACCGAGTGTTCAGACGTATTTCCTAAGCAACCAACAGAGACAGCAACACTTCTGAGCTCCAACACTCCAATGCTATTTTATCTCTTTCTACTACCATTCTTGATTCAATTAAGTTCGTAAACTGGACCTCTAGGGTACGATGTTTTCATAACAAACAACAAATAAACAGGCTACACGTTCGATACGCTCACAGTATATGGAACACCGAATCCTTTCTAATTCATCCAAGGTCGAAACACACCAAATATGGCCACCTCATTTCTGTGATTTGACACCTTGCGATTTCTTTTTGTGGCCTTTTATGAAAAAAAGTCTATCGAACTCCAATTAAGGATATAAACGATCTCAAAACGAAGAATTTCTGAAAAAATTGCCGAAATTAACAATAATTATTCTCCAAACTTACGTAATATTTTTTTAGGTAAGAAGAAGAATCAAAACGTGTATAGAAGGAGGCGGTAATATAAAGTAGGCTATTAAAATAAAGTAAATCATGATTCAATTTTCGATTCCTTAGAAAAACAATATTACAAATTTTCAACGTGGCAATCCTGCTTTCTCTCAAACGCACTAAAGTCTAATATACGCGGTACTGTTACACCACGGGGTCCCGAGCACAGCCGCCGTTGAGCAAAATAATTAAAATATCAATCGTACAATTATTGACATACACCATTAGATAGGAAGTACAATACTCAATTTTATGTCGATAAAAAAAATTATGTGTTAAAAACTGTGTAATTCCACTTTATTTAAAAAAAATTAGAACGTAAATAAAATAGCCCTTATCGATATGTGTTTCTGAAATAAGTTGAATTAATAATGTTTAACAGCCTAAAATAAACCATTTTATCATCTCCATGGCCTACCTACTACTCGTATTCACCCAGTTGTCTTGTCTTAACAAATTCGTGGCCTCCGTAGGTACTGGATAAAAACTGAGCTACGAGGCCATTTTGAAAACAAATGCTAATGTGTAATGTCACTGAAAAGCAAAGTTTCTGAAGAACTCAAATATGGAATACAAACATGTTTTCCTTTTAAAATAAAAAAGTTGATATGACTTCCAGTTAAACCGGAAGTTGCTTTGAAGGTCTGGGGTAACTACTTCCTGTGTCATCCGGTATAGAAAAAATTTATAAAATTAATTTACCTTCTACTAAGTTTTCTTTTATATACACGCTATGTCAATATAAATCAAAGCTTTTGAATACGCCATAAGAAAAATAGTCCAATTTGAATATTTTACGGATTTTACGCTGGGAAGAAATTCTCAATGCCTACAGTCGGATCGAATTTGATCTCAACATCGCCTAGCTCTTTCTTGGCTCGCTCACCTTGTTCTCGTACACGAGTCAAGTCAATCTGAGCATCGTTGGTGAAAAGCTGACACCTGAAAAATGTTTTAAGATAAAAATAATTTTTTTATTGACGCAATAAAAAAATTTAACAAAGGAGTTCCAAAGGATTTTTTTTCTACTATAATGTTAAAGCAAGTATGCAAATAACTGATAAAATAGGGTATTTGAAATTGTATTTTTTTTTCAATTGTATAAATAATTTTCATTCTTTCTTAAGTTCATATTTTTGATAGGGTAAGATTTGATAAATGATCATGAACCACGAGGTTGCTAAATCGTTAGGGGGAAATTTTTTATAACCAGGGAGACCTGGTATGAGGCTTGGTTATAAATGCGCCAAACGCAAATTTTGATATCAAAAATCAACCATTTGTAAATCTACCCCTATGAAAAAAGTGGGTGGTAATTTACGTTACATTTAAATATTAAATTAAAGGGAATGTCTGAGGGATTCTAGAATGAAAGAAATCAAACTAATTTAAACCCAAACATTAAAGAAATGTTAAGAGCTTAAATCAATCGTATAAATGGGTAATGTTAGTAGCATGTATTTAGGGGGAAGTAAGTAACAAAAGAAAGAAGTAGATGGGTGGAGGGGTTAGGTTATGCAACGGGGAGAAAGAAATTAACATTAAAGTATCAAGGGTTTGGAAACCCCAAAAATATAAGAAAATTGAAAGAACACATTTGTTAGGGTTGTTAAGAATTTTGGTAAATCATTTAATTGTTGATGAGATGGTGAATGAATATTAAGGACTTTCGAAATTCAAAAAAATTCACAGAACAACAAAATTACTTTCATATTTATTTATTTTAATTTTTATTTATTGTTATAATCCATATGGATGATAACACTGGTACCTTACTGTTGCGGGCCCAACTTGTCTTTTATAATTAAAAAGTAAAAAATAAAATTAAAAATAAATAAATAAATATGAAAGTAAATTTTGTTGTTCTTTGAATTTTTTAAATTTCGAAATTCCTTAATATTCATTCGCCATCTCATCAACAATTAAATCATTTACCAAAATTCTTAACAACCCTAACAAATGTGTTCTTTCAATTTTCTTATATTTTTGGGGTTTCCAAACCCTTGATACTTTGATGTTAATTTCTTTCTCCCCGTTGCATAATCTAACCCCTCCACCCATCTACTTCTTTCTTTTGTTACTTACTTCCCCCTAAATACATGCTACTAACATTACACATTTATACGATTGATTTAAGCTATTAACATTTTTTTAATGTTTGGGTTTGAATTAGTTTAATTTCTTTCATTCCAGAATCCCTGAGACCTTCCCTTTAATTTTAAATTAAATTACAACCCACTTTTTTCATAGGGTAGAATTTACAAATTATTGTTTTTTGATATCAAAATTTGAATTCGGCGTATTTATAACCAAGCTTCACACCAGGTCTCTCTGGTTACAAAAATTTTTCCCCTAACGATTTAGCAACCTCGTGGTTCATGATTCATGATCATTTATCAAATCTTACACCATCAAAAATATGACCGTTTAAGCCGAATTTGAAATTGTTTTGTAAAATGATTGTTTGATTTTAATTGTGATGTAAAAATATTTTAATATGTTCTACTGTTGTTCGTTCAAACGGATTTCTGACTGGCATCCTAACAAGTGAGTAATAAACTAAATATAAACTATAAAAATAAATTCAGATAAATTAAAATTAAAAAAATGTTCCCCTTTAAATTTGCAAATAACACTTAACTCTAAATTAAACTCTTAATATGTATCTAAATCTGTTTATTCCTTACTTTCAGGAAGCACTGATGATGACCTATAAGATCGAAAGCGATCTGCTAATAAAAAAAAATCCACTTAAACAAAGCTTTGTTTCATTCATACTTAAAAAGTGCACAGAGCCTTCACATATTCCTTTTCCAGATAGGCCGGTTTCTCCTAGCTATGTTAGAAGTGTTGTGTCTAAATTTGTTACCAACTTTACCGTGAAAGATGCGCCACGAAACGATCGTACATCTGTTAAAACCGAGGAGCTCCAAGTTCAGTTCTTGGAACAACTGTGGTTGAACCAGAACAGTCAGCAGTTGGGAAAATTGCCATCGATTTAGGTGTAAGTAAATCTACCGTCCATGAAATTAAAAAAAAAACACACACACAAAAGTTTTATCCATACAAGGTACATCTTGTGCAAGAACTAAACGAGTATGATCCAAACCGTAGGTTACAGTTTTGTGAGCAGATGCTAAATCTTATAGCAATAGTACCGAACTTGCTTTACCGGATGTGTTTTAGTAATGAATCGTTTTTTTTCTAAATGGTACTGTGAATAGACACAACTACAGATACTGGTCTGACAGTAATCCTCATTGGGTTGAAGAAACCCACACTCAACATATTTAGAAATTAAATGAATGAACTGGAATCCTAGGACGAAAAATAATTGGTATTTTTTATATTGATGGGCCTCCTTATTTAAATTTTTTGGAAGAGGAAAAATTTTCATGAGTTTAACTATTCATTTTATTACAAGAACATTGCTATTAAATATGAAAAATAACTAGATATTCATTGATGATAAGACTTTTGACATATACTTTTTAAATTGCACTCATTTGCCAGTCAACATCTCCTATTGAGAATTAAACAAATCTTTATAGACATCTCGGATCTGAAACGCTATTGCATTTTCTCCTTGTGGTGGCAAATTTCGTAAGGAAGAGTTGGTAGATGGTGTAGAATTTTCGGAGGTAATGTGATAATAATAAAATTATACAATAAAAATGTAGTTAAGGAAAGTTTATCTGCATATTCTGGTGCAGCGTGTAACCTTCTATTATAAAATTGAAACTTTTGAGTAAAAGAGCAAAAGAGTTTTCGGAACATCTCCAAGCACGTGATAATCTATAATCAAATATTTTTTTTGTTGTACCGTCCCGTTCTTGAGCTGAAGAATATGGCCTCAATAAATGAGATTTTAAGGGAAAAGCTTCGTCTCCTACTATTATAAAAGTTGCCTTTTTGTTCGTACCGGAAAGTTCTGCTGGGCTAGGGGATATTTAAGGCATTTTCGTCTAAAGCCTTTCCTAAACTTGAGTGCACAAAGATTCCTCCATCACTGTTTTTGCCATATGACCAATATCGACAGTAATAAAATTAGATTGTGCATCGACCAGTGCTAGCAGAACCATTGAAAAGGTTTTTTTGTAATTATAAAATTAAGATCCGAAGTTAGCTGGAGCTTGTATCACTAGGTGTTTTCCGTCAGGAGCTCCCAGGCAATGGAGAAAATTCCAAATATTCCAGAATTCATTAGCAATTCTTCTCCAGTCATCTTCCGTGGATGTGGGCATCAACACACGTAATGTTTTGTCAATTATTGCATCGCAGACTTCTTATACTATATTGCATACTGTTAAATGCCCGAGTCTGTAGCTAAAAGCTATTCGTTTACTATTTCTCTTCTTTAATATATGATGCACCCAAAATCGTCGTGTTTTTAAAGGTAGGTACCTTATCTAATAACACAGCACCTAAACTAGGATTAAGTTTTCCTCAGACCACATTTTATCAACGTAGGTACGCACGCTATTTCTATTTAAACGAAACTGGTCATGAATGGAAAATGTGACTACACAGCAATTTAACTGAACGTGTATGTAATGATTATGCAACGGAAACGGAACGTATAGTGAGAATCATCCTTTATTGTTGTTGTGAAAACAGTTCAAAACATGGGATATAAACAAATTCTGGCGCATGCGCCATCTAACAAATATACGTTTGTTAAACACGTCCTCTTCCTACGTGTATGCAACCCTATCAATTTCTATATGGCATTGAACACTAACTACGCCAGCTTGAAGTGACGGATACTTCTACAGGCTCATAGGTGTCGCGTCTTACCCTATTCTCAATTAAAAATTACATTTTTTAATCATCTACTTAATACTTTTGCATTCTGACGATTGAAATGATCTATTTAACATCAACCCCCTCTCCCCTATAAGTATTTTGGAAAAATTTCAAGTGCTTTGAAAGTACTACTTTGTCCTTGATCGCGTAGGATAAATTTTTTGAGCGGTTGATTTCTTGAAAATTCTAGAATTGTAAGAGCGAGCAAACGAATGACACAAGCTGTGTCAAGGAGAGAGAGAGAGAGAGAGTTCACACTATAAAGGGTGGAAAGCGAGTTGAAAACGTCACTATCAGTCAGATTCTCGTCCCTACTGTTAGTCAAACAAACTATCAGTCAGACTCTCAAGTTATACTTTTAGTCAAACACAAAACAAATTTCTTGAACCCTGTGAGGTTAAAACTCGTGAAGTTATTGAATAACTTTGTTCTTCTGGTCTTACCAATGTGGCAAGACTTAATTAGTCCCAGTCCTAGTGACTACAGTCAGTTGTTTGAACCCTGTGCGGTTAATTACTCGCGAAGTTAGTGAATAACTTTGTTTCTCTGGTCTTACCAATGTGGCAAGACTGAATTAGTCCCAGTCCTAGTGACTACAATCAGTAGTTTGACCCTGTGCGGTTAATACTCGTGAAGTTATTGAATAACTTTGTTCTTCTGGTCTTACCAATGTGGTAAGACTTAAATTAGTTCCAGTCCTAGCGACTACAATCAGAATCTTAACCCTGTGCGGTTAATACATGTGAAAAGTTAGTGAATAACTTTGTTCTTCAGGTTTTGCCAATGTGGTAAGATTTAAATTAGTTCCAGTCCTAGTGACTACAATCCAGTTTGGGTCTGAGTGACCAACACTATCAGTCTATACTTTAGTCGAGCAAAAAACGGAGTACGCTTCACTAGGAGTAGTGGTATTAACACTTCACCAGGGTGGAGTCATGGTATCACACTTCATAAAGGTGAAGTAGTGGTAGCAAAAAGGAGTACGTTTCACACTAGGTGGAGTAGTGGTTGTGTTGAATGCTATACGCTCAGCACTGCAGGTTTGGTTTGCAGAATTTTTGATTCTTATCGACTAAATACTTGGTTCATGTCTTATCAACAATAAATCAGTTCGTGTCTCATTGATCAATAAAATCAGTTCGTGTCTTAACAACCAGTAATCGGTTTGTGTCTTATCGATCAACAATCAGGTTGGTCTCGATAACTAGAAAAGTGACTTTGTGAACGTGCCGTTCTCTCCAAGGACGACATTGTCGTCAATGCTCTAAACTAAAAGTAACCTCTAAATTTAATCTGTCACTAATTGAGCCGTTAAGGGGAAAAGTGGTATAATGTACAAACAAACCGCCATGCAGTTAGACCACTTTTCCTATGACCGGCTCAATTATCTCCACAGAATGTAAATAATGTAAAAGTATGATATAGTTCTTTGCCAATGTGGTAATAGATTGAAAATTCTCAATAATCAACAATTGTTACTGTCAGTAAATGTAAATTCAGGATAAACAAACTACAGGAAAGGTGGAGTACTACACTTGGCAACAAAGGTAAAACTGTTTCTTGTAATTTATAATGTTATTTAACGGTTTAAAGTTTATAGTAAAAACATGTGATTAAGGTAATGACCCAGATAAAACCAGACCAGATGCGAAAGCTCCAATGTCGCTTCTACTTCATGCGACGGCGAGCCAAGGATTGACGAGACGATCCGCCGGCGGTCTGGCATCTAGTACGGAGACCGAGGTTAGAAATTTAAATCACAGCATCACAGCCACTGCCGTGTCTTCTTCAAATGTAACGTAACTGCCGTATAGTACAGGCGCCTGCACTATCGCAAAGCGATGGTGCAGGCAGCCTAAGTGCCGCGCCCCAAGGTCATTGAGCTTGAATACGATATTTGTCAGTCTTACGCATCTGGTCTGGTTTTATCTGGGGTAATGACTGGTTTATCACAATTTATTGTGATATTTATTTATACAAATATGTCAGTTGAATGTTAATTTATAAATAGATTCTGGTTTCATAAATGTAATTTAATTTCAAAACATTTCATGTACAACAAATGTTGGTTTCAGGTTATTTTGTTATATTTTTTACATAGCAGTTTTGTTCGATAAATAATAAAACATAAGAAACTTGGTTTATCTTCCTATGGTACAGTTTTTGTTAGCAGCACGATAAGATTTGTGTTTGCCCTCGTTTGTTTTGGCAGTCTGTGTTCAAAGAAGCATAAGCCTGTTCCAAACAATTGTGATGTAGATATTTTTCATCCGATAAGCTTTACAATATACCTTACAATATAACCGTATAAAATATCAGATATCGAAATTAAAAATGCCGGTACCTAAAAATATCGTACCGTACCGCACAGCCTTACATCTCTGCTGATTTTGCAAGGCCACATTACAGTATCTGTAGCGCATCCAATTGTAGATATTAAAGCTCTCATGTCTGTCGTGAGTGTCGTGTACATGATTTTTATGCTTTCTCATCTTATCACACGTAAGTGTATAGCATAACTTTATATTTATAACGAATAAAACTTAAAGACCTACTTACCCGCCTTTAAAATGGTCATACCCCGAAATAGCTTGTGAGCAAAGATAGCACATCATGGCTCCACACGTGCAGATCATTTTATTACATCCATCAGATTTGATGAATTTTTTACCGCAATTGTAACAGGTTCTAAAAAGGAAAAATATGCACTATATCTGTCCCACCCAACTCAACTGCAATATTATTCATAATAAAAACGAGAGAAAAGATAATTTATTTATTACAAAGGAAGTCGGCATTTTTTTCCAAATTATCCCAGGATTGTACAAAACACCGTTAAAGAAATTCAAAACCCCGCGCCATGTTTTACATGAACGAGCCGATTCAAGATGGTGTCAAAATTTCGACGTTAAAACAAAATCGATTTATTATTGGCCTCTACTATTCCACTTTACCTTGCAAGAGCTTCAGTCATCAAGTTTTCGATATAAGTGCGTCGCCTGACGTCCTCATCGTACTCGATTTCATTGCACCTCTTTGGTATATGAGATTCATGTCTACATAACCTAAAAAAAAGAATTCCTAGCCACACGATTCTTATAAGGAGGACTTGATTTGTTAGTACTATGACAGACTATATATTTTATTGGTTTTATAGTAGTATAGGATATTATAACTGCTTGGCAGTAATAAAAACAGTCTTAAGTTTGGTTGCCCCATTGACCTTCAGCAAGGGAGACGACACACCACTCATTCTTATCCAGCCATTTGTTTTGTTTCATACATTGTGCATGAGTAGGACAAAGATAGAGAGAGAGAGAAAGCTAAACATGCGACTTCGTGCGCCGTCGCTATGGCTTTCCTAGCCGTCTGTATTCCACCAAGAAATCCTCTGAAGACAGTTCTGGGCGAAAATAATCCATTATATTCCGACCTGCCAAAAACATTACACACAAGCTACGCCTTGACTGATGCCATGAATAAGGGGGACGACGCGACGCGACGGCGCCATTGGCACTCTGTCTAAATTTCGTCGCTATGCAATGGAAATAACTTACTAAAAATTTGTTATCATGAAAAATAATAGTAGTATACTACTTAGTATATTTTATTTATCCGTATATATATATATATATATATATATATATATATATATATATATATATATATATATATATATATATATATATATATATATATATATATATATATGTATATATATATATATATATATATATATATATATATATATATATATATATAATGTATGAACCAACAAACTATAACCAACAGTTCCAAGAGTTTAGTAAGAAGCGCAATGTAGCTCTCATCAATGAAACCATCTACTACATAAACAAATCCAAATGGGGCAGCATTGGATTTTCCTGAGAGAGAATATATATATATATATATATATATATATATATAATTATATGCCTTAGTCTGTGGTATTCTTCTTTAAAAATCACATTTTGATTATATTTGTATCCACAAAGTTTAACAACAGGAATATATTTTCTCTCTAAGGAAAATCCAATGCTGACCCATTTGGATTTGGATTTGTTTATGTAGTAGATGGTTTCATTGATGAGAGCTGCATTGCGCTTCTTACTAAACTCTTGGAACTATTGGTTATAGTTTGTTGGTTAATACATTTTCAGATGCTTGCTTAAAATAATGTTTGTAGAACTGTGGATGAGTGCTTAAGTAAGCAAGCGTGGTAGGGGGGATAGTAAGCATGGTGGGGGGATTTAAACACTAATCTTATAAATTTAAACATCATTTAGCGTCAAACCATGAATGAGTGTAAGACAGAACTCTTTATCGACATTCAAGGATTCAACTGTTCCTTTGGATACATTCGAAAAGAATTAGCGATTTATGATGAGATTCGTTGCTCAAATTATCTGTTTAAATCGCCATTTCAAAAAAATACGTTATCTGCTACTGATATCAAACTGGTTAAATGGGCTGAAGAGTATCATGGACTAAAACGGGAATTTGGAAATATAGAACTTGATTAAATTGATAATATTTTCAAGCATGTGTTAGAAGTTTACCAATCGCCCAAAATTTACATGAAAGGGAATGAAAAAATAAACTTGGTATTACAATTGCTGGTATTCACTGGCGGCCGGTGAAAGATCGAAAGTAAGAAGATCGAAATAGAATAAAGTCGAAATGAGCATAGGTCGACGTTTTATAGTCGAAAATGATAAAGAATACACCTTTTTGTTAAATAATTGTCGCCTGCTATCTATCTTAATAAAAAATGATGCTTTCAATTGTGTTATTTTCATTGTGGTAGAATTATCTCCTAAGCCGTCACATCCACCCCCTTAAAAAACTTAAATAGGAAGATAGGTTAAGTGACACTTTGTCTTAAAGGCCTCTCAATTATGTACATTGTGACGCTTCGGTTTTTCAAATTGAATAACCTATTGATGAGTTATGCTCAGTGAAATATTTTGATTTGTAGCATCAAAATGTAGGTACATAATTGAGAGGCCTTTCAAACAAGGTGTCACTTAACCTATCTTTCCATTTAAGATTTTTAATGGGGTGGATGTGATGGCTTAGGGAATAATTCTACCACAATGAAAATAACATAATTTTACTTCCACTTTCATACTACGAGAACGGTTTTAAGCGTTTTAAAATTTCTTTCTTGGTTATAAACTTATAGCCCATTGATCGTTTTCAAATTGTCACCCTGTATAAATGTTACGCCGAATTTGCGTAATTGACGATTTCATATAATCAGCAAATTTTTGCCGAATTCGTGAAATACGCAGCAGGGTTGCTGATTTCATGTAATAGGCAAAATAATGTCCCAATACATGAACTGGGCACACATGCCTTTTCCGATTACGTGAAATAGGCAACTACTAAACTAAACATGTGATTTTTAAACTAGAGGTTAGGTATATTAAACGTATTTGAAATCGAAAATAAAGTTTTTTCCTCTTGTCCACTCCATCCATGGACACACTGTATGTTTTTTTAATTCTGTATTATGCAGTGACAACGACAATAATGTAATTTTCTTAAAAATAAAAACTTCAGAACTTGACAGTTCTATTTTTCATTCCCTATATGTTACCTTTCAAGAGTAATAGTTCAAGACATGATTGATTCCACGGCATACTGTGAGGACATTTTTTTGTATCTTACGTTATGTAAAGAATACAAAAAATTATTGCAATTTATTTGGATTATATGAATAGTAGTATAGTAAGTATAGTATAGTAAGAGTAGTATTCTCTACTCATAATTTAAATTTCTGCTGCGACGAGGAACGGCGTGCTATGTTGTCGATTGTTACAGTTTTTAGTTTTTTATTACTTCGTAGAGTTTGTTATTTCTTCAACTTTATTTTACTGGAGCAAATAAAGTAGCAACAGCTTGAGTGAGGGATTATAAACATTATTCGTTATGACACTACAGAAGTAGTCCCAGAAGTTCAAACCGACGCGCGCGATGAAGTTAACCTTGGTTAAGAACTTCTTTACAGACTGCTTGCCGGTTAAAATTCGGCCATTCTCTTTTCGAATTACTCGGAATATAACCTGAATTATATTTTCATAATCGAATAATACCGATTATTTAAAAAATCGGTTATCGGTTAGTATTTTTAATTCAAATTATCCCATCGCTAATTAATATACCTGCAAGATTCCCTAAGGCACTCCACATTTTCACATTTAAAAACCGTAACGTTTTCCGGAGGAATGCCAGCAAATTCACAGAACGGACACGTCTCTCGACCTTCAACGTTGGCTTTTTTTATTTCGTCACTTTGAATTTTCAGGATCAAACGTTCGAATGTGTGCTGAGGTAGCGCCATCTAGTAAAAAAAGTCTTATTAAAATAATATACACAATGTATGACTAACGTTATTTTTAATAGTTCTTAATAATGATATTAGGTAATGGCCTGCCCGAATCTTTTTCAATCTAAATCAATGTGCAGATTAAATTATTAATACCTGTAAGATATGAAGGTTAAAGGCGGAATCACAATCGTTACAGCATGGGAATGTAGATAAGCCATCTCCCATTTTAACCTAAAAATTGAAAAAAAAACTGTAACAAAATGGGTAACATGAATTTCACAAACGTACTTTTACTATGGTGATTTCTAAGGGTTCTCACAAAAGGTACCTACTCTTTTTGGAAAATTGAAAATATAGAAAATTTTAAGAAATAGAAATATATGAAAATTTTAAACGATAGAAATATATCCGCTGATTTTTCTGAAGAAACATGTTTCACACATTTTTGTTTAATTTACAGATAATATTAAGGGGAAAAATTTTAAAAATTTTTGGACTTTTTTTAATAAACTCGTTTAGTTTTTTACGATGTATTTTTATGTTGGCTTTAATTTCTGTAAGCATGTTAAAATAAAATAAGGACTATTTTTGGTTCCAATTTAGGAGCCTTTCTGCTATCGTGCGATGCCATAAAAAATAGTCCTTATTTTATTTTAACTTTGATTTTAAGGTATTCTTGTTCTGCACTAGCGAAGCAGTCAATCTTTGCATTTTTTAATATATTACCTATGTGTATGTATAGGTTGAAGAAATTTTCCATTTTTTACATATTGTCGTACAATGGTGCAGATACAGTCGAAGAAATTCGACATATACTTACTGTTTTGTGTTAGCAGTGTCAGTTAATATTTAGAGTAAATACAAACCTCAATGTATTGCTTAACACAGTCCTTACAAAAAATACAGCCTTTTCGGCAAGTAAAACACTCTTCGGGAATCAACTCGTCTTCACCGCAAACTCCGCATGTTTCTAAGAGATTGAGCGCGCGAGCTTCGTCTTTGAATTTTCGATATGTTTCGTCTTTGTACTTTAAAAGTCTGCGGATCAGTCTTCTGTGTTTTAGGTAACTGACCTAAAATTGTTAATACTAAAGAGTAAAACTAACCCGAGTGGGGTCTCACTATACTAGGGTTTGCTTTTCTGTCATTAAAATAGCTAATGAGCTATTTCACTAAATTTTGTTGCCATTCCATACGGTTTGTTCTTTTGTGCTGCACGAAACTGCACTAACCTACACTGTTTTTTATTTGTGAAAAACGCCAATTAAAAAAGTCAACGCGGGTTAGTGCAGTTTCGTGCAGCACAAAAGAACAAACCTATACTGTCCCAGTGGCGGATTTAGGAGGGCGCCCCCCTGAAACCTTGTACAAAAAGGATTTCAATAGCGAATTTTATAAAACTAAACATTGTAACATAAACATTAACCATTCCTACATATTCTCCAAAATGTTATAAACAAAAACAAACATTTTCCGTCTAAGTAAGGTTTTTGAAATGAATTATACCACAAAAATATGAATATAGATCGATACTAATATGTTATATAAAAATGCAAGCCTTTTTTGGCGTTTTTGATTTGCCTGCTCTTTGATTGTTTTTGAAAACATTCCTTACACATCTCACTGCGATTTTATTAAAATCTGCGCCGGATCGTTTTGACTTCTAAAGGAAACAAATAACCAAATAGTTTTTTTTTCAAAAACATTATTTTGAAAGTAATTTTTTTCTAGAAACAGCTTTTTCAAAAACGGATTAACGAACTTTTCAAAATATTTTCTCGAATAAGTACACATATTTTGAACATATATTTTTTCTAAAATTTCCTTACAGCTTTTTCAAAGATTCTTTTTGAAAACGGATTGATGAAATATTTTCTCGAAAACACGTATTTCGAAAGTACATTTTTTCAAAAATAATTTTTAAAAAATAGGTACATACGTTCTCCGAAAATACATTTTTTTGAAAACAGTATTTAGAAAATTAATTATTAACTCTAGCAGCTTCGAAAATGTTAATGAAAAAAGACGGAACAAGATCCTGAACAAACCTAAACGCACCTTTTTTGGGTTTGATCAGGTTTCCATAGGTTTGGTATGTTACTTTCTCATAAATTACTTTTTCAAAAGCCGTTGCTTGAAAAAGATTAATATCCGAAATAATTTAATTTCGAAAAAGATGCATTTTTGACTAGTGCTTTGAAAAAAAAAATTAAAAATTGGTTTTAGAAAAATTCTACTTTCGTAAGTACCTACTCGTATATCCCCCCAAATAAGCAGAAGGCATACATAAAAAATGCTACAATATTTACACTTTCATATTAATCAAACAATTTGTCCTGTCGCGTGTAAGCTAAGATGACCAACCGTTCGGTTTTTTTTTTCAACAAACATCTTTTTTGATGTTAAATTAAGTAATTTTTTTAGAAAAACAGCTTCCTCAAAAGATGCTTTTTTGAAAATGGATCTACAAAATTTTCTCGAAAACGTTTTTTAAGAATCTTTCAAAAATACATTTTCCGAAAATATATTTAAAAAAAATATATGTTTAGAAAAGTAAATTATTAACTCTAGTAGCTTGGATAATGTTAATAAAAAAGACGAAAAACATCCTTAACAAACCTAATCGCACCTTTTTTGGGTTTGATCAGGTTTCCTTAGGTCACTTTCTCGTAAATTACTTGAAAAACTTAATATCCGAAAAAATTTAATTTAAAAAAAGATGTTCTCTGAAAAAAGATATTTTTGAAAAGTGCTTTAAAAAAGTTTTAAAAAATTGCACTTTCGTAAGGATTCGTATATCCCCTCAAATGACCAGAAGGCATAAATAAAAAAAAATGCGATAATATTTACACTTTCGTATTAATTAAACAATTTGTCCTGTCGCGTGTAAGCTAAGATGACCAACTGTTCTGATCTTTTTTCAACAAACATCTCTTCTGATGTTAAAGTAAGTATTTTTTTCGAAAAACAGCTTCTTCGAAAGATGCTTTTTCAAATGGATCTACCAAATTTTCTCGAAAATATATTTTTTTTGATCAGCTTTCAAAAATACATTTCCGAAAATATATTTTTTAAAAAACAGTTATTCTTATGAACTCTACTAGTTTAGAAAATGTCAATGAAAAAATGACCCAAAAAAACCTGAATTAATCTAAACGAACTGTTTTTGTGTTCGGTCAGGTTTACGTTTCCTTGTGTCTGCTATGTCATTCTGTAGTAAATTACTTTTGGCATTGTATTTTTTTTAATATGTATGAACATTCGAAGTCTTTTTCGAAACAAAGTTTGAAAGAATGTACTTTCTAAAATCATGTTTTCTTAAAAAAAATTAATTTCGAAAAGTGGTTAAACAAAAATTCGGAAAGTTGGTTTCCGAAAAATAAGCTTTGAAAACGTCCCTAGCTTTCAAATAACTGTATTCGAAAATATATTTTCGAAAAAACGTGCTAAGATAACAAACCGTTCTGTTTTCGTAAGAACTGATTTAGATGTTTCGTCCATTATGAAATAGTGCACATTTCTTAGAACCCTAAACAATAAAAAAATAATATAATAATAATAATAATAAAGATGTTTATTTATGCCAATAAAACAATTAAAAATATAAATATAAAAATGATAAACTAAAAAAGAAAACCAAAAAATGACAGTAGTATACTAGTTGGCATAAATAGGTAGGGTTTTGATTTATAAAAAATCATTCTTCCAATCCTACCCTTACTAAATAATTTTTTATATTTTTTTTGAAAGTTATATAGCTTAAGCCCCTCAGACTAGAAGGAATATTATTATAAATTACAGAAGAGGTATATTTAATCGAAGACTTATATTTTTCAGTATGATGTTTAGGTATTTCTATTGCGTTCTGATTTCTAGTATTAACATTATGAATATTATTCCTGAATTCAATTTTTTCAAATAAATATCTTGGTTTCTGAGTTAAAATTATTTTATAAATAAAACAGGATATGTGGATTTCGCGTCTTTTTTCTAATTTAATTAAATTATGTTGGTCAAAACTAGGTGATACGTGATCATACTTTTTTAGCCCTATTGAAAAACGAACACAGTTATTTTGAAGAATTTGTAATTTCTGTTTATCTTCGTTACTGATATTTTTGTGATAAATGATATCACAGTAATCTAATCCACTTAGAATAATTGAATCAACCAGTCTAAGTTTAGTATCGGTATTTAAGTAGTCCTTAAAGTTATATAAAATTCTTAGTTTGTAGTATGCTTTTTTAATTATATTTTTTATATGTTCATGAAAATTAAGATGCTGATCAAAAATTACTCCAAGATTTTTGCCAAATTCGATTGACGGTATATTAAAACTATTGTTAAGAACAATTTTGAAATCAGAATTATTTTTTATTTTAGTGATTAATGTTTTAGGACCAGTTAAAATTAAGTTAGTTTTATTTTCATTTATTTTTAATCCGTGATCAGTTATAGTTTTTGAAATATTTAAAATATCCTTATTGATTAAGGAAATACTATTTTTTAAATCTGTGTACTTGATTGAGTGGTATATTTGAGTATCATCTGCAAAAGCTAAAAGATTACCGTGTTTAATAGATAAATGAAAATCAAAAGTGTATATAATAAACAATAAAGGGCCTAATACTGATCCTTGTGGAACACCTCTAGAAATAGGCAGTGAATTTGAAATGTCACAAATGTATTCGTTTGCAATTTTTGTCACTTGTTTTCTGTCAGATAAATAATGTTTGAACCACTGGCAAGTTTTTATACTAAAACCTATATATTTAAGCTTTGCCAATAACATTTCATGATTTAGAGAATCAAAGGCTTTAGCCAAATCGAGAAAGACTATATTAGTAACAAAACCACGCGAACTTGCCCGTCCTTTTTGGTATATACTCTTGTGTAGCTCGAGGTGACCTTGCGCCCCCTAGACGAAATTCTAAATCCGCTCCTGTACTGTCCTCCTAATAGTGACAGATTCCATTTTTTTTTACCGAAAAAAATATGGTATTTTTAATTTCTCGAACAGATAAATATACTCTGAATTCGTATACAGGGTGTTAATTAAGTATGTACAATAAATTTAACAGACAATTATTTGAGTGATTTTAAGACTAAAACTTCATATAAACATGAGTCCGCAAATGCTTCGTTTTCAAGATACAGGGTGTTAAACTTTTTTAAAAAAATTGCTTTTTCGTAAATATCTTAAATATCCTTTACCCAATTTTGTTGTAATTTGGCAGTGTTATTAGTAGTATTAAGGGGCTAATTTAGCCCCAACTTGATTAAATGTATTAAGTCCAGTGGTGCCCCGAGCGACACCTTAACGAATATTTTTGACAAAAAAAATGTACGCCACACATTTTTTTGTAATTTTTTTATTTTTTTATTATTAAGCAACTAAAAGTACGGCATTTTTGTCTCTTGAAGTTTTTTCGTATCTTGATTAGTTTTTGAAAAAAAATCCACTTAATTGCATATCCCTGGACCACACGAGAAACATGGGGAAAAAATAGGAAATAATCAAGGGTTGCCTTGGAAAACGATTGCAGCATTTGGTAAACAACTTGACAGCTGTTGTCAAATTATTAAGCTATTAATTTGTAATTTTTATAAAAAGTGTTTTTAGTAATTATTTTTCGAGTTATTTTTTGTCCAATATGGTTCAGTTTACTAACAGTGAAATGGCAGATATGCATTTATGTTACGGAATGGCTCATGGAAACTCTAATGCTGCAAGACGCATTTATCATGAAAGATTTCCTCGGCGTGTAGTACCTAACGGAAGAACTTTTGTACGTCTCCATGCACGACTTTCTGAAACAGGCAGTTTTAAAAGATCGACGGTTATCATCGGGAGGCCTGTAACGGTACGAACAGTTCAAATGGAAGAAGATGTTTTAAATGAAATTGTAGCAAATCCTCATACCAGTACCCGGAAAATAGCTGAAGAACTGAACATTACCCATGTCGCAGTGTGGCAGATTTTAAGAGACCAGCAGCTACATCCCTACCATATGCAACGTGTCCAAGCTCTATTGCCCAGAGATTTGCCTTTAAGACTAACTTTTTGTGATTGGTTACGCGGTAAAATAATAAGAAATCCAGGTTTCCTAAGTCGAATATTGTTTACAGATGAAGCTTGTTTTTCTCGCAATTCAATTATTAATTTCCATAACAATCACATATGGGCCGAAAACAATCCACACGCCTTAGTAGAAAATAATTTTCAAGAACGGTTTTCTTTTAATATTTGGGTTGGAATTGGACCTCATTTTCTTCCAAATAGACTGAATGGGGAAGAATACCGAAGGTTTTTAGAATTTGTTTTACCTGGACTTTTAGAAGAAGTTCCAGTCATGGAAAGATTCCGTATGTGGTACATGCACGACGGGGCTCCACCGCACTTTAGTCTAGTGGCGCGGCAAGTTTTGGATGAAAATTACCCTAACCGTTGGATTGGGAGAGCAGGCCCACAACCATGGCCTCCTCGCTCGCCCGATATTAATCCCCTAGATTATTTTCTTTGGGGACACCTTAAAGCGTTGGTATACAAAACTCCTATTGAAAGTGAAGATGATCTACGAAATAGGATCATTAATTCATGTGACATAATAAAAAATACGCCAGGTATTTTCGGGAGAGTGCGTAATTCAATGATGAGGCGGCTAGACGGTTGTATTGAAGCCGAAGGTGGCCATTTCCAACACTTCATTTAGTAAAAATTCGTTAGTTTAGATGTTAAAAAATGTATTTAATTTAGTGTTTATTTGTTGTTGTTGTTGTTATTATTAATAAAAAATAATAGAAAAATGATAATTTTCAAAAGAAAATTTTCCTTTTTATTTTTTTTTTCAAAAACTAATCAAGATACGAAAAAACTTCAAGAGACAAAAATGCTGTACTTTTAGTTGCTTAATAATAAAAAAGTAAAACAAATACAAAAACATGTGTGGCGTACATTTTCTTTGCCCAAAATATTCGTTAAGGTGTTGCTCGGGGCGCCACTGGACTTAATACATTTAATCAAGTTAGGGCTAAAATAGCCACTTAACACTACGACTAACACTGCCAAATTACAACAAAATTGGGTAAAGGATATTTAAGATATTTACGAAAAAGCAATTTTTTAAAAAAAGTTTAACACCCTGTATCTTGAAAACGAAGCATTTGCGGACACATGTTTATATGAAGTTTTAGTCTTAAAATCACTCAAATAATTGTCTGTTAAATTTATTGTACATACTTAATTAACACCCTGTATAGTGAGGCCCGATTTGCAATTCTTTGCTTCCACAATTTGCATCATTATCTGTATCCCGACTAGCTACTTTCTTAATTTAAAAACACACAGTCCATTCTTATACAAACCTCCTGTATCAACGCCAAATTCTTACTATCAGGCATAGTCTCCCCTGTTCTATTAATTTTAAGTCCTTTTTTAGTTATATCTAACATATCACAACAGTCTATTAGGTGCATTTTTTTCATTTTAAAAACCAAGTCTACATGTCTTTTCCTGATATCCGGGTATTTGTTGTACAAAAAAGTTTTGGCATACAGTAAGTCTTCTTCAGGGAGATTCTCCTGTTGCAAGGGGTTTTGGCGATTGGGGTCTCCAAAATGTTGCTCAGGATTGGGAAACTTCTCCAAAAACTGGTCCAGCTTGAAGTTTGCGTCCTTGTAAAAATTTAAGGTCTCTTCTTCTTTTTTTCGTCTAAAAAGTGACATTTTTGTAATGTCTTTCTTTTCCTAAAAGCGAATTACTTTGTGTCTGTGAGGGACCACCGCAAAAGTTGAACCAGGCTATAGTGGACGACACCATGGGTATTTTTCAAAAGAAGTCAAAGATTTTGTGTAAAATAATGTAGTGATGCGAAAGGATTAGTCCGAAATGCGACTGTCAACAATTCCACGTCGATAAGAACCAAAATGAAACCGTCTTGTAGTAAAAGAGTAGAAAAAAAGGTTATACTGTTCGATCAAATAAGGCGGTCAACAGTCTCTTTTCGGACTACAATGTGTACTAGCAGTCTCGGCTCCAATTATCGCCAACGATTTTTTGTATTTTAGCAATTTTTTTATTTAATAAATCATGACATTTGCGCCGTTTGCTTAGGTTTTATTTAAGCCATTACTCTCATATAATACGGATCAAAATTTAAATCGTCTATTCTGCCGCTTTCGAGTGCAAAAAAGCCCACAAAAACTACAGACAAAGACCCAGGCAAATGCACCCCACCGGGCGCGGGCAGTGAATACATCAATGTACTACTGGCTAACAATCTCTTATTTTTAGTAAAACTATTCTAACGTTGCTGAAGGACTTTAAGTTTTTAAGTTTTAAATGAATTATTGGCTAACGATATTATTTCATAACTATTTATGACTAGCCAGAACTTCTATATTAGTTTATTATTGGTTATTCCTTAATACCCTCCTATGATATATTTTTTTAAAATATCCCATATATATATATATATATATATATATATATATATATATATATATATATATATATATATATATATATATATTTAAGTATGTTTGGAATTATCTGAAAAACTACTGTTTCGTGTTCCTCGGTGTCTAAGTTGTTAAAAGACACCACATCGACTCCTCAGAGGCCTGACAGTAGCATGAGCATTTCTGCTCCCATATAATTCCACA